>CM018033.1:13371762-14571762 GCA_008638375.1 Nyssa sinensis | reverse complement strand
TCTACGGTTTCTTAGCCATTTAGCCTCATTCTTTTTACATTTAGTTCCCTATTTCATGCTTGTTTAGACCCTATGATCAAAATGAATCAAGTCATGCTATAACACTTTGAAGCAGAAACAGTGGCTCACCTTTAAATTCGGGTTCCCTTGGTGTTGAGCCCCTCTTCCTCGCGCCTCTAATCCAGATTTGTTCCCCTTCCTTCTCACTCCAAAACTCTCTTTTCCTTTTTGGTTTCCTTCTCCCGAGAGTGAGAGATCTCATGCATGAAATAAGCTTTTCATTTCTCTCTCTCTCTCTCTCTCTCTCTCTCTCTCTAGTCAGACCTCACCATGCCCTGTGACCTTCTTACACACTCCAACACCTAATTCTGTCACCACCATGCCCTATTGAGTGTTATACACTCAACTCCTCACACACACACATTGAACCGTACACACACACACACTTTTTGATACATATATATATATATACATATAAATCACCCACTCACACACACTTGCACGGCTGATAGCAGCCTTTGCCCACTCTTCTTTTCCTTTTTATTTTAATTTAAAATACACACATATATATACATATATATTTATATTATAATACATTATATAATATATATATATATATACATGTATAACCCATAATTATATATATTTTATACGTACCTATACGCCCATACATATACGCATATACTTAAACTCTGGGCATGTATGCATACACTAATTTTCAGTATACTACGTGTCTGTGAAACATGGGCATGCATGGAATACGTGCATGCACGCTTTACGATGCAATGTCCTGGGATGCTCGGGTGTTACCCAGCACCTGTTATACATTTCAATCGTTTTCCATTTCCAGTCATTCATTTCCATGAAATACCGTGATATACCTTTCTTACCGTTCAAGTTACATATTTCAACCGACCTACCTCGGTATACGTGACGTATCCCGGGTCGGGATATTACATATATAACATGAAGATGAGTAAGGAAATTCAAAAAGAAAAGACATGTCATCACCCTATAGCACCTCCATCCCAGCCAATTAGGATTCATGCAAGAAACCTGCCATGTATATATATATATATATATATATATATCAATTTTGTGTATTCGTGTGATACACTACACTCAAAATAGACCTGCAGCTAGAGAGAGAGAGAGAGAGAGAAAGAAGAAAGAAGAAGAAAAAAGAGAAGAAGAAGAAGAAGAAGAGGAGGATAACCAATGCATGTAGTCTATGGAAAGCCTAGGAATGAAGCAATATCAGAAGGAAAGAAGGAGAAAAGAAGGATAGAAAAAGGGAGACCAAGGAGAGATAACAACTTCATGTAAGTTTCTCTCAATAGAAAATTTGTATCCCCTTCAGTTTCAGTTACTATAAATTGCATGCATGTGTTTAGAATTAAAAATGATAGAGAATAGGAAATAAATGGAGAAGTCTAAGCCTAAAAAAACCTAAATACCTGAAACTAGGTAAACTGGTTTTTAAATCTAGACTCAATGAAACTTGAAATGGATACCATGGCTCACAAGAGCACACAAAATGGGACATACTGCGAATTGAAACACCAAAAATGGTGTAGAAATGGCCGAGAAAAGACCGATTACAGTTAAGAAGAGTAAAAATCAAATCGAAAGTTTGAGCTTGATTTGCTCAGTTTTAAGAAAGGGAAATGGTACCTAGGGGTTCCAGAAATCTAACATAACAAAAATGAGTCAAAAATAGTAAGTAAAATGTTACGAAATACGAAAATAAGTCTTCGTTAGAAAATTAGGTCTCGCCATAAACCCCATTGCAACTTCATCTTTCAAATACTAAAACTATGTAAAAGTAAATTTTGAAATTGGATTTCAAATCCCCATGGGAAGATGGTTCAAACTATGTTAATTTTCTCAGCGAAAAACAATCGGCGGCGATTACCGGTGTCGGAGAAGGCGACCGAAACCCTAGCCAAAAAAATGAGGGAGAAGATGCTATGTAGGTTGGGGTCGAATTCGGTTCGGGTCTGACCAAAAAATTAAACCGATTCTAAATTAAATGGAACAATGTCGTTTGGAATTGTGAATAGTTGACATCAACACAACGTCAACATGATGCATTGAAACTTAAAGAACTGATTGGTTCTTAACCATTTTGAACCGGTTCACTTACTTATGAACTGGGCTATACGGTTTAGGGTTTTAAAGTTCCTGAAATTTTATTTTGACCCCCAAATGTTTATGTTAATTACAAAATACCCAGAAAATAATTAAAAATTATTTTTAAATATTTTTTAAAGTATGAAAAATTATCAAGATGCCCTTAGTCCAAAAATAGGCCAAATGAATTCCAACTAAAATGAAAGAAGAGTCTAACCCAATGTTTTTGGGCATTCTGGACTCAATGAAAAAGTCCAATTTATAAAGTTAGATCCCAAAAAAAATGAACGGACAAATAGATTAATTCTAATTATGTCCTAATGATAAATTAATTGATCAATTGAACTCCAATGACTATGAAAATACCTACCTTACCATTTTGGGACATTCTAGACCCAATAACGGGATCCGTTTTATGAAACAAAATCCTGAAAATATAGACACGTGAATTTTCATAATTACCATTTTTTTCCTTAGTAATCTAAAAGTCAGTTAAATGTCAGAGATGACATATGCTGACTTTATTCGATGTTCCGAACTCAACGGTGGAATCCATTTTAGCAAACAAAGTACCAAAAAATAGGACACGTGAAAGTGTAAAATTATGAAAATGCCGCTAGGCTTAATATAAGCTATGGATTTGCAAATTAAGATTCGAAAAAGCCTAAACTGATTGTATTCGATATTCCGAACTTGACGGTGATGTCTTTTTGAGAAAAATAAGATTTGATAACAAACTAAAAAATGAATAATACGTCTTTAAGACTTAATGAAGTTACTAGAAGTATATAAATGAAATTAAAATGTCTATATAAATGAGTTAAGGACCGTCTGGACTCAACAATAAAATTCGAATACGTAAATCGTGTACGGAGAAATATGGGACATTAAAAAGTATAAATTACCGATTTTTCCCTGAAGGGCCAAGTAAGCTATAAAGCATCAAGAACCCTAAATTGGGAATTTGAATATCTCTTAATCGATTAGACTAAGGTCAAAAAAACTTAAAATGCTAAACAAAGATGCTTGGAATTGAAAGAATACTAATTCAATAAACAATGTATTTTTTATCCATGATTATAGGATCACCTAATGATGAAAAAAAAGAACAAGGCAATGAGGTAGCTACTATGGTACAAGTATGGGAATGCAATGCTAAGGACCCAATGTAGGTAAACCCGAACTTTAATATGTGGATTTTTACTCTGCCAATGTGGCCTATTTGCATAGCTGTCAATCGCTGCTTCTTGAAACATGCATCAGTAATTGTTTCAAGTCTACGATCCATTGATTACCGTGTTTTCATTATGTGGAATTTATGATTTTTTGAGATCTTATTTGTTGTGAACACCTATGAATCCTTTGACCCATTGGCTATATCTTGTCTTTGTGATCATTATGATCCCTTTTGTTGTGGAAATTTATAATCTATGTATATGTACATACCTTGTGAAATTCTTTTTCTGATAACATTATTTGTGAGTACTCGAGATTGTGTCTGTCTCAACACCTATCTTGACTCTTTGTACGGGTCGGTATTTGGGAATGATACCCAACACATTGTCCTAATGAGAACATTTTGATATGATGATAAGAACTCTTGGTGCCATTCAAGGGAACTCAGAGATGAGTGGTGAACCTGGATGAATGTTGTGTGGGGGTAGTCGGGCCCTATTTGATAGCATCCATTTGACTCAATTTGTATATGTTTAATTCCATACCATTTGTTTATTTGATGATGTTATCTTTGAGTGATAAATACGTTTTTGAGGCCTATCTTTGTATTCAATTTGAATCTCTTTGATTTGGGTAATTAAATATTATATGTTGATAAATTTGTGCTTGTTGACTTATTTAATCATCCCTATTATAATCGTAACCTCTTTGTGCACAATGTTATTTTGGCCTGATGGCTAATCCCTTTGAGCTTGAAATCCTATGATTATCCTTTTGTTATACACCTTTGTTTAACTCATGATAAAGTGAAGGATTTATTTACTGAACTAAGTTAGCTCACCCCAAAATTATAACAATTTTTCAGGTAACACAATATGAAAGGAAAGGCAGTGATGGTGACTAATGGAGCTAGTGGTATGCTTGTGGGTAACTTTGACGATGTATAGCTTTGAGTTGTAATTTAAATATATATCCTGTAAGGTTGATATTAATGTTAGATATTATGATATAGTGACACTAGAAGTGTTATTAGACTTGAATGGTGATTAACGATGATGAAAATTGTACTTAGAGATAATCTTAGTGATGACTGTTAAAGTTAATATGAATATCAAATGAGTTGTATATGTGTAGCTTCCGCACTTACTTAAAAAGAAAAAAATTATTACTATCTAGTGCGATTCATTTGATTTTGTACGGCCTGTCTGGGTGACAGTGTCGGTCACCGGCCCCTAATCAGCATAGGATGGGCTTCGGGTCATGGCATCACCCCAACTCCTAACACTAAAGTTTTGTTGTGATTCTTTAAGTTCTCTTAGGTTAATTATGCATTAACTTACAGACCGAGTGTCCGTTTTTCCAAATAGATATCAAAAATGTGTTCCAGAGCCTTAAAAACCTTAAAGATGCCACATCGTATTGTTTCTAAGTCATTTGAATGCCTTTTAAACATAAAGGCATTTTCAAAATATTACTGGGCAAGTTTCATATCTACAAAGACACTGTCTCACAAAATCAACCATGGAATCTAATCCAGAAGCTCTAAGAACCCTAAGGATGTTTTTCTTGTATTTTATTAATTCTTTTAGATATTTGTTCTATGCCTAAGGGTATAATTATAATTTTACATATTCATGAGGGGCTAACCCCGTGTTCCCAGTCTATTAATCTGATACCATATTCGAATCATTGGCATCCAAAAATATTGGAAATGCCTCTTCTAGATCTTAAGTATGCTTTCAATTGTTCAATCTAGGCCTAAGGGTATAATTATCAGTTACCAATTTAGAAAGGACTGTTAGCGAGTCACAATTTATTCTTTCTAAAAATACATTTGAATTATGGGCATCCAAAAATCTTGGACTAACACTTTCTGGATTTTAATTAGCCTTTAGATTTCACAATTTATCATCAGAGGCATTTTTGTAATTTCTTTTTTTTTTTTTTGTGGTACCACCCCAGGTTCCTAAATTTCCAAACTGACCTCGCTATTGAGTCCAAGATGCCCAAAAATCTTAAGAATGCCTATTCTCGCATTTTAAGTGGCTTTATTTTCAATTTTATAAACATGTGGTCTTTTTCATAATTTTTTAAAAATTTGTCTACTGTTTTGAAATTATTAAATTATAGTCAGACCCTTTACAATTTCCTTTAATTCAATTCTTATCCATGTAAACAAACAACTCTAATTCAATTTAGTTTCCAATTTTATGAATAAGGATGAACCTAATCTGGATTAAATCAATTTCATGGTTCTAATTTAACTGTAGCCAAACAACCCTTAAGCCCAACCACTAGTTAGGTCAGCCAAGAACCCAAAGACCCATTGATCGTTGACCCAACCAGAGTTAACCATTAACCAAGTCAACTCGATTGACTGGTTAACTCGTCAGAGTTGACCGTTGCCGGCAAAGCTCCGATCGCCTTCTCTGGAAAACCTCATCAAAAAAATCAAAAACCCTAGTGTGTGCGCCAACACCAAAAAAAAGTAAATTTTAATCCCTTTTGTGGATTTAGAGGATCCTAGTTGTCTCCTTACCTAAAGGTAGGAAGAAACACCTATTATGGGAGATAGAGAAATTGAGGAGTCGCCAGCTTGTTTTTGGGAAAAAAACAAGCAATCCTGTTACAACATAATATAATTAAAAGGAAATTGAAAAGAAATAAAACAATTAAAATTACATCGCTTTGTTTCCTAATTACATTCTAAAAATCCCTTGAAATGAATCAAATAAAATAAAGCACTGAAATTACGAAACCAAAAAAAATATAAATCTGGCGGCTAAAGTATGGAATGGAAGGTGTTAGGCACCCACCTTGCCCCATCCGAATGGATCGGCCTCAAATATTCACTTGCAAAGCTATTTTTTCATGAGAAAACAGAAAAGAGAAATGTGAATCTAGAAAAGATAAATAATAAAGGATCTAGCATGAAGAAATAAAATAAAACAAAAAATACAGAAAGAAGATTTGACTCGGGCCTGAATGCTTCCTACGTATTCGTCTAGAAAACAGAATCAGAGTCATATAGTTCTTCGGTTTACCTTTTTTTATCAGGAGTGATAAAAGAGCCGAGATCAGTCGGATCTAAAGAAAACTATTAACAGTTTGAGAGCATATGTTATTCAGACATAGAAGTTGGGCAGCACTTCGATTAGAAAAGCGTCGCTTCAACTTGTTTCGTGAAAGGAGGTTGTAACTTCGGCAGGGCTTCGGCCTTAAAAGATGGAGAGTTCTTGTAGAGAGAACTCTAGAATTAGACTTACAATGTAGAGCAATGGAAATTTTGTCCCTAAAATTGATGGCCAGGAGACTCTATTGATAAAATAATATGGAGATTCGATCCAATGGTCTAAGATGAAACCCTAGAATGGAAGGCTAGGATCATGTCTTGAGTGATAATTACCTAATTAAATAAATAAAAAATAAATAATTATCCTAAGTAATGATTATCCTAACTAAATAAATTAATAAATAATTATATCAATGCAAGAACTAATAGAATTGGTGTCTACATGTAAGAGCCAATGAAATAAAAGAGAAATAAAATTTAATTGAAAAATAAACTCTAAAATGAAAATGTTCAAGTTCAATATATCTCTATTTAAGAAAATATCAAGCAACCAGATCTATGCAAACTTTAAAAAAGGAAAGTCCCAATTATGCCTAAATAGACTACATCACTTAAGATTACCAAATCACCACCAATTCGGTAGAGAATCTCTAGATTACCACAAGACATGTAAAATGACCAAATTACCCCTAATTCGTCACCAAATAGCTACAATTACCAAAATGCCCTCAATAGGCAAAAAGGTGCCGAGATTACCGAAACACCCTCCGATGGGCAGAAGAGTCCTATCTAATGTGGGATTCCGATAAGAAGAGTCCTACTTGGACTGGGGCTCTGGTAGGAGAGTCCTAACAGGAGTGGGACTCTGTTGGGAAAAGTCCCACTTAGATTAGGACTTTGACATGAGAGTCCTAACGGTAGTAGGACTCTATCGAGAAGAGTCATACTTAGACTAGGACTCTCTTGGGAGAGTCCAAACACGACTGAGACTCTATTGGGAAGAGTCCTACTTGGACTGGGACTTTGTCATGAAAGTCCTAATGGGTGTGGGACTTTATTAGAAAGATCCTATTTGGATTAGATCTCTGTCATGAGAGTCTTAACGGGAGTAGGACTCTATTAGGCAAAGTCCTACTCAGATTGGGACTCTGTCATGAGGAGTCCTAAGAGGAGTGGGACTCTATTGGGCAAAGTCTTACTTGGACTGGAACCATGTCAAGAGAGTCTTAACAAGATTGGAACTCTATCAGGAAGAGTCCTACTTAGACCAGGACTCTGTTAGGTAGAGTCCTACTAGAAATAGGTTTCTTGGCTTAATTACTAAATTGCTACTACTTAATCAAGAGTTACAAATTGACGGTGTCTACAGAAAGCCCCTCGTTGATGGAACTTGCAAGCAAATGAACATCAATACAAGAAAAATGGAAAGTTATCTTAACCTTGATTGTGATTTTTTGTTTGACATGGTCAAACACATTCCTATATGAGATTCCTATGTATCAACCTCGAGCAAATCAAACCTTTCGTAGTTCTTGACTAGCAGAAATAAGTGTTGTCCTTACCGGATTTCCCTAAAGAGACTCGTCTCGATAGGATTATTGTGAACGACCTCAAAAATGACTCCTTAGAGTCTTACTTGGTAAGAAATGTGATCCTAACAAGTCTTTCATAAGGTTGTGTTCTCATAAGATGGTCTTACGTCCTCAGACGTTTTATCTAAAAGGGAATTCCATCCTAGTAGGTTGATAAAAGAGAATGCGATAGACAGCTTACCCAAAAGGGATGCTATCCTAGCAAGATGATAAAATGTGATGCGATGGATGGCTTACCCAAAAGGAATGCTATCCTAACAGGATTTTTAATGAGTTTGTCTTTAATAAATGAATTGTCAATATGGATTATGTTCTTTAGAAGATTTTACTGAGATAGATTACATCCTTAGACAATTTTACCAAAATTGATTACGTTCTCAAACGTTTGTTGAGATGGATTACATCCTCAAACATTTGCCGAGATGGATTGCGTCCTCAAATGGTTTGCCAAGATGGATTATGTCCTCAGATGATTTGTTAAGATGGAGTACGTCCTTAGACATTTTTATCGATATGTATTACGCCCTCAGATGGTTTGCCAAGATGGATTATGTCCTTAGATTTTTGCTGAAACGGATTACTTCCTCAAATGGTTTTTTGAAATGGAGTACATCCTCAAATGAAATAGATTACATCCTCTGACGTTTGCCGAGATAGAGTACATCCTCAGACGTTCTTTTGAGATGAATTACATCCTCAGATGTTTTTTCCTAGATGGATTACATCCTCAAACGGATTACCTAAATAGATTACATCCTCAGATAATTTTTTCCTAGATAGATTACATCCTCAGATGGTTTTTTCCTAGATGGATTACGTCCTTAGACGCTTGCTGATATGGATTTCATCCTCAGATGTTTTGCCGAGATAGATTACATCCTCAAACAACTTACCTAAAAGGGAACTCCATCCTAATAAGTTTGTGAAATAGAGTCTTTATTGGAGAATGAAAACTCTAGTGGAAGAATGAAATGATCAGATTTGCGACTTCCTAGGAAGATAACTTAGGTTAATTTAACTAGATTGATCGAATTCAATGTGACTTAATGGGGAAGGATTTGATCGAGTTTCATACCATAAGGTCTTGTTGCCCAACTCTTTCTTAGCATAGAAGAACAATAAGTGTACTCAAATTTGAAAGGAGTTACACTCAAAGGGATACACTCAACTAATGATATAGGTTGATAAAAATGATTGCCTTAGACAGGGGAGAGACAAGATATAAAAGATGCAACCTTGACCTAGAAAAAGCGAGGTAGAACTCGACTAAGATAGAAGTGTGGAAAGGTATGAAAAAAAATTCATATTTGCTGAAGAACTCTTACCTCAGCTAGAGGAATATGAAATTTACTCAACTTAAAGAGGAGGAAGAAAAATATACTCAACTAAGATAGGAGTGAAGAGAATGTACTTAACTTAGATAGGAGCGAGGAGAATGTACTCAACTGAAATAAGAGTAAAGAAATGTTCTCATTGAATGAGAGAAACATATTTTTTCCATTTTTGAAAAGGAATTTTTCACTTAAAGAAAATTTTGACTTTTGACTTAGACTCTGCTAGCCCCTAGATCACTAGTAATAAAGTTGGTTACATAAGCCAAAAGAAGTATTGTTTGGTTTTGAGTGGTGAGGTTGCCCACCTTGGAAGATGATTTGGGAAAATCTGCTTGAGCTATGAATTTAGGGTATAAAGGCTTAGGAGACTTGATCAGCTAAAGACTTATCTTCATGTTTATGGACAAAATCTTTTTACCCTTTCAAATGATTTTGTGAGATTCCTTTGAAAACTTCAAACTATTATTTTCAACATGATTCAATCTGATCATTTGAGAAATGAGAATCATCAATTTTCATAATAGATTGTGCATTTAACTGAGCATGTTGGATGAAATCTTTGATAAAAGAAATTTCAAGTGATCCAAATTGATGGAAACTTCACCCAAGACGTAGGAAAAGTTTTCGAGGCAAGGAAAGTGAAATGGAACCCTTTAGATGGAAAACAGGTCCTTCTATTGGCATGAAAGAGCTCCTTGACTAGGGCGAATTGTATGATTTGTAAAAGTATGAGCTATTCTATAAAATGAAAAAAGCATAAAGGAGCCCTTTGTAAACTAAGGACGAATTACTTTAAATAATAAGGAAGCAATTTGGTGCAAATAGGTAGGTAAGGAGTCCCTTGATGAGTTCCTTTGGAAACTGGGTGAAGAATGAAGAACCAATGTGGTACAAACTGGTAAGGAGGAAGCCCCTTATCTGAAATCGTTTGTTACATGACCCATTTATTTGTAAGACCTTTTGAAAGAGTTCTTAGTTGAAATGTGACAATTCCCTTAAGCAAGTAAAACCTCAAGGTGGTTTTAGTATTAGGGATGAAACGTAAGGGAGGGTAAGGTTTACCAAATGAAAGGTATATAAGGCCCAAAAACTGCCCTTTGTGTGCATCTCCTAGATGTGCATGCCGTTCATTTATAGGACCTCGATGTGCATGTCCATTCTTAGTATAATCGAGCCAAAAGTGACTTCTTAGGCCACCTACATATCTCTTTTTTGGAGAATCGGGTGTAGCATAGTTTATTGCTAGCTTGAAGCTCTTTAAGCCTTTCAAAGCTTGATTAACTGATTTCTTGCTTCCTTGCTTGAAAAATGCTTCTTTTGATAAGGCAAAGACTTTATTTTCTTTTCTTTTTAACTCTTCCTTGATAATTGTTTTGTCACTTCCTTGCTTGGAAAAGGTTTCCTTCAATGAGGCAAAGATTTTCTTTTCCTTGCTTTTGATTCTTATCTAATGATTGTTTCTCATTTCCTTGCTTGGAAATATTTTTGTACACATGGGACAAAGATGCTTCTTCTCTTTACTCTTTGATTCTTCTATGATGGAATTGTGAGCGTGCACACCTAGTAGGCTTTCCCCCCAAGGTTTGGTAGATGTGTTTAAGACAAAAAGGCCAATCAAACAGACTCAAAGGGTTTACAAGTGGATATCTTGATATAGGTGATAGGATAGATTTGGTTTGCCAAGTGATGGCCTCATATCGTTGGAATTTCTTGCTTTTAGGAAACAGTCACATTGTTAAAACTCACGATGTCGATGTTTGCTTAAGGTCATGATCATTATCTTTTCTAAATGGTGAGTGAATTAGACAAGACTACTTGAGATAAGTGCATGAATGAGAAAATCAAGATGGTTGATGAATTTGATGATGCTCAGATTTAAAGCTTCAATCTTTTTATGAATTCGATGACATTCGTTTCCCTAAAGAATTAAAATGAATCATGAAAACATTTTATTGAAAGCTTTTTTGAAAGAATCATTATTGAAACATGAGGAAAGCCTAATAGAAATTATCCATAAAGACTAAAAGAATTATCTTTGGCTAGAGAAGTTCAACTTCTTGAAATCTATTTTTGATATCTCCACTCTTTGACTGCAGATTGATTGTGATTGGTCCTTAGAGGGGGAGGCCAATGATCTTATTATCAATAGGTCTTGAATGGCATGCTTTAGTGCTCAACATTGATTGGTAGTGTGGCTAACCCCTTGGTGGTAAGAACAATGTTGGTTTGGATCATAGGTCGTTGATAGTGAATTTGGAGGAGCCTTGGGTCCAATAGTTTAAGATACCCCTTTTTATGGAGCTTTTTAAAAACTTCACTTAATAATGCAGACAAGTTTGAGTATGTACGCGACACATGCCTCTAATATGCCTTTGGAGATGGCGAACCCACAGAACTGATAATCTAAGAGATGGATTGTTGGGAGTTTGACACAATTGGCTTGATAGTAAAGTTACCTCATATATTTCCCTCTTGTCATTTCTTGATATCTTGTCTTATAGTTTGATAACTATTGTGCTTGTACTGTTCAACAAATTCATTTCAAATGTCTTCAAAAGTTTGGCACTTTCTATTTTATAGGAACCAGTAGAGAACTCCTTCCACTTGGGTATCCAGAAACAATTAGACCATAAGTTCAACAAAAGCCCCTAGTGATTACCGAACATGCATCGTCAATAAATTAAAGATTCAAGAGATAGTTAAACTCTCCCATGTCAAAACATATAACCATTGAAAGAGAAGCATCCAATTATTCACACATGTAGCAGTATTGAATTACATCTCATAAAAACAAGATATTTAGAGGCTATGCTTCCTTTATTCTTTTCAAGTTCCCAAGGTCTAAATTTTCAAATGTCTTTTCCTTTCCAAGTCCCATTCTCATCATTCCAATGTCAATTTATCAACTTTATTATTCACAGTTAATATTAAATCCACTAATAAAACCAACCATTCCGAAAACAAAATCTAAACATCATTTACCAACACAAATAGTTATTGAAGTATTTCTACAAATACTTAGTATGCAAGCAAATAATTTCCTTGTATATAACACACAAAACCCACATTTTAATTTCTTCTTGCAAATCCTTTCATAATTAACCGGGAGTTGTATAAAAAATAAAATAACAAGAAAAGAAGTCAATCAATAACAATAATTTACCCAATACATGAACATTCAACATGCATGCATCACATGGTTTATCGTATAAAAACAAGAAATTCTATGACATGAGATTGAATAAATGAATGAAAATCTACATACACGTGCTCTGTACCTAGGTTTAGAAATCCCTACCTCAATCTCTTGGTGTTTGGATGAAGACTCTAACTTTTCCCTTGTTGAACCTTGATGGATTTCTCAAATTTCTTGCTCCTAGGTTGAAGATTTGGAAGTAGAGAGGCTTTGTGCTTCTTCAATCTCCCAACAGAAGCTTTATTCCTTCAAGAATCTCCAAAACCCTAGCTTTCCCTCTCCTTCTCTTCTCTTTCTTTCTTTCTTTCTTTCTTTCATGCAAGTTTTGTGTGTGTGTATGTATGTTTGGTGTGTATTTAGGGTGTGCTCTTATAAAACCAAAAAAATGCCTTGTAGTAAAATTACTCTTTTACCCTCTTTTATTTCTCTCTTCTTCATTTTAATCTACCCTTTCAATCTTTTTACTTGATTTAAGGATACTTAACTTACTTAATCATGTCTTAATTTACCCTCAAATCATGCATGTATATTACATGATCCATCCATGCATTATTTTTTCTTCCTAAATCGCATTACTTTCCATATTTTACATTTTATTAATTATAAAGATCTTGAGTCTTTACAACAACGAAAAGGCCATAGAGGATGTAGATTAATAGAAAGCTACTGGAGTAGATGATATTTATAAGGGGGCATAATTCATAAAAGAATATGAAGAATGGGTCAACTGTGTGGTGAAACGATTGTTGTATAAGCCAAAACAACTAGACACGAGCCAATGCCACATCTTTCAATTATGTTGTACAGTTAATTGAAAGGTCTGTAATATAATTTTTAATAGCAAAAGCTGCGACAATTTTATGGCTAAAAAGTTGGTGGATCACATAAGGCTACCTACAAAAAAGCATCATTCTCTTTATTTAATTGGCTAGATTAAGAACAAACCAATTGTGAAGCATCATAAATTTTTTCATGATGAAGTAATTTGTGATGTTGTTCATATGGATCTTATTTATGTGTTGTTTGGTAAATCATGACAATATGATGATGATATTACTTATAGAGGCAAAGATAATGTTTCTATGTTCAGATGGGGAGTGCACAAGACCCTTCAAAATTTGATTTTGTGATTCACTATTCTCTTAAAGTGGAAGGACAATCTATCTTAGTTTTGAGCTAGTTTGAAGCATAATAATGGATGAGATCAATGATGTGTAAGAGGTTTATGCTTTAGTGGTTAAAGCATTGGTGACAAACAATCTAAAGTTAGAAATAATAGTGGTTATGCAGGAAAAATTACAGCCATTGTTGAAGGAGTTACGCAAGTTAGCTTATGATGATTTGTCAAATTGCTTGCCTCCAACTAGAGATATTCAACGCCTCATTGATCCACTGCCTAGTGTGAGCCTTCCAAATCTTGCGCATTACAAAATGAGTCCCAATGAGACTGAGATTATGAGAGAGAAGGTAGAACACCTGCTATAAAAGAGGTTCATTCAAGAGAGCATGAGTCCTTGTGTAGGTCCAATCTTGTTGACCCTAAAGAAGAATGACAGTTTGCGTATATGTATAAATTGTAGAGGCATTAACAAGATTACCATCAAGTACAAATTTCCTATTTCGCGCTTAGATGACATCCTTGATATGCTTGAGATTTCAAAACTATTTTCCAAAATTAATCTTCGTAGTGGCTATCAACGGATTTGAATTAGGCCTGACGATGAATGAAAAATTTCGTTCAAGGCAAAGGAAGCCTTGTATAAGTGAGTGGTTGGTAATGTCTTTCAATTTAACAAATGCACTTAGTACCATTATGTAAGTCATGAACCAAACTTTGAGGTCTTTTGTTGAGAAGTTTGTTGTTTTCTACTTTGATCATATCCTTATTTATAGAAAATCTGAGGAGGAGCATTGTAATCATCTACAGCAGATCCTAATAGTACTGTTGGAAAATAAATTATTCATCAAACTAATAAATGTAATTTTATGACGAACAATTTATTATTTTATTGTGTTAGTCAACTAACACAGAACAAAAACATGAAAAGATGGATATGAGCAACGTCAATATCCACAACGGGGGACAATCAACCTAAAAAGAAAATAAATTCTCTAAAATTCAAATTTATATTAATATTGATAAAAAAAAAATGTAATGATAAAGACCTATTATATCATATTTATAGAGTTAGAATACTACTCTTTTGACTAAAAAAACCTTAACTCCTATCTTTATCCTAATCCTAATAGAATAATGTATCCTATGTTGAATAGAAAATAATAAAGATAATAGATAATTTATATAAAATAACCAATTTGAGATAATCTCAAATTTAGAAACTATAAAATATTTTAATGACGCTGAAACAAAATATATGTTTTTGATAGATACTATATTTGCCTACATCAGTTGTTGTGCTATGTCAACTCTCTACAACATTTACACACCATATTTTTAATGCTTCATATTTTCAATTTATATCCCTAATTATATCCCTAATGTGATGTGTTATTATATTATGACTTTAGAAATCACACTATGTGAAAAAAAAAGTCTTGTGCGAAAATCTCACCGGATGATATTGCATTTGGATTTGATTATTTTATAGAACTGAGGTAAATTCTACATAAATACTTAAATTTTAAAAAAAAATCTTACGGTAAGACTTTCCACCGAACTTTCTTCTCACTGTGTGAAACCCAAAACATTACACAATACCATTGTCACATTGGAGATAACAAAAAAGATACATGCCATTTTCCCACTCCTATCCTGTGTTAAATGCTATGAAAATATGTAGAGGCATTGAAATCTACCACATTGGCTTCCATTTGAAAATGATTACCCACCAATAGTGAAACTCTTTTTCAGGGTGGTTATGAATGGCCCACTAAAAAGCAATGTTAATTAATTGATGGTTACTCAACTACACCTAAATTTCATTGCAGCAATTAAGTGAAAATTGATATTCTTCTTTTTGCAAACACATGAATGAGTGAGCTATTAAATAAATATTTATTTCCATGAAAGTGTCAGCAGGTGGTGAAATTATTCACATCAATGTTATAGTCATTGTGTTTACTTATCTGAGTTAATTTTAATATCTGATTATGTTCCCCTTTTTTCTAATTTCCTAGTTGGATATTGA
Source organism: Nyssa sinensis (assembly GCA_008638375.1). Lineage (NCBI taxonomy): Eukaryota > Viridiplantae > Streptophyta > Magnoliopsida > Cornales > Nyssaceae > Nyssa > Nyssa sinensis. Next base: position 14,556,109 of record CM018033.1, on the reverse strand, counting down.
CAATATTAGGCGGTATTGCTATTGGCTGTCTGTGAAGTTTTTGGATGGCTAGCCTGTTGTGGCTCCCAGTCTGCGGTTTGGATTAGTTTTATGTTGTTAGCTGGTGTTTTGGTGGAGGCTTTTTGATGGGCTTTATATCCTTCCCTTGCCTCCTAATTCGGATTGCAGCTTCTGTGAGCTATCTTCCTCCGTGTTTTCTAGTTTGGAATCTTTAAAACTGAAAGTAAAATAGTATATCAGTAGAACAGTTTTGTACACACTCAGATTAAAACAGAAATAGAATTTCAAACCATATGAAAATAGTAACTATTTTTTTTTTTGAAAATACAGAACAGAATTCAGGTAGGAACTATTTTGAAAAACCAGGAACCAATTCTATTCCAAACTTGAACGACAGAAATAACTAAACATAAAACAAAATTATACTTTATTAAAACAATAGAAATAATTAAATGTAATTAAAACAGAACCTTTTAGCAATTGCAGAATACAGAATTGTAGAATACAGAAAATTGATTAAGTCTTGTGTTGGACATAATTTCCTTAAGACAATTTATTGCCCTTGCAGTGGTGGTGCTTACGAGTTCTAGGCAATATGTCTCCTAGGATAAAATGATCTGACCAACACAAAGGCAAGCACTTCCAATGTGTTATGTCAAACCAGAACTGTAACACAAAATTTCTCTCTCAAATGAAGATGATATGCAAATGAATGAATTGAATGAATAATGTTGTGATCGTGTGTCCTATTTATAGACTCGCGCATGCCTGTTTGGTACAGGCATGAAGTTTGGGTCGTGTCTGTTAATGGCAAACAGACACAGTCGCTTCTGTGGAGAAGATGTCCATTCAGTCAAACAGTACTTCCAAAACGACAGCGTTATGGACTCCCAACAGTAACCATATGTACGTCGCAAAACGACAGCGTTTTGGAATCCCAACGGTAACTTAAATGTATGTTCAAAGCACCTGCAATTCTGGTTTGGAAAATTTTAAATAAATTTTCTATAAAAAGATATATACAAGCCTAAATTTTCTCTAAAAATATATATATGCAAGCCCCGAACCCGAGCCCGGTTCAGTGCGGGGCGGCGCACGTGCGTGCATGTAGTGAACTAAGCATGTGCTAGGTCCTCCTTCCTCTACAAAACTTGGGTGCCCCTTGGGGCCCAAACCCTCCTCCAAGGTAGGTGTATATATAATCTTTAAGAGTCTTGTACCCATCCTATATGAGACGCAATTTTTTTGCACAAGTTTCAAGCTTTTATTACCATTTCCCAGTGATGATGTTTAGAGACAATTTCTCATTCACTCCTTAATGGTTTTGAGCAACCCAATATATAATTTTCATCTCCTCACGGAGAACATATTCCCATGTGGACCCACTAAAATTAATTTGTGGAACCCACTTTAATTTTAGCTCCAAACTAGTTAATTATAATGCTCAAAACTCATTTTTCCAACAAAAACCCATGGTAGTTGCTGTGTTTCTCGTTTGATGCCTTCACTTGGTTTTTTTGTCATCTTCTTTCTTTGTCCTTTTGGGTTATTGTTGGTGAATGATTTTGTTTCATTCTTTGGTGCTAATATGATTGCGATCAAGTTTTAGAAACTATGATATCCTTTGCATTCTCCCTTTTGAAGTATGTTGCATGTATCTCTTTTATATTCGTTTTTATATCAATAAAATCTTCTTCTTTCGCTGATAAAAAAAGAATGTCATCATTTAATTAGAATTAAAATTGGATTATCTGACCAAATTCCTGGCAACTCTTTTCTCCCTTTTTTTTAATACAAAAAAAATTAGTATATAAAAAATACAATAACAGAGTCCAAATAGCAGTTTTTTGTGGAATTGCCATGCATAAATTTTCAAGCAAAAGTCTAATTAATAAATGAACGAATGATCAGTCATCTCATTAGTAAGTTGCCGCTATTGAAAAGATAATGAATGAATAGGTTTTGCCATAAGATCAGTCATCTCATTGTCAAACGCTTAACTATTGATCTTTTCTAGTGGTCCCATGAATGTATATATAAGTCTTTCTTTTCATACTCATGACCAAAACATTGCCAAATGTTTGTCCCATCCTTCTGCCCACTGATTTCGGTATTGGAGAAACAAAAAACGTGTTTCATGGAATATTCAAAGTCAGAAATTTAGGTCACACTTGAGTTCAAACATGCCATGTATACATACGTGGCCAACCAACCAAACCTTTGTTTTGTGTGTGTGTGTGTGTGAACACAAACTAGTTGGAGATAGAAATTGTTTTACAACAGAAGTTTTATACAAAAAAAAAAAAAAAGTACATAACAGTAACATACCTGATATTAAATGACATTAGGTATTCTTTTATTTTGTACTGATATGAATCAATCAGACACTTTTCAATTTGTATTGGCATTAAGTCAAGTAAAACACAAATGAAATTATATGAAGCAAATTTTAGTTATTTATTTTTGTTCACTTACTGATGTGTCAATAATATATTTAAAATTAATAAATAAATTTAGTTATTTCTCTTATATTTTAAAAACAAATATAATAACCTATATTTTTATTAAGGCTTAATACTTTATGTATTCGAATGAAATTAATTTTATAAATTTATTGAAAATTAAATTAGATATTGATAGTAGTACGATTTAATATAAAAATATAAATAAGATTATATAATTGAATTAAATAATTTACTTTGGAGTTAAGTTAAAATATAAATAAATATGTGGTACCGATATAATAATAAAAAGTTTAATTTATTATAAATACATGACTGTAACAAACCCTAACCTCTATTTTACGTATCTCAAATTTTAGAGAGAGAAAGACTATACTAAGGAGAATTAAAGAAATTTAATTTTAGAAAAAGATATTAATGGAGGTAAGTTTATGATTTTATCAAATTAGTATGACCATTTTATTGTTGTGATTTAATAAGAAAATTTATGAATTAATTATTAATTTTTGAAATTATAATTTCTCATAATAAAATCGACCACAGAACAATTAAGTTAAGGTTTGATTTTGAGTTTGAATTTGATGGTCTTTGAATAAATTGGAAACTTAATTTTATTACCCATGAAATAAGGTTTAATTGGTTAGATAATATGCATAATATAGGGATGCATTTAAAGAGATATAAAGGATCAAAATTTTGGAATAAAACATTATAACCACAAGATTTAGGTTGAGTTGTTTTTTAAGTTTGAAAGTTTTAATCTAATTAAACTATATGGTTTGATAGATCTCGAAAAAATGGTTAAAATTCATATATAACTTGCATTATTTGTATAAGAATTGAGGGAGAAACTTCAAGCCGAAATTTGAAAGAAAAATAAAAATTGTGGACTGCTCTAATTGTAGAATTTGGGTGTTAGAGTTGGAGAAGATAACCATTTTTTGTACAAGTCCACTCTCAGGCCAAAGTGAGTCAGGAAAGTGTAGTTAACCCCTTGTCTAAATTGGATGAAACAAGAGTCTAAATTATAATACTTGAAGACCTAATCAAGTAGTCCAGATCCTAAATCAAAAATTAATTATATAAATTAGTATTAATTTTTAATTGATAAAATCTTATTAATTTATTGAAAAATAATAAATGAATTTTGAAAATTATGGAACTTGGTAAGAAAATCGTATTTGATATTATGAAGCTATTGGTACATGAAGTGAAGCTCAAAGTAATATGAATAATTGAGATTTCACTAAAGTTCACCTTATTGTATTAGTTTCCTAATTATTTAAATGTGTAATTAGGTGACTTAAAATTTGGTTGTTATTTATAAGTAAATTTGAGTTATTAGAAGTATTATTGAATTAAAGATAAGACCTTTGGATGATTGGAGAACCATGTTAATTGCATGTTTGACCATACGTTGTGAATTAAGCTTAATCAGTTAGAGAGAATTCGAGAAAAATAAAAATTAATATTTAGAAATTACATAAAAATTGTGGGACACTATAAGGTCATTATGTAGGTATTTTAAAGATACTCAGGCTTAATATGTACGTGAGACACTATATTAATTAGGGCATGTATAGTTAAGTCAAGTTTGGCAAATCGAACTAATTGATTAAATGTGTTATTTTGAACTATTTTAGAATTTGAATAAATTTGCAAATGATACTTTTAAAGTGCATTATGTGATTTGAAGACTTTGCTTCGAGGTAAGGGAACATATATGATATATTCAATTTTTGAATAAATTCTAAATAAATATTTTCTTACTTCTATTCTTATGAAAATTGTTTATGCAAGTAAATAATTTCAAATTGTTTTTAGTTCAACAATGTGTTTTACAATATTCTGATTGTTTCATTATCGTTACTTGAGTCAAGCAAAATTGGTTGTTTGTGAAATATGTTCTTTGTTCATTGATAAATCCGTTCATGAAAATTATTCCATTTATTAAAATAAATTATTTTATCGATATGATGATTATCAGATATTTGAATTATTTTAGTGTGGGTATGAGCTCTAGTTGGAGACTGTTTTGTGTCAATAGTGGTTTACTACTATTGCAATTTTTTTGTGCTGGCAGGATACTGTCGAAATCTGGCCTATGTTAACAATAGTATAAATACTATTGACTTCCAATACTGGTGACATTTGTAAGTCTCACTATGATTGGGCACCATATGTGATTGTTATATCAACCAAGGTAAATGCTTATGCAAATTTGAAAATATTATTTGTTATCACACTATTTATTAATAATTTCTTAATTAAAAATTGATATAAGTTTTTTTTATTGTGAATATTGAAATGATTTCAAGTGATATGAAACTTTGTGAAATGTTTCAATTTATCAATAATTGTTTTCTAAATTAATCGTACTATTTGTTTGACCTATTCTGGTGTATATTATGTTATATATTATGGTATGCTACCTTACTGGGCTCTTTGAGCTTATCCCAATATTTTTTTCCACAGATGGATAGAGATCAACTATGATATCTTTTAAAACAAAGTGCAGTGCAATGGACAACAATTAGAGATCAATATAGTTTCATCTTCTTGTGGTTAGAACTTATTTTAGTTAGATAGCTTCAAAACATGTAGTAATTTTATTTTAATGATTTTATTATCATTGGGGCTATTGAAGACAAATTATTTATTATTTATTTGTGGATAGTGAATAGTTAATTGATATTTCTTTAAAGTTTTAAAAATAATATGATTTACTTATTAGTATGCAAAAGAATTGGAGATAATTTTTATTACGGGTTTATTGATTTGAATGGTTTTACTTTCAATTTTGGGACGTGACAAGTATAGCTAGTGTGAGCGCAATCACCATCGAAAGAAACTACCCACGATTTTTTACTCCCTCGAGGTGGGAGAGGAACGCCTTCTTCTTCAAGATCGTATACATATGAATATAGAAAAGAGTCACCGGCTTAATTTAGGTTAATAACGATGCAAACCTGATACAACTCATAGAGAATCTATGTAAAGGAAATAGCAAAGAAACTAAGAATTACAATGCTTTGATCCCAGTTACATTCTAAACCCCTTAACAAGGGAAAAAAAAAAGTAAGGAAAAACTAATCTACAATATGCAAAGAATTCTGAATATCGGAGCTAAGGTACGAGATGAGAAGAGGTTAAGCACCCATTCTGTCCTGTCCGAATGGACTAGCCTCTAGTGTTCATCCACAAGGCGTATATTGCATGACATAAAATAAAAGAGAAAAATACTGATTGCATAAATGAATAAAATAAACAAAATACATAAAGTAAATAAGATAAGAGAAAGAGTAGACTCGAGCTTATAAGGCGTCCAACGTATCCATTCAGATAACGGAATCAGAGCCAGCGTAATTCTCCAATTCAATTGATTCTATCAAGACTGATAGGATGAATTGGATTAGGAAAACAGAAAAATAAGGGTTTTAGGGAGCGTTGTTGATTATTCGCGGCTAATTAGACAAGGCTTTGGCTTGAACTTCTTGATGTTGAATCGTCAATTGTAACACCCCGACCTGATGAAGAATTAGCAAGTCACTAAATATTAACCAGTGATTGAAACCTGAAGTAACAAGGTTGGTTTTCAATCACCAACTTGTTTCTATTAATCCCATTGAGACTGTACACTTTCATTTTGGAAGCCAACCTCGAATTGAGACGTGACAAAAATAGATTGCTACGTCGGGTAGATTATCAAAGTATGAACATGGATATATAAATATATAAATATATTTATATTGTGAAATATAGATATTGATGTATATGCATACATAAATATGCATGTTAAATTAATAAGTGACTATTCAAATTCATATAAAGACATATTATATATAATATGATTATATAAGACATATATATATATATACCTATTTATATAGGAATATAAAGTTGGGTGTAATATATATATATATATATATATATATACTTACAAACAAAAGAATGAAATTGTATTTAATATAATACAATTGAGAAGAGAGGGAGACGGTGGGCACTGCTCTCCATGCCTCTCCCATGTGAGCTGCTTGTGAAAAATAATGATGAGAAGGGAGGTGGCAGCCATGGCTGTGTGCCATGCAAATTCGGATACCAACAGGTGGCAAGGCCACCGATTGCATGAGTAAATGAAGGGGAAATAAAAGGAAAAGAGAACTTGTAATGGAAGAGGAGACGTGTGCAAGCAGTAGCAAGAAATTGAAGGATAGGAACTGAAGTAGGAGAAAAGTGGGAAACTGTAAGCAACTTGAACAGGTAAGATTTCGTTTGGAAATTGTTTAAATTGTGTACAAATTTAAAGCATGTAATAGTAGGGGTTTATTCTGCATAATATAAGCTGTAAACTACAAAAGAAATTACAAGAAATGATCAAGAATCGACTGAGAAAAGTCAAGTTTCAGTTGGAACAATAATCAGAAAATTCTGGTGCAGGTCTGAAATAAGAGAAACCAAATCCAAATCCGAGTATTAGGACCTGTTCTAGATCATCCCAAGGTCTTAAAAATGGTAGACCGCGATCCAAAAACTCAAGAAATGAAACCTAAAATATTAGTTGCAGGTTTAAGTCGTGGAACCCAAATTCGGTTTTACACTTTTAAACTCAGTTTTGAGAATGGGTATGTAATCCCCATGTCATAAGGATCACACAGGGCCAAACCTCATCAAAAATAGTGATGGAATGAGGATTTAACGTGTAGTTACAGGTTCGGCTATCAAAAGTTAAACCGAACTCATGAACTGGTTTTAAAACCTTAGATGAATGCCAATCTCTTGGGAAATGTTCTAGAGATGGATGAGTGTAAAAACAGAAGAATTTAGGTGAATAGATTAGCTCGAAAATGAAGCTTTCAAGCTTCGGAAATTAGGGTTACAGTGGGTAACGAAGGAGGAAGACGACGGGTCGACTCGCTGTTGAATCGAGTCACCCGAGTTAACTCGGGACACGTGTCAAGAAAGGGCAAGTCCACCGCATTAAGAGAACGGTGACGTTTTGGTTATGTTGTAAAGATTTAAAATATCAGGGCTGACGTCATGATGACGTCAGCATGAGGTGTTGAACCGGATTGGTTCAAGGAGAACCGGACCGGTTCAGTTAAATTGAAACTGAACCCACTGGTTCAAACCGGAAGAGTTCAAAATTGGAATTTGACCCCAAAAATTTTGGGAAATTCTACTATGGCCCGGCTGAAATTTAATTAATAATAACTTAATAATATTTAAATAAAAGAAATTCCAAAAATACCCTTAGGCCATAAATAGAGTAAATAAAGTCCAAATAAAGTAAACCAATATTGGATTCTGACTATTTTGGACATTCTAAATCCAATGGCGGGGTCCGTTTCACGAAATGGAACTCCGAAAATTAAAGATATGTAAAGGGATAAAATGACCAAAATACCCCTTGTCCGCAAGTAACAAGTTATTAGTGTGTTCTTACTATTTCGGACCTTCTGAGTCCAATGGTGAGATCCACAACATGAAACGAAGTACGGAAAAATACGGCACGTAATTGGGTAAATGACTATTTTGCCCTTTGACATACAAAAGTCGGAATTAAATTTTAGGAAAGCCTAAACTGACTTTCTCCAATGTTTCGGACTCAATGGTAGGGTCTATTCGACCAAAAAGAAATGTCTAATAAAAAGACATAAAATTTGATGAATAGCATAAGTCCAGTGGCTATAAATTAGTACACTGCTCGAAGTACCAACTAAAGGGTACGGTACACATTTGAAAGGACATAGGAGAAGACGTGACACGAGAACATATGAAGTAAATAAATTAACTTAAAGTTAATGGAGCTACCAGGAGAGTATAGCTAAAATGAAGTTAATTCCTAACACATTAAATTGTGTTATAGGTTAAAAATACGAGTCAATTAAGTACATATGAAATTATGAAATCGTGTTAGGATCTAATACGAACTAAGTAGCATCAACAGGTGTTATTGCAGTAGATGTGAAGTTAATGAGACTGTTACTTATGAATTGTTCTAGGAACTACAAAAGGAAAAAGGAAGGCGTCGCAGTAAACGCCGAGCTTGGAGTATAAGGTGAGTAACCCTGCATTTGAAGTGGAGATTTAACTCCACGGATTTGAAGAAGTTTTAACTTCCAAAAGAGTTGAAGTATTGAATATTAAATTCAAATATCTCGTGATTCATTTTGCTCTTATAAATCTTGATATGACATGCTCAATGAATAATTTCTATCACTGTCTTCTCTAAAAGTAGTTGACATGTCTACATATTCTGAAGTTCTTGTTCAGAAGTCATATTTAAAATGCTTATAAAGCATCTATTGAAGAAGTCATATTTCAAATGCTATAAATGCATATGTTTGAAGAAGTCATATTGTAAATGTTTTTAAACAAAAAACATTTATTGAAGAAGCAGTATTTTGATGCTCGTTAAAAAGGCATCCAAATGTGCATAAGCACCCCATGAAGGTTGAAATCCTTCGGGATTCAACAGTAAATGCCCGGTAGAAGGATCTAATCCCCCAGGCAGTGAGATATCTCCCATTGTAGCATTGCAGTAAGATGGGAGTCTGGTTCGAAACAGATTCCACTTAACCAAAGAGAAAAGATGACAAACACTTTTAAAATGGAAGCAGGTTTTTACCCCCATTTTATTATGTACGTTTATATGCTTTGAAATGCATAGATTCCATTGAAGAAATGTGTATTTAGCTTATTAACTATAAATGTTTTTAAGCTATCATTTGAAATCATACTATTAAACATGAAAGTAGGTTTTACCTCTTTCGATTATGCATGTTTTAAAATGCATATACTCTATTGAAGAAATGTGTATTTAGCTTGAATACTTTAAATGTTCAAAGCTATCTTTATGAAGAATGCATATATTCTGTATTCCGAGCATACGAACAATTGGTAGTGAGTATTTTATAAACTTTCATGTGCTAAACCACTGCCAGTTGAAACCCCATGACAAATGCCCGAATTACTCACAAGCTTAGATTAGCTTACCCGGACTTTGTTCGGACCCCCCCTTTCAGGTGTCAGGAGGCAAGCTCTGACTTTGATCAAGAAAGTGTATAATCTATGCTCATTTTGTGAAAGGGCGTAGGAAGTTATTGCAGGACTAGCGGATGTGGAAAAGCACTCGGACTAGTAGTTAGTCGTTTTTGGTTGTGTATATTATGTAGTTAAGTTTTGAAGAACAAACGAATATGTATTGTGTATAAAACTTTAGAATGTATTTACGCTCTGAATGTATGATCATGAGTACCGCAATGCAAAGAGCGGCAGTACCGGACGGATGTGCAAATTTTTTTAAATAAGAAAAGAAAAGAAAAAGTTTTTCACGCTTCCGCAACCACGTGTCGCACATCTATTCGATACCGTTGCTTATGTTTCGCCTTGCCCTAAGGCCTCGGTCGAAGGGCGGCGGTCACGATTCGGGATCCGCACAAGGTGGGTTTCAGGTCGTGACATCAATTGTGCAGAACTCTGTCTTGAATAGGGTAGAACTTTGGCTTATGTAAAACAAAGCTTCAAAAATAAAGAGGCCAAGGAGCTTAAAAAATCGTTAGTTGGGTAGAACTCCGTCTTAAATTTTTGTCCTTGATTATGGTGGCCAGGGGATTTATTTATAGAAAAAGGTTAGGAGGTTTGATCCAAAGGTTCACAATAAATCCTATGAATGGAGGGCCTAGATTAATGTTTAATATGCAACAAACAAGATTTAGAAAGTTTTTGTGCACAAATGAAGGCAAATCTCTTAAAACAATGGAGGTTGCTAAGGAAACTCCCTTGAGACAAGAAATAGATGAAAATAGGTATGTTTTTTGTGCACACCTATATTTACTATATCGCCCATAATTCGGTGGAGAATTTAGGGGCATGGTAATTACAAAAAAGCCATTAAGGCATAAAAAAGTCAAAATTGTCCCTAAAGACTAAAATTACTAAATTAACCTCATATGGATAAAATGACATAGAAACTACATGTATTCCCATAAATGACCAAACTAACCTATAAAGGATAGAATTATGCTAAAATTATTAAAGTGCCCTTGAAATGGAAAAATGACACTAATATTACAGAAATACCCCAAGAAAGTAGGAAAGCTCTAGTATTTACTAAACTACCCCAAAAGGGTAGGAAACGTTGAAAATTACCAAAGTACCTTTGATGGTCAAAGATGTGCGGGATAACCAAGATGCCTACAAGGGTTCTAATGTACCAAATGACCAAAATGCATTTAGTAAGCATAATGATCGAAATGCCCTCAGTAGGCGAAATGACCAAAATGCACTTGATGATGGGCATAATGACCAAAATGTTCTTAATGGGTGAAATGACAAAAATTCCCTAGTAGCCATAATGATCGAAATGCCCTTGATGGGTGAAATGTGAAATTATTAAAATACCCCTAGGTGGGACATGTAGTAACTTTCCAAAAATAGCAAAACTAAACTTATACAATCAAGGGTCTCAAAATGATCTGTCTACACTTAAGAAACTACCAATTCCATATACTTGCGGAATAAAAAACTACTAACACTAATCCGAACACAATTAGGAAACCAAAGAATCCAAGAAAATGGGTCAAAATTGACAGGTCAAAATCAAGTCAAATTTTTTTTGTATTCGGGTCATTGTCGATCACCGCACGACTTTATTTCAAACGGGCCTTGGAGCATTCATATTGATCCATGAAATCAAAGGTTATTTGTTCTACATTAGTCCCCTTCACTTGAAGAGAACTCGACATCGAGTTGCAATCCGGATAAAGAGGCTTTTTTGCATGGTACTCATAATGATCAGCAACATTAAAAATCTTTGAAACACCCATGTTTTCTGGTAGATTAATAACATAGGCATTACCATTAATTTTATGTACAATCTTGTAAGGCTCATTTTTCTTTGGCTTTAGCTTGTTGTAACTCTTAACTAGAAACCTATCTTTAGGCAAGAGGACAATAACAAAATCTTTTGCTTTGAATATTTTACCTCGCCTATGTTTATCGATCTACGGCTTTCTTGTATTTATCATTAATCTTCTCCAATTTTTCCTTCACTGTGGGATGCACTGCTTAGGCTTGCTTTTTCATATTTTTTGCTACAACACTCACAACGTGACCCTTAGACAATCAAACCAAATTAACTGTATGCTTTGCCAGAGTAATACAAATAATTGTAAAAGGCGACTTCCCTGTGGCACTCTAAAGATAGATCTTCCTTTCTTTTTAGATTCCCTTCCTTAGTTCATACATCAAGATTATCCCACATCTGATGCTTGGTGTGGTATAAATGTTTTACAACGCTTATGACCAAAATCTCAAAATATCGGTTCTTGAACCATAAGTAACAATCTTAAGTTCGGGTCATAAGTACCCTAATAGTAATATTACAAATAACTTAATATTTCACACACACATAGACACACACACACACACACACACATATATATATATATATATATAATTTTAAGGTTGACAAACTTAATTTCTAAAAAAAAATATCAACTGACGAAGGTCTCCACAAAATCTTTAGAGCAAATGTATTTGCTTTAGGATATAAAATATTGTTAAACAATATTACTTTGAATCTTACAAAAAGGAGGGAATTTGTTTATGCTAACTCATTTAATTTTAGGGTATCATTGAACCATGAAAATCACATATAAATAATTATCAAAATTAAGAAAAAAATAAAAAATGTGCAATCTAACCAGAAAGGGCATATAGAAAGCTATAACGCATAAACCTAATGTGGATGAACACAGATTAGAAGTCCTTTCTCTAGGCTGGGCATCATATCCCCTATATTCTTCTCATTGGGAACCATCAACTCCCAATTAAACTTCTTGACAGCATTATGCACGAAAATAAGTATTGTTAATCAAGCATACTCTTTCCCCTAGCACATTCTTGGCCCACCTCCGAATGGAAAGTATGTGTTAGGAATAAAAACAACACCTTCATCATATCTTGATGGGTTAAATTTTTGTAGTCCACGAAAGTATTGAGGATTCATGTTTGTTGTACTCATCATCCAATATATCTTCCACCCCTTTAGAATGGTGTAACCAATGTAGGTAAAGTTCGTTAAAGCATCTCTGAAGGTTCCTTGAAGTGGAGGATTGAACCTCATCACTTTACAAATTACATTCCATGAGTACTTCATTTTTTACATGTCATCCTATTCTAATAATTCGCCTAACTTTTTAGAAGTTGAAACCTCTAATTGTTCTAGAATCGAAATTAAGTAGTGTATTATATTAAATTATCAAAATTCATTACAACTATATATATAAAGATTGTTATAAATTATTTTTTCCATGCCTTCTATGAACTTATTGTAAATGTATGGTCTTTCTCTAACATACTTCATGAATAAAGTCGTGGTAGTAGCAACAGTGCTATATCCAACAGTTAGCAGCCCCATTATCTTATCAACAATCTTAGCCACATGCATGGATCTGCCACTTGGGTCACTAGAAACAACCATGTAAGACAGTAAGTCTCACATCGGTGCTCCGGTTGCCATTGTCGCCTTTTTCTCCTTAGGTTGAGATGAATTGACTAACGATTGGAAAATATGATTTTGAAGGCATTGTTATGACAAAACATCCTACTTTTTCCCAAGAATTTGAGAAAATTGAGCTACCATATCTTTATTTTAAATTGGCTTTTGAATGGTCATGAGACTATCACAAAGGGCTTTGAACTACATTAAACACTTCTATATTTAAGTACTATATTTCTTTGGTATTCGAAGTTCTCTCTTTAGTGGCCTACAAATATGTTTCTTCTAGGAAATCCCTTAATTCTCGTGATGTACTCAGCCCAACAATATGGCTGAGAGCTTCTTCAAATAATGTGTTGATTATCCAACTTCATAACAACAAATATGTCTTCTTCCATTCTTCATATTTTTTATTTGGAATTTCCTTCTTTGATTCAATCACCTTAGTTGATGGTGCCTTCTCATTAAGATGATCTATGAGTTTAAGACTCTGGATTTAGGGAATTGATATACCACAAACAGACGCACCAATCACCTTGAGACACGTGTACTTACAGAACCGATAAACTCGGTCATACAGAGCAGTCACAACCTTCAGAGCATTCTCATATACATATCTTACAGAACCGATAAACTCGGTCATACAGAGCAGGCGGAGTCTCTAAGGCATCCCCTTGCACATATCCTCCAGACCTTCGTCTCTACAATATTCACTCAGTGTTTTGGATGATTCCGACCTTATGGTTTCCTTAAACAACTGCCGAGCAGGAAATAAGGAAACAGTCTTCAAACACGGAAACAGTCTTCAATAAGGAAACTACTATTTATGATCATCTCTATCAACGACACAATACTCCACAAGGTAACTACAATCTCCGATGATCAAATCCCTATATTCATGGCTCCAAATCCTAATCAACTTAGGAAGGCCACGGTCTATAAATTAAACCCTAAAGGTAAGCTTTATTTTCATGCTCATTCTTTAGCTTTGAATACAGTCTTTTCAATTCCGTTTACTTATTTAAGCATCGGAGCGGCTACCGCCGAAGCCAATCCGGTGGTCCTTTGATCCCCTTTTTGAGTGTTCTACAGGTCGCGGAGCTCAGATTTATTGCGAGTCGAAAAGTGCAGCATCAGTTTGGCGCCGTCTGTGGGAAACGACTAATCTCCAAGTACTCTATTTACAAACTTATCTTTTTCCTCACCAGAAAACCATGGCCCCAAATCTCCGACCGCGACAGAATGCTCAGAATTCGCAAAGCTCTCAACGTCGGCCGCCTGCTCCACGAGCAAGGGGGCCAACGGTTGATCCCATGTGACAGGAGATCGAATCAATCAAACGACACAATGAACTGGTGCAGGAACAGTTGCTTGCCATAACTAGAACACTGGAAACGCTCACATAGAATCAAGGGACGAACCCTCTTAATCCGCTGATCAACATTGCCGCGGGAGCACAACCCCCTATTACCACTGAGAATGAAGAGCCCCATGAGCAGGCTCCAAATAACCAGCCCGGGCACCCCCAGGGTGTTGCTCGTGTTGGTAGAGATCCCCAGCCGTCAGCAGCCCTAGGCTGGGGAACATCAACCTTTGTCCCTAACGTCCATTACTGGAGCACTACTAGAGCTCCAACTCCAAGGGCTTCGGGAGCACCTCCGGTTCACAGGAGCCTCATCTCCAAGCAGCACCAATCCCTCTAGTTCAGAACCCGCTTCTGTCTGAAGGGTGTACTCAGCCCGACTACCCTGAAGCCGAGGCTGTGAGACAAGGTTCACAAGAGGTCCAATTCAGAGACCCACGGAGGGTAGAAGAAATTGTCGAATCTATGGACCGAACAATTGCTTTGAGAGGTGCCCAGAACCCTTCAGAGCAGGATGAGTTGACCAGGCTGCTCGGAAGACTTGCCACTCCATTCACTCACGCCATCATGTCAGAAGAAAGGCCCAAGAAGTTCATAGTGCCAAAGTTCACCCTGTACGATGGGACTGGAGATCCAAGAGACCATCTCTCGCACTACCAGCATACGATGGCCCTCCATGGGGCCTCTGATGCTTTTATGTGCCGAACGTTCATTACCAGCTTAAAGAGAACTACTCTGAAATGGTTCCACCACCTCCCTCCGAACTCAATTACCGGCTTCTATGAGCTCAGTAGGCAATTCTTGGATAGATTTATGACCAGCAGAAGGCTCAGAAGGGGACCGGAATTCCTGTTAAATGTCAAGCAGACTAAGAAAGAGTCCCTCAGAGCCTACATTTGCGCGTTTTAATGCAGAACTCACGGAGATCACCGACTGCAGCCTAAGATTCCTTGTAGCTGCCCTAACTGCTGGACTTGCTCACGGTGGCTTCAGAGATTCATTGACCAAAAGCCCTCCTGCCGACATGGGGGCATTAATGGACCGGGCCAGAAAGTACATCAACTTGGAAGAAGCCAACCACACATCCCAGAAAAGCAAAGAGCAGAACCAGAAGGATAACCCGAAGAGGGAGGACCACAGAAGAGACTCTAGCAAGAAGAGGGTCAGGAGTCCAGAAAAGATAACAGCACCCAGGGCTGTTTATAACTCCGGACCAAGGGAGTTCACTAACTTTACTTCTTTGAACACTACACCGAACCAGTTACTCCGGCAGATCCGAGATTGGGAAAACCTGAGATGGCCAAAACCAATCAAATGAGATCCCAGCCTTCGGGACCAAAGTAAGTATTGTGATTTCCATAAAGATCATGGACATATGACTAACTCATGCAGGACCCTTCGATATGAGATTGAGCAACTCATAAAGAAAGGACATCTTCGGGAGTTCGTCAAGCAGGACGGAAGGCAGAACCCCCAAAAAGACAAGCCTCAACAACGGCCAGAGCAAAAGCCCGAACAGAGACAAGAGCAGAAGGAAGGATGAAACGAGCCTCAGAGGTAGAACAACCATGTCATATTCGTCCTCCATACTGACTCCCCAATTATAGGAATGTCAAATAGGGCGAGAAAGAGATACGCTCGGGAGGCCAGGGCTGCCCCAGACGTATTGCAGATCTCCAACGTTGAAAAAAGGCTCAAGCCAAAGCCGGAGATTCAATTCATAGAGCAGGACCTAGCTGGGGTACGTTGTCCTCACAGCAATGCCCTAGTCATCACCCTCAAGATTGCCAACTTTGAGATCAGAAGAGTCCTGGTTGACACCGGCAGCTCTGTGAATATACTGTTCTATGAGCCACTCGAACATATGAAGATTGACCACCACAACATCAAGCCTACTACGGCCGTAATGGCAGCCTTTGATGGCAACCTCAGTACCCCATTGGGAAGAATCGACCTCCCTACTACTGTAAGAGAGGGAGAAGTGCAAAAGACCACCATCTCAAAATACGTGGTGCTGAATATGAAGTCTCCCTACAACGTCATAATTGGGAGACCATGGTTGCACCAGATAGGGGCAGTCACCTTGACCCTCCATCAATGTCTGAAATATGTCCACAATCAGAACGTTCACTCTGTCAGAGGGTGTCAGCCGACCTCTAGGGAGTGCCATGCCATTGCACTCAAGGAGAGGACTGCCAAATAGCAATTACAGTATATTCGGGACTATGCTGATCCGGTTCTCCCCCACACTCCCGAAGAGCAAGATTGCCCATCCAACATCGAAGAACCCCTGAGCCCAAGGGGACGGGACAGCCGAGCCAAGCCCATTGGCGAGCCCATCAAAGTGTTGGTCAGTTCAAAATCGGAGGGGCGTTATTTGTACATCGGCCCAAATCTGACACACACCAAGCAGGAGAAGATAATCAGGTTTCTGAAAGACAACCTCTCTATGTTTGCTTGGGAGACCAAAGATATGGAAGGTATAAATCCTAACCTCATAACTCACAAGCTGATGGTGGATCCAGATCACCCACCAGTCAGACAGAAGAGAAGGCCGATTGCTCCAGAGCGGCATCGGATCATAAATGAAGAAGTCTAAAGGCTACTTGAAGCCAGGATGATACGAGAAGTGTTCTACCCTGAGTGGCTGGCCAACACCGTTCTAGTCAAGAAGAAAAATGGCAAGTGGAGGGTCTGCGTTGATTATACAGACCTCAATAAGGCGTGCCCCAAAGACAGCTTCCCACTGCCAAGGATAGATCAGCTGGTTGACGCCACCGCAGGGCACGAGCTTATGAGCTTTATGGATGCCTATTCTGGGTATAACCAAATTCAGATGTACCCTCTAGACCAGGAGAAGACAGCCTTCATAACCGAACGAGGTCTCTACTGCTACAAAGTAATGCCTTTCGGTCTGAAGAACGCTAGAGCCACATACCAACGGCTAGTGAACAAAATGTTCAGCCCATTGCTCGGCAATACCATGGAAGTATATATTGACGATATGCTAGTCAAAAGTCTGCAGAAAGGTAGTCACCTCCAGCACTTAGCCCAGACCTTCGATATCCTAAGACAGCACAAGATGAAGCTCAACCCCTCGAAATGTACCTTCGGGGTGACGAAGGAAAAATTCTTGGGATACATTGTCTCTCAGAGGGGTATCGAAGCAGACCCCACTCAAATCCAAGCTCTGATTGGATTGAAGTCACCAAAAACCAAAAAATACATTCAGGCGCTGAATGTCAGGATTGTGGCACTAAGCAGATTTATCTCCAAATCCACTGAT
The DNA here is from genome assembly GCA_008638375.1 of Nyssa sinensis. Taxonomy (NCBI): domain Eukaryota; kingdom Viridiplantae; phylum Streptophyta; class Magnoliopsida; order Cornales; family Nyssaceae; genus Nyssa; species Nyssa sinensis. The sequence continues at coordinate 14,538,494 of CM018033.1, read as the reverse complement.
CGCTGCCTACCTTTCTTCAAAGCTCTAAAGGGAAACAAAGCTTTACAGTCGACAGAAGAGTGTGAGAAAGCTTTTCAAGACCTGAAGGAGTATCTAGCCTCTCTAGAACTTCTGTCAAAACTAGTACAGGGAGAAAAGCTACTCTTGTACCTTGCAGTCTCTTAAAAACCCGGTCAGCTCCGCATTAGTCAGACAGGACAAAGGAGTACAGAGGCCCATATTCTACGCCAGTAGGGCACTACTCGACACAGAAAAGAGATATCCAGAAGTTGAAAAGCTAGCCTTCGCTTTGGTGATATCAACTCGGAAGCTCTGACCTTATTTCCAAGCTCATCTAATTGAAATCCCAACTGCCTATCCTCTGAAGTCAATATTGAGGAAGCCAGAGGTATCGGGAAGATTAGTAAAATGGTCTGTGGAGTTGGGGGAATTTGACATATCATATGTGCCACGAAACTCCATCAAAAGGCAGGCCTTGGCTGATTTCGTTGCAGAGTTCACCTCGGCACTCCAAGACAAGGCACAGCTCATCGAGACTTCGGGAACCTGGCTCCTCTACATCGATGGATTGTCAACCGATCAGGGCTCAGGAGTAGGCCTAGCACTACAGTCCCCTAACGGGCTCTTGTTAGAAAAAGCAGTAAGCCTGGGATTCAAAGCTTCCAACAATGAAGCGGAATATGAAGCCCTAATCCTAGGCATGAAATTGGCTTTGGAGTGCGAGGTTCAGAACCTTAAAGTCTTCTCAGATTCCCAACTGGTGGTAAGCCAAGTCCTGGGAGAATTCTCCATTAAAGATGACAGGATGCTTCGATATTCCGAACTGATGAACTACCTGAGGCACTCCTTTCAGACGTTCACTATCCAGAAAATAGAAAGAAGCCAGAACTGCAGAGCATATGCTTTGGCAAACATGGCATCCCGCCTAAAGTCTGAAGCAAACTCCACAGTAAAAATTTCCTACCAACCAAGACCCAGCATAGAGGAAGCCCAAGTTGCCCAGATTACTGAACAGCTCCAGAACTGGATGACCCCAATCCTCCAGTACCTAGAATCCGGGCTCCTCCCAGAAGACAAAACAAAGCGAGGAGAATCCGAATCAGAGCAGCTCGGTACCTGATCTTGAACAACAAGCTTTACAGAAGGTCTTATTCTCAACCTCTGTTAAAATGTTTAGCTCCAGAAGAATCACAATATGTCTTGGCTGAAATACATGAAAGAATCTGCGGGAATCATAATAGGGGCAGAACAATAGCTCACCGAGCTCTAACTCAGGGCTACTACTGGCCTAGCATGCTAAGGCAGGCTAAGGAGTATGTCCAGAAGTGCGATAAATGCCAAAGACTTGCCCCATATCAACACCAGCCTCATCACGATCTCGTCCCGATTACTAGTCCTTGGCCCTTTGCTCAATGGGGGATGGATATCGTGGGTCCATCACCAAAAGCCCCACCAAACAGGAAGTATCTCTTGGTAGCCATTGACTACTTCTCTAAATGGGCTAAAGCTGAACCTCTGACACACATCACAGAGAAGGAAATTGAGAACTTCACCTGGAAGAACATTGTTTGCAAGTTCGGTATACCACGGGTGATTATCTCTGACAGTGGGACACAGTTCACTGGTAAAAGCTTCAAGAAATTTTGTGAAAATCTCAACATTAGACAACACTTTGGCTCACCAATCGAACGATCCTTGACGGATTAAAGAAACGATTGGAGCAAGCCAAAGGAAAGTGGGCGAAGGAACTCCCTGGAGTTCTTTGGGCCTATAGAACAACCAGAAGAACTCCCACCTCTGAAACTCCCTTCTCACTAACCTACGGTACAGAAGTAGTAATCCCGGTTGAGATCGGTATGCCAACTCTGAGGACTGAAGCCTTCGAACAAGAATCCAATGATCAGCAGCTGATGAAAAATTTGGATTTGTTTGAAAAAAAAAAGGGATCAAGCTAGCCTCAGGATGGAAGCTTATCAGCAAAAAATGGTCAACAAATCCAAGGTAGGGCTCAAGACGGTCAGCTTTCAAGTCGGGGACTTTGTCTTTCAAAACACCAAGGATATCCCACTATGGGAAAGTTATCACCAAACTGGGAAGGCCCCTACAAAGTAACGAAGGTTGTTAGGCCTACCACCTACTGGCTAGAAGACATGACTCGGAAGCCTATTCCTAAGCCATGGAACGTGGAACACTTGCGGAAGTATTATCAATAAAGATGTTTCTTTCTTTTTAATACCTCCATGGAAGGATCATCTTTTAATGCACAGGCCTCCAGAGCCTGGTCCATCTATAATGCACAAGCTTTAGTGCTTGGTCCATCTATTAATACACAAGCCTCCAGAGCCTGGTCCATCTATAATGTACAAGCTTTAGTGCTTGGTCCATCTTTTAATGCACAGGCCTCTAGAGCCTGGTCCATCTGTAATGTACAAGCTTTAGTGCTTGGTCCATCTATTAATGCACAGGTCTCCAGAGCTTGGTCCATCTATAATGTACAAGCCTCAGTGCTTGGTCCATTTTTAATGCACAGGCCTCTAGAGCCTGGTCCATCTATAATGTACAAGCCTCAGTGCTTGGTCCATCTATTAATGCACAGGCCTCCAGAGCCTGGTCCATCTATAATGTACAAGCCTCAGTGCTTGGTCCATCTATTAATGCACAGGCCTCCAGAGCCTGGTCCATCTATAATGTACAAGCCTCAGTGCTTGGTCCATCTATTAGTGCACAGGCCTCTAGAGCCTGGTCCATCTATAATGTACAAGCTTTAGTGCTTGGTCCATCTTTTAATGCACAGGCCTCCAGAGCCTGGTCCATCTATAATGTACAAGCCTTAGTGCTTGGTCCATCTTTTAATGCACAGGCCTCCAGAGCCTAGTCCATCTAACAATGCACAGGCCTCCAAAGCCTGGTCCATCTAACAATGCACAGGCCTTCCGAGCCTGGTCCGTCTTCAATATACAGATTCTATGATCCAGTCCATCCAAAGACGGAAGTTCCGGTCATCTTTAACTAAAGTTTCCTAGATCGGAGTACCTCAAACCTGATACTCATTATTTGGCTTATGTACTAGCAAGCAACAAATACTACAGTACCGAGCAGGCTTAAAGCACTTCGATTCAAGACTTCAAGTTTTATACAAGTTCTTTGGTCTACTCTTATAACACACAGAAGAGTCATTCATCAAAAGTGCACAAAAAGGTGTTTTAACTCCAAAAGAGCACATTCGAATACAAAGAACATCAGATCTGAGAAGTAGGAACTCGATTTTATTGCTGATTCAGAAAGTTTACATCAGTGCAAGAAGACTGGAAATAAAACAAATACAGAGAAGCTACAACAAAGATATCACTACGCTCTTGTAACATCATGGCTTTCTTCCTTGAATGTGAAAGGGACTCAAGTTCCAAACTTCCATTACTGCCGTTACCAGCTCCATTTGAAAGGAAGGAACCCTGAACCCCAATCTGCAGTAAGAAGCACCCAGGTCATTTCATCATCACTATCACTTATCTCAATACCAACGGATGATGAGGGCTCTGGGCCTCAGGAGACTTTTCATTCTTCACCTTTGTCTTCCTCAAAATCGGCATGACACCCAAGCCGATTTGAGCAAGGGTCTCTGCCAAGTCACAAAGGGGAGAAGGCAGCCCGCCTTCGTCTTCATCACCGATACTCCAGGCCTCGGTTGAATCAAGGAGGGACCCCCTCCAATCGGAGAAATCTCGACCGGATGCTAAGATGGACAAGAAGATCTTCGCCTCCTCTAATCCTTCCTTGGAGACTGGATCAAAGGGAAGGCTAACTCTCGGCTACAGTTTAGTCATTCCCAACTCAGACTGAAAATCGTCAATCATCTCCGGGCAAACGGTAAGCCTCTAAAAGACATTCAAATTCTCTCCAACAAGGGAATAGTCTGACAGCAAAAGTGAAAAGATGGGGTGCAACCGTATGCTCCTCTTTTATATATATAGACCCTCAAAGCCCAAAAGTCACCCAGTCGTATCGTCGCAACGGTTAAATAAAGGGTTGGCCTCAAAAACCCAAACGACGGTGGTACAATAAATGATGCATTAAACTGCCCTCTCGGTAGAAGCAAAAGGCAGGGCCACGCATGTAATATATAGACTTTTCAGTCTTGTCCATGTTCATGTAGACGTGACAGTCTCCTCAATGGCATTAACACCTGACAGGCCACGTATACGGCAAAAGTCCATCGACTTTAAAGTACCCTGATCCTTGTCTTAAGGGTCTGGAAACAGAAGTGCTGATCGTCCGAACTATAATCACAAGATATCCACTTATTATCACAAGTCTCTAGATTCAAAACAATCAGCCTCCAAATTTTTCAGAGATAGTCTTCAACTATTGCCTTATTGCAAGGAAAGCAGCTCGGGATATAACTACCTATAATAGAAGATCCGGTCTGATATACAGTAAGTTCTAGAACAACGTTACTCACAACAATTTCCACAATCGACCACAAGTCAAGACACTACAGAGCAGTATAACTTAAGGTCATTCACAAAAGAAGAAGACAAAAGCATCAAGCAAAAGACTATTCCATCAAAGAATATATATTTCGGTACATTAGAAGTTCAAAACAGCAAAATACACATTCTAAGCTCTGTCAGCGGAAGCAGACTCATCGGCAAGGGGCAGGCTCGGCAGCCAATGAAGGTTCGGCAGGAGGGACATCGACCACTTCACTCTGGATAACAGCCTCGAGAGGATCAGATCCAGGTGGCACGATTGAGGAGACATCGAAGTCAGGGAATTTGGCAAGGAACCGGGATCGGAAGTTGTTGAATCCAAACATAATCAGGCGGTTGGCCATCCCTTCAAGTTCCAACCTCATTTCCATCTCGTTCTCAATCCTGGCCTGTTGCACTGCATCATCAAGCTTTTGATGGTATTGATACCGCATGCCGTCCATCTCTCTCTACAGCCTCTTTGCCTTCTCAACGGCAAGGTTCTTCTCTGACTCCATAACGACCAAAGAAGTCTGGGACTCCTTCAGCCTCTCTGCAGAGTCGTGAGCCTCGGACTTAGCAGTACCAAGCTGGAGCTCCTCTGAAGGAGGAGAGACCTCCGTCAGAGCAGAAAGGGTGTGCAGGGTCTGTAGTGTACAAGGCAAACAGCTCAGTACCAGCCAAAACACTTGGAAAAAAGGAAAAGAAATAGGAGGCCAGAAGAACTTACTTTAACCTGAAGAGAAGCCAGATCAGCAAGAAGCTTCTCTGACTTCTGTGGCTTGAGTTTGATTGAGCCTTTGGCCCAAAAGTCCCTCAGAATTTTTTTGGCCCCCAGATTGACAGCTCCAGGGGCCACCAAGGATGACGCCCCCTTGCACGCTTGTTTGGATGGGGCTAGGGGGACCATCGAAATGAGGGTAGATGTCTCTCTCTCTCCCCCTCGGTGGATTCAGAAGAGGTCGAAAGCAACCTCCGCCTTTTTGTCGGAAGGGGAAGGTCCACTGGGGAAAAAGCCTCCCCCACTACCACAGATGAAGATGGCTCGGTCTCCCACCGTGCCATCATGTTCTTCGTAAGCTCCTCAACACTTCCCCTGGCAGCCATCAGCTTACGGTTAACAATGGTGGAATGATCTCGGTTACTGGGCTGTAAAAGCTTCTTGTATTGCTCCTAAAGCACAAGAGAAAAGCCCAGTCTCTTCCACACACTCCTAACTGCACAAAAGATACAGAGATTAATCAGCTTAGCAATTGGCGCACAAAACAAAATCAAAGCAGCCACGAAAAAATTGGGTCTCACCCTTTGGCCTAGTGATTCGAGGGAATGTGGAGAATTGGCCTTTGAAGTCCTTGAACTCCCAACCCCCTTTAATGAAAAAGTACCACTTCTTCCAAGTCTTGTTAGAAGAGGGCACTGAGGTAAGGGGTCTGAGCCCACTATCAAAAGACATATAGTAAAGGCCTTCCGCCCTCATATATTTCAGATCCATATTACTACGGATCAGGTCGAGGGACACGTCGACATTATTCATATGCCCCAACACTATGAAGCTTAATAGATGTCTCCAACTATTAAGATTCAGGTCTGCAGGGCAAAGGTCGAACCAGCAGAAGAATTGCTTTACGAGATCAGGAAGGGGGAGCGTCAGTCCCATTTCAAACCATGCCAAGTAGGCACAGATTTCCCCCTCTCTAACATCGCATGGGCGATCCAGAGGGTCCGGAACCCTAAAAGTAACGTTTGCAGGGAGATTGAATTTTCCCACAATTCTGACAACATCTTCTCAGTGATTGCACTCTCACCCTCCTCTCTATGGCCAGATCGACCAGAGGTCTCACCAGCCCTATTTGGGGGATCATTGAATGCATCAACTATCCTAACCCCCGGACTAGAAGGGGCCTCTATCAGTCTATTCTCAACTTCATCAATGGAGGGAAGATTCACGAATTGAAGTTGAGGAATGGCCCTAGAAGAACTACCCGAACCAGAAGGTGACCCAGAGCCAAACATGGCGAACAAGAGAAAGTAACGAAGCAAATGAAAGGGAATGTAAAAGGGGCTAAAATCAAACCTGAAAACAAGAAAGCCTATAAACACCGAATATCCTTCAACCTTCAAGATACGTCAACTGGCGGTGGCAGTCTCTGGTACTGTAGAAGCAAGTGCAGAAGAAAGGCGTAAAATTCTTTTCCCTCTCTTTATATACACATTTGAAATATGAGGCCCCCAAGATGATTCGACACAACGGTTGAAGGTAATGATGGCTTCTCAAGTATCGGCAGCGCAATAAATGATCCATTAAACCGACGTCTCGAAAAAGGGAGAAACAAAACATGTGACTCTTCATAAAGCCCATAACCCTAGTTATGCCCTAGCTCCTAACTAGGGCTCAGGGGGGGAGTAGCTGATATACCACAAACAGACGCACCAATCACCTTGAGACACGTGTACTTACAGAGCCGATAAACTCAGTCATATAGAGCAGTCACAACCTTCAGAGCATTCTCATATACATATCTTACAGAACCGATAAACTCGATCATACAGAACAGGCGGAGCCTCTAAGGCATCCCCTTGCACATATCCTCCAGACCTTCGTCTCTGCAATATTCACTTAGTGTTTCGGATGATTCCGACCTTATGGTTTCCTTAAACAACTACCGAGCAGGAAATAAGGAAAAAATCTTCAAACACGGAAACAGTCTTCAACAAGGAAACTACTATTTATGATCATCTCTATCTACGACACAATACTCCACAAGGTAACTGCAATCTCCGATGATCAAATCCCTATATTCATGGCTCCGAATCCTAATCAACTTAGGAAGGCCACGGTCTATAAATTAAACCCTAAAGGTATGCTTGATTTTCATGCTCATTCTTTGGCTTTCAATTCTGTTTACTTACTTAAGCATCGGAGCGGCTACCGCCGGAGCCAATCTGGTGGTCCTCTGATCCCCTTTTTGAGTGTTCTACAGGTCGCGGAGCCCAAATTTATTGCAAGTCGAAAAATGCAGCATCAGGAATAATATGCATCCTCCATATTAAATAGTTTACAAAATTTAATTTTACTGAAACTTTTGAGATAAGATGAGGAAGATTTGTTATGGTAAGAGAGAAAGGTGAGGTTGATAATCCATCCATTCGTATGTTTGTAAAGGAGCAAGGACTCTAATACCGTAAAGAGAAAAAGAATAATTGATAAGAAAAGCTCACCCAAACACCATTTTCTGCTCAGTGTTTTATTAACATTATATATATGTGTGTGTATACACATGTTAACAATCGGATAGGATATGCTTGTTAAGAACTGGATATGCTAGTAACAACTATTCAAAACAATAGTTGGTGATAAACTAGAATTACTACCAAGATGGACTCTTGGTTATCAACGCATGCTCTATATGAAGCATGCTACCAAGACGGATTCTTGGTTATCAACTTAGACTCTATCCGAAGCATGCTTATTCAAATTATCTTCAGTTAAGACCTAAGGTTGTTTCTCTTAGTTATTAGACCCCATATTTTCTTTAACCTATTAATCTGTCATCAAGAAGTTTGATATCTTTATATATGTCTTAGAAATTTTCAAAAATTTTCCCTTGCTTGGTTGATGGATAGAAGAAAGGGAAAGAAAAGGGAAGTCTCTGTCATTTGAGATCCCCATATTCCTTTTTATCAAAAGTGGGGAAGAAAGTCGGAAAAGAGTTCCTCCTTTTTCACCTTTTTACCTTAATAGTAAAAAAAAAGTTCCTTTAAAATGAAAGGGTACATATACCTTTTCTTTCCTTTCCTTTCTTTTTTTTTCTTCATATTAAATCAAATAATATGATGGGAAGGTCCCTTCATTTCTCTAATGATACATCTTCCTTCCTTCTTACGTTTCCTTTCTTAGTTGATCCATTAGGATTATCTCACATTCAAGGCATGGTGTGGTATAACTGTATAAACCCAAACCTAAAAATTCAATTCTTCACTTTTTAGAACCATAACTGACAATCTTAAGTTCGAGTCATGAGTATCCTAATAGTAATGTTACAAACAACTAAACATTTCACATATATATAGTTTTAAAAGGGACAATCTTAATTCTTAAAAAAAAAATTCATTGACGAAGTCTCCACAAAGTCTTTAGACCAAATGTTATTTGTTTCAAGATATAAAATACTGTTACAAAATATTACATTGAATCTTACAAAAAGGGGAGAATTTGTTTATGCCAACACATTTAATGTAAGGGTATCATTGAACCATGAAAATCACATACAAGTGATTATCGAAATTAAGAAGGAAAAAAAAAAAACATGTGTAATCTGACCAAAAAGGATGTGTAGAAAAGCTATCACGCATAAACCTAATGTGGATGAAGGCGGATTGGAAGTCCTTTCTCTGGGCTGGGCATCATATCACCTATAATCTTCTCATTAGGAACCATGAGCTCCCAATTAAACTTCTTGACCACATTATGCACGAAAGTGAGTATTGCTAATCGAGCATACTCCTTCCCAGGGCACATTCTTGGCCCACCTCCAAATGGAACGTATGTGTAAGGAATAGAAACATCACCTTCATCATATCTTGATGGGTTAAATTTTTCTGGTTCACGGAAGTATTTAGGATTCATGTTTGTTGTACTCACTGTCCAATATACCTTCCACCCCTTTGGAATGGTGTAACCAGCATAGGTGAAATCAGTCAAAGCATCTCTGAATGTTCCTTGAAGCGGAGGATTGAATCTCATGACTTCACAGATTACATTCCATGAGTACTTCATTTTTTGCATGTCATCCCATTCTAATATTTCGCTTGTCTTTTTAGAAGCTGAAACCTCCAATTGTTCTGGAATTCAAATTAAGCAATATATTAGATTAGACTGTCAAAATTCACTAAAACTATTTATACATACATACGCACACATACACGAATATATATATATATATGACAGAATTCTGTAAATGATTTTTCCCATACCTTCTAGGACCTTCTTGTAAATATCTGGTCTCTCTCCAACATACTTCATGAATAAAGTCATGGTAGTAGCAACAGTGCTATATCCAGCAGTTAACAGCCCCATTATCTTATCAGCAATCTCAGCCTCAGGCATGAATCTACCACTTGGGTCACTGGCAACAATCATATGGGACAGTATGTCTTGCATCGGTGCTCCTGTTGCCATCGCCGTCTTCTTCTCTTTAATCACAGCCAAAAGCTCCTTCCGAATTGCAGTTGCAGCTTTGTTAGCGCGATAAAATATAGTCCCTGGGATATTCAGAGTAATTGAGTGCATCCCCAAGGTAATATCATCGAAATTGCTGACCAGCCCCGCAATACGCTCTGGATTGTCAATGCCCAAAAAGAAGCGACAGGCAAGCGTCAAGGTTATAGTCTTGCAAAGAGGGAAGGCCTTGATTTCATCTCTGCCTTCCCAGCTTGTCTGCAACTGTTGTTGCGTGATGGAGTCCATTTTTCCCAAGTACCGCACCAACGCTTCGGGCTTCAAGAACCCAGGTGAGCGTATCACTTTTGTCTCGTCATTGCGTGTCGTTTGAGGCGCCGGAGCAGAACTCTGAGTTTGGTATGAACGAAAGAGCTTTTGCATAGGATGTGGACGGAAAGCAGTGAAGAGCTTCTGCTCATTGGAAAAGAGAAACTTGTGTCCATTGGGACCGCATATTACTGCAGTTTTCTCCCCAAGAATGTGTGTCTTGAAGATATCAGGAGAGTACTTCTTCATCCTATCACCCACAAAATTTTCTGGCTTGCCAAACAAGAATTCAATGGTCTCGCCCATAATAGGCCATCCAAAGCTACCCGGCGGTAATTTGACACCATTATCTGATCGCCGACTAAAAGCAAAGATGCAAAGAGCAAGAAAGAGAACAAGTAGAACAAGTGATAGGACAATGAGGTCCATGGTTGAACAACGAATGAAAGCGCTGAAGGTGTAGGGAGTATAGCTGGTTCAAGATTCAGCTTATATGGGGTCAGGTGCCCACTCAAACTACCAAAGTCTTAGATGGCGGCGATGTATTATTATAAAATTAACATAAATGAAATTCTCAACATAATATAGACTTCTACAGTGTTAAGATAAATAAAATTAAGATTCAAATTATATTTTTGTTTGCTTTCGTTTTCTGACCATTCAAAGCTGTCGTGCTCAATATAATATATGCGTGCATGTGGTAGTTGGGCTGTAGTTTGTAGCTTTTGATTGGCTTAGATTTTGTTTTTAGTTAGGTGTGAAGGAAGACGACTGCTAGTACATTGTGGTAGTTGGGTTATAATTTTTTAATTTTATTCTGCTGGTATTCTTAGAGTCAGCCTCTCCCAAACAAATTTTTTTGTGAAATAATTATAGAGGAACTTTGATTAACATTGCGATCACACGACCGAAATTTTTGATTGGTTGCCGTAAACTATTTCTTTTGCGGATAATCCATATAAAATTTAATCACATTGACTTCCATATGTAAATGATTATCATGTATGTCATTTTTATGAAAGAAATATTAGTGTCAATTGCGAGTGATTGTCATTCACGATTTAATTGACACGTGCATTACATGTGCGCGTGATCGTGCATGATATTGACACATGTAATATATGCGTTAATCAAATCACAAATTTTTACACTTACAACTGATACTAACAATTTCCACTAAACTCCCCCCCTCTCTCTCTCTCTCACAAACTAGTCAGATAGATTTTGTTTTCCAATAGAAGTTCTATACAAAAATATGGACATATATAACAGTGAAATATCTAATATTAATTGAAATTAGGTATTCTTTTATTTTGTAATGATAAGTTAATAAGCCACTTTTTAAATTGTATTGACATGCATTAATTCAAGTAAAAACAAATAAAATTATATGAAAGAGAAATGTTTAGTATACCAATTTTAGTTTTTTATTTTTATTCATTTTCTGCAATTGAAAAATTGGATTAGTTTTTTAGGTAAATCTACCTTACATTAATCTTATACTAATATTGTGTAATTTTTTCCATTAGCCTATATGTGATACTAACAATCGACTAATAAAGTTCTGAGGTCAAACCATTATATTGTGTGTATGTAAGTATATATACATACATGTTTTTATACATGCATGGATAAAGAGAGAGTGAGAGATGTGAGATGAGGGTGAGATACAGATGATAAATTATATATACATGTATAATATATTATTATAGATGTGACTTTTAATTTGATTGTTCGAATTATGATTCTAAAAATAAGTGATCATCCAATAATTACTCATTTTTAGCAGCAAAGCTGATGACAGCTTTAACCCTTCAATAACCACTGTTTCACGCCTCTCGGTCCTCAATTGCGCGCTATCATTTTTTAAAGGCAGCAAGGCTATGCATGCTTGTATCTTGAACTCAAGAGTAAATATTGGGCGATTGAGATCGGTGATCAAATGGGTAAGAGCAGGGCACACAAAAAAATCAAGAATCATATAACCGACCCAACTCGAATTCAATCTCAATGAGTTGAGTTAGTTTGATTCTAAAAAAAATTGGGTCGATTCGATTTTAGAACCGATTTAGTCAATTCATTTTAATTTAAAATTCGGATAAACCGCATCAATTTGATAACTGAACTTTTACTATTTTTTTTTAGAAAAATAAATATGTATATATATAGTATACTATATATATGTGTATGTATATATATAGTATGTATTATGTTATGTACTATATTATATTTATACATATATATATATTGTATTATACATACTGTATTATGTACTATATTATATATGTATATGTATATGTGTGTATATATATATATATATATATTGTATTATGTACTATATTATATATGTGTGCATATATATATATATATATATATATATACTCTGTATATACATGTATGCACTGTATACATATATATAGTATACTGTATATATGTCATATATATAGTATTGTATATATATTATATAATATACTACATATATAATATAATATACTGTATATATATGTCCTGTGTAATTACATAAACTCACTCATTAATATTTTTAAATAGTTAAAAATTTATCAATTTTGAGAGATTGAGTGTCAAAGAATGAATTTTGAGTTTCACAATTACCAAATTACTTATGAAGTGTTCACTAGTTATCATGGTTGTGTAGTTATCATTTTACTAGGTTTAACTTATAATATATCTTCAAGCATTGTCAGTGTCGAATATATATATATATATATTATACACAGATAAATTGTTTATTTTTAATTTAGATTCACAAAGATTATATATACATTATATGAATACATAATTTTCTAAAATTAATTTACCGATAAAAATAAAAAATAAAAATTTGGGATTAGTTTGAATGCAAAAAAAATAAAAAACTAACTCAAACAGGTCGAGCCAACCGAAATCAGATTTTTTCGGGTTGGTTCGGTTCGGGTCAGTTCTACTAAACTTGCAGTTCGGTTATGATTTTATATTTTTAAAACCGCTTAAAGTCGGGTCAATTCCGATTCTACTAAAACCCAACCCATGTGCACCACAGGTAAGAGTGTATTGTTCTAGCACATTGGCCACCGATTTTACTTGTCAAAATACTAGCTACGAATATTGTTAGGGATAGTAGTTCATGGTCTTATAATATGTGAAACTAGTATATATATTTTATTTGTAGAGCGGAGTACACAAAATTCATGCGGCTTAAGCTTAATTGTGTTGTCAGGACGAATAATAAGTTCGAAGAGTAAGGGGCTTCCCCCGCGTTACAATAAAAGTATATTAGAAAATTTTAATGTATTGAATTAAAGTTAGACTTTTAACTACAAATTAATATAAATACATTATAATACAATCTTCTAAATTGTGAAAAATACAACCACGTGCAAAATCAATAAAATTAATAGAGAGCGGATAAAAAAATTTTAGAGAAATTTTGGGTTTTGCCAAAATTTTAGAATAAAAAATGAGAGAAATAATAAGGAAAGATTGGGTTGCTTCAAATTTGTTAGAAGTGGGTTAAAATTTTGAATAAGAAATGAAATAAATAATAAATAAAAATTAAACTGAATCAAAAATCAATTTTAAAAATATCAAAATTTTACATATATAAAAAAATTTTATAATTTAAGAGGAGTTATCACTCGGCTTGCTTCCATGTCCATCTACCGTTACCTTTGAATACAACCATTCTCGTAAATATATGTATATTAACAAATTATATAAATTTTCTGTATTATATTTTTTTCTTTCTTGTCACAAAAATCGTTAATTCACAACAAGTACCTAACATTTTTTCCTTGAACTCGTTAGGTGAGTTTGACTTTTATAGACGACAATCTAGTCCGTACATTATGTCGTGGTTCTTTAGTAAGCATGCCTTTTCGTCCATAAAATATTTTTTATTAAGGGTGCTTTTGGACATCTTTAATTTAAATAATCCAATTTCTCTTTCCACCTATGCATTTGGAGTTTAGACAGTCCAACACTTCAATTGAGGCCGAATTTTAAACATTTGTACGAGTGGCTTAAAAAACAAAAGGAAAGCTCTATTGGCACTCTTCTCCATGAATTTTTATCACTCCAAACTTCAATTCACATGCTATAAGTTGGAGTGTGCGAGAAGATGGAAGAGGAATTTCAACTAGGGCACCCTAAAATATTATGCATAATTCCTACTTTAACAATGCAAAGTCAATTGCATCTGAGAATATTCAGTTTTTTTCTATTTATTATTGTTATTAGCTAATTAATTACTTTTTTTGAATAGGTAACCAGAAGGCTTGAGTTCACCGGCTGAGAATTCAAATCAATTTTTCTATCACACTCATTCCAAGCCTCAGACTTGAGCTCTTCTGTCTTCGATTAAAATTAATTGTGATATGATGATTGCAAAAGAAATGTGAAAGTAAATCAAACACCGTCAATTTTTTTTTTTTTTTAAATTAAGTAATATGAGAATTTCTCGTTCAATAAGTGAAAATAAAATTCTCTAAACTATAAAAACCTATTACAATGTATTTATAGTGTTATAATATTATATTTTGACTAGAAAACTTTAACTGCTATTTTTATTCTAATTCTAATACAATAAAGACTACTAAGGAAAACCAATAATTCCTATATTTCTTATATTAATCCTAATATAATTAGAAAACTAAAAAAATTAAGAATAAATCAAAATTAAAAACTAGGAAATCCTAATACAACTCTAAAATAAATATTTTTATTTTTAAGGTAGCATTTCTGTTTTACATCAATCTCTCTCATATGAAAACAACCTATTCTCGAGTTAACTGGATATATGTAACCACAAACTCGTCCATAACTCTGGAAATAACGATTTAATTTTTTCAAAAACAAGTGAAGATTCAAGAATTTCTTCTTTTGCATCTTTAATGAAATCTCTAATTGTAGGCTCCTATTTTAGAGTCAATAATGATCCTGCATTGAAACAAAAATCATCTTTTTAATCCAACACTACAAATTCAATCTTCTTGTAGTCACCATGATCATCTTTTGAGAATTGAAGTTCATTCTTATATTTAGCGTTGATTAATTTCGTGATAATTTCTTACTCCTTTATAACAACTTCTTCTTCTGCAAAAGAACTTATAGGATTTATTAGTACTACTAGATTCTTACTGTGATCAATTCAATCAGAATTATTTTCTTCTTTTTTCACAGTAGGAGTTTTAATCAATTAAGTTTCTTTATTCTTCGCACCAACTATTTCTATAACAACAATAGAAATATGTTCCACTCTAATTTCTTTCGATTGCTTTTAATAATCTTTAAGGGATGGAATAACTTGATACGTGGTTTCTATGATAATAGAGTCTTTTATAAGAACATGAATTTCTTTTAACGGTCCAATATGTACAACCATATTAGTCAAAGTTACTTTAACAATTTCTAATTTTAATTTTGGATGAATATGTAGAGAGAGACTAACTTGCATGGTAGAAAAACCTAAATGAAAGTGATTTTCCCTTTGTTCTTTTTCATGATGGCCTCTATTTATCTTCTAAAATTTACAAATAGTTTTATTGGCAAAAATTTGTCCATCATTAGCCTCATCATTCTTGGCCATGAACAAATATATTTTTTATGTTATAGTTGTTTGCATCTCTGTAAATCAAACCACAATCTTTTCGCTAATCTAATAAATTTATCTTCTACCCAAAAATATATTTTTTCTTCAAAGTCTCATATCATAAGGACAATCATTCAAATCATATACCTAATCATAAAAATCTTCAAAACAATTTTACCATCAAAGTTACACAGTTTTTCATAATTATACACAGCTTCCCGAATAGAAACTTGTCCACGAATAAGTTGACTATGAGCTCCATCATGAGTGCGATACCTATTATCTTCATAATTTTCTTGTATCTGGGACTCCAAACAAATAACGGATGGCTTCGTGCAAATGTCATTGATATGATAAAAAAAAAAAAAAAATCCAATTACACCAATTGCCATGCATCCAGCTAGACAAATATTATCTCTAATACAAAATGATGTGGAATAGAAACATAAAGGAGAATCGAACACATCGAATTCTTTAGAAACTAAGTAACATGGAGACTCTTAACTCAACAAGAGAAAAAATCATAATTAAATATTATTAATAAAAAAAATTAATCATAAAGACTTACTATATCATATTTATAGGACTATGCTACTACTATTTTGATTAGGAAATCATAACTCTTATTTTTATCATAATCCTAATATAATAAAGATTAGCAATTCGAACAAGAAACAAATAATTCTTATATTTTTATATTAATCCTAATAAAACTAGACAAATTTAGAAGAAATTAAATTAAAAACTAAACAATTTTACAATAAATATCATTTTTTTTTAGAGTATCACATTATACAACATTTAAGAATAGTATTTTCTGCATTTATAGGTGCTAAGATTGAAAATTCTTATGAAAACCGAAAAAGGTAAAATTAAATGAATTCATTGGTGGGACTGGAGAAACAACACTTATAAAAAATAAAATGAGGAAAATTGATTAACGTGTTTTGATCATGCATAATAATAATAAAGGCGATTAGCTGTGCCACTCGAGAACAATAACTAGCCATCTCTCCAATTTTCAATGCCTCTATGTGTTTTTTAATGGAGTTCGCCTAAAATACTCTTTGATATTTTTATATCCGTGCAAATCTTTTTCACTTTCTACGAGGGATTATGATGCTTTTTCTAAAAAAATATAAAACCACCGGTTTCCAAGAACCATAAACAAATTAAAATAAGAAAATTTCTCATAAAGAAAAACAAAGTTAAATATAAAATAATTACTCCTCGAATCAACCTATTTTTCAATTTGATTGAAGTCAAAGTGAACTTGGGGAATCTTGTGATAAGTTAATTCATTAGTGGGACTAGAGAAACAACACTTATAAAAAATAAAATGAGGGAAATTGATTAACGTGTTTTGATCATGCATAATACTAAAGGCGATTAGCTGTGCCACCCAAAACGAATAACTGGCCATCTCTCCAATTTTCAAGGCCTCTATGTGTTTTTTTAATGGAGTCCGCCTAGTATACTCTTTGATATTTTTATATCCGTGCGAATCTTTTTCACTTTTCACGAGGGATCATGATGCTTTTTTAAAAAAAAATAAAATAAAATAAAATCACCGGTTTCCAATCGAGAAACATAAACAAATTAAAATAAGAAAATTTCAAATAAAGAAAGACAAAGTTAAAATAAAATAATTACTCCTCGAATCAACCTATTTTTCAATTTGATTGAAGTCAAAGTGGACTTGGGGAGTCATGTGATAACTTGCCTTCTTTGAAGAGGATTTACAATACTATATATACAAGGGCAGTCAACTATGGCTTGCTCCGCGTACGAGAGGTTTTGAATTTTGGAATGGATATGACCCAACCTCATAGTTATTTAATTATTTATAAGATTTCAATAAGAATTGTGATAAAATTAAAATTTATATTATTATTTAGTTAGTTTCGAATTTCAATTAACGCAGATATATATATATATATATTCGATTTTGATTACGCGATGGATTTGGAAGGATTTTTGGTTATCCGTCAATCTTTTCTTTATTTTCTCTCAAGATTCTTCTGAGGTTACTATCGCGAGACCTGTGGACTTGAATTGTGAAAATAGATAGATGACTTGATTTTGTAGCCGTCCTATTGACGAGAAAGATTTTTACATCGATGTACATGACGGAAAAACTCATAACACAAGCTGATTCTTTTGACAAACCCGGATTACAAAAGGTAATCGTATTCAGTCCGATTGTTATTTCATATATTTTCTTTATTGGTATTAGAGCCATAGACTTGTGTTTGTTGATATATGTGTTATATGCATGAGTATTTATTAAAAAAAATTATGTATTTAACCCAGAGAGCTGATTTTAAAAGATCATTATAAGAACACTTTTTGAACGATCTGCCACGGTGAATGTGTTCTTTCTAAACCCAGTATGTATTCTTAAAATTTCATGACAATCCACCGTCGAATTTGTGAGAGATCTGAGTTTAAAGTTCTGAATTTTTTTAAGAAAACACAACTTTAATATGAGTTTTTGAATTTTAATACGATCTATAAAACCTTGATTATTATGCATAAAAATTATATCGAATTGTTCCTTGTCGCGACAGCTTTCCAACGATATATGGAACACAATATTTCGTCAAAAAATGAGTGAGATATAAAGTCTCAAAGTTTGATACCAGTCCTAGTCAAACCTTATTTTTTGAACAGATAAATTGCAGAGGAATGCAACCCTCACTTTTGGCGGGGCCTCATGGGAGTGCGTGCATCATCTTCTGGGACTTATTTTTTGATATCTCTGGAAAGTGGGCCCCACTCACTGAATTTGTTACCCTGTGATATATTTTTTGTAATTTTTTCAGTTTTGAAAATTAATTTAAATAAATTTTTATTACAAAAATGTGTTTAAATGTTTTTTAAAAATTTTAGAGAGTTATATTTGAGATTAAAATCACATATCAGTATTTAGTATACTGTTGGGGGTCCAAATTATGTTTTGGTGAATTTTTTTACCCATTTTTGATATTTTTGGAACTTTAAAAATTAGTTTTTTATCCCAAAAATTGGTTAAACATTTCAGAAAAATTATTTTAATCGTGAAAAATTCTTGGAAATGCTCTGAAAATTATGAACAATTATATTATGTGTGGATCATACTTTTAAGGTCATGTGTGGATCATTTATGAATTAATTATCATATGAATAATTATTTATTGCATCATTATTAGGTAATATTGATCCCCATTAATTGTGAGATCCAAATATCTACTCCCATTGTGGCGAAGTGTGGTAAAGTCATCCATCAAAACCCATTATATTATTATGCATGTGGATATATGTTTTAATTGGATGTGCTTTTTTAATTGATATTCTAGTACACGTGTTGTTGTGATGTATGGAATAACAAGGTTAATTTTGTGATACATGAAATATTGGTGCGACATTCCCATTTATTTTATTGCTTTTAGTAGATTGATGTAATAGATTCATTCTATAATGTAATAAATTTTGGAAAGGGTTGTATTTATTTATGAAGCCTTGTAAGGGATGTGTTTTCGCTACAAACTCATATGTCCATAAATTACCTTGGCATGATGTACTAGAATGCCAATTGGGTTCAAGTGGAGTCCATGCGCTTTAGAATATACGCATTGATTATTATTATTATGTGGATGAATTAAATTTATTTTAATTTAGAAATCATTGTGTAGAGGAATTAAATTTGTTTTAATTCAAAATTATTTTACTCGAAATTATTTAAAAATATACTTCTGTTTACCTAAATGGGAGATAATTATGAGCCTAACAAAATTTTTGATCTCATAGTGTATAATAGAATAATATTTTTAATTAAATTTCTGGTAGCAGAATAATATGATGAATGTATGCTTAAATGTCACTTTATGCACTATAATAGTAGTGAAATAACCTAAATGAATGTAAATGCCAACTTGACCAACATAAATGCTTAGAATAGCCGTATCACACATATAGCATATGTGTAGACATTGACCAATAGAAAACATAGTCTAATACCTTGAGACATGGAAGCCTGTCATAATTAATTAAATTGTTAAATGCATTTTATTATGTAGAAAAACATATAAATAAATCTCATTGAAAAATTGTTTGGATTAGCTCCATGACAATTATAAATGTGCCTTTGATGAGTAACAAATTCTCGTCATATAGTAAATTGGCTCGCAATTAAATTTTTATTTTTTATTTTTAAAAAAACCTATATGACGCTACTTATTTAAATAAAAATATTTTTTAAAATAGTGCGACATCTTGAGACAAAAGGTAGAGTGCCTAAGAGACGAACTCCTAAACTTACCTTGTCGCCTTGGATAGGCCAAATAAGACTTTTGGGCCGATATTTATAGACAAGGAAAAGTTGCTAAATAAGATGGGGTAGAGAAACTTGTATCAAAAGTAGGCAAGAAAGTCAAGTGCCATAGGGGCATGCATAACAGATAATGAGCTACAAAATGAGCTCCTATTTAAGAATAAAAGGAATCATTTTGCTTGTAGTTGTACTGAATCAAATTTGACCATTTTATTCAAAATAGAGAAGAGATTAAGTAAAAGATATAAAATGGCGCATAAAAAGTGTGACTTTACAATGCTCGTAGTGTTTTGTACTTTCCAATTGATTTTTGTCTTTTTCTCATTTTTAAATTTTAGTCTTTAGGACTGAATAGAACTATTTATTCTTTGTGAAATAATATTTCAATGTATATTGATTAGTTTGATCTACCCCATGTTAGAAACATCTTAATTATATGAGTATGATAGTGGTGGCTCTGTCTTGTTGAATTATTTGATAATTTTGGACTTATCTATTTATGAATTTTCATGATATTATTTTTTGAACAATAATATGGGCACATTGAACTACATTGGATGGCTAAATTAGCTTGAGAAGACATGTTGGGGTTATTCGCAAAAATCAGTCTATCAATGTGTAAACCCTATTTGATTGGAAAGGCTTGTAAGAAACCTTATTTGTAAGGTAGACTGGTTCTTTATCAGCTAGAGTCAGTCCTAAAAGGATATGCAAAATCATGATGTTTTGGAAATTAGGCACATAATAGAATCTATTGTTTTCTTATTTTGTTACCCGCGCTATAATTGCTCATCTAACTCAAGTATTAGTTGCTTTGAGCATTGCTATAAGCATTAGTTGCTTTAAGCATTTGTCAAGAGGTTGAATATTGAAAACAAAGAACTTAAAAATTCTTCGCACTAATTGTAAGCGAGAGTACTTGTCTGATTAGTTCAAGACATTTATGTGAGAAAAATAGAAAAATTGGATTTTATTAAATATAGTTGGGTTGATGATGGGGCACATATGTTTTGTGTTGCCTATATCCTTAATCAAGTGCCTTAAAAATCAGTTATTTTAAACATGAGAATGGTGAAAAGCCTAATTTTGAGGGCTTATCACCTTTTGGGGTTTATGTGATTTCTTCACGTTATTATTATTATTATTTTTTGTGAAAACTTGGCCCTAATTTTTAAAAATGTTAACTTTTAAAATATTCTATTTGAAAGTTTAAAGAGCCATTAGATTCTTAATTGAACATCCCAAGTTAAAGAATGACTAAATTGAGTTGCACAATGAGAAAACTTTAAAAGATCTTTTACTTTATGGGTTAATGGAATTTATGGAAGTCACACCATCTCTTGGCGAATGTGAGAAATTGTTATCTCATTCTAGAATCGCCGATGATATTTTGGATAGTGGGAGTGACTTGCCGCCTAGTAGGAGTGTACCATTAGTTGGGATTATACCACTTGAGGAAAAATTTTAAGATCCTTGGTTGTGTAGAAGCAAATGTAAAATCTTTGCTCATCGTCTTTGTGAGATTGAAGAGATAAATTTTAACTATTGCTCCACATGTTTAAGTGAATATTGCTTCTTATGTAGAGGCAAAAGTTTTTTATGCTAACAGATGTATGGATGGCTGTTATAAGTGATAAGTTGAGCTAAATTAGCAAAGAATCAAACTTTGAGAATGGTTGATCTCCTTTTGTGTAGGATTGATTAACTAGTGTTTTTGTCCTATCTTTTTTGAAAATGACCTATCCTAAAGGGGATATTGACTATGTAGAGAAATTCTCCCTAGTGGTAAGAATTGTCTCCATCTACCTTATTCCAATGATTGTCGCACATGTTAGATCTTAGAAGCTTTCTAAATGGACTAAGAGATTATCACTTATATGGAGAATTAGACAATGATTCTTTGTGAATTAAGTTTTGGGCTTCAAGGTCAATGAACAAAGAGAGTAAAGCATGCTTGCTTAAGTGTTCATTTGTAACCTAAAGTAATCATCTATGCAATTCTGGGCTTTAAGGTTAATGAACAAATAGCATAAAGTCTGCTTGCTCAAGTGTTCATTTGTGATCTAAAACCATTGCCAAGTGAGTGGAACCTTAGATTTCATCGAGCAATTGGCTTCACGATGATCAAGGAAGCCATGGACGACCCAAAGAAAGTATTTTGATTTTTTTTGTACTTGCTGACATATATGAAATTAGTTGTCATCACTTGGAGGTGGTTGTCCTGTATTGAAGAGGACATAGGTGAAGTAGAATATGTTTGAATTTGAGTTCCATGAAAACTGGCTTGAGGGATTTCTCGTTCTGTCTTGAGAAATCTGTAAGCAATCTTGTTAGGATGGTCCTAACCTATTAATAGATTGATATAGGCATACTTTAGTTTTGATCATTGCAATTGGACTAGTAGTGAAAGAGATATTTTGTGAAAATTCTTATTTGAACGCAGTTGAGATTCTGAAGTGCATTAGGATGTGTACTTGATTATTTTTGTAGCTTTTATTGATGGTCAAATTATTAGAGTAGCTTAGTGCTTTGCTCATATAGATGATTAAACTATAAGAGTGACTTCGTATTTGCTCATTGAACTTTAGTTAATTAGTTTATTTGATATCTAAGTGATGAAAAAAATACATGGTTGGTCATCGTAATTAAGACAGTAGTTTGGTTGTGGAGATTTTAGTAGCGCTTTAACATAGTGCTGTATAAGCAGGATGATATGTTCATCAGCTATGATGTATGACAGCTCTAACATATACAAGTATTGCATTCATCGCAACTTTCTTTCACAATATTAATAAGCTTTACAAGCTTGAGGGATATAAGTGCAGGCAATGCCTTTCTCTTTTTATAGTGTCTTTTGGACTTAAGGTCTATAAGGACAAAATCGTGCGGACTTGCCACTAGGTTGGAAGCTTAGGCTCATTAGTGGGCTAGTAGGCCAATAGTGGTGATAGCAGAACCAAATATATTGACATTATTTTTCATTACACATTTTTGAGATAAAATTGCTTAAAGGGAGTTAGTCCTAAGCTCATACTTAGTAATGTTTTACATCCTATATTTCATGGTTGGGTTTATTTTAGATTCGATCTATTGGACACCGTGTGACATTATTTCATCATTATATGATTTTGTATTCATGTTGAGATGGTTTTTTGATGTTGTGAACATACATGAAAGACGTCAACATGCTTTGATTGGCTCTCTCACAAGAGCAATCACCTTGATGCTTAGATAGCAAGTAAGATGAGACATTAAATTCTTGGCTGAAGGGAGAATTCATCTTTATTATATATGTCATCTTGACAATGAGGGTTAAGATGAGATTCTTTTAAAGAATCGAGCATGAAGGTTGACCACACACCTCATGTAACCTGAAGAAAGCCGAATGCGAACTTTTAGACAAGCGCAAGAAGAGCGTCTAAGTTGGAGTGTTCAGGTTAGGCGCTGAGATGGAAACAAGGGGTACTGAGATAGCAACAGGCGCTAGATAGCGACAGGTGCTAGATAGCGACTAGACTAAATTCGTAAGATGTATATTCTTATTTTTATAAAAATGAGATTGACATGCCCAATTGAGTAGGAGCTCTGTTGTAGCATACAGTACATACTGTATGTGTTATTGATGTGACCTTTAATAAAGAGAATGACTGAATGTATCCTTGCTTTGTCACTATGTGAGCTTTGAGAACCATTTTGAGTTCCACTGTGCCATTTGTGACCTACGACTATGTTGTGAAGAGAGAGCTTGATATTGCTACTTTAGCATGTTGTTAAAGGACCATGATTGATGCGGTTTATGTGTTTATTGATGTGATCATGAGTATAATACAGATTGGAGGGTTCATGTAGAGACCCGAAAATTGAGGATAAATTTTTTGTTTTAAGTAATAGAGTACTGTTGGTAATAACTTGACTTGGGATGACACGTAAATCGAGGTAGACCGATTGAGTAGTGTAATGCAAATGGTAAACTGAGCTATTAAAAGCTCTATATATCAGGATATCATAAGGGCTGGACAATTTTGGAAGGTGAACAATTTATTTTGAGTAGTCAGAACGGGCGACGCCCAAGCAACCCAAAACCATGCCATGAACTGCATGTACGCATGCATTCCCATGCAAGCATGTGTGCACCTGTATACCTAGGCTTCGACATATCAGGGTATCCGTGCGTGCTCGAAACCTAAAGTACACGTACGTATATGGATATATATATATATATATATATAATACGTATATTATATATGTGTAGGCATAACGTATAATATATGTATATGTGTATATATATATATAGTAAGGTAAATATATATACGTATATGTGTATCAAAGTGGAAAAAGGAAAGAAGGGGGGGAAACAACAAGCATACAGTAAGTGTGTGTGTGTGTGTGTACTAGTAGGTGTGTTTTAAATATATATATATACATAGATTGCATGTGGCAGTGTGTGTGGCATGACATATGCATGCAAGTGGCTGTGTGTGTGTGTTAGGTGTGTGTTGAGTGTGTGCAGATCTGATATAGAGAGAGAGAGAGAGAGAAAGAGAGAGAGGGTAGGGAGAGAGAAACCATAGGCTATGTAGGTGGTTTTGCATATAAATATGTATGTATAGGTACGATTGGTTTGGAATTTGTGAGAAAATCAGAAGAGATAAGAAAGAGAGATGGAGGAGTTGAGAGCATCTTGAGGAATTCAGGGGACTTAGAAGTGGAGAACAAGAAGGGGGAAATCAAGAGGAGGAGTGAGAAAAAAAAATCAAAAGAAGGTATGTCTTGTATGGTTTCTGTTTTAAAAACTTTAATAGCATGAGCTTTATATTTGAGTCAAGGGGTTGATAAAGCATGAAATATGGAGTAATTAGGAAAAACAATCAAGCTAAATAGTTGAGAAATGAAGGAGCAGGACCTAGTTACAAGTTCTGTGATGGTCTTGGGTGGGTCAAAATATTATGCAAGAAACTTTATGAAATTTACTTAGAAGTGAACCTACCAAGTGCAGAAATCATGTGAAAGTCATCTAGGAGCAAAACCATAGAAAAAGAGGCATGAAAAATGAAAAAGACCTTCTCACCGGAGCTATGGGTTCTTCCCATTTCGTAAAGATCCAATGCTCCAATCTTAAAACTAGGATCGAATATGATATCCTCATGGAAAATAGGTTCAAATCCCATTGAAATAGGGTCAAAATCTAATCGGAAGTGGGTCACCATCGCCGGAGATGGCAACGAAACCCAAGCGTTCCTTCATAAAAAAACTGAGGGGAAAGACGACACTATTCAGGTCGGGCTCTAGGTCAAACTCGGGTTGGGCCCCGACCAAAATCAAAATGGGTACCCACTTAAGTAGTACTACATCGTTTAGAGGGAATATGTTTTTTTAAAATATAGGGCTGACGTCAGCATGACGTGTTGAATCGGTCAGACCGGTTGGTCTAGTGAGACCCTGGACCAATTCACTTAAAATTAAAACAAACCCACCGATTCAATGTTATATTTTAAAAATAAATAAACCAGAACTTTCTAAAATTCGATTTGACCCCAAATTTTTAAGAAATTCTGTTATGGCCCAGATTCTGGAAAAAAATTTTAAATAAGCTCCTGAAAATAAATAAATAATAAAATAAATTATTTAATTACTTTATTAATTTGGATAAAATGACTATTTTACCCTTAGACCCTACATGGGTCAAACAAAGTCCAACATGAATAAATGAATAGGTATTTTTACTATTTTGGGCATTCCAAACTCAATGGTGGAGTCCGATTTAAAAAATTAAGTCTCGAAAAATAAAGACACGCAAATGATAAATGAATGTAACACCCTAATGATACCCAGGGACAAATAAACACAAAAGATAATCCATCTTAATTATGTCGGACATTCTGGACTCAACGGTGGAGTCCATACTAGCAAACGAAGCACCGAACAACGCGATACATGAAAGAGTGAAAGGCCAAAATGCCACTAAGTCAAAGAGTAGTCAAACGAACTCTGATTAAAATAAAAGAATAGTAGATTTTTATTATTCCGAGCATTCAGGACTCAACCGTGGAGTTCAATTTGCAAAAAGAGATCCCGAGAAATAAGAAACCGTAAAAGTACAAAATGACCATTTTGCCCTTTTTAGTACCGAAGTCCGAATTAAATTCCTCAAAAGCCTAAATAGACTTTGTTCGACATTCTAGACTCAATGGTAGAGTTTATTTTAGTGAAATAGAAACTCATGATATAAAAGCCTAAAATCTGATGAATAGCATAATTCAAGTAGAAATGGGCTGAAGTTGTGTTGCATGATTTTAGGAACACCGAAGGGCAAGGAGAAGGCAGTCTAGACCTTCCGGTTGGAGACAGTAAAAAGGACTACATTCTCATTGATTAGTTCGGCTACACCGCGAGCACGATTTCTTAAGGTTGAGACCAACCCATCGGTATGATATTTTGCTAAGTAAGAAATCGGATTAAGTTTAGGAATGATTTGCCTGTTGATTAAATGAATCATGTGTTTATTTGATGATTAGACGATCACATAAGGAATGGTTGCTTTGAAAGAAAACTTAGAGTTGATTGTTTATGTGCTTGAGTGTTCTTTGTTGTTCTTTAGAGTTATGATTTGTTCTATGTGTTAGTGTTGTACATGATTTATGTTCTTGGAGAGTTGTTAAGATCATGAATATGTGATTTGAGTACGTGTTTAAATTGATTATATATAGCATGCATACATGTGAAAGAGGTTTGGTGATTTAAATATTATTGTTGCTTTAAGTGGAATGCATTATTTAAAGCATGCTCTATGTGTTGGTAAAATGTTTCATTGAGACTAGCATGATTGCATGGTGGAATCAAGGCATATTGGCATGGTGTGATTCTTGAAAGCATAGTGTGGGTTGAGCATGTGGTGCTATGCATTATGAGGGTGTAGATCCTGTGGTGAAAAACCTAGAATTGGCCGTTGCATTGGTACTCGTGGATCCATTGGACGCGATCCGTAAACGAGACATGGGTGTGGCATAGAACTTGAATGGGTGTGTCACGCATACCACTTTTACATTATGTTGATGAATTGGATGGAATGTAGATTATAAATGTATACTTGCACATGCCACGCCTTAATTTTGTTCCTTCCATTAGCATTGTCATACCAGTAGTTGCGCTAACCCATTCGTGGGATATCATATTACAGATGACGCTCCCGGCACTTGAGACTTGAGGAAGTCTTGCAGAGTGGAAGAGACATGAACTTAGAAGGATTTTTGGCCCTTAGGGCGTGTTTTGAGATGTAAGGGCTTAAGCCCAAATTACACGTGAATGATATGTTTATGGGATGTGTTTTACGTGGTTAATGTTGAAGAAAACGAATGCTTGTCTAATTGAATCCATTAAATTGTTTTTTATTTTCTTTTCTTATTTCCTTTCTCATTCACTCCCCAGGTTCGTGGAAATTCAGGGACGTGACAGTTCAAGCATAGTAATGAGATTAGTTCTCGTGAGAGATGAGGGATGTTGAATCTGGTGTAACGGAATAGTCTGGGGCATAGATGAAATCATTTATTTGTTTGTAGTAAGGTACTATGTTGGTGTGATGGTAGCTTGATGTAATACTCTTATCCTGATCTTTCTTGTCCGATCGCACGATCCATTTTCTGTGTGTGAAAAGTGATGTGGAGAATTTAGTACTCACCTTATGTGGATGAGTGGGAGATATTAGATATTGGGACAAGTTTGACCCGAACCCATAGCTATTTGGGCATCCATAAGATTTGAATGATAGTTGTGATAAGATTAAAATTCTTATCATTATTTGGTTGGTTTCAAATTTCAACCAACGCAGATATATACAGCGATTTTGGTTACGCGATGGGTGTGGGAGGATTTTTGATTATCCGTCAAGTCTCCTGGATCTTCTCTCTATTTTCTCTCTGAGATTTTTCCGAGATTACCATCGCGAGACTTCTGGACTTAGATTGTGGAAATAGATAAGCGACTCGATTTTGTAGCCGTCCTATTGACGAGAAAGATTTCTACACGACAGAGAAGCTCATAATACAAGTTAGTTCTTTTCAGTTTCCGTGAACCCGAACTACAAGAGGTAACTGAGTTCAGCTCGATTGTTATTTCATATATTTTCTTAAAAAAATACATATATTAATTTCACAAGAAAAATTAAAAACTTCCCAGACATTAGCTGGTTTTTAATTTTATTTTTGAAAATGTTATACATATTGATGTATTTTTTTTTTAAATTTCTGCTTGTCAGCCTTAGAGAATCTACAGTGAGAAATAGTGGTGAAAAACTGCATAATCATGTATAACAACACTCTTTAAAATTCAATATAAACCTACATTACTTGAATGATCATGACCAGTTTACCATTAAAGTCTGAAAATTAAAAACTACTTTGATCCATTATTCTTTTTAATTTTCTATATATACTCATTTTCTTCCCTTGTGAAAGACTGATATTTCAACTTTTTCTATTGGAATTGCAACCATGCAAAATTATAAAATGCTCCAAGTATAAACTTTGAATCTTACCAATTAAATAAATAATTTGGTAGAAGCATGCGTAAAGAAAAGGGTTAAAAAAAGGTTCAAAATTAATTTAATAAAAATGTCACATGCATAGAATTCTATGATTTAAAGGGAAACAAAAAACTAATGGAGATTAAATTATTATTGTTAATGAGGAAAAACCATTTTTTTTAATTTTATGCATGATCACACCTCATCACATGCATAATTGCTAATGTGGTGTGATTAATTTTTTTTTGTAATCTGCGTAGATATTGTGGCTTAATATATGAGTTTTTTTTTTTTTTGAGTAACTGAAAGTTTAATATATGAGTTGATCGTTAGTTGATATTATTATTGTGATCAATATTATTATTTTTCTAAGTGTGTATATAATATATTATTCGATAAATTATACTGACTTCTCATACTTTACAAAATAATATAAAGATACCTTTCTCTAATTAAATTTTTTTCCTTTAAAATAACAAAACTACACTTTTCATAATTTCGTTTTTCAATTTTTTAAATCTTGACCAAATTTTTGTCATATTTTAAATAAATATTTATAAAAACCTTAAATTTTTTTATATAAAATAAAAATAAATTATTTACCTTAATTTTTTTTTAAAATAAAAAAATTACAAAATCTTTACAAAAAAGTTAGAATAAATTGGTCAAAATTAGAAAAATGTAAAAATAAATAAATAAAATAGACAATTTCGTCATTTTGAAGAAAAAAATTAATAAGAAAAGAGTATCTGCATATTATTTTATAAAATATGGGAGGTTAGTGTAATTTCAGAAATTTTAAGAGAAGTCAGTGTAATTTCAGAAACTTAAAAAAAATCAGTATAATGGTCATGAACCTAGAAAAAAAATCTGTATAATTTAACCTCTATTATTTAAAAAGGTAAGAAAATAACCTGCAATTTTTCTATATTTTAATGTTGATTTTTAAATGTATATCAATGTGTAATAATTTAGATTGAACGTAACAATGAAGAGAATGAGAATGATGTTATTTAGATTACAAAATATCTTAAAATTGTATCCTAATCCAACCTTACTTCTCAAGTTATATCTAATTTCAATAAAACATATATACTATTAGCTTTTCGTCTATCTCTTAACTCTAACACAATTAATTGTTGATCAACTAAAAGAATAAATAATTTGACCAAACTTTAATATCAATTACATAAAGAAATAGAAAACAAACAAAAAAAAAATTTAGTAAGAATCCAAGCACAAACTTGACAAACAAGGAAGGCAATATATATATATATATATATATATATATATCTCATATAAGTCAATGATTCTGATATCAATTAAATAAACCACACGTATTGGGCCTGTGACACAAGTTGGAATTATTGACCTGAGTGTGGAATGAAATTGGATTGACAAAAGACTGTACATTCATTATTAGTATTTGCACAAAACCGAATAGCAGTGAAGTGTGAAGTGATCCACACACTAATGAAATTTTCAAAGAATCAGTCTTACCACCCCCACCACTCCATTATTGAGCTTATTTTAAGTCAAATGAATTGAAGGAATCATCAAGTCATGTCTCCCTAGTCCCTATCCGTACCCCCTACGTACGTAGTTGCCAACTTTGAAAAGTATGGACATTACAGTACATTGTAGTCGGTGATGGCCTGCTACAACTTCAAAGTGTGTAAATTTTAAACACGCACAAATGTTAGGACCACGGGATCATAATTGTAATTGGCTAATTTAATTTTGACAAAACGTGTTTTTAATATAATTATTACATTAGTCATAGGTTTAGAATATCTCAATACACCTTCTATGCCAAGAAAATTCAATCGTTATTGTTGTGCTCTATTACTGGCCGTCTTGGTAGTTGAGGGATAATTGGTTAATTTAGACTTTTGTTGTGATTTAGATCTCATACATTCACACATTGTATCCATAACATATAATTTATTCTATGTCATAATGTATGAAGTAGTCTTATGATTGTGAAATAGATTTCCCAATATGAATATTTCAAATCATTAGGGAAATTGATTTCACATGACAAGCAAAAAATGAGCACATTCTGTTGCTCATTTGAACGAACCTAGTAGTTCGTTCAAATGAACAACAGAATGGTCATTGGCTCGTTTTCATTCATTCGAAATGTTTGAATTCAAACGAGAAGCTGCAACCTCAAAGTTTTTTTTCGTTTGAAACTCGTTCTATGTTTGTTCAAACGAGCAAGTTGGTCATTCGAACGAGCACTATGTAAAACAATTTTTCAAACTGTTTGAAGATATCTATAGATAGTAGTCTCTATATAGGACTATGTTTCTTTATTCTGAAGTCGGTAACCCATACAAGGTGGCAATTAGCTCTGAACATATTGCCTCTGTGTTCTATATGCTAACAAGTCGGGCTAGTGATTACTTTTGTGATCTGTATACTAAAGATTTTCTTATAGACATGTGTCATGTTTTGAGTACTGTGTTGAAATTATGGTATATCATATGTGAATAACAATTTTGAGATTGAATGTGGATATTTAAATTGTTAGTTAAAGATTTTTAAAAGATTTTATTAATGTACAACGTTTTGCATACCTTTGTTTTCTTGTTTCATCCTTTAAACTCTAAAAGAGAATGTCACAAGTGAAGACAAGTCCTGCACTGCTATTCCATTATTTCTTGTTGGGAGTAGAACGAGAAGGAGAACTGGGATGCAAAAGTTTTAAAACTTCCAAGATTTAACATTGCATTCGGTGAGCTTACTTTACAACCAAAGAGTCTCTTGGCGAACAAATAATCTCTGAGATAGAGTACGAGCACGCCAATGAGGCTATCAAATGGGAATTACAAATCTCATACTCAGCCAAATGTCTTGAGGTTTTCAAAATTACAATCTTTACTTGTTTTTAAAAAAAAAAAAAGTAAAAATAGCTTTGCGACAGGGCATAAATATTTTTGTACAGCAACCTTTGCCATGACAGATGTGTTAGCATGGTAGGTCACTCAAAATTAATAAAATATATATATATATTATATTGTGTTGAGTGGGAGAATCACACGAGAATATTTCCCGAGTTTCTTTCCTCTGGTGTGGTGTCTATGTTCTTTTTCTTATAAAAATTGGTTCCTAGTAGTGCATTATGAACTACTGGCCATAAGTGAAGGGAAAAATTGGTTCCTAGTGATATGAACTGTCCACAAGTGTGGTTCTTAGTACATATAAGATCACCGATCATTTTTTCAAATTAAATTTTAGTAGTTTTTAGGAAATTAAAGGCTGCTGGGAATATTTTGTGGTTCCTAGTAGCTAATGGAATACTGGCCACAACTTATAAAAATGGTTCCTAATAATTAAGACATTATTGGCCATAATCAAATTGAGACTTAAAAAATTATTCTTGAGAATAGTGAGGGTATAACACTTGGCCAAGAATATCAAATTATGGTGATTTCTAATTGTTATGGGACTATTGGCCATAATAAAGTTGAGTTATGTATCATTAAAATAGTGGAGGTGTGATGCTTAAATAATTAAATTATACAAGTGGTTCCTAATAGTGGTTACTGGTCACAAAGTTTGTGATTCCTAGTAATAAGATTATTGGTCACCAAGTGTGGTTGATGTTGAATTATTACACCAAATTCATTTGGTGGGCTTGAAACATACAAGACTTTGTCCCCATAAAAATGAACTACATATGTCCATGTTGTTTCAATTAAGGACCAAGTCTTTTTTATAGGTCTTTGTTGCTTCAATTAAAAATAAACCATAATGGTCTTTATTACTACATGACGGGCCCTTATATCAAAGAGTTTGACATATTTATTCGATAGTCCATTAAGCTAATTGACCCGAAAAATGAATTAGAACTGGCTCTAAAAAGTTAGATCTATGTTTGAGAAACAATAGGACTAGCACTGAGGCTAGATCCATATTTGTCGATGAGGATGAGTATAAGCACGCAAGAAAGTCACCTAAAGAGGTAACCTGACCTCTATGATTAGGAACCCCATGAAGGAGGTTCAATGAGTCAGAACAATCCATACTGCGTAACTTATATATCAAGCACTTTATAAAAGGAACCAATGAAATAAAATAAAATAACAATGCCCATGCTCATCCCTAAAGCAATGCGTTGTCATCTACGATGAAGTCCAAGAAGGGATTTTCCCTAGATGAGCCCAAGGCAGGGAATCTACTACGAGGTATAGGTCACGTATACCTTTGGAGGACTCACCTAAATAAGAACCATTGTGAGGTTGCAATCGTAGGGATTAGGCTATCCTCTAAAACTCCCATGAAAATCAAGATAATGCGCATGGTCATCAATAGGGGAAACCCGAACTGTGAGTCTTACATAAATACTATGTGTGTGACTTGTTGAAATCTAGTTCTAATTCAAGGCATAGTCCATTACGATCCTTTAGATGGAAACATCTAACACTAAGTGATGTTCAAGTCCGAAAGACACCTACACCCACTGCATAGTATAATGCTGCCCAAACTTTCTATATACATATATTTGCTTTTATAAAATTTAAATTTTATTTTGTTTTTTATTAAAAGTAGTAGGGGATTTTTGAAAGTTTTAATAAACATAAATAAATAAAATAAAATTAATAAAATAATTATTGGGGTCATATAAATGTTTTGATATTGGGTGTTACAAATGTTTGATTATCCAACTAATTATAGTTTTATTAGGCCCATTATTTCTATTAAATCATTACATTGAATTGAGTTTTTAATAAACATTTTGTAACCATTTTTCTTAAGCCTATAAGTAGAGTCTTTAGGCTCATTTGATATATACTCGAGAAGTCAGACAAATTGGTGAAAGAACAAAATTGAACGAGTTTTGTTTCTTCTATTCTTCCATTCTACTTTGTTATGTTTTTTAGCAACTCAATAAAAGACTCCAACCCCCCGCCTTCGGTGGACATACCCTATAGGAGACACCCGTCGTGAGTTTCACAGGTTGTATCTTAGAGTTGTCACAATACCCACACATGGGGAGGTACTACAGCTTTAAGGCAGTGCCTAGCATGCCTCTCATCAAACTCATAACTAAATTTTCAATCTTATTTTCTTTAAATTTATATTATAAATGTTATTTTAATTTTATACTAGATTGGTAATTTAAGGTGTTGACTATTTTTATTAATTTATTTTATATAATAATTGTGTAATTATATGAAAATTCCCCAACATAAACAACATTATGGGGGGACTTATTTTTCCTCAACTGTTGTGACTAAAGCATATGATCATAAGCAACATTATGTTGAACTCAATTGGTCTATTCAAATGGCAACTTTACACTACCAATCTGTCTCAACTAAGTATCTTCTCATTTTAACAATGGAATTATGTCTCTGACTGTTTTCAATATGCATCCCTAACCCTTGTGTTGATAGGTGAGTGTCCTCCTTAAGTACAAATCGACTTCAAAATAAAGTTCATTATATTGACCAGTGGGGAATTCATTAAAGAGGAAAATATGAAGACACTTACTACCTCATGAAGAACACTATGCTTTTCTCTTCCAGTAGCTATCGTTTGCCCTAGGATTATCTTCAGGTTAGAGGCCAAAATCAAATATTCGCAAATTAGCAATTGCTTTGGCCTCTGGTAGAAAATAACACTTGATTCCTTTGTCTTCTTTTATTGCAGCTGATATGATGTAGTTTATGAAGGGTTAGAGGTGGGTGGTCGTCAGTCACTTCTTCAATTTTAGAAAACTGGGGATGGAAACTGAAAGGCTCTATATGTATCTGGATAGGAGAACCTTGACCTGGAGAGGATAAATTGGTCAACTTTCTAATTAAAAAGTTCATAACCGAACCATGATTAAGATTATCACTTTTAATCTAGTAAAGTTTATGTTCCAGTGTATGCAACAATCAATCAGTGTGTATTATTAATTAAAGCAACAAAGCAATAATAATAAAAATAAGAACGAACACACCAATATTTGTTAACGAGGAAACCGCCACAGATCAACTGTATATGCTTTGGAAAACTCCGAGGACGCTGACCTAGATGTTGAATCCACTAGAAGAGCTTTGGTGATTACAGACACAATCAACATAATAACTTTGTACCTCAAGCCTTGTTCTTGCACTTAACCTTCTCAAACTCAAATCCACGAGCGCTTTTCAAGTAAATCTCCGCTTCGAATCCACGAACGGAATACTATAATCACAGTTGCGAATCATAACACAACCTCAAACTCTACCAATTGCACACAGCTTAAACTCCACAAACTTGTACTATGATGGTAAAGAAGAATATATGGTAAGGCTCTTAAATCAATAGGTCATGGATGTGTATAATCATAAATATGCCTAACAAGAATTGTGGAATAAATGAAAAATATAGCGGCTGCCAAAAGTCTCCTAATTTTTGTACAAAACTTCTTTATATATTCGGGTTAAAAAACAATGAGTACTTCGGAAAAATGAACAGAATTCGTCAGTTTTCTCAAAATTCGTTTGAACGAGTCTTGACTTCAGTTCGAACGAGCTTCTGAAATGAAACTCAAAGGAACTCCCTATCGTGGTCATTCAAATGAGCTAGCGAACAAGAGCGGATGAGCAAATGTCATGTTGGCAACTGTTTGGGTCGTTCGAACGAAGTCAAAGCTCATTCAAACGAATGAGACAGTAAACTCATTCCCACGACAAATTCACACATGAAAAAAAGGTTTAATGAAAATAGATCTTTTTGTTAAAAACCATCATCACCTTAAAACATATTTTAAACACACTTATAATTTGAAAACATTTTGAATGAATGAATTGTGTGTGTGTGTGTGTGAATTCATGAACTATTAAATTTGAGAAATTATACCTAGACTACCATTTTTGTCATCATTTGAAGAATCTTCATGTTCCATCTTGAGTTTTGTGACTTGAATTAATTAAAACTCAATAGTTTTATCAAACACGGATTAGTCAATACTCAAATAGACTAAAAGTCTTAATAGAAACTAAGAGAAAATAGAACAAAGAAAAGGGGGGAAGAATGGCAGAATGTCGTCAAACTAGTGAAACTGGGTTTTGGTAAACGATGTTTAGAGTATTTTATTGCATCAAAATGACCAAATTGTTTCAAATTAATTTTTGGTGTAATTTTGAAATGAAATGAGCAATAAATTGATGAGAAAATGAAGGAAAAAATTAGGGTACGGTTTCACCGTCAACGAGAAAGATGATGAATACTAAAATATAAAATGATGCCGTTTTGCATCTTTCAATAAGCTCAGTTGGGCATGTTCAGAGTTAATGGGCTTCGGTTGGTTAAGTTCGTGTTCGGCCAAATAAAGAACAAGGCCAATGGGCCAAGCTTAGTTAAATTGTAGAACGGGTCAGGCTTAATTAAGTGGGATGGGTAGGCCTCGACCCAAAAAATCAAAACCAATTAAAATTTTAAAAGGGGCTGTTATTGGTATAAGAAATTAAAGTTAGAATAGGGATATCCTCCCTTTTTTTTTTAATAGATAAGGATATCCTATTATAGAAATTGTGGAACAAAAATACCTAATTCTTAATTTCTAAAATTAACTCAAATGGTA
Source organism: Nyssa sinensis (assembly GCA_008638375.1). Taxonomy (NCBI): domain Eukaryota; kingdom Viridiplantae; phylum Streptophyta; class Magnoliopsida; order Cornales; family Nyssaceae; genus Nyssa; species Nyssa sinensis. Next base: position 14,502,556 of record CM018033.1, on the reverse strand, counting down.
ACAAGAATAGTAAATTGAGACTTTGGTATTTACTAATTGACCCCACTATTTTCTGACCTCAATATTTTTGAATATTTACATTTTAGTCTCTGAATTTTCTAATAATTACCTTTTGGCTCCAAACTTTTCATCATTTTCACTTTGACTTTTTGAATTTTTCAATATTTACATTTTTGCTCCCAAGTTTTCAAGAATTCACGAAAAATCCCAAAGTTTTCAATAAAATTACAAAATTTCCCCTAAAGTTGTTAATAAATAATAAAAAAACTCAATTAAGTCTCCAAAATGATTATCTTAGGGTTTTTCAAGCTCCAAAACTCAAATTTAAAGTCCTCTCAGAAAAATTAAGTCCCGGAAATTATTTTTAAATTAATTGCAAATAGCCCCAATAGTTAAAGACATTAGAAAAAAAAAATACCAAAATAATTTTAGAAAAGCCTGAGTTTTCCAATGAATCGGATTTTGAGGTCTCTTTGAACAAAAGATCTCAATTAAATATTATTTAAACCCAAAGTTAGATTAAAAGTGCTCATTAGGTTACGGGAATGAAATTAATTGAGACCAATTAAGGACAAATAGTTAATCATATGGGCATGCGAGTCGATTAGCTAGAAAAAAAGTTAAAGGCTTAATTGGTAACCAACTAAAGACACAATGGGAATCGAAGCATAGAAATAATTAAATGAAGTCGCAAATGCAGTATGATAAGGTATGGATTGTATGGTGTGTATGTGTAGGACCTAAGTGAAGGAGAAGAAAATATAAACAAATGGTCAAAGGGAACATGTTAGGAATTACAGATACTATATTTTGGCTTAAATATCAGTGTCGTATATGCCAGGGACACTAATTTGTTCAGCCATGTCCCGAACACGTAGAAAATAGTGTCCAATGAGAATTGTGACCTTAGTCTTGTTGATTGTTGATTTATTATTTAATTGTATTTTCTATTGAATTGCAAAAATATTTGGAATCATATGAGAGTTGTTTGAAAATTTGAAATTGCAAAATATATTATTGTTCTTGAATTAATGGAACTCGTTCTATGAAATTTTTTGATAGCAGGCATGATCAGCAAGTTCAGGTTGGTGATTACATGAATAGGACTGTCAATAAAAGTCCAACTTGAATTGAGACTCTGTCATGAGAAGCTCTAATGAAAATGGGACTATGTCAAGAGAGTCCTACCGGAAATGTGACTCTATTAGGAAAATTCCTATCGGGCTGCGACCCTATCAAGAAAAGTTATGTCCGGAATGAGACTTTATCGAGAAGAGTCCTAACGGGAGAGGAATTCTGTCGGGAAGAGTTCTACTAGAAGTAAGTTTCTTGGCTTAATTATTGAATTGCTCCTAATTAATTAAGAGTCTCAAAATGACGTGTCTATAATTACTATATTATTTCCGCTTATTTATGTTAGTTTTGCAATTATTTCAAGATTCATCTCAAGGTGGCTTACTGGTGCTTATGAAAACACCATCATTTGAACATTATATGGGTCTGACCCTCCTGTTTTCTTCCCCGTCAACCTTCCCTCTATATAGGATTTTTTTTTCTATGCATGACTACTGTCACTCAGATCCGCCCTCAAAGAGAGAAATTGGGAAAGGAAAAAAAAAACACAATTTTGGGTTATCACATGGTAATACCCTTTTTGCATATTTCTGTAGTTAATTTGATTCAATCTTTTTAATGAATAATCTTTGCCTGTAGTTATCACATGGTAATATCTTTTTGGCATATTCCGGTCATTAATTTGATTCATGCTCTTTAATGCATAATCTTTTCTTGTAGTTATCATATGATAATATCCATTAATTGAATAGATCATAAGTGAATGCTTCATGCTTATTCAAGTTTGAAGAAAGTTGAAACTATTGTGTTCAACAACGTTACATATTTAAATTTAAACTGCATATTCGTAAATTTTATATTTTTGCTTTTTCTTTGAGTGAAATTTTTATTTCCATGTCTTCAATGTTTCTCTCTTTATATAATTGATTTGAAATTATTTTTAAAGGCATCGATTCGCTCTTCTCATCAACGCTCTCTCTCGCTGTCACAATCGAACATTCTCAAAACATGTACTTTTACACAATTTATTTTTGATTTGTCTTAATAATAACACTACGTGATTTATTAATTGTATGTGCAACCAGGCATGTGACCGTATTGAAATCATGTTTTGTTGTTTCATTCATAATCTTCATGTTTATAGTTTGCTAATTTTTTTTTAATTTATATTTAAGCATAGTTAGTCTTTAATTAATTTATAAAATAAAAATCATTTCTTTATTTAATATGTAATCTATCCTTTTATTAATTGTCCAACAATGACAAGGAGAGATGGAAGAGAGGCTTTCTTTTAGATATATAAATAGATATTAATTTCTTACTATTTCATTTTATGTATATATGGCTTCAAGTTGGTCCTAAATGCAAAATTAATGAATCATGTTTCTTAAAATAAATTATATAATTTAAAGTTTTCAAACTATAACGTTCAACAACGTTACATATTTATCTATTTATCATGTGCTGGTCTTTTATTTTATTATGAAAATAAATTGAAGACTAAAAGTCTTTCTAATAGGCTAAAATATACATGGATTACACCAATTCTATGAATAACTTTCCTCGGTATGAAATCATCGATTACTTATATTCAAAAACATTTCAAATTAAAATAACAAAAAAATTGGCAACAACCAATTAGCCAAACTTCATAAGTTTGATTAGTTAAATTTAGTGTCGACTGAATACATAAGGTATTTTTAATTTCTTCCAATCATTAGAAGTTATAATTTATGAATCATTAGTACACATTTGAATTTTAATTAGAATTTCAGGATGGATATGTCTTTGAATGGAGAAATTGATCAGAAACTTATAAAATTCAAGCTAGCTCATTTATTTGTTCGAATGAGGCTACTTAAGATCCGGAACATGGGTTAAAATAATCTATCATTTAGGAATCTTCTAGCACAACTTCAGCGGGAAACTCAAATCTCAAGATCAATCATCATGTGGAGCGAACGTTTACGACATACTGGAAATAATAGTTCAAATGCCACAAATGGTACATTTACTTATTGTAATTTAATATCAACAAGTGTGTCTTCCTTTATATAAACACAATGTTTTTCATGACCTAGATTTACTATATTTATGTGTAATTATTCTAGGTGTCACGACCCGAAACTCGGCTTATGCAGGATTAGGGGTCCGTGATCGGCCACCAAGGCATTTCAATGATCAAATCATCTTATCAATTTACCATTTATCAAACGCAGTAGAATAATTTTTTTTTTCTTTTCTTTTTCATATTCATAAAGTAAGCCACATAACCTGATCAGACAATTAAACATTGTCTTTGAAGGATATAGTTTACATGTCACAATGTAATGTTGAGTAGTTTGAAATTACACAACTGAATTCACATAATCAAAATCATTTAATCTATCTTTAGTTAAAGATTCATCAAAACAACTCGTTTCATCCTTCAAGCACTCAGTCTGCAATACTTGAAAATGAGTCTGTCTAATCCTTACTTGAAAACATGGTAAACATTTGTAATGAGCTCGAACGGCTCCGTGAGAATTTCATAACATATCAAGGATTTCAAAACTACTATGTAGTTCTATATTGGAAAGTTTATATTCATTGAGAATTAGAATACGTTATATTAAAACACAAGAGTTCAGAGAATAGTATCAAATTTATTTTCAATAGATCTTAGTTCAATCATAGTCGTAATTCAATAATCAATATCATAGTTCAATCATAGTCATAATTCAATAATCAATATCATAGTTCAATCATAGTCATAGTTCAGTAACATAGTTTGATAACAATAATCACAGTTCAATAGTCAATATCGTAGTTCAGTCTTAGTCATAATTTAAAATCATAGTTTGATAACAATAGTCATTGTTCAGTAGTCAATATCATGGTTCAATCTTAGTCATAGTTTAATAACATAGTTCGATAAACAAAATTCAATTATGGCACATATTCGATATTCATAAAGGTTCAAGCCAATAAATTCCTCTTCTATGGTTAGCAAATTAGAACCTCACTAACTGAGATCGATATTCGATAAGACTAGTTCGATAACGTCGTATTAGGCGGCTCACTACCAACATACCCCATGGGTAGGGTTCGATAAAGTCACAATCTATTCGATAATGACCAAACATAGAAGATTCTATGGTCAAGAAATTAGAATCTCGTTGACTGAGATTGATATTCGATAAAACTAGTTCAATAACGTCATACTATGCAGGCTCACCATCAATATACCCCAGTGGGTAGGGTTCGATAAAGTCACAATCTATTCAATAGTGATCACACATAAAAGATTGATCCATTCAAAACATCAAAATCATATCCAAAATCAATAATCATTAATAACAAGCTCAGTTATCCAAATAAAAGTTCTATATCTAGTCTTTAGTCAAAACAATTCAAAGATCAGTAAGAAACCATACCGTGTTTTGAGTATCTTACGAAACATTTTCTTGAATAAAAAAGAAGACAATATAGATATCTAGTTAATCATTCAAAACATATATTAGGTACAATGTATCTGTTATCAGAGGTTATAAAAGAAATGACAATATATATTGATAAGTCATTCAAAACGATATTAAATAAAAGTCGTCTTTTCATCAAAGTCATAAAAGGAATTCAATATTTATCTCTATAATAAAATTCACCTTAAACATGATATGAAATACTCATCTGAAGTCCAAAATCTTATACCAAAAATCATTCCTTTATTTGAGGGTCCCTATAACACAATTCAGGGTCTTGTTACATACTTATTTAAAGCATCATATAATTTAATCATTAACTTAGGGCTCTTTCTATTTCAATTATACTCTTCGGGTAGCCTCATTAAGTCTTAAGGATGCATTGGCCAGTTTTCAGTTTGTTATCTGGATCTTAGTTTCCTCAAAAGGATGTCACCGTGAAGTCCGGAGTGTCAAAGATAATCGATTTAAGCTTTTCAGGATCTAAATTTGCATACCTATAGCTCATTTTAAGCCTAAGGGCATTTTCATAATTTTATGCTTTTACGTGTCATTTTTTTGGTACTTTGTTTGTTGAAATGGACTCTATTATTGAGTCCGGATTGTTCAAAGAAAGTCAGAATAGACCATCTCTGACATTTAACTACATTTGGTATTACTAAGGGCATTTTGATAATTATTACATTTCACGTGTATATATTTTCGAGATTCCTATCTCGTAAAACGAGTCTCGTCATTGGGTTCAGAATGTCGAAAAAGGTTAGAATACACTACCCTTTTATCTTATTTGGGCAACGGGGCATTTTATCATAATTAATTTAATTTAATTATTTTATTTAATAATATATTTATATATTATCCATTTTATTAAACAAGTGCCACAGTGGCACACACGTGGTGTTTGGATTTCTCACGTGTGTGAGGTTGAGGGCTCGAACTTGGGGAGCTGTGGCTCCCCCATTTTTCTTGATTTTCAATATGCCAAACAATGGACAAGGTAAGAAAACAAGGATGGGATTTCCCAATCCTGTCTGAGTTATCAAATTAGGGGCCTATCTGTGTTACCAATCAGGCCAAATCCATTTTAATTTAAAACTAAATGGCCAAAAAAATGTAGCTTCACTTATTCGGTTATGCGTTGGGCGGGTTCTGACTCGAACTCGAAACCAACCCATGTAATAACCTCAAAAATTTTTTTTTTTTTAAACATAATTTTGTTGGTTATTATTGTTATTAGTATTTATTATTATTAGTATTATTATTATTATTATTATTGGTTGTGTATGTAAGGTGTGAATGATGTGTGATGTATGTGTACATGAGTATGTATTTATATGTATGTATATAAACATATATATATATATATATATTACATGTGTGATGTATTATATGTGTGCATGTATGTATGATATAATGTATTATATGCATGTACATGCAATTAGGTGTATATGTATATATGTGTATAAAGTAGTGTGTGTGTGATATAATAATATATATAAGTCAGATTATGTACCAACTGTGTGTGTGCGCTAGTGTGTAGGGTAGTCTGCAGAGACGGCTGAGAGTGAGTGTGTGTGTGTTGTGTGAAATATATATATATATATATATATATATATATATATATAGGTCAGCTTTGCAGTAAATGCAAAGCTACCATGTAGGAAATTAGGGTGGCTTGGAGCAGAAGAAGGGTCAGAACAGGGGGGCTGTGCAGTAGGGTTACGTGAAGATGTGTATATACATGTGTGCTTGGATAAAGAAAAGAGAAAATCAGAAAGTTAGAAAGAAAGTGAGAGAGAGAGAGAGAGAAAGAGAGAGAGTTCGGAGAAGGAGGAAAGGAACTAGAAGCAAGGGGGGAAGGAACCACTGTTGAGGTAAAAGAAATCTCAAAACCTACCTTGTTTCTCTCTCTAGAATGTATATATATATATATATATATATGTTAACTGTTTAAGCCTCTTGAATGCATGCATGGCATTTGGAATGTGTAAGACTTGATTTAGGCATGAGATTTGGACCCTGAACCAGTCCTAGAACACCAAACCCGTAGAGGCCGCCATTGATGGACCTTAACAACTGAGTCTGAATTGACTCGAGTTAAACTTTGGTTTAGGTATGGGGATTAAAACTAGAAGGAAAATGACGCATAACGCAACAAACGCCAAGTGAAATGACCCAGAAACAAGCTGGTAGTGGTCATTTACAGGCCACAGGATAATTCAAGTTTTACTACATCCCACAAGTTTTTAACTCGATTTTAGGGGCCAAAACCGGAACCTATGTGTTCCTAGATGAGTTGGGACGGGTTAGAAATGAAAAAGGGACTGAGAATAGTGTAAGAAAAACGAGTTTAAAAACTAGAAACTCAGTTTTCGGCCACCGGCGCCAGAGGTGGTGACCGGAAGGCTGCCGAAAAATCGCGGGGGCGTAGGGGGTCGACTGGGCGCAGCCGCTTGGGCCTGTCCTTCGGATTGGGTCTCGCTTGGGCCTGTTGGGCGTTAGAGAAGTTGGGCCGTTTGGGCCTATTTTAAATTTCCTTTTGGGTCTGATTAGTTTAAAGTTAAAAGGCCTTGGGCCTGTTTTATTTGGAATGGATTTGGGGCCCAATAGGTTGAAATGAAAAAGAAAAGAAAAGAAAAGAAAAAAAATAAAACAATGGGGGTTGCGGCTGCCGAGAATTGAACCAAGGTGGGGAGTGAGTGAAGGGCGCGTGTAACCAGTTTGGACGGTTACCAACCATGCCAAAGTGTGCGCAAATATATGTATATACTACACTTAATAAATTTAATTTAATTAAATTGTTTTAATAAAATTTAATGCTCCGAATTGGTTCGAAACTCAAACAAGGCAAGTCATATATGTTTTCTTACTATCTTGGACCTACTAAGACCAACGGTGAGGTCTGTGACATGATACGAGGTCCCAAAAAATAAAAGACCCGTGGAACTATTTAAAATTACCAAAACGCCCTTGAGTCAAAACACAGTCAAACAAAACCCGATTTAAATAAACAAATAGTGAAATCTTATTATCTCGAACATTTCAGACTCAACCATGGAGTCCGATTTACGAGAAGAGGTCTCGAGAAATGGGATCCCGTAAAAGTATAAAAGGACAGCTTTGCCCTTTTTAGCCCGAACGTCCAAATTAAATTTCGCGAAAGCCCAACCCTATTTTCTTTGACGTTTCGGGCCCAATTGTAGAATCTATTTTAGCAAAATGGAAACTTATGAATTAAAGACATAAAATTTGATGAATAACATAAATTCAAATGACAATAGACTGAGTTGTAATTTATGCTTTTAGGGACACTGATAGGACAGGAGAGGGCGATCTAGCCTCCTGCATTTTCATTGACCAGTTCAGTTACGTATCGTGCACGATCTTCTAGGGTTGAGACCAACCCTATCAGGTATGGTGTTTTGCTAATGTTAGAAATGAAGTTAAGTTAGGAATATTCTGTGAATGACTGGAATGACTTATGTGTTTATTTAGAATGTGTTTACTTGATGATTTGGAGTTGGTTGTTCACATGCTTACGTGTTACTTGCATTCTATGAGAATTTAGTGAAATGATGAACGTGAATCATGACATCTGTTTAAGTTGATTATATGAGATATGCTTGCATGTGGAACTGGTTGGTGATATACATATTATTTTCTCGAGCATGCTATATTAATGAAACCTTGTTGCATTGAGATTGCATGAGCATATTGGCATATGGTGAATTCCTTGGGCATATGGCGTGAGTTGAGCACGTGGTGCTTTACATTATGAAGGTGCAGATCCTGTGGTGAAAAACTCAAAATTGGCCATTGCATTGGTACTTCGAGCCATCGGGGAGTACCCGTAAATGAGACATGGGTGTGGCATTGAGTGCATGGGTGCGTCATGCATGCTTTCATTGCATCATATGAATGGGACTGGAATGCATTTAGAGATAAATGTATACTTTGCACATGTCACGCCTTAGCTTCATTTCTTGCATTAGCACTTCATCATACCAGTAGTTGAGCTGACCCATTCGTGGGACATATATTACAGATGAGGATGCTCCAGCTACTTGAGACTCGATGACACTTGATAGGATGAAGCACTTGGTGTATTTTTGGTCCATGGGACTTATGTTTTGTAATGTAAGGGCTTACGCCCGAATGACCCGTGAACACTGTAATGGCGGGATGTACTTCATATTATTTTGATGTATCGATGGTAATGGATGCATGCTTGGTTAAATTTGTTTAAGTTGTCCTTTATTTTATTTTATTTACTGTCTCGTCAGTCGTGCCTCGGGTTCGCGAGAATTCGGGGTGTGACAACCCAACCTATGAAATGTTCCCTTCTCCTTTGTTTTTTCAACGAACCTTTAGTCACCCTCTCCGTCAACAGTAGCCAAAAATGAAAAAATTTTAATTTTTTAAAACCCATTTTCTTGAGTTTTAAAGCTATTTTTTGATCTTAAATTCTTCTAAACATGTTTTGGGGTCCTTTGGTAGCATTTTGGCCCTTCGAATCATATTGATAGGATGGTTTTCTCCGATTCACGCTTTTTTGGTCACCGTTGAAAGCTTACTGTTTCTCTCTCATTTCTCCACCAAAATGGCTCATATTTGAACCATTGTGTTCCATAGTTCGAGGGCTACAACTCTATGGCTTCAAAACGAAGCTTTTCATTCATTTTTTTGAGATGGCCGATTACTCTTTAAACTTGCAACTGGCTAGTAAATGCCCATCTTTGAGCCAAACAACCTGATTTTTTCTACATTATGTTTCATTTTCAGCCTAGTTTTGATTCCCGATCACAAAATAGAGTTTGGTTTAAGTTTAGTTCAAACCCAAACCTTGAAGCTGCCATTAATGGTAAATTGTCACGAATCTTACTATTCTAGGCCCTATTAGCTCTCATTTTCACTCCTAAGTTACAGTATATCACTAACAAGAACCATGCATGCATTCCAAATCCATTAAACAGTAAGTTACAAGTAACTTTTTCTAGAAAGAGAAATTTAGGTTTTTATGTATTTTTACCTTCAAAAATGGGTCTTCTCTCTCTTAGGTTCGGTTTTGAGTTTTAATCTCCTTGTGCCTAAGTCTTGCATGCAAAGCCCTCCTCTTCTTCTTCCTTTTTCTTCTCCTTCTCCCTCTCTCTCTCTCTGGCCGCATACACACACAATCTGAATTGTCTCTCATAAGTTCTCACCTAAAATGGCTAATAAGGCTAAGGAATATAGCTTGCCAATCTTATGATTGGCAAGCATATTAGCAAAGTATTAGGAATGGTACCAAAGTTGTCCTTATGCCATACTTGGGCACCTTAGGGACAGATCGAGTGCATTTCCACTCATGGAGGAGGAGATTGACACAGTCCAGCAAGGGAGCCCCAAAATAGTGAAAGTTAAGGACAACAAATAGGACTAGACACTAACTATATGACTCATTCCTTGCCGCCAATGTATGTTACTCAGAAAGTAAGTAAGCTACCTTGCTTGCATTCTTAGAAATGGTAGCTTTCGCGCCCTTCCTACCCGAAGTAGCCCACGAGTTGTATTATCTTTTCTAGTCAAAATAGTAGAGCTCTCCCGCCTTAGCTTCGAGGATGGGAGGAGGGCGAAAGCTGAGCCTGCACGCTCTATGCTTTTCCCCAATTTTCCCTCCAGTAAAAGATTAGCTCGTACCCATGTGTCTAGGGATTCCTAGGGCATGGAAGATCGGACTAGCCAACCAAAGTGGATGACCTCCTTGAGATACCATGATTGGGCGATGGAGATTTTCTCTCGTCAGGTGCCGCATTAGGTTAGGGAGCTTGGGCGATAATAGCTCATCCGTATCCCAAAGCACGCTGCCTGTGCAGGTCTAGGTTCGTAGGTGCTACTCATCATTGGCCTTAGGAATAGTGGCTTTGCTTTTACTGCTCCTTATAGTATTGATAAAGAGGGGCCAATATAGCCCCCTATAGTTTTCGTTAGAGGTGTCAAGACATCTATATGACCAAGGCCTTGTCACAAGTAAGACTCTTTCAGAAAACCCCACCAAAAACATATGACGACCCTCCTTCTATTTGTCCTTTCTTTCTGGCGTAATAGCGGTGAAACGTAACAAAATATCAATTCTAGGTCACCGACATTGCATGTGGAATCTCCAGCTCCAAAAAGGGGAGTTCCTATCTATCTTTATCTATCAAAATAGAACCCCCCCCCCCCACATGGTAGCGATCCAACTACACACAGTCTGAATTGTCTGTCACAAGTTCTCACAGCAAAGTCTGGTTTAGAATCATATAGCCTCAAATCAGTTGCATGCATCATTAGATTTTTGCATACATTTTGATTGACTGAAGGGTTGGTCCAATAGGGTGATGGCACCCTACTTTTGTATGCAGCCATATATGTATATTAGTGTGTATATACATTTTAAAGTGGGTTTCCTAGCACAAAAGTGTTGCAGCCTAATTGGCATTCTTTTTGGCATAAGTCTTTCCTTTATTGCTTGTTATTGGGTTCAAGACTTGGCAACTCTATTGTCTACTATTTTTCTTCTTTTTGTTGCGTTGGTGGAGGATTCTATACTTTTATTTAATATTCCATTCATTCAAAACACTTAGTTTATATATCTCTTATTTACTTGATGTATTTTACGTTCATGAAGATTTCTCTTTTATGTAATTAATTTAATTAACAAGATTAGTTATAATGCTTGCATAAACATTTACCTATTTCTTAATTAATTTCATCGTCGTTTTTCATATCCATTTCTTCTATTTTAATTCTCACAAGAATTATCATTACGACATTATTGTTCATGGTCCAATAATACACTAATGCTCTCTTAAAGTTTACTAAGCACCTCTAATTATATAGTAATTAGGTTAGGTCAGGATGTTACATTAGGTGCAAGTGAAATTCAAAAACTCTTTGACCTCTAACTGATGTTATTAGCATCGAAAAGGCAATTACTATATGCAGAAGATGTAAATAGTCATGATAGAATTTTCAAGCACCATCAACTGAATTTACAAAATGAGGCTAGAGATTTGAGAACATCAATATTGTGTTTAAAGCGATCTCAAAATGGTAATTTACGTCATATAATTACCGACTTCTCTTTAACTAATGTGCCTATTGGGCCTTTTATTTGGGGATCATTAAATTGTTCACATACGTCTAATATTCTCCAACCACATTTTATGGAAGTTAATCCACCGTCATCAGCTGTAACTGAACGAGCTAGTAATTTATTTTCCTAATTTTTTTTTAAGTTTAGTTACATAGTAATCTCAAATTCCTCTCTACCTTAGTGATTGACATTGTCTGTTAGGGTAGTAATAGATTGTTACATCTTGAATTGAATAATTTTAGGTACCATGTTTGCTATACGATCGAGAATGAGAAATATTAGTAAATGATGGAATTTTTGTGATACCATAACTATGTGTTTTAATTGCAAAGCAATTATGTGGTTTGATGAGAAGGTGATAGATAGCTCGAAGGCACGTCCAAAGTTCAATTTATGTTGTAAAGGCAGACAAGTACTACTACCGTATTTGCCAAAAAAAGCTTGAATTTCTAGAACAACTAGGCAATCTAAGATTTAAAGATCATATAAGGATGTACAATTCAATGTTGTCATTTACATCGATAGGTGAAAATTTGATCATTCAGTATTAAATAGGAGAGGTCCATATACTTTTTGAACTAGTGGCATGAATTTTCACAAGATTGGTTCACTACTTCCTAAACTAGGTGAACAACCCAAATTTGTGTAGCTTTAAATTTACGATACTGAGCATGAAGTGAATAATAGAATGAATGCAATTACAACTCATGGAAGTGCATAAAAAATTGACACTTCGATATTTGAAGGGTTGCAGTAAATGTTAAATGTAATCAACCCATATGCGAAAATTTTCTTGCAATGCTAGAGATATATTAGCTGAGAATGGTGCTCAAAATTTATATGTACAAATTCTACATTCACGTGATGGGAGATAATATATTAAACCAACAAAAAATGAAATTGCAGCTTTAATTGTTGGTGAAGGATCAAAGAATGCCAAAAATCGTGACATCATTGTTGAAAGTTAGATGGACAGTTGAAAAAGATAAATGAAACACATCCGTCTTATATCCCACTATAGTATCTGTTACTTTTCCTTATGAGATAGGTGGATGAAAGAGATTTATACATTTTACTACTACTTCACGTAGTAGTCGAGACGGGGAGTCCATGAGAGAGTTCTATGCATTTAGGTTGCAATCTCAAGATGAAGAAGGAAACACGTTACTTCAAGGCGGGTGCCTGTTCCAACAATTTTTGGTTGATTGTTATACAACTATTGAACAAAATTGCCTCAATTATAGAAGATGCAAACAACATGTTCTACGTATAGATCTTTATCGAGGATTAGAGGATGTTGTTATCACTGGTGACACAGATGCATCAGTAGTTGGTAGAAGATATGTCCTGCCTTCATCTTTTTAAGGGAGCCACGTATTATGATTCAACATTATCAGGATGTAATGGCTATTTGTCGAATAATAGAATTTTCATATCTCTTTATTACCTTCATATGTAATCTAAATTAGCCAGAAATTAAACATGAGCTGAGATGTATACCTTGTAACGTTTCGTAAAATTGAAAAATAAATAAATAATAGATAATGTTAGTTCTGTATGATAATAAACCTCAGGAACATAATGATTAGATGAAAATAATTTAAACAACATAATATGGAGTGATGATACGTGGGAAATAAATGAAAAAGGGTAAAAAGTTAAATTGTAGAAATGAGGAAAAAGGCATTAGATTTTTTGGAGTTCGTTCGCACAAGCACCAGAAAGCCTAGTGCGACTTTCGTTTTATACTCGTTCTACCTTCGTTCGAACGAATGGCTTGTTCATTCAAACGAGCGTCTGACAAAACACTTTTAAGTTACGGGCAAAAAAACAATTTTGCCCAATTCTTATTTCTATTCTTAAACAAACTCTTTCAAGCTAAAGTAGAAAAATTAGGGTTCTTAAAGATTGATGGATTCCATGGAATTCTAAAATACACACAAATCTTCCAGTGCAAAGATCCAGGCTGAGGAAGATTTCTCACTAACTGAAAGTTAGGATTTCAAAGATTTCTTTAAGAACAAAAGGTAAAATTTAGGATTTTTCATTTCCCTTTCAAATTTCTTGCATTTTCTTATAGATCTAGCTTGATTGAATGAAATAAACGGTGTAAAATATTTATTAGGGTTTTTGGGCAAGGACTGAAGCCAAGATCTTGAAATCTCTCTCTCTACATATAAATCTACACTTGTGTAGAAGTAGGAATTCTAACATAGGTAGTGGTTGGGTGTTTTCCATGTGAAGCATAATGCATTTTACTCATCTTGAGATTTTTCCTACAATGTCATATTTTTCTATATTGTTCATGCCTTGGATTATAATGAAATGTAGAATATCTTGATTTCCCTAGTATTGATATATCTTTGTGATAAACGATGAGATTCTTAAATATCAAGAATGTATGTATTTTCATACTTGAGTTAAATGATTAGATTGTTGAAGGTTATGAAGTTGTGTTAGCATTGTTGTGTTTTTTTTTTTATTTTATAAATGATGAAATGATATGAACATTGGACATGTTTGTAAATAAAGTGGAAAACATTGACAAAAGATGAGATGTGAAATTGGAAATGGAAAATGGGAATGTGGATAATTAATCCTTAGAACAAGTTGAAGGATAGGGAAGAGTGACATGTTGTGAGGCCACATTAGAGACCAAAAATATTTTGTGATGGGGATTGTGTCTCTCTTCAGTTGCAAATCGTAACCCGGCACGAGTGGTAGTACATAGCCAACGGGTTAGTAGCTCATGAAGTACTAGGCTTTTTTGAGGGCCATTAGGTGATTTGAGGAAGTGATTATATCTAAATGAGAGGAATAATGTGAAGCTTCAATGGTAAATTGTTTGGCATGGATTTAAGTGTTATTGTATAATGATCATCCCATTTACATATTGTTATGTTATTCTTGTGGTTGGGTTGTCGGTTTACATTGTTGAAATATAATGATCAATCCACTCACATATTGTTATGTTCTTCTTGTGGTTAGGTTGACGGTTTACATTATTTGAAAACATAATGAATAACCTATTGATATGTCTGCATGTTGATTGAATACTTGTGTTGACACTTCACATCTCACATGCCTACACTTTGCACCGCCTTAATTTTTTCAATTTTAGAATCTCTACTGAGGTTGTTGTTTTGACCCCCTACCAGATTTAGGTAACGGTAAAGAGTTAATGACATGGATTAGAAGAACGCTTCTTTTTGGACCCTTTTGTTGATTTCGGGGCATACCTAAATTCATAATTCTCTTTTGAACTTTTGTTATTGTTGGAAATATAAAAGGCTTTATGATTTTTATATGTTGATGTGAAGGCTTGAAAGCTTCAATGGCACTAGTATTCTTTTAACTTAGAAATAACAATCACGTGATGAATACACTTTTGAAATTTATGTATGGAAACCTTGTTGGGTTATATGTATGGAATGTGAATGAATATTTATGTTATGAAAACTCAAGTGAGAATATGCTAATCACATAGTGGTTTGAGATATACATAAATTATTTATTTAGTTTGACCTTGAATTACAGGATCACCCTCGAGTCTTTGGGGCCCGGGGCGTGACATACCTGGCCAACACATTGTACCAGATATAGTTGTTAGAGTTTTTTCAATTGAAAATGAAGAAGTTAATGATAGATGTCAAGAAACAAGAATTTTTTGGTAAAATAACTACAGATACATATAGTTTACTTCTATTAAATTGTTTAGAAATTCACTTTAATAACAAACTTCTAATTGACAACACCCGTTTCATATTTTTGTCGACAGATATCCATGTGATTAAATTTCAAAAGAGAGGATTACCTTATAGTCACATCATTTTAACTCTAGCAATAGAGGATAAGCCAAAATTACCAGAGGAAATAGATGACATCATTTGTACTGAATTCCCTGATGAGCATGAAGATCCATTAGCTTTTGAAATTGTATTGAGGTGTACGATAATCCTAATGGCTTGTGCAGTGTAGCTAATCCTAATGCCCTGTGTATGATTAATGGAAAGTGTTCAAAACATTATCCAAAGTCATTCTGTAATGAAACAACAATTGATAAAAATAGGTTCATCAATTACAGACATAAAGACACGGGGAAAACATATAAGATCCATGGAATTGATGTGGATAATCATTGGGTCATTCCATACAATTCGTGATCTTCTTGTGTTGTTTGATGCCTATATCAACATTAAGCGATGTGCACATAGCAAGTTGGTCAAGTACTTATTCAAATACATACATAAGGGACCTATTCGTGCAATGATTATGATTCATGATAACATCATTTAGCCTAATAATGATGGACAACTGTTAGTATTAGAATGCTGATGAGGTCAAACAATATTTGGACTATTGTTATGTATCTACAATTGAAGCATGTTGGTGAATATTTGAGTTTGATTTGCAAAAGCAGTTTTCTTCTATTGAACGATTGTAGTATCATCTCCCAGGTGAAAATTTTGTTATTTTTAGAGAGTCGTCGAATATTGCATTAGTTGTTAATGAAACAAGTATTCATGACACAATGTTAACAAAATGGTTTGAAGCAAATCAAGCAAATGCAGATGCAAACTCATTAACTTACTGCAAAATTTCCAAGTTATGGGTTTGGAATGGAGGGACAAAGAAATGGACACGCCATCAACAACGAGTTTGTATTGGCGGATTGTCTTATGTACATCCTAACTCAGGTGAGAGATATTATTTGCATATGTTATTAACCAAAGTTCTTGGTGCAATAGTGTTATAAGGATACTAGAACTGTCAATGAAATTTTACACCTCACGTTCAAATCTACATGTCATGCACTTGGCTTACTTGATGATGATAATGAATGGCATGAAGCTCTAAATGAGGCCTCAACATAGTCATCCGGTCCCCAACTTAGAAAATATGTTTTGTTCAATGATAATGTTTTTAAAAATTACAAACCCAAACGATTTATGAGAAAAACACTAGCATGAATTGACCAATGATTTACAGTATAGGCTATGAAGATAAATCGGGGATACTGCTACAAGTCTAGAGGAACATGAATTGAAGAATTTAGGCTTCCTTGAAATTGAGCATATATTAAATAAAAATGGCAGATCCCTTAAAGAGTTTCCTCCTATTTCTCTACCATTAGCTCAATCAGCTTAATTGGTTACAAATAGGCTCATCATGGAGGAACTTGATTATGAAAGTGTCTTAGAAGGACAATTGTTTGAGTTGTTACACGCTGGTTTGAATAATGACCAACTCAGGGCATTTGACACAATAATGGAGTCGTATACCAATCGAAGAGGTGGTTTATTCTTTGTATATGGTAGTGGTGGGATTAGAAAGACATATCTTTGGAAGACATTGATCACAAAATTGAGATCGAAGAAAAAGATTGTCATTTCTGTTGCATTATTTGATATTGTTGTTTTATTATTACCAGGCGGTAAAACTGCACATTCGCGTTTCAAAATTCCACTAAACCCAGATGAGTCGTCATGTTGCGCAATTAATTTAGGTACTGATTTGGCAAGATTAATTTAGGAAACATCACTAATCATATGGCAATGAGGCTCCAATGGTAAGTCAACATGCTTTTGAGGCTATTGATCATACCTTCAAAGATATTCTAAAAATTTTTGAATTTTGTTCCAAAGATAGAGTTTTTGGTGGAAAGCTATTTGTACTTGGTGGTGATTTCAAACATATTTTACCTGTTGTGCCAAAAGGAGGGCGTCAAGAAATAGTAGAAACTTTACTACCTAGCTCAACTATCCCGAATCAGTTGCCAAGTTTTATATTTAAGAAGGAATATGCAGATTACAACACAAACTATTACTAACGATGCAAGTATTTATCTACATGAGTTTGCAAAATGGATTCTGTCCCTGGGTGAAGGAAAATTTTCGGGAGTCTACTTTGGTGAAGGTTATGAACCTAATTGGATAAAAATTTCTAAAGAATTCCTTATAATCAATGGCGAAAGGTGCTTACATCAATTAATTGATGCAACATACCATGATTTGCATGATAATTAGAGAGATGTGTCGTATTTGAAGGAAGTGCCATTTTGGCTCCTAAAAATGTTGATGTTGACGAGCTGAATGCTACAATGCTTTCAATGCTTCCTGGAGAACTCAAGGTCTTGTATAATGCAAACAAAATATGCCCAACTCAGAGTGATAGTAGTGAGCAACATATGCATCCTCTTGAATTTTTGCATTCTTTAAGTTTACCCGGAATTGCAAATCATTGCTTGGAACTTAAAGTTGGCCAATAATGTTTTTGAGAAACATCAATCAACCTTTAGGATTATGCAACAAAACTCGATTGATACTCCAAAAAATTGGACACAGAGTTATTGAAGCTAAAGTGATAATAGGATCAAAAGTTGACGAAATTGTCTTAATTCCATGTGTTGGGTTATCCCCATCCACCTAGCCATTTACCATTTTCACTGAAGAGAAGATAGTTTTCGATGAAGTTAGCATTTGCTATGACTATCAACAAGAGTCAAGAGAAAACTCTAACCAATATTGGTCTTTATCTTCCAAATCCAGTTTTTACTCATGGCCAAATGTATGTTGCTTTGTCATGTGTTACCTAACCATTGGGTTTGAAGATTTTGATAATTAATAAAAAAAGGCATACCCGAAGAATATAAAAAGAATATTGTGTACAAAGAAATTTTTAGTGCAATGGATAAATGACATTAAATATATGATTCAAACTTTGTGTTGTAAATAATAATATTTTTTTTTGGCATTATGTTGAATATCAATAAAATATTTATTGATAGTGTTACTATCTTTCATCACAAAGAAAATTAATATACTTAGACACATTCATCACAACGAAATTATTACTTGATATCTGATGTACCAAAAATATACTCCCAATCGGGACCTGACACGTGTCTAGCCTGGATTATACAAACTTGTCAAATAAGTATACCTGAGAATTGATCATCTCGGCACATTCAACAATAATCTAAGTTCCTTCTTAAAACCACCGAAGTCGCTTCCAAACTACATCGGAATACCGACGTCGTAATGATAGTGACAACCATTTACAAAAAAACTATGACGTAGGTCGTCATGATGAAATTACTGCCGCCTGACAGACGGCAAAGTCTAGCTCTGCCTAAAGACGAAATTAAGTCCTAGCCCTACATCGCTGTAAACTCAGTGATGAACAGTGACATAAAGATATCATGATGAAATTGCCTCCACCGCATGGCACTAAAAACAAAGCTCCATCAACCTATAAATACACTGAGAAAGGTATGTATAAAGGATCGGATTTTGATTAACAAAAAAGAAAGATATTATTACATCAAGTGAGATTTTCTACTTCATCTCATTTAACCATCGGAGCGGCTACCCACCGGAGCCCTCCCCGGTGGCTTTCTGATCTTATTTCTTCGCAAGGTTTATTCACAGCGACGGTCAAGTCCCTCGACGAGCCAAAAACTGCAGCATCAATATCTAAATTATATAATTTCATTCTTGAATAATTTGCAAAAAGAATTTTGTTTTTTTGATGGAGCAAAAAATCATATATTTAACTACTATCTAAAATAATTATTTGAAGTTGTTATTATCTTATCTAAAATGTTATTATGTTCTTAGTATATATTATATCATAATAAAGCTAAAAACATACTATTTATATTTATTGTATGACATTATTATTCATTGTTATATTTATTGTAAATCATATAATTTTTTGATTCAGGTGGATATGAGACCCCTATATTGCCACGTTATAGTTCACATTTAGAAAAAAAAAATTGTGGGATGAGAATATAAAAATGTCATTTAGATAAGGTACTCCTGTACATAAATAAATATGGTTTAAAAGAAAGTTGAAAAAATTCTGTTTATATCAATGATATGATGAAAATCTAACAGAAAAAAAATAATGAAAAAAATAGTTGATAAACTTCCTTCATCTGGAATGACAAAGTACAAACTATTTTTAATGATAAGAAACCAACGTGCTGCATTAGATTTAATACTCCTTTAAGAGGAAGCAGAACGTGAAATAAACCCATTATTAATAGAGTTTAAAACAAAAAAAGATGATCATAGATTCCTTTGTGAGAGGACATATATTTAAGAAAGAAAAATTATTCAACAACCTTACATTGCAATTTTAGTCTATAATATGTATTCAGTTTTCAAGGTTTTGTAGATATGATATTTTTTTTTAACTTTATTAAATATTGTGGATTCAGTATAGCGTTTAGATTGTTTGATGATATTTTATTTATTTTTATCAGAAGATTTTTTAGACATTTAAATTATTTTATATTAATTATAAAATCTAAGTAGAATTTAAAATTTGTAATCAAAGTACGTGTAATAGTGTTATGTGTTTTTTTTTTTAATTGACATCTGTACATAGCACGGATACCATCACAGGAAGTTTTACTCTCATACTTCAAATCAAAATAAAAAGGCCACTCATAAAAAAGAAAAAGGAAAAGAAAAAAGGGCGAGATAAATAAAATAATTAAACCAATCTTTTCCGTTATCTTTCATTCTTAAATTTCAGGGAAATAATTATCAAACTCTGCATTGGCCAATGTGCTTTAGAAAAGGTCATCATTGAAGACAAAAAAGAGAAAGTGATTCTCATGAGTGTAGAATCAGGTTCACTTTCTCGTGTTAACGTGAAGGGAGTTCTTTAACGACTCATTTATAACGGTTGGGTGGAGAAAGGAATTATTATAACGTGCCCCGCCACTTTGGTTTGTTGGAGGCATGAAACTCAGAAGAAATTTCACATAAAGTGCATAGAAGAATTAGATTCCAGCGACAGATTTCCATCATTTTTTCCACTGGATTTTGCTCTTCCACATGGATGGAACTTTGATTAATCAGATTTTTTTTTTTTTTGGTTTTTATTTGCCCATATTTAATTCAACAATATTGGTTTTTTAATCATGAGATTTTATCAAATTTTTTTTATCTACTCACATTGCTGTTCGGATACTAGTAAATGTAGTATTTTGGTATGTGTAGGTGTCAGTAAATATAGTATCTTGGTACGTTCGGGTGAATGCAGTTTGTTAATATATGCAGGTGAATATAGCAGTTTAGGTGCTAGTGAATGCAACTGTTCAGGTGCTAGTGAATGCAATCTTTTGGTATGTGTAAGTACCAGTAAACTGCAAGCATCTTAGTATGTGCGGATGAATGTAACATTTTGATATGTGCAAGTAAATACAGTCTCTTTATGCTAGACAATAAAACATCTTTAGGATGCTAGTAAACACGTCATTATTTAGTACAAATAAATTTAATTAATTAATATTTAAATATATTAAAAAATTATATTATTTAACATATGAACAATCACGACAGTTTGGTAAAATGATTTGGAATGGATAATATTACTCTTAACTTAATCATGCAGAAAACTTTACAAATGATGTAAAAGTCAACAATTGGCGGATCCTTCTCAACACCCCCATCATTAGCTAGAGTAACACTTGGTACACGCACAAATACACACACTCAAGGCAATTAGAGTAGGAACTGTGTATATCAATTACGTACCTACTCTCACTTACAAAAAAACTTATTAATGCAAATAATTATTTACAAGACTGTCTTTGATAGTTTGATGTGCTTTGTTAGTGAAATTTATTTGTTTTTTAGCTCATTTTGTTGTTTTAATTAGGTAAGGTTGGAACTTATAAGCCTACCACACTCTTGTACTACCAAAATAAAGGCCAACGGCTACAAAATCAATTATTTTCATGTACACTAATGGTTCTTAATACCACTAAAAAGAAAAACTACTTTTTCAAATTTGTTTTTTTTTTTTTTTTTTGGGCTTAAAATCTAAAGATAAAAATCAATAGTGCATTTGACATCATCTCCTAAAATTAAAACTAATCAAACACTACTTCTGGTTTTTTTGCTTATTTAAGCAAAAAAAAGTACTTAGAAAGTGTTATGAAACCAAAACTTATTTAATTTTTTTAAAGAAAAGAATCAATATATCTGATTTTTAATTGAATCAAATAAAATAACAAAATGGCTAAAATCAATATGACTTTTTTTCCTTTTGAATTTGATTGGGCATTTTAAAATTACGATCAATTTTTTGTAATTTGAATATTGGGCAAATGGGAACTTAAATTAACAAACCAAAGTAACATTATCCACTTCAATATAACAATATGTAAACTAACTTCATAGCATGGGTGTGGAGTTTTTGAACCAATAAAGAAACTTTTTATTCAAATTTCTCATATTAATGTTGTTTTGAACTTATTTCTAAAATCATTTTACAATTACTAAGAAACATCTCTTAATAAAATTTTAAAGAAGAGACGTCTTTTCAAATTACGTCTTTTTACCTTATAATTTTTTTTTTAATAAAGCATTTTATATAATTCTTTTTGCAAAAATGTTTATTTACATCTTTTTTTTTTGGGTTTAAGTTTGTTTTATATTCATAATTTTAATTTAAAAAAAAAATATCATTTTACTCTTGAAAAGACATCAAAAACTTTAACTTCTCATTATTTAGGCATGATGTTTAACTATTGAATAGTATGAAAATTGAATTTTTATTTATTTTAAATACTTTTGTTAATTTTTAAATCATTTAATAATTATAATATATTTTTTCATATCCTTAAAAAAAAAAAAAAAGAAAAAAAAGAAAGAAGAAGAAGTTTGAAGTGCGTGGACTAGAAAAAAATTGATTTAAATGGAGGTCGTTACATAAGAAGTCCCGGAGGTGCATTCATAATGCCCGGCAAGACTCTCTCCTCTCTAATCTGACACAGGACGCATTAAAATTTAGAGTGCTGAATACACCACCGTCTCACAAGAGTCCCGATCCTAGCAGAAAAAACACCCACAAGTTTCTCCCGATCCTACCCTCCTTGTGTCTTTTTCTCTCTACAGGTTTCACGGGCAAAAGCAAATTGCAACTCCGAGACTACTTTTTTTGAATTTTGCCCTACCTCCTAAAAAAAATTGGAACGTTGGAACCCAAAGACAAACCCCCGTTACGAAGGAAAAGGCCGAAATAAAAGGGTGACCCATCAGCCCTCCATCATTTTCCCAGAGGCCCACCACACCTTCCCAACTCATTTCACTCTCTAGATCTTTGTTCTCTTTCGTTATCTGTTCTTTTGTGGGGGATTTTATTCATATAAAATATAATATTTTTTGATTTTTATTTTTTGCATTTGTTATTTTCATATGACCGCTGGACTGACCAGAGGAAGAGGACACCTGTGAACCCCCAACAGTCGGAAATCGAATAAAAACAAAAGAAAACGTTCCACATCTCAATTTTCATCCATTTTTTTTTTTTATTTCTTCCAATATTAAACAAAACGTTCATATGCACCCCACCCAAGAAAGTATGCAGATTCTCTTCTCCAGCCATTAATACCTGCTTCTTCCACTCTCTCTCCCTCTCTCAAGTGTACAACAGGGTTCCTTTTTTCACTTGAATAAACACCCATTGCCCCATTTCTAACCTTTTCTACGGAGGTTTAATGGGGTTTTAGAGCTCCTCTTTACAGCTGTGTAGCTAGTGCAAGAGGTTCTCTGGTTTTGTGGGTTTGCTTCACTCTGATACACTTGTTTCTTCTATCCACTTGAAATCGAAGGTTGTGCTTGAAAACGGAGGACATGGGGTTTTGTTGTTGAAGAGTTTGTGATGTTTATTGTTTCTCTTTCTTTTGGGGAATAATAGTGTTTGTTTTCTGGGAATATATTTGGTTAGGTTGGGTTAGGTTAGGTTTGGTTTGATTCAATTTGATTTTTAGTGTTCCCAAATGGAGAGCATTTATGGGTTGCAATTAATGGTGGTGCTTTGTTTGGGGCTGTTTATCGGGTACACTTCCTGTCAGGATAATGCAGATGCAGTTGCTGCAGTTTATATAATTACTCTGAAACAGGCCCCTGCTGCCCATTACTATGATGAGCTGAGAGTGAAGAGTCATGGTTTTAAAGATGGAGCTTCTGGGACAGTGAATAGACTGGACACACCAAGGTACTGTTTTTCTTTACTTCTATTCTTTGAATATGGGTTGTGCTAGAACTTATAAGGGATTTCATCTTTCAAGCAGCTCAAATTAATTGCTTTCGTTTTTCAGCACTTTATAAAATTATCATGCTTTCCTTTCATGGTTACACCCTGTTATTTTTTTTTCTTCCAGATATGGACTATTATAATTGGGGTTTTGGTATTTGGGTCTGAATGAGTATGTTGGGTTTTTCTATTCAGTACTAATTATTACGTAAAGAATTTGAAATTCTTTTTGTTAGTTACATGTAAAAACGTTAGTTTGTTGACAGTTTTTTTATATATATATTTTTGACTGGTGATGTTTATGCAGTCATTTAGGTGTCTGTTATAAAAATGCTAAGACTTGAATTGTAGATGCATGTGTATAATTCTTGTTTTATCTCTCTCTCTGTCTCTGTCTCTGTCTCTCAATCACCAAAATCTTTGTGAATATCATTAAGAGTAATATAGACCTGAGAACTCTTTTGTGTTTCAATTTCTTATTAGTGTTTTAATCATTACTCCCCAATTCGCCTAAAACCGATTATTGTTTATACTTTTCCTATTTCTACATTCCCTTCTCTTTCTCTCTGTTCTTTTTTTTTTCGTTCAAATTCTTTGATCTTTTGGAGGTAGTTTGTGAACTTAACAAGTTTAGCTGTGTAAATCATGCTTTTGATATTTCGCTTTCTAATATAGGAATATTTCAAGAAATCATGGGAGCTATAGTTCTTATATTGCTCGAGTTCATGATTCATTGCTGAGGAGGGTTTTGAGAGGAGAGAAGTATTTGAAGCTGTATAGCTACCACAGCTTGATCAATGGATTTGCTGTGCTTGTTACCCCCGAGCAGGTATGTTGTCAGTGACGTCACTTAATTTGTATCATCGTCATTATAAAAAAAAAATTGTATGGTGCTGCTTTAGTTAATAAACTTTATCCAAAAAAATTAGAAACTCAATATATACCACCAAAACATTTAATTAAAAATATTTTTATGATACTGAATCAATTCTAGAACTATCAAATGTCAACTCAAAGTGAGGAATTTTTTTTAAAGGTGGTAAATCCCCAATTTAGGGAAACATTTACTGCCGAAGAATGGATTAATTTACTAGGGAAAAAAAAAAAAAAAAAAGGAATGGCACAGTAACCACTATCAACAACCAAGAAAGGAATACAATGATAAGAAGAGTGGCCAGATATCGTTTACTAATACGTACTAGTCTTACAAAACACCCGAAGATCACCTTTTATTCTTCCCTAATTTTCTGAATTTTTTCTCCTTTTTCTTCCCCCACAAGGAAAAGAAAAAGAGAGTATCCCTACCAGCAAAGCATAGGAAATACCGCCAAAAAAATGATGAAAAGTTTTAATTCAATTTATTGATGGTATGAGTCTAGTTTTTAATATTTTTATTTAATAACTAGTCTTGCAACAATCAATACTATTTAAATATAGAGATAGATACTTTAGTTTTTTATTATTATGGAAAATATTAATGGTATGAATCAAGTTTTTAATATTTTTATTTAATCACTAGTCTTGCATCAATCATTACTATTTAAATATTGAGATAGATACTTTAGTTTTTGATTATTATGGAAAACTTCTCCTTTTATTTAATTTAATTATACTTCATAAGTTATCAATCTTGTAATGATGGTTAAATTTGAAGGCTGAGAAGCTTTCGAGGAGGAGAGAAGTGGCAAATGTGGTTCTGGATTTCTCAGTTAAAACTGCAACTACCCATACACCACAGTTCCTTGGCCTACCCCAAGGGGCATGGGCCCAAGAAGGTGGATATGAGTCTGCTGGAGAAGGAATTGTGATTGGATTTATTGACACTGGAATTGATCCAACACATCCCAGCTTCTCTGATGATATATCTGAAAATCCATATCCAGTTCCTGAGCACTTTTCTGGCATTTGTGAAGTCACTCGAGAATTCCCATCTGGGTCCTGCAATAGAAAGCTTATTGGAGCCCGCCATTTTGCAGCATCTGCTATAACCAGAGGAATATTTAATGCAACTCAGGACTATGCTTCGCCATTCGATGGTGATGGCCATGGGACGTGAGTATTTTCTTTATTTGGTGATTGTTTGTTTAGAAAGGTGGCTGTACTATTGTGGCTTTTGGTCCTGAATCCATTTTCTCTGCCAAAAGTTTTTAGGTTTATCACTTCCATCTCACCAAACCTCCTCCTGAAAAAGAGAATCATTTTGGGTTATGTTTAAGAATTTGGTTATCCGATTCATTTCTGTTGGTGGGAATATATTAGAGCATAACAAGCTTTATAACTTTCAACATTCATATTGAAATATGTGATGATTTCATTCATCAGGGCATGATTATGTTAGAGAATAGTGCAGCCCAAAGTCCAATAGATAACGATTGGGATCACTAAATTTTTTTTGTTCAAATGGTTTCTCTTAAATTACCAACTCATCTAAAAGCTTAAGTTGTTTGAGAGTATGTAACTTTATTATTATATTCTCTACACGGCCTCTCACATGTGGCCAATTTTTGAGCCTACACGTGTCAATTCATATTATGAGAGTAACGGTGAGATTTGAACTCGGCATCTTTGGTCTGCTTTGATACCATGTTAAGTTACCAACTCATCTAAAAGCTTAAGTTGGTAGAGAGTGTGTAACTTTATTATTATATTCTCTACATTTTCTTAATTGTGTTTCATGACATAAATAATATTTCTCCCACCAACCTTTTGTGTTGGAGAGGCTGAGACATACTCATGTCTCTGTGTGCGTGTGTGTCTCCCCCTTCCGGGCCTTCCCCCTTTTAATGTCACCATGTGGGATACTTGGAATTCATGTTGACTGGAACATGTGTGTGTGAAGATGTGATTGTTATGCAACTTTTTGAGTGTTTCAAACCCATATGTGAATGATATAATTCTTTTTTTGTTTCAGTCGCAGTTGACTTCCCTACTTTTTATATTAAATTGTTCTGTTGTTGTTATTACCAAAAATGATATAAAAAGTAATAAGATAGAAAAGGGTGCTTTCTATGAAGTATGAGCTTATATCGATTTTGAGTAAGAACACCAATTAGCTTTGTGTTAATGATGCAAATGAAAAACTGCACTTCCTCTTCTCCAAATATTATGAATTATAGATTGTCCTCATTATATATATATAATTCAAATCTGCACAAATAGTTGATGGTTCAAATTTTTTTAAAAAAATGCAGGCACACGGCTTCCATTGCAGCAGGTAACCATGGGATTCCAGTGGTAGTAGCTGGGCATCACTTTGGGAATGCGAGTGGAATGGCTCCTCGTTCACAGTAATTGATCTTAACTGAGTTCCTGTTTTATGTTTTTCTGCTAACATATATTCCTTATGTTTGACAAAATGCTCTATTTGAACACTGCCTTGTTAAATATATATGCATAGAGTAGAGTTCAACACCATTAACATCTGCTGCACACACTGTGTAGGCTGGATCATGATCAAGCCAAAGTGCCTATTTCCAGAGCAATTTTTTTTTTGATGTAACAGAACACATAAATTACTCCACTTTATATTGCTCTTTCTAGTACAACAGAAATTAAGATTAATGGTTGTGCTTAGGATCATTGTCCCTGAGGAGCAATTCTCCTGGATCAATATTATTATGAAAACGCGTTGGATCTCTGAGCAATTGTTTAAAAAGTTAATGAGGCACATTTCAGAAGATTATCAGAAAGTAAAGTTGTCCAACGGAAATTTTTTTCTGAAACATCTGTGAAATGGTTTTTCCAGTGTTTTCTGTTTTTCTCGACATTTGGGTGACTTCTCAGAAGGTTAAAAACCTTCATTTTCTTTACACTTCCTATCCTTTGTTACATGGTATCTCATTTTGTGTTTACGTGGGCATCCCATTTGACTTATGTATCACATATAATGTCATTTTGGGCTTAATTTAATCGAGTGATACTAAACCTTAAATAGAATGATATTGAGGCCATGTCCTTTTGGTCTTAGTTTAACTTTTCCCTTTTTCTCATGTCACTTCCTATTTCTAGTTTTTGATATTGACGCCATGATTGAGACTATCCGATTGGCATTAATTTCAGTCTATTCTACATAGATGAGGTAGCTGCACTAAATCAGTGGTGCAGTCCAGTCAGTTTCATGTCCCTATAGGTATATGCCGCTAAACCATGATTTGGTGCTCGCAGTTGTTAATATTTTCCTCCCAAAGTCTCCACATTATTAAGTATGAGAATTCTACATCACTTGGTCATATATAGGATCTATGGCACAACCGTAATTGTTGGTGGTAGAAAGTATTCTTTATAATATTAACAGTGCTCAGCTGTTACTGTTTATATTATAAAAAAACTTGGTACCACCCAAATTATACTTTTACTTGTCAAAAGAAAAAAAAAAAAATTCACAGTGCCTAGCAGAACACTGCTTGTGCTATTTTTAATATATAATTTCGTGCTGTGTTATGGTTTAGTGAAAACTCAGAAATCAGAATTAACTAATGTTATCTTTAAGCATTGAAATTTTGCACAAATGGTTGGAATGCCAAGGATTGGTATTTGCCTGTAATAGATGGTACTGAGCAAAATATTTATGGATTAAGAATTCAGTATATGGATTCATATTAAACACCTGGCTTCTATATTTTTTCCCTTATTTTACTGGGGTGCAAATCAATGATCAAAATATCTTTTCGATGTATAGTTTCGGTCTATCCGGAAACGGAAACGTTTCGGAAACGCTTCGAAAACATAATGGAAACGGAGAAAAAATTGGAAACATGTGGAAACATAAGTTAAAATTTATTTATTTATACAAATAAGCCTATTTATTGAATATTTGTGCAAGTTTAAAGCATATACATCATACTTATGATAAATGACACTAATTCATGATAAATGACATAATAGATATATACTATGTAATATCTATGAATTAGATAATTTGACACAAGTTACATATAAAATAAAAAGTAAAACAAAAAGCGATTTAAACCTATTATAATTAGTAACTTAGTATTAAAATAATTGTTTCTCTACACTTTATTTCCTCTACTACTTTTCTATTATTTTAGAAAAAATAATAGAAATATCTTATTGTAATTTTGAGTCTTAATCCTTAAAAAATAAATGAATATTATTTTTTACTAACTTCTAGAACTATTGTTGATACAAAAGAAATATTTCCTCTGATTCGGTATGTTTCCACTAGTTTCGGTATGTTTCCACGGAAACAATTTTGTTTCCATGGAAACATGTGAATTTCGATATTCCACTAGTGTTTCGTTTCGGTTTCCTGAGAAACGGAAACGTTTCGGCCGTTTCGATGGAAAAGAAACGAAATTTTGATCCTTGGTGCAAATTACCTTTTAAGATTTTGAAGTCAAATTATTACCCTAATACACTGATTTTATGGCTCAGTAATTTCCTCGGTGGATCTTGAAATAATAAGCTTGGGGCACCTCTTTAGACACGCATGTTAAATGGACGTTCTGTTTTTGTCAGATACCTTGGTTGCCATGTGCTCCCTATATTCTTTATGCTTGTGAATTCTTTTGTTATACTTTAGTAGAAATCACTGTATTTTATGTGGCAGATCTTACATACTACTTGTTCTCATACAAAATATCAAAACACTAGGTGAACCCCCACTTTCTAGGCTGTTAAGGCACCACCTTGGAGGTTTCTGTTATGGAATTGAAGGGCTTGATTCTGGCAAGGATTCTACTGGGTGCAATACTTAGACTAAAGCAAACAACATATAGAGGATGCTGGGGTATTGCATTAGGGCTTGATATTCGTGAGGATTCTTTTTGGAATGGTTGGTGTTATTACCTTCATATGTACCAATTCCACACCCCCAGCCAAAAAGAGAAAAAGAAAAAAAGAAAATCGTACTAAATGAATCATTGTTATTGTCAGCTTTTACATAAATCTAGCTTCCAAGATTCCATGTTTATAATAGTTGGCTAAATGTTATATGCTACAGTCAACCTAATGTAACTTCTTCCTCTCTTTGGGATTTAGAGTACTTAAAGAGATTTAATATTGAAATCAACACAGTAGAGTGAATGAAATAACTGTTGTTAAACAAATGTGATACAGTACTGAGCTCAACATAGCCTTAAATATATGAGTTGTGGCCAGCTGTGTATATTGTGTTTTGGCACTATGTTGTATTTAAGGCTGTGTTTTTGTTAAGTTACAGAACAGATGCCTTCTATTCGTAGCGTGACTCACCCTTCTCTGTTTGTTAATCTTCCTCTCATCCTTGGGGCACCTCAAACAAGATTCATTTAGCAGATTGCAAGCATGATTTGTTTACTTAATTTTTTGTTTCTCTTTTTACCTGTTTTTTCCTTTTTAATGTACACATGAGGATGATAACATCATAACACTACTACCCAAGGAAGTCTTTAGGTATGGAGACTTAGTGCTTAGCATGTGTTGATGTTAGTGTTATATCTCGTGTGTTTGAGGGAAAAAAAAAAAAGAACATGTACGAAGAGTTACGAACTTCAAACTGACATATGCGGAGTAAGTAAAACAATTTTTGCTATACAAGTGCTACTTCACTCAAGTCAACAAAAGTCTTAAAATAATTATTTGTGTTAGTTACAGGAATCATGCTTTGCCATTTTGGTATGCTTTGGGTCAACTTTGTGGTTAAATTCTACAACACTATGTTTTTGTTAATCTTCATTTCATCCTTGTAGCACCTTTAAGATTCTTCATATCACTCTTTGTTACCAGTGCCATCATTGGTCATTCTTGCTCATGGCCAAACCATGACTCAATGTGGGATAATTGTTATGTAGGGTTCTTTATTTTGAATTTAGTTCCTCTTTATTGAAGGATATCTCATCTTCATACAATGTTGCTTATTCTATTTTAATAAAAAAAATCCTGGCATTAGCTTAGCTGGTAATGCCTTGAGGATAAAGAACTACTTCTCTGGAAAGGTCCCGCGGTTCGAGTTACACTAAAGGTGTGCCTTGTCTTGATATGCATTTCTTGGGGGTGTGGTTATATATCCGGAGTTTGCTCTTGCAGCCACATGGCTGAAGGACGGACTTGTGGTTGACAGATCTCCATCATAAGAAAAATCTCACCCAAAAAAAAAAAAAGTCAGTTTACTTTAACAACTAGTCTTGTCCCCAAAATGCTAATACCTTTACCTTGATGCTGATGCATTCATTTTTAAAATTTTCCCTTCTTCCAATCATGTATCTCAACTACATAATTGTAGCTATAGTAAGCATTTTTTTTTTTGAATGGCCAATGCAATATAGTATGGTTGATCTTATTGATATGCTAAAATAATTCTTTTAATATAATAGTTATTCATTGACCGCACAGTAATCTAAAAGCATATTTCCACATCATTTGTCTGCCTACAATTCAGTGAATGACATCTACTTTAGTTTATTATCCTTGTGAACCACCAATAAAAACCTAATCAACAACTTTTTTTTTTCCGATAAATAAACCTAATCAAGAATCATTGTTCTCGAGGATTTCTTTTTACCCACTTCTTAGTTTAATTGATGGCCTTGTGTTTTCTCAAGACTGAAACTTTCAATTGCTATAGTAGTACTTGTTTTGATGTCTTTCTTGCATTAGCATCGCTGTTTATTGTGTGTGATTTGAAAGAGTTCATCAAGAATAGTTTATATATTTTTCTGATCTATTAATAGCCAAGTTGGTGAACTTTTTTTTTTTTACAGGAAATTTATAGCTATTGTGTTTTGTTGTCCTGGGAAAAAATATAATAGGATATATTTTAGTGTCATTTTCATAAACTATGTCTTGGTTTTGACAAGGGGAAAAACAGAATTGTGCAATAAGTGCCCTGCCATTGACCTTTTTTTTAAACATTGTATCTTGAAACTTCATCTAAACAGTTTCTCACTTTTCAGAAATTTCGAAGATGTGTTTTTTTGACAAGTATAATTGATTAATTTCAAAGATGTTTCTTTCTCAATTTCATTTCCAAGTGTTGTTTAAGATTCACAACACAACATTAAATGACATATTCATATGCATATTTTTTTTATTCTCATTCTTGAAATTATTTTTAAGTTCAGTGCTACTTGGACTTCCTTAGAAGGTTTTTTAGGAACAATGAGATCTCTGTTTTAAAACCCGAACCAAACATTCCCCTTAATATCTAGACATTTATGAGTTTTTTAATGCCATTCAGCTCATGTACTAACTAATGCCAATCTTTTATAGCATTGCTGTTTACAAGGCATTATACAAGAGCTTTGGAGGCTTTGCTGCAGATGTTGTTGCTGCCATAGACCAGGTACATTGTTTGCAGTTTGATCTATTCTCGGAAGATTTCCTTCTGTTATGCATTTGATTCAACATGTCTTGCTTTTCAAATGGAGGAAATTGAAAGGATTAAAACCTAAAAATACAAGAAAATATTGCTATTTTTTTTTAAACATTTTATATAGAAATAGTGGAAAATAGCAGGTAGGTGAACAACTTATTGTAAAACTTAATTACTAATTATAATAGCCTAATTTTGCTATTTGTTTTGCTTAATTGTTATTTTATGTGTAAATTGTGTCAAATTGTCTGCTTTTTGTATATCACGTAGTAGATATCTATTATATTATAGTGTGACCTCTTCAATTATAATAATTCCATATACTTATAAAAAATTATAATAATTTTATATTACATAAAAATTAGCTCCAAAATCATTAATGCTTATTTTTTACTAGTAAAGAATTATTTATTATTAATGACTAATTCACATTTACATTTACTTCTCAAGTCTATCCCAATATTATCTTGTGTGGATGGAGTTGTAGGCCTAAAACATTTTCAATTAGTTAATTATAAAGCTTATCTTCATACATTTAGATACTTTATTTTATGTTTTCAAGTGTTTCCACGTGTTTTAAATTTAGCGCTTCACTATGCTTCCGAAATGTTTCCAAAACATTGTTGTTTCTTGGATGACTGAAACAAAATTTTGATCCTTGCTTGTAAGTTGAGGTGATGTTTATCTTTCTTTGTTGTTTGACTCCATTAAATTCTTCAATATTTGTTTGTTGAAACTCCATGCAAGGGTTGAGAAGAGAGTGTTGAGACTTTACTCCCATATCCTTTCATCACCTTCCTTATTTTCCTCCCTTTTATTACTCGACCAACATAAATTTTCTTTCTCCTTTATTTCATAATTATTTTCCTCCCCTTTTATTAACTTTTCATGAACTTCCCTTTTTGGTGAATTTTTGAATCTTTTATAATTTGTTTGTTAATATTCCTTTTCTCTTTTACCCGCTATTTTAAAATGAATAACAAATGAAGCACACCACTTAAAATTTGAAAAAGAGTTGGAATAATCATAATAGAAGTTTGCTTGAGGTTTAGGGTTTAAGTCATGGAAAAAGAAAAGGAAGAGAAAAACTGAAAGAAGGGTGGGGCTATGTATATGATAGGAGGATGTATATATGAAAAGAAGTTGCCAAAGGGTGGAGGATTGTTTTACTCACTATTTTGTGCTACTTTTGACCCAAGATATGTAGCTTAGTGACATGATAAGTAATCAATTTTCAAGATATTAGTCAATATGTATACTACTAGTTTTATAGGGTTTGCTCTTGTTGTTGGGTATTATTTCATTATCATTGTATTATATGTTTCCTACGTACATACGGGGTGCTGTAATTTATTAATATAAAGAGGCTGCGGTATCCTTTTTGCTTTCTTTTTTCTAATTTCATTATCACTCCTTTGACCTCATTGTGCTGCCTAAACTCTTATAATAGGAAACTTGTTTTTCTTCTTGATCAGAACTTAGATGACTAATTTGTTGGAAAGCGAGATTTTTTTCTCTTGTTTTTTTTTTTTTCGAGGTTTTAAAAAGTTCAAAAATTTAGGACTCTTCTAATTTAACTTAGTTTGTCGTTACTGCTATTATTGTGTTCTATTAAAACTTATCTACGTTCAATTCCCACAATGGATAGCTTATAAGGTGGTTAATGGCAAGAAACATCACGAGTGATGGCATTTTACATTTTGAGGCTACTCTAAATTAAGTGATACCTCCCCACACGGTTGAGGATGTTGACTGTAGATAGTGGATGTCATGAAAATTGTATATATGAATCAGAGAATGAATTGTACAGGAGCTTAATATCCACTTCAAATACCAATGGGTCCTGGAGAGTGATGTGGTAAGGAGATAGTATGCCAATCCAAAATACCGAGAGAAAAGGAAAGAGAGAGTGGTGGGGTTTGGAAGTTGGTGAAGATTATATCTTCAACACAAGATCTAATAATTAGCAATCATTGGGGTCCTTTTTGCCATCCCCTTAAAGGTTCGACGTTGAGGCTTATTTATAGTAAAGTTGACACGAGTGAGCCTATTAGGGTTTCCCAATAATGCAGGAAGAGCTCCATGCGGGTAGCTAGTGTCCAAAATAGAAGGTAGTTATAGAACATCATAGAAGGTCTATAGAAGGGTGTGGAAGGTTATAGAATGTCTCTCTTTATTCTAGAAGGTTTAGAGGGGCCCCACAGCTCAAATCGTGAAGGTCTTAGGTTGTGAAACTCTCTAAAGAGCGCGATACTTTATCCACCATACCACAAGACCTTAGGGATCCTGAGAATGTGGGTCGTGGTATTGAATTTAGTGCCAGACTGTGTAGGTCTTTTATGACTTGCCCCCAAGCCTTAGGCAACCATTTTATGACAGGGCATATGAACTCCCTTTTCAGGGGTGAAACTTTTTCTTAAGAGGTGATGTTAGCATGTTAGGTGTGCTTCCTAGACGACCAGGTCTGCTATTTGTAAAGAGTTGGTCGACCCGATATTCTCGGGGAAGTTGACTTCTTGAATATCTCATTGGCTAGGGTTGTCCAATGGCGTCCACGCGTCCTTCTGTGAGTGGTCCTAATGGTTGCAAGTTCGATGTTGATGTGGCCATTGGGTTGGCCATGTGTCAATACAGTAATGACTATGCAAGCTTCAGGAGCTCTAGTTAAATCAAGTACCTACATTGACTTATGTTGGATGTGGACTCAAATGGTGGTTTTGTATCTGTGGGTGTAACAAATACAAGTATCAAAAGAAAGTGCAGACTAAGTAATAAGAAAAAGGTGTTGGAGAAAATTAGTTTTAGAAGTAGTAAGCCTTAGAGCTCATCCACTGGCACCCGAAAGTGGAGATTTTGATGAGATGGTAGCAAGGATATAGCTTTACTTGACCAGCTATCTAGTAGAGACTCAACACCCATGAGATGGAGATGGAAGGGATTGCAGATGACAAGCTCTTCGCAATTACTCTTTAATAGTATTTTCTCTAACAGGGGCTAATTGACCATCGCAAGGGTTCCAACAGAAATATAACAGACATTTCAAATGCATGTGTTAGTGCTTATAGTATTCTTGTATTACGTTTCATTGGGACTAACATATTTAAAGCTTCTCTTGCTTCTATTTTTTGGACCATATCTAGGGTTTTATACTTGTATTTGTATGGTACATGTTTTTCTCAAAGAATTTCTAGAATCACGTTGGTTGGTTTCAATAAGTGTTGTCAAAAAGACTGAATAATAATAAAAAAAGTATTGTCCAAAGATATCTGTACGAGGCACCAGTAAACATATTGGTATCAACAGAGGGTTAAACTCCAACTGATAGTGAAAGTTAAAACCTTCTTCCTGTTGGCTATACTTAGAAAACTTTACTTTGTAGAGATGTATTCAACCAAAATTTTTGAATCTTGTCACATATGGTATAAAGGTCTTTTTTTTTGGTAATGAAGAAGAAAGAGGTGATTTAGTTCTTTCCACTTTTGTGGGGGAAGAAAAGCATAATTGTTGAAAGGATTATTCTCAAATGGAGAAAATTTTGGGAGAGGTTGGAACAAAGTTGGCAGGGGACCCAAATGAGTATTTGTGGTAAAAAGTCACGAGGGACCAAGAAGTCTTGATAATAGATGGTGAAAGTTGCTTGGAAGATGGCTCCTCATTGCATTATTTGGAGCCTTTGGAAGGAAAGAAATAGGAGAATTTTTGAAGGAGTGGAATTTCTTCATAGGAGCTTCAAAGACAACATGTTATGTTTACTTTTCTTTTGGTTGAGAGGCCTTTGTATTTAGATTCTTATATGTATATTTTTTTTTTGGAGGAACTTAGGCTTTAATTTTTGTGGCCTATTCTATTTTTTTGTACATGGGTTCACCCACTCGGGCGCCATTAATATATGCACATACTTTTATTGACTAAAAACAATAAATATTTCTCTCTATTTTTTCCCTTGTTTCCTTTTTACTGATATCATTGTGGCAGGATTGACAGAATTGCTGCTGAAAATGTTAAACAATAACTCAAGCAATAAGCTTAGTTGTCTAATTTTTGATAGCTTTGCACATTGAGGTGTCAGCAAGATCTCCTTTGTTACACCTGCCAGCCTAATTTTGTGACTTGTAGCCATACTTGCAAGTACTATTCATATAAGGCACTGTGTTTCACTTTGATTGTCCATTATTTCATTTACAGGCAGCTCAGGATGGAGTGAACATTATAAGCTTATCAATTACTCCGAATAGGCGTCCTCCCGGAATTGCAACTTTCTTTAATCCCATAGACATGGCCCTGCTGTCTGCTGTTAAGGCCGGTATTTTTGTTGTTCAGGCAGCTGGTAATACTGGACCGTCGCCTAAGAGTATTTCTTCCTTCAGTCCATGGATCTTCACTGTTGGCGCTGCTACTCATGACAGGCTCTATAGTAACTCTATAGTCCTTGGCAGCAATGTCACCATTCCTGGAGTTGGACTAGCACGTAAGTCAGTGACCCAGAGGTGTTGGTGTGTGTGTGTTTTTTTTTTCTTCTTGCAAGATCGTGCAACAAAACCATAGTTTCTTGGTTGAAGGTGTATATATTATCATATATATTTAGCTCTTAAAGGCATGATTTGTATCATTTTTAAAAACTCATTATTTTCTTTTGTGAAATTCCTAAATCCAAAATGACAAGATGTTAAAACATGACCTTTTTGGCTTGTTTTCATATTTTAGTGGATCTACATTCTTAAAAATGTGGAGAATTCTTTAAATAGTTTCCTGAAAATGATCCATGTTGGGTAATATATATTTTTTTATCGGTTTCAAAAGCAATGCCAAATGTATTCTCCCCATATATTTTTTTTTTCTTTCAGATTTCAGAACAAAAAGCTTTTACCAAAAACTATATTATACATGTGCCCTTAGATGCTCTTGTGATGCTTTCCCCTTACTATTATATCACCCAGGTCTTGTACAAATTCTTCAAATACTTTAATGAACTTAAAGCAATGTTGATACCAGCAATTAATATTATTGATATTTCAATATGATACCTCATTTTGTTCGCCTGACCTTGTACTTGTGCAAATGTCATAAAAAAAGACGATCAATTGTTTAAACTTTGACTTAATAAAATATTTATAGACTTTACACATGAAATTTTATATATAAATGGCTAGATGTTCTCCCCTTACTATTATAGCTCTGTTTTCCTAATACTTAAAACATAGCATTATGGAAATCATATAATCAAAAGTTGACAATCTGGAGGGAGTTGGAGCAGCAGGAGCAACCGGCGCGGGTGGAGCTAAGCTAACAAGGCCTCACATATGCGAAGGCTCACCTCATTGGAAAATCAGGTAGCTGACCTTATTATCGACTTACGAAAATCCAAATGTAGGGTATCCTCCCTTATTATGATTCATCAAATCGTCAAAATGCTTGAAAAAGAGTATGGTATGGAAAAAGGCTGCATGCACGATCAAAAAGCAGAATCTACGATTATGGCAGAAAGTCTTTTTTTACTTCAAGGAGTGCTGAATATTTGGTTGACAACTAGTGTCTCAAATTGGGACTGAAATAAAAAGAATGAAAAACAATACT
Organism: Nyssa sinensis; assembly: GCA_008638375.1. Lineage (NCBI taxonomy): Eukaryota > Viridiplantae > Streptophyta > Magnoliopsida > Cornales > Nyssaceae > Nyssa > Nyssa sinensis. The sequence continues at coordinate 14,464,962 of CM018033.1, read as the reverse complement.
TAGGATTGTCCTGTATAAATCAGTTGAATATCTGAATTACCTTGATTGGCAGGGCATTAGGCCTTATCAATAATTAGGGTCATTTGATAGCTAATCCAGATTTGGGTCTCATGTGGCACATGCAGTTTTACCAAAAAATAGTATGCAAATAGCCTTAGTATCCGAAAGAATAGTACTTCAGATGTTTGGATATCTTTCTTTTTCCAAAATTCAATTATCAGTATTTTTTTTTTTGATAAGTTCAATTATCAATATTCACAATTGAAGTTGGCGAAAGATGGAATTTCACTTGTTGATTCAAACAAGAGATAAGTGGAGATCCTTAAAGGGACACATCTTGGAGAAACTCAGCTACATTCAACTTTGAGATGCAGTATATATAATTGATCAGTTCAACTGTTACATCAATCTTAGAAATTTGAGAAAAAATATATCCATACAACCCAGTTTTCTTAGTTATTGGGGCTTTAAATGTTCCCTTTTTTCCCCTCTCCCCCTTGCCGTTGTTTTAGAGTTGCTGGTGACCAACTACCAACCTCCTACCCAGTATATGATGGTTCAGATCCAGGTCCATCCATTTCATTCTTGGATCTGGACTCTTAATATATCACTGAGCTAATGATACCGTTGGTTTTAGGTTAGTCAGCCCTGAATTTACCTGTTGACTTAATTATTCTTATACAAGCACGTATTCAATTTACTCATTGCCATCTTGACAAACAAATTGGATGGTAAAACTTTTGATGGATGGCAGTTGTGGCTTATATACTTTACTATAGCGTGTGCCTGTTGTCACATAAGTAGACACATATATAATCATGTAATACCACTTTGTTTTTGTTCAGCGGGAACAGATGGAGATGCAATGTACACATTGGTTTCTGCACTTCATGCTTTGAATGACTCAGCAGCTGTGAATGATATGTATGTGGGTGAATGCCAAGATCCCAAAAATATGAATCGGGATCTTGTCCAAGGGAACCTCTTAATCTGTAGCTACTCAATCCGTTTCATACTTGGGCTTTCCACCGTTAAGCAGGCCTTACAAACAGCCAAAAACCTCAGTGCAGCAGGTGTTGTGTTCTACATGGACCCTTTTGTCATTGGTTTCCAGCTTAACCCAATTCCAATGAGAATACCTGGCATTATAATTCCATCTCCAGATGATTCCAAGGTGCAGTTTGTGTGTGCGTGTGTGCATTCGAGTATAATCTATTCAAATGTTTTTTTTTGTACAAATTTTAGTGATTTAGGTGGGATTGGGCTGGAGTTAAGGACTTGCAAATCTGTGTGTGAGTGGGCGGGTGTTTGTGCTGAGTTGTTGGCACATGTTGATGCTTTTGTGATCTATTTTGCAGATCTTGCTTCAATACTACAATTCTTCCTTGGAGAGAGATGGAGTTACAAACAAAATTGTTAAATTTGGGGCAGTTGCATGCATTTCAGGAGGACTAAAAGCAAACTACAGCCACTCTGCTCCAAAGATCATGTATTACTCTGCTAGAGGACCAGATCCAGAGGACAGTTTCCTTGATGATGCTGAAATACTGAAACCAAACCTGGTTGCTCCTGGAAATTTTATATGGGCTGCTTGGAGTTCTGTCGGCACTGACTCAGTTGAATTCCAAGGTATATATGTATCCAAACACCCAAAAGTATAAATGTTAATTTCTATAAATTTTATTCAAAGTTTGCTAGTTTTTTATAAAAGATATTTTCAATAATGTCCTAATTAATTATCTGAACTTTAGGTGAGGACTTTGCCATGATGTCGGGGACAAGCATGGCTGCTCCTCATGTTGCCGGCCTGGCAGCCCTGATTATGCAGAAGTTTCCCACTTTTGGTCCTCCAGCGATTGGTTCTGCACTTTCCACTACAGCTTCTCTCTATGATAAGAAAGGGGGCCTGATAATGGCCCAGCGTGCTTATTCCAACCCAGATTTGAATCAGTCTCCTGCAACGCCTTTTGACATGGGAAGTGGTTTCGTGAATGCAACTGCAGCACTAGATCCAGGTCTTATTTTTGATTTGGGTAAGTCACTCTGTCTTTTTGCAAGTTTCCTTTAGCATGGAAGTGCAAGAAAAACGCTGCCCTTGGAGGTCTCATAGGTGAAAATTTGCCAAAGATGATAATTTTTATTTTCAAGTCAATCATATCTATGCATGCATATGAATATGTAATGTAGGTATATGTATATGCATATGTGCACGTGTAGATATATATATATATATATATATTAAAAATAATTGGTACGTATTTGTCAATGGGAAATTTTCAAGATTTTAATTTTGTTTGTTGCAATTTTGGCTATGCCATCTCCAAGGTCAAGTAACATTAAATGGACTTGATGATTGTCTGATTTTAGATCATATTTCTGCAATTTGCAGCAAAAAAGCATTCATTGAGGGGGTGGAGCAGCCCTCTTTAATTTTCAAAGATTATTTTCTGCGGTTATTATACTTTTGAGTTAAATAGGCCTCTCTTTTATGTTTTGGCTCTCTTATTGATTTTTTTGGAGACCATGGGCGTGAATTGTCATGCCAGGCCCCTTTTGTACATGTGGGTTCATCCCCTGGGGGGTGCGCTTCAAACTATTTTATATTTACTTGTAAAAAATAAAATAAAAAATCGAACCATAGAAAGAAAGAATAAGAAAGAAAACTCTTAAATCTGAATTTTATTTCTCTAAAGAGATTCACTAATTCCTTTGCTTAGTTGGTCACTAATTTACTTTGACCTTATGTCACCCACAATTAACCTAAATTTTGTAATGACCTGAGCCTTAAATAAGGGCTGGCCATGTGAATGGGAAAAAATTACTGTGAAATCCATAAAACTGACTTGGCACTAAACTTCATCTAATTACTAGAGTACTCCTAACCTAAGAAGTACGGATACGGACACGGATATGATAACGACACATATATATGGCATTTTTCAAAAAGTGGGACACATATACATTGAGGACATGTTGAATATTTTGTTTATATTTTTTGTATGAGTATATAATAAATATTTAATATTATTTCAATCAAAATTAGAATAAAAATATACAAATTATGTAAATATTATTAATATATCAAAATAAAAATTCATTAAATAAAAAATTAAGAAATTTCATTTAATAATCAACATTTATGATTTAAATTTCAAAACAAATTTGTTAACTACTATATATATATATGTGTGTGTGTATAAAAAAAGGAAAAAATACTAAGAAGTCCCTAGAATAAAATTTTCAATCGAAAAGTCTATGATATATTTTTTCTATTTAAAAGACTCAAAAAAAAAAATTTAATACAAAAAGTCAAATTGTTAACTTTTATTTTAACACCGTTAAAAAATATTATTGATTAGATTAAAATAACCTTGTAGATACATTTTTAAAAATACTAAATAGTTGATAAAATAAATTATTCAATCAAAAACAAATATAACATTTTTATGTATCTAGAAGGCTAAGGCTAAAAAATAAATTTTCACTTCATAAAATGTTATGATTTTTTTGGATTGAAGTAGTTATTTTATATACTTTTTTAGTATTTTTTTTTTATAAATATATCTTGAAAGTTATTTTATTATAATTAGTAATATTTTTTTAACGGTGTTAAGAACAATTGGATTTTTTTATATTAAAAGTTTCTTTTTCGGATTTTTTAGATAGAAAAAAATGTATCATGGACTTTTTTGATTGAAAATTTTATTTTATAGACTTTTTAGCATTTTTTCCTAAAAGAAAAATAATGAAGAACAAGAGGAGAAAAAGAGGGAGAATTCAAAACAAAAATCCCCAAAAAAATTTAAAAAAATCCAACGTGTACAAAACTTGCCCCCCAATGTGTTTAGGACGTATCCCAACGTGTTCGAAATTTTGAAAAATTAGACACTAGCTTCACGTATTTGATTGTGTCCGATACGTGTTCGAGTGTGTCCGTGTCCAACACAAATATGTGAGGCAAAATAGAATGTCTGCGCTTCATAGCTCCTAACATATTATTAAACCCAAAACTATATCAAAAAATGAAGCTAAATGATTCCTAAAATTTAATAAAATATACTAAAACTCAAACCTATCAAACTATTAAAGTCTTATTTTCTTTGAGGCACAATGGACTATCCTTGGTGCTCAAAATAATTTCTTGATCTCGATTCACATTAAGTCCTCCCCCCAAGTTGGGAAAAACATGACCTTGAATTTTGTAACTTTGAAGCATAATAATTCTGGATATTTGAATTTGCATCTTTGGCATAAGAGTTGGGGCTATTTCCACCTATTTCCTTTATTTAAACTTTAACATATGTCTTATGATCTTAAAGTCATGGGATTAAGGATATTGGTTCCCTCCTTCTCAAGGACAATCTTACTCTCCACTAGATTTATTCAAATTCTTAAAACACTGTCATTCTATCTTGTAAAATGGTGGTTCCTCTTCTTTTTTCCCCCTATTAAAATTTTGTTCCCTTCCCTCTTTTTCCCCTTGAGAGATGGAAAAGGCATCATCACAAATTTTTGCCACAACTTTCCTTTCAGATTTTTTAGGAACTTCAACTTTTCTTGTGATCTCAATAGTCATTAGCTAAGAAGAACGGACACGTTCCTGAAGCCAAAATGTGTGCCTAACGCGTCTGGCACATGGACATGCTCATACACGTGTTCAACTAGTCAATTTTGAGTATCCAATTTTTTTTTTATAAATTTTGGACACGCTCCTGACATGGTTGGACATGGCAGCAGACACAGCTGAACACAGAGAAGACGAGTAATCAGAAAAGGAAAAAAAAAAGAAAAATTTAATAAAAGAATGGAGAGATGAAGAAAGAGAAGAGAGAGAAGGGATAGCTGCCTAAGAAGTACGGATATGGACACGATCTGACATAGACATGCAAACACGTTATTTTTAAAAAAAGTAGGACACGGATACGTCAGGGACACATTATATATAATATTTTTTATATAATTATATAATAAAAACTTAACGTTTTTTTAATTAAAATTGTTATAAAAGCAGCAAATTATAAAAAATATTATTAAGATATTAAAATAACAAAACTATTAAATAAAAATTCAAGAACTTTTTCATTTAATCATCAACATTCATGATTCAAGTTTCATAACAAATGTACCAACTATTACATAAAACGTGTATGTATATATATGTGTGTGTGTGTGTATAACAAAAAAAAACTGAGAAAAAGAGGGAAAAAAATAGAAAATGTGTTTGAAATTCAGAAAAAAATAAAAATTGGACACTTTTTCGTGTGTCCAACACGTGTCTGATAGTATTGGTGTCTGACACAAACACGTGAGCAGAAATAGAGCGTTCGTGCTTCATATACAGTCGCCTACCTGAAGATCACAACAATGACAAGGTACTTCCTCCTCCTTTTCTTCTTCTTCTTCTTCTTCTTCTCCTCTTTGTGTCCTTCTCTGCGATCGCTCTATCGTGGTCCTCACTCTTCTTCTTCTCTCTCTTTGCGAGCTCTTTGTTCCCGACTCTTTTCCTCACTCCCCTTTCGAAGACGACCCCCCCCCCCCCCCCCCCAAAAAAAAAAAAAAAAAAAAAAAAAACCGGGACATGTCCCCTTATCTCCTCCCCCCTTTTTATTCCCTATGATGTGTCCCCTTATTACTCTCTTTTTTAATACTTATTAAACTTGAATTATCAACATTCATGATTCAAGTTCTAAAACAAATTTACTAACTATTATATAAAAGATGTATGTATATATATATATATATGTATGTGTATATTATATGTATGTGTGTGTATAACCAAAAAAAGAACTAAGGAGAAAAAGAGGAAAAAATAAAAAAAAATTAGAAAATGTGTCCGAAATTCAGAATAAATAAAAATTGGACACTTTTTTGTGTGTCCAACACGTGTCTAAGAATATCGGTGTTCGACATAAACATGTGAGCAGAAATAGAGTGTTCGTACTTCATAGACAGTCGCTTACCCGAAGATCACGACAATGACAAGGTACTTCCTCCTCTTCTTCTTCTCCTCTTTGTGTCCTTTTTTGTGATCGCTCTATCGTGTTCCCCACTCTTCTTCTTCTCTGCGAGCTCTCTGTTCCTGACTCTTCTCCCCACTCCCCTTTTGAAGACGCCCCCCTGCCGAGACATGTCCCCTTATCTCCTCCCCCCTTTTTATTCCCTATGATGTGTCCCCTTATTACTCTCTTCTTATAATACTTGTTAAAATTGATTTAAACTCCTTTAATTGTATTTAGAAATCATTTTTATAACATTTATAAAATTCTTTAATTAATTTAATTTGTATTGACTCTTTTAAATTTTTAGACTTTTAGTATTTAAAAAATTTTTAAAAATAATAAATACTTTTCTTGTTTGGTACCACTTAAATCTTTATTATTTGTTAGATCAAATAATAATTCACTAATATACATATTTTATATTATTAAATTATTCAAAAAATTTATATTATCTTTTAGTAAATCAACATAATGTAACCTATCATAAAATAGGTCTTTATTAGTAATGTTAATTTTTTATAGGTAGTCTTAAAATTAATCGAAATAATGTTAGAATTAGATTACATGATCATATATATAAATATATATATATATATATATATATTATTCAGCCTGTCCTTAACGTGTTAGTGTCTTACTTTTTTTAAAAGTGTCTCGTGTCGGTTCTCTCCTTCCTCGCAACTCTTGATTCTTCCCATTAAAGGTTAACAAATCAGATATGATTGAGGGAGAGCTTATGTTTCTATCTTCCAAATATGTCTCTTATATTGTGATAATTGCAATCAACAAACCACCTCATCTTACATTGCCATTTACCCAAGGGTAGAGTGAGGATTTTATCCTAGTGGGGGCAACATAAGACTCACTAATAAAATTAAATTTGATTTCATAAAATCTAATAAAACTAATTGTTACTACATTTATATCTAATATCTAATAATTAAAAAATACAAAAATTTGAAAATTTGATCACAACATTTATAAAAAAAAGTATATATTTGCAACTTTCACACATTTACCTGGGATTCGCACCCCTTGAGCACCAACAAAAAAAATAAAAAACCATTGCACAGATTTTGACTTTGCTTCCACAAAATATTAATTTCTATTTCCTAATGCTTATACAAATTTTTTTTTACCCAAATCAAGCTTTTATGGAACAAAGAAAGGATGATAAAAGGAATGAAAATTTTCACCAATATGAAATATGCAAAAAATTTCTTAATAATTAGTATATTCATTAATTTTTTATCATTTTACGTACATTATGTGTTGCAGGTAATGCATCATTCAATCCTTCACATTTTTTCTAAATGAAAGATAAAACAAATCAATACATATATCATCTTGCCTGAAAAAATCAAAAGCAAAAAAAAAAGTAGAGAAGAAATTAATGAAGTTTCTGGAGTTCTCCTTATATCTAGAAGATTAATGTTACACCAAGATTTTAGATAGATTGAGCAGCCCAATGCAAAGAGCTATTCCCTTTCTTTTTTTTTTTTAGTTTCTTACAATTTATAACTTTTAAATCAAAGCAATTCCAACCCCTTTTCATCTATAAACACTACAATCTTTCATTCGCTTCTTAAAACCCATGTTTATAAGCTTTCTTTGAAAATCCAACCACAAAATCAATAGTGGGTTCAATTTTTGCTTGTACTATCCTAAATCAATGTGTTATAAACTAAACAAATTAAACAATGGCTATACAGGATACCAAGCTCATTTAAATTGAAGAATTCTTCAATCTTTGCCATTCTTTTTTTTCCCGGTGTCTATTTGATTCATCAAAAAACTTGTTAAAACAATATAGTGAGGGAAATTTTAAACAATTTTAAAGACTCATAAAATATTTATATTGATCATAATTGTTTTGAAAATTTTGGTGGTGCAAGTGCCCCCAATGCCCTTGCCAATTTCCTTATTATTTGGCAAAAGTTGTTCTTCCTTGCTAACTCTACTCGATGCTCGCCTCACATTAATGGTGACTAGTTTTTAGAAGAAGTCCGAGCAATGCATTTGGGCCTCTATTTACTAAAGGATTCATGATATTCCTATTCCTCTTATTGCCAAAAGTTGTTCTTCCTTGCTAACACTAACTTGATGCTCACCTCACATTAATGGTGACTAGTTTTTAGAAGAAGTCCAAGTTATGTATTAGGGTCTATTTACTAGAGTTCTTCATGGTATTCCTTTTCGTCTCATTGCCATAAATAGGAAGCTGTGCCCCTTGGATTACCATTTTTCTGTTGCCATGACCTGAGGTCATTGGAATTAAGTTTCGGTCTGAATTTTGTTTGTTAGGAAACTTGCTGTTATTGAGACTACAGGAATCTGCTATTGACATCGGTTTATGGTCTCATCATATGGTTGGGGGTATTAAATCTGAATTCAGAGCTCTTGGTTGCTCTTTATCCATAATAAAAGCCATGGTTGAAGGAATATTCTCATTGAAGCAGATTGGCTGATGGTTTTGTTTTTGAGCAAGTAAAGAGAGCAACCAAAGTGGTTGGATTAACTGGGCGTTGAGTCAGGGTTGCATATTGCTTGGCCATGCAAACAGGTGCTGAGTTTTAGTAGCTCCATATTGGGCTAATGATAATAGCAAGTTTGCTAGCAGAAAGGAGGTGCTTTTTGTTGTAATTACAGGGTGGCAGTGCCACCTTGTGTTCACTTATTGTCTTTTTTTCTCTTCACTTTCTTTCTTCTTTCTTCCATTTTTCCTATTTCCTTGGGAAACAGCTGGCCCGGCCTTGTATCATTCTCTAGCTTTTTCCAATAAATTGTTTCTTGTCCCAAAGAAGAAAAAAAATCCATTGTAAAATTAAAGGCCACCATGATTTTCTTCACAGCCTTGACCCAAATTGTTTTTTTGGTCTTTCTTGTGTCCTTGAAGCACCTTACACTTACCATTAAATCACTTCTTACTGGTGCAATCATTAACTCCACTGCACATAAACAATCTTTTTTTTTTACATTCTGGGGGGGGGCGGGGGTATTCTAATGTTAGCTATTTAAAGCCCTCTTGTTACATTCTGGGAGAAAGTCTATGCGATCTCAATGTTGAAAGGCTGTCTCTGGATCACGTGTCCTGTCATGAATGTTGTGCAAACCAAATAACTTTTATCAACCTACGATCACTGTCTGATCTACATACCCAGTATGTGATACCACACAATATTGTTAGCAGGGGGTACAACTCATAAGGCTAGACGTTGGTTTGTAATGCTTACATTGATTGGTTAGGTATTCGGAGTACAAAGGAGAATGAAGATGGCATATTTGTTAGGAATTTGGGACCAACAAACATTATACATGCATTGTGTAGGGGGAGAAGCCATGATATTTTCATTATTGAAGTCTTTGTCGATGTGACTTTATACATATAAAAATTGCCGGGAAAAAGAAGGGGGGAAAAAGGGATAAAACTCATCAAGAGCATCTTCATTTGTTTATGTTTTTTGTTTATTTTTTCTTCTTTTTTTTCATATTGTCATCAGTTCTACTGTCCATGAACTAAATGTATGTTATTTTAACTTTGATGTGGTTATTTTGTAGGTTACGATGATTATATGTTGTTTCTCTGTGGCATAAATGGATCAGCACCTGTGGTGCTAAATTACACTGGTCAGAGTTGTGGCATTTCTACCATGAATGGCACAGATGTGAACTTACCTTCAATCACAATAGCGAAACTAAATCAGTCAAGAATGGTCCAAAGAACAGTGACTAACATTGCCGGAAATGAGACATACAGTGTGGGTTGGAGTGCTCCTTATGGTGTTTCTGTAAAGGTGACTCCAACTCAATTCTCAATTGCAACCGGGCAGAGACAGGTCTTGAGTGTATTCTTTAATGCGACCATGAACAGCTCTGTTGCAAGCTTTGGAAGAATCGGACTCTTTGGAAACCATGGTCACATTATCAACATTCCTTTATCAGTCATTGCTAAAATCTCAGATAACACTACTACCTATTAGCTGAGGACAGGTGCTGATAATTCTTTCCTTCTTTATATATATAGTTTGATTTCAGTATTGTAATTTTGTTGCGAAGATGTCCAATTTTTTGATTCATTGCTTTGTAAATGCCAAAGCATCTGTTTTGAATGTAGATATAGTGATTGCTTAATGATAAATAACAATGAGTTGATTTCATCCCTCTACATGCTGCAGGTATTCCATCTTTATAAATGGGAAATATATCATTTTGTTCATGGTTATAGTGTTTTGTAATGTATCATGTCCAGTTTTCTGCCCTCCTTTCTGTTCATTGCTTTGGTTATACTATTTAACTCTCTCCATGGGGAGGATTTTATTGGCTTCAACAGCTATTTGTTGAGAAGAAACTAATTCAATTCAGAGTAATTGATGGTTTAAACTGAACGAAGAGGAATTTTTTTTTTGTTCCGATTGAGCTTCTTTATTTTTCTGGAAGTACTTCATAGATACAAGGAAATGATTCAGTTGGAGAGCCAAAGATTTTAGGTATTGTTACTCTCTATCCGAGGGCCAAGTAGTTTGAGCAACACCAAATCCTTGTAGAGCCTAAAACTACATTCTCCTCCCCCTTGCTTGGGCCTTCTTCCCAAGGTTCAAAAGTATCCCATTCTTCCAGGGGATATCCTGCAAAACAATAGTTTTCTCAAAGCTTCAGAAGAATGTTTTACATATTTTTGAAATTTTTTCCCAAGTTACTTTCAAGATAGACACTCAGGACTCATGTAGACAAAATACAATATACACACATATCTAGTCACATAGCACATGTACATGCATCTATTTGTATATACACAAATTTATATGAGTGTGTGTACACTTATTCATTAAAAAGGATGGGTGGAGCTACTCGTAATCCTTCCAAGTGTTCTTCACAATTTCACCCATACAGATGCGAATGGGAGTTAGGGGGAGTGGGGATAGCCCCACCCAAAAAAATATACGTGTGTATCTATGTATATTTGCACTTATGTACACTTGAGTGACTGTGCACGGTGCATTGACAATGTTGAAGACCCAATAGAAGGATTTAGAGTTCAAAAGAAAAGGATATTATGGTCATGTTTGGTTGCTGGGTGGGAAAAGGGGGATTAGCATGACTCAGAAATGCATTTCTGCATACACCTCTCAATGAAACCTGCATTCACAGACACATATTACAATCATACGCATTCACACCAAAACATCCTTTATTTGACAACACATTTCACAACTATTTAAGCGTCACCTGCATTCAGAGTTAGGTATTGTCACACCCTGGGCCCTAAAGACCCAAGAGTGAACCCGATTTTTAAGGTTCTTAAGTTGATTCTAATAATTCATTTGCCATAACGCTGATAAGTCTTCCTTTCCATTTGATTCCCCTTCATTTGAACCTGTCCTCGACTATTTATTGCGGTAGGGTCTCATTACATTAGATTGAAAAGGCTCCTCCTTAAGTTTATTAACTTCTAACAATATTAATGAAGTTATTCCAAAATTGGAAGACATTTGGTGATGATTTGAAGGGCTAAGAGCCTCAAAGAAGTAGAAGGAAATAGGCCGTTCAAAGAGGGAATTGACTCTCAACCCAACCAATTGATCGGTCTGGGCTTTCAGTTGAGATGCTACAATGGGCTAAGTGAGATATTGAGGAGGCTTAAATGATTGGATGGCCGGTTCTTCACCTTTGATCGATCAATTCATGGTTTTTTCCCAAGAAACCTAAAGCACAAGATTGACTGGTTGGCCGGTTCAACCCGACCAGTCGAGATGCTACAATGGGCTAAGTGACTGGCTGACCGGTCTACAATTTAGGGAGAGATATTGAGGAGGCTTAAATGATTGGATGGCTGGCTCTTGACCTTTGATCGATCAATTCATGGTTTTTTTCCCCAAGAAACCTAAAGCACAAGATTGACTGGTTGGCCGGTTCAACCCAGCCGGCTGACTGATCAAGTAGGGCTTGGGTGTGTTTCTTCTCGTTTTGTTCAATTTAGTCCACTATTATAGTAATTTCCGAACACCGTTTACATTCATCAATTCCAAGCATTATTCAATACACAGTACACACATTATTCAATGCCATTTCCTAGAATGGTAGGGTGAACGGAAAGTCCAGGGTAGTGATAAGCCAACTTATAATGAATTCTAGGGGGTGGCATGTGCAAGTGTGGTGAGAAGGCTTGTCTTATTTTATTATACATAACATATCAATTATATTGCTGTCGAACAATGTACAACAAGCAACATGTTTATACACACAACATCATACTTGGAAAGGTAACTCCACCACAATCATTCCAATTCAAGTCAACAATCATCTTAATATATCAACACCAAGCTTTACATAGGTGTAAAACCACTTTCATAACATATTAAATATGCTCATCCATAGCCGGCAAGGCTGGCTTACGCACAAGCTTCCATCAATAGCCATATAGGGGGAGGGAGAGAGAGAGAGGGAGAGGGAGAGGGAGAGAGAGATGTAGAAAAAGAAAAGCCGAGTGGAGTCAAACGGCGGTAGAGTAATTATTCGGTGATCCCTTGGGATCATAGTCTTAACGGTCAAATTGAGGATCGCGCCTATAGTTATATGGGGGGTTGGGGGGGAATATATATATATATAGAAAAAGAAAAGTCGAGTGGAGTTGATGGGCAATAAAGCAATTATTCGATGGTCTCTTAGGACTATAATTTCAACGATCAAATTGAAAACCACGTTTATAATAATATATTGTACATGCTCATGTAACTTATCATCTAATCGTTATTCAATAATATTTCGGGACAATGGGCATAATCGGCTGAAAATAAGGGGGAAAAGCTGAGTGGGTCCTTTTTAGTGTCTCATCAAATTTTGAAATATCTCTAACCCCCATATTTTACCATGCACCCACACATGCAATGTAAACTTTTCTTGATATACCAAAAAAAAAAAGAAAATGTAGCCTTTTCTTGATACCCTCTTGACCACTCATTACATGCCAAGTGTCATATATATAAAAATACATGCCTACAGTTGGATAAGGATTATTATAGATAAAAAAGGTTGTTGGTTGATAACACATTTCTCTCAGCATGTCAGACATATATCTCTCTTGTAAACTTATTAAAAACAAAAACTCGAGTCATGAATAATTTATATAATTTGGTTAAGGTAAATGTTTTTATCTTGATATATAAATATATTCCATCTCTTGTTTAGATTGCTTTGTACTTCCCTGAAAGTTAACTATTTTTATAAATAGCAAAATGTTGCATTTTTAATTTATTGTCGATATGCATGTCTATGAGTTGTACAATATGATTTACATCACCTTGTATTTTTTTTTCTTTTGTACTTGTAATCATTAGCAAGACATTGAAGTCGGACTTGTTTTTCACTTTTGCCCGTCAAATCTGCCAGAAGATTTTTAGTGGTTTTCAATTCCAAAATTTGTGTCTCCTTGTATATTTTTTCATGTTATCTGATCAATTAAATGTCGAGATCTGGTAAAATAACACTATATTTGAGAGAGTGTTGTAACTTTTTTTTCTGGCAGGTAAGTTAGTATTGTACTTAACAGATATAGAACACAACCAAATGTACAAGAATTTTTTTTATTCTGCTGCATGGCTTATTTTTTTTTATTTAAACTACATTTTCACTTGATTTTATGTAGTTTAAAAGTCAATATATACAACATTTCATACGTTAGAAATATGTTTTCTATCTGTCAACCGAAATTATTTTTTTGACACATGAAAGGGCGTCTCTATCAACTTTTGAACTATAGGAGTCAATTGAAAATGAATGAAATTATTGGAAAGTGTTAGCGTAATTTATTATTAAAACTTCAAACATTTTTCATATATAGAATTTAGAAGGTGCTAAAAGAAATTTATAGTGTAGCAGACTGTTTAATATAAAATTCAAAAAGCATTAAATTGGGTTAAATCTCAAAAAGGGTATTATGCATCAAGTGGTACAGTACATGTTAATGTGATCCAGGAAATATTTCAATTCAAATAAGCAAAATAAACATTCCAATAAAAGGTAGAAAAAGAAAAGAAGAAAACAATGAAAGCATACCTAAAAGATACTCCGGCTCTTACCCTTTTGTTCCCAATAACCTTTTTTTTTTTTTTTTTGTTTTTTAAATAATTTCTTTTCATGCTTGTACTTAAACCCATGTTTGATTTTTTTATTTTATTTTTTTAAAAAATTAAACATTATTTGGAGACCTGGATGCTGCTCATAAGAGAAAAACACAACATAAACGTAACCCAAACTTAAGTTGGGAGTGTGGGGTTGAGGTTTTGGAAGCCCACCAATGGATTTGGTTTGTGTTATTAAAAATAAATAAATAAATAAGAAAAAGAAGAGGAAGGGCTGAAGGTTCAGCAGCTCAAACTTATATAAAGATGAGCAGTGGCATGAGAACGGTGGAGGGGAAAGAAGATGAAGATGAAGATGAAGATGAAGATCATTTCATTGTTATCGTGTAGTAATTTACTATAAAACATGCTCCAAGTTTAGTTTCCTCCAAATTCTTCACTTTTTTTTCTTCAGTCTCAACAATTTTCCATTACTCACAAATTTCACTAGTCTTCAGATGCGCTCATTTTAAAATACTTTTTGAATAGTTAGATCTATTGAACTTCACTCTGATTTAGATCCGGTTAAATAAGGAACTTAAAAGTAAGCCATGCAGTTAGGATATGTGTAAAAAATTTCACTTTTCCAAGTGGCCGAATGAGATCCGATGAACTTCAATTGCAATGATAATGCCTTTTTTTCTCACTTAAATGTCCCTAACTCATTCTATTAATATTTTGCGGTTATTCTAAGCAGACGGTATCTTGTCAGCATGTGGAGAAAGAGGGTTGAAAAGGGGAAGATGAGCTGGTAAGCATGTTCTGGCAAAATTCCAAAGGTAGAGTCTACATTGCCTTATTTCAAGGCCCATTTTGTGCCTGAGAATATGCATGTATTGGGAAAAGGTTCATGCCAGGGCTTACTTACCTCATTATGAACTTTGTGAAATTGTTCTTGCGCCAATGCAGCCCCTATGACCTTGCTGAGATTATGCGTCTGCATTTATTGAATTTTTAATAGTATATGGAAGAAATGGCCATTACATTTTGAAGAGCAAGGCAAAGCAATGACTACTCGTTTCTCCATCCTTGAAGAAGCCACTCTACTACGAGATGTGGTCCCATGCACCTTCCTAGAGCAGCAGGCAGGGAGCGTATTATATATTTCTTCTAAAGTATTACTCAGTTAGTATATATTATTTATTTCCTATCTTTGCTGCTCTAGTTCATGTAAAGAGGCAACCAACGTGTGTATCCTTTCAAAGTCATAAAGTCAAAGAACGGTTCAGCTAACATTCCATCCTAATCACAATGAAAGCTTTTCAAACTCATGTAAAGAGGATAACAAACATCCAGAATCATCATAAATAGGAGTGTCAATTTTTAACACGACATGACAACACAACTCGAACACGACACGAAATTAACGGATTTGAATTTAGCATAAATGGGTTTAAGTCATAAACGGATTCATACGTATAATACGATTAATAAACAGGTTAAGTTTGAGTTTTATTGGTGTTAACCCGTTTAACACGACTTAACACATTTAATTATAAAATATATGTTTGAGTTTTACTAGTGTTAATCTGTTTAATACGACTTAACATATTTTATTATAAAATATATTATGAGTTAAGGTAATTCATCTCACATTAAATATTTATCAAGGTTTTGAGATTTTTTATTTATAAAAAAGGTTTCTACTTTGATTTGGCTCATATCTAAAGTTATTAAACTTGAAAATTATATATATATATATATATATATATATTAAAAGATAGGTAAATTTTTTTATTTAGAAAATAAAAAAATTAAAATAAACGGATTAAGTGTGTCGACACGTGTAATCTGTTTAATAAATGAGTTGGATTTGGGTTTTGAAACTTGACACAATTAGTTAATAGTGTCGGGTTAGGGTTCACACATATTTTCGAATATGTATGCCTTGACACGACACGATAACACGAATTAACACTCCTAATCATAAAGCCATAGAATGTTATGTTACAAGTTTAATCCATTGGATGTTATTTCATAGTGTGACGGACTTTGGTAGATTGGATTTTTATGAGGTGAAGCGCATGCTTAACCCATAATGATACTATAACAGTAGAGGCTTTTGCTATTCCACGTGCAATTGTACTAATGCCTCTTAAGTAAATACTAATTGATAAATTTAGTGGTTACCTTACATGATTTTTTTTTTTTATTTATTTATTTGGGTGTATTTTTTCATTATAAACTACTTAATCTAATTTAATGGTGCCACTTCTAGGTATTAAGCTTTTTTAAATGTAAAGACAGCTGGTCCTATGAGGTTATTCCAATAACAAATTTGGTAAGGTACCAATTTGATATTATTATAAAACTAGTAAATTACCTAATCTGTTAGTGCTTGATATAATGAAATCATGGAGGCATTATTTGACATAAAATATGAATTTTTTTTATCTTACCCACTTGTTTTTATTTTAAAATTAAAAAGCATTTTTCTTTAGGACTTCTCTAAAAATCTTTTTTGAAAAGACGTTCTTTCTTCAAAGTAAATGAGTCTTGAAAAATAAATATCAAAATGTGTGAGTCATGAAAATTTAAAGAAAATCACATGAGCAAAATTCTAAAAAATATATAAAAAGTTCACAGGCACTTTGGAGAGCAAATGATGGCATGAATTTGCTTTATGATAGATTGTCGAGCAATGTATGTGCATATGAACCTAAAAGTTAAAGCTTTTTAAATTTATGTATTATTAAATTTATTAATTATATAATTATGACATCACGGTTTAATTCCGGTTGATTCGACGGTTGAACCGATAATCCATAATTTGGACATTTTTTCAGTTCGATTAACGGGCTGGATCTAAAAACATTGTATGAGTCTAAAAGTTAAAACATTCAGATGTCGACAAATTTAACTTGCATTGAAATCTATAAAATCAAACCATCTATTATTCAACATTGACCAGATTATCTGCAAAATATTTATTTTTTTATACATCACAGTTTATTTTAGAGGTTTTTATTTTTAAACAATGGATGACTACACCATATCTCAAAGTTTAGAGGAAAGTCATGAAATAAAAATTATTTATGAAAATCCAATTATTTCTAAAGATTCAAGCACTTATTGTTTTCGTGGTAAAGTATTCAGTATCATTGAAGATGAAGCACTATGTAAAGATGTTGTGGGAACGTGCTTACGTTTATTTCGCTTTTCATTATAATATTCAACAAAATAGATCCATCGCTTAATTGAGTCACTGTTGGAATTCTATTCAAAAGTCGGTGAATAAATTTGTTGGTTACTATGAATAAATTACAAAGCCGGCAACAAAGTGGATCCACAGAAGTAGACAAGCTATGAAATCTACCCAAGAATTACTATTATTTTTTTTGAATACTAGGTTTATATAATTATTAATTTTTTTTTTTTATGATTTTTAGATTTATAAAGCTAAACGCATGTACCGCTCTATTCGAAAGAAACACTTCACATTTTGTACATGTTGGGAAATATTGTGGCATAATTGCAAATGGGATGAAATTAAAATACAATGCAGTAAAGCGAAAGTTCAAAATTCAATGTTTTCAAGTCCCTCAACTCCTACTACTCCGATATCTCTCGATTCCAATTTTGAATTGGAGCAACAGTCTTCAAAAGAGAAATTGAAGCATCCAATTGGTACAAAAGCTAAGAAAAAACAACGGAAGAATAAAGATACTTGTGATGCTCGGTACGATGAATGGAAGGTTGAAGATAATAAAATGATTGACCTTCTGATCTATACGTCTTTTCGAAATATTGAACAACAACAAAAAAATGTTGCAGATCATATGAGAAAGGCTGAAAATAGGGAAGCACAACTTAGGGTATTCACAATGATGAATGAAAGAGAAGAGAGAAATGAGAATAAAAAAATCATGTCAATAAATATGACTAATTTAACTTTTGTACAAATATCCTTCCATGAGGGACTTCAACAACAAATCATTGCTCGAAATAGCAATAATAGGGTTAATTGAGTTTTCAATGTAATTTCCAATAGGATTTAATGAATTTTTATTGTTATTTCTTTCCGGTGTAATGTTCTACTTGTCAATGAATTCTTTATTTTATAATTGCATGATGTTAGAAATGTTTTGCCACATTTATGAATTAATAATTTGGTCACTGATGCAGACTTTGTCTTTGGCATATACCCATTCGGACAATCAATATTGCTAAGAACCACCATGCCCATCTAGAATTTCAGCATATGCAAAACACCTTTTTTAATATGAAAAAAATATGCCATGTTTAATTGTGTGTACTGGAATTTCTTATAAATTCTTTCCAAATCTTAGGAGCTTATGTTCCAAATAGTAACTTTCTTTAATTGTATGTTCTGGAATTTTACAATGACACATTAAATTAAATTGAAATATCATAAATTAAAAATTCTGCACCTCTTAAACAAAAGTTACCCTAATTTTTCAAATCCGTATAAATATATGATATAAAGGGAATAGTCATATACAAGTTATTTTAACTTTCATTCGTGAGAGAAAATGAGGAAGCCCACTCTCTTCTCTAGTGTAAGACTTGCATAGAGGGAAAAGACGGAAAAACTTAGAGGAGTAAGAGAAGAAAAATTGCATCAATATCTTTAAGAAGGCTTCTTTAACAATCAAGATTATTCACATCACTTCCTAGCACCCTGAACACCCTTCTCAAAGATTATTAGACAAAGAAAGAGTTTAAGCATAACTGGAAAAACAAAAAGAATGTTGGCAAATGGTAATGAACCACAAGTTATCATAACATGTAGTATGAAAAGTACATAGGTGCATAGAGGATGAACTTATTCTTTAATCAATATTCATAATATTTTTTATTCTTTAAGAAAAAAAACATAACATAATTGAAGATATAGGAGTAATGAACAATCAGCTTCTAAGTTTCATTAAGATTTTTATCTTAAATTTATTTTTATGGTTTAGTTCCCACACTCTTATGCTTAAAAATGCCACCCATAATCGTCATCCCCTTTTCATCTTTCCATAGATGGAGATTTGACCCTACCAGATTAGAGAGAAAGAGTGCGTGAAGAGGAGAACCATCGTTGGAGAGCGTACAAGCCGGTGAAGGAACCATCCCACCTCCTACCACAATATCAAAACTCATCTTGCCGCTGCAAAGAAATGTGGTTGTCATTGCCGATTGTCGATGGTAGATGATGGCAGTTCCAACCATTGTTGAGGCCATATGAATCAGTTGTATAAAATACCCAAAGTTGAAATTTTTATGCCCTTACGAGTGTTTGATCTTTGAAGTAGATTTCTTCATTTGCTTTAATCTTTCAAGTATTGGTCATTTTTATCTTGATCCAGTTGACCAATTTACATTGTTGTTTCATCCGTTATATGTGCAAAAGAATTTATAAGAACATATATAGTCATTTAGGTATACAAAGGTTTGCATAAGTGCACATAGAAGCATTTATATGCATTATAGCCATATTTTTGTATAGGCATATATACAAGTAAATGAACTGAAACTATTAGAAGAGCTTGGGAAGGAATACATACACTTATTGACACACTGACTTAGTCCTTTATGCCTTGCTCACAGTCTGAACTTCCTCAAACTTGAATCCACAACAAGGGGTGGAGTGAATCTATGTTCGTAGACCCAATGAAACGAGATGATGGCCCAACCGACTCTAGAAAGAAATTTTGGAAAGTAAAGCGAGAAGGAAAGAAAGAGACAAACATATCGCCAATGAATGGTACAAAAAAGATTTTGGGTAAACAAAAGCTCATCTTAAAAGGGTGATTGGATACTGACCAAGATGGTGAACGAAAGAAATCTAAGGATAAAGAAGATGACTCCATAGTGGATGTTCAAATTGCTATATCGGCGGAGTGTCATGGCCTTAGACTAGATCTAAGCCAACCGTGCGGCCTTAGCTCACCAACACGCCTTGTAGGAACTAAGTCAGCCTAAACCCTCGAAGAGAAGACACTCACTTTGGCAACAGATCAAACACTTAGAGAGATATCACACTATTGAGAGAATACTTGCTCTTGTATTAACTCTTGAATGTTGTATGTTACAAATGAGAGTCCCTCACCCTTTTATAGGCTAGGAGGGATGATTCTAGAGCTTCTAGAATATTCCTATATTTACAAACAAATCTTTAGATTCTAGAATAATCTATACAATTTTGGGAAAGTCAAAGAATAAGCTAGGAACCCCTAGCGTCTTCCATAACTTTCTATAAGACTCTAGATTCTTCTATAAAACCTCTTGAGTTTTCCAACCTCTTCCTCCAGATTTGCGCAAAGGAAAGCGCTGGATGTGCGAGGCGTGACAGGAGGCTGCCCTCTAGCAGTCCCGCCGGACACAATTAAAATTATTGGCTGGACTGTCGTGGGCTTGGGAACCTGTGGTCAGTTCATGCTCTCTGTCAAATGTTAAGAGATGAATGTCCCAAAATAGTGTTCTTGTTTGAAACAAAGCTGAATAGAGGAGATTAGAATGCAAGTGAGGTTTCAGAGTGGTTTTTTTGGTTGAAGCAGAGGGTCAATCATGGGGTTTGGGGTTGTTTTGGATGAATGATATGCATGTTTCACAAAAGAGTTTCTTTATGAATTATATTGATGTTGTGATTAAAGACAATGTGAGCGGTCACTAGCGGCTTACAAGGTTCTATAGATGGTTGTGCTTAGGTGATTTTAATGAAATATTGAGCAATAGAGAAAAGATGGGTGCTTGCATACGTAATGATCATCAAAAGTTCCGCAAAGCGTTGGACAATTGTGAGTTGTGGGACCTTAGGTTCAAGGGTCATCTATACACATGAAGCAATAGAAGAGCTAAGGGGGATCAAGTTTGGGAGAGACTAGATAAGAAAGTGGAAAATTCTTTGTGGTGGCAGAGATTCAATTCGGTGCAGGTCATTCATTTGGTAAGCTCTGCATCAGATCACTCACCCATTTGTATGAATTTATCCAAGCGACAAGCCAGTACGAAGCACAAAAGGGTTAGAATTTTCCATTTTGAGCCTATATGGTTAAGAGATGACAGATGTAAAGGCATGGTTAAGGAAGGTTGGAAGGGGGGCAATGGGGGGTTTGAGTTTGGAGAAAGTTAAATTCAGGATTAAACAAATAGCAGACAGGTTAGATATATGGAACATCTCCTCTTTTGGCCATGTGCAAAAGCAGCTTTATGCCAAGAAAGAATGCTTAAAGAAGCTTTATAAAAGTGGCAATTAGAGTAATGGAGAGGCTATCTATAGATGTAAAGCTGACTTAAATGAGTTTATGGAGAAAGAGGAATTGTTATGGAAGCAACGGTCTAGAGTTTCCTAGTTAAAAGATGGTGATCACAATACGAATTTTTTCACACTAAAGCATCTATAAGACAAATGAAATAACATTGATGGTTTGGAGGATGAGATAGGTAACTAGATGGAGGAAGTTGAAGATTTGGAGAAAATTATTGTTCTATATTTTGAAGAAATTTTTAGATCCAGCAACCCCAATATTTCATCAGAGGTTCTCGAAGCAATTTTAGGCAGGGTCACCCAAGCAATGAATTCCACCCTTTTACAGGAGTTTAATTCAAAGGAGATCAAATATGCTCTTTTTCGGATGCATCCTTCAAAAGCTCCAGGCCCAGATGGTATGTCCCCTTTATTTTTTAAAAAAATTTAGGAGACGGTGCGTGGAGATTTGATGAATATGGTTCTTGAATTCTTGAACAAAAGGGTGGGTGCTCTAGGTAGCATTAATCATACTTACATTGTGCTTACTCTGAAAGTAAACAACCCAAAGAAGATGACTGAGTTCAGACTTATTAGCCTTTGTAATGTGGCTTACAAAGTGATAGCAAAGGTTCTTGCAAACATATTAAAGCCCATCTTGCCTCTAATTATTTTGGAGTCTCCAAGTGCCTTTGTGCCCGGTCGTCTAATCACTGATAATATTCTTGTGGCTTTTGAAATAATTCATTGTTTAAAAAATAGTAAGGCTGGCAAGCAGGGGAATATGGCTCTCAAATTGGTCATGAACAAAGCATATCATAGAGTTGAATGGAAGTTTTTAGAGCAACTCATGCTTCATATGGGTTTTCATGCTAGGCGGGTTGAATTGATTATTCATTGCGTGTCTTTGACACCTTTCTCAGTCCTCATTAATAGGGATCCGATGAGGTGTATTAGGTTGACTAGGGCTCTTTGCCAAGGTAATCCCCCGTCTCCTTATCTCTTCATTTTATGTGCAGAAGCTTTCTCCTATTTACTAATGAAAGCCGAAGGTGATCAGAAAATTAAAGGACTGGCGGTGGCAAGGAATGCTCCACGAATGTCGCACTTATTTTTTGCTGATGATAGTCTTCTATTCTCTGATGCTTCTATTGATCAAATAGGTGAGATTGCTCGAATCATTTCAATCTATGGGGCAGCATCAAGCCAATAGATAAATTTTATATGCATATAGATGTATTATGGGTGTGAGTTAATATTACTGAGATGGGGGTGGAGTGACTTACCTTGAATTCTCTCTCAGCCATGCTTCCTCTCGCACTAACTTTTTCCCTTTATATTTTCATTCCCTCTTAACTCTCATTTTCTCTCTGTATATATGTGTATAA
Source organism: Nyssa sinensis (assembly GCA_008638375.1). Taxonomy (NCBI): domain Eukaryota; kingdom Viridiplantae; phylum Streptophyta; class Magnoliopsida; order Cornales; family Nyssaceae; genus Nyssa; species Nyssa sinensis. Next base: position 14,442,263 of record CM018033.1, on the reverse strand, counting down.
TTACCTATATGTGCCTTTTAGAAAATGACCTTTATATGGACAATTCATTCGGTTGTAGTTGGTAGAGTCGGTGCCAATTTTTTAGAAAAACTTCATGGACTTTACTTCCTCTTTTATACGCTCCAAAAATTCAAAGCTCGGTGTCCCGAATGTCTACAAAGTTATGCTGTCAAATTCTCAAAGTCCTAGTGCATCTGACATTGGTAAGAACTTGGGAAAACAGGTGGTAAGCATTTTATTGCTACCTTCATCCCTTATGTCATCTTGTTGTGTCTCTTTGTTATTCTACATATATATATATATATATAAATTTGAAATAATTTTGTTGTATATGTGTTCGAGATTATTATTTTAGAGTTACATAACAATTATCCTCGTAGCGCATTTTTTCGATCAGCAGAACGTGATGGTATTTTTCATTCTTTAAATTATTCTTCTTAGGTTCTTGTTTTTATCTGTTTGGTCCATTCGTTATAATCTGGTTTACTTGAAAACTTACTTGGTAGCTCTCTTTAAAGTCTAGATTAAAAAATATTGTTAGACCGTTTTAAATATGGGTCAACTTTGAGACTTAATTAACGTGGTTCTACATGTAATTTAAAGTAAATACACATTGAAACGTGTTCTCCTCTATGAGAAGATAAATCACGTATATTAACTTGTCCAAAAACGATAAGTAATGAATGAAAAATTGACCCCTAAAGTCTTCACTTGAACACTTATTATAAAGTGGTGAATGACTTTTGTTCCACATTGGTTGGCAACTAAAGTTTTAATGAGTATATATACTCATTCCTTGTAGCGTGGGTGACGTGAAACTTTTTTTGTATTTTATATATATATATATATATATATATATATTTAGAAAGATAATTCTTCTAGCATTTGTACTTCGTATGGGGATAGAATCCTTAGTTTTCTGCATGGGTAAATTGACTTGAGAACATCTACATTGTGAATGGATTTTGTTTAACGATCACTCGATGAAGACCTACATCATATGCAAGATTAATTCTCACCAGATGCAATTGTTTTTTAGGAGGACAATAAGGCATCTCTTGTTCTACCAAAGGAAGACTATAATTCTATATTGGGTAAATTTCATTTTTCACCTTTCTAGTTTGGAATTGGTGTTATAGAGTCCTTAGTTGCAATGTGTTTTAATCTGTCAATACCATTAACAATTCTCACAGAAAAATTCACACGTCCATGACATGTGCATGGATGAAGGGCCCTTTAAGTCATGTTGTAAATTTTTTGAAAGATTGACCATTGCTGATATTTTTATTACCTATTTTTTTAAACTTTGTTAAGAAATAAGTAATAATTTATTTTAAAATAAAGGATTATTAATTTTATAAATTACAATGATTTAAAATTAATTATAAAAAACAGTTTTTATATATAATCTTCATATATAATTATGTGACTTATTTATTTTTATAAAGAATCATTAATTGTAATAACCCGAAATTTTTTTTTTTATATAAATTTTCTCGGTTATTAAATAATTTTATTATTATTATTATTATTATTGTTAAAAATTTTGATGCACGTGTTATATTCATGCATGGGGTATGTATGTTATGTGTGTTATGTATATGTAATATATATGCATGTGTGGGATATTACATGTATATATGTGTAAAATTATATATGTACATGTATGTGTGAATATGTATATGTATGTATGTATGGCAGAACAGTGTGTGCACTGTGTGTGGTGTCGGTGGAGAGTGTGTGGGTCTAGTGTGTGTAATGAGTGTTATATAGGTGATATATATGTGTATAGGTGTATAGGGGCAGCTTTGCATTTATGCAAAGCTGTATTTGGGGGAAGCAAGGTGGCTGAGCAGAGGGGAGAAAGGTCAAGGAAGGCTGCAAGTGGAGAGGAATAGAGAGAGAAAGAGAGGAGAGAGAAAAGAGTCGGTTGTGAGTGTTCTATGTATATGTGTGTGCATCCGTGAGTTAAAGAGGAAAATAGAAGGAGAGGATTGAAGTGGGAAGAAGCAGAGGTGACCAAGAGGAACAGAAGGGGAGAGGAAGCAACCCACCAAGAGAAAAATCAGGAAATTAAGATAAGTGGGTCTCATTCTGTTTTTAAGATTTAAGAGTTTTCATTTGATTTTAAGTGTAGGGTTTTAAAGAACATGAAAAATGGAAAATGTTGCAAAAATAATTAGTTAAAATGGTTAAGGGGAGAGAGAGAACTTCCCAGTTACAGGTTTTGGTTGAGGGAGTTGGGTCTTGATATTTTATGTGTTAAATTAGATTAGGATGATGGGAAAATAACCCCCTAAGGTGCATAAACTATTTGGGGTTTGAATTAACCAAAATCAGTGAGGGAACAAGCTCGAAAATGGAGAATCTCAGTTGGCCGGAGCCACTGATTTTTCCATTTTCGTGAAAATCCAAAGGGCCAATTCAAAAACTAACTTTAGAAAAGGAATCTAGGGAGAAAATGGAATAAAATGACATTTTGGAAACATGAAAAATCCGCCGGAAAACAGTCGCCGGCGCCGGAGAAGGCGCCGGAACCCTACCGGAGGTTCGCTGGAAAAACGGGGAAGAAGGCACTGTGCACTCGGGTCCGGTTCGGGTCTCGGGTCGGGTCTGGGTTCGGATCGGGCCAAGGGCAACCCGCCCTGCCACGTGTCGGTCTGAGGTTTTAAATTAAAAACCCAATTGGGACTGTTTGGCTACGGGTGTAAGAAATTGAAATTGAAATTGGAACAGGAACAGGGATATCCTATCCCTGTTCTGGACTAAACCCCGTTTGGCTATCCGAATTAAGAATAGGAAGAATTGAAAATTACGAATTTAACCTTGAACTTTTGAAAATTAAATTTGAACCCTAGAACTTTAGGAAATCTGATTTTGACCCACAGAACTTTGACTAATTATGTTTTGGCCCTTCCAGAATAAAATATTAAAAAATATTAATTAAATTAATTAATAAATTAATTTAATTATTTAAATATTCAGAAATAACTCGGAGTCCAAATGGGACAAGTCATTAGTGTATTTTGACTATCTCGACCATTCTGAGGCCAATGGTGAGGTCCGTTTTGCGAGACGGGGTCCCGAAAAATAAAAAACCCGTAGTAACCTTTAAAATTATCAAAATGCCCCTGAATTGAAACACAGTCGAACGAACTCCAAATTAAGTAAACAAATAGTGAAACTTTATTATTTCGAGCATTCCGGACTCAACCGTAGAGTCCGATTTGTGAAAAGAAGCCTCGAAATGTGAAGACCCATAAAGGGTAAAATGACCATTTTGCCCTTTTAAGCTAGAATACCCGAATTGAATTCCACGAACGCTTAAACCTATTTTCTTCGACGTTTCGGACACAATAGTAGAGTTTAATTTGACAAAATAGAAACTTATAAAATTAGGACATAAAATTTGATGAATAGCATAATTCAAGTGACAATTGAACTGAGTCTCATGTTATGATCTTAGGGACACGGAAAGGCAAAGAGAAGGTGACCTGACCTTCGGTGTTCTTATGGTGATTTCACTTTATTACGAGTACATCTTCCTGAGTTGAGGTCGATTATCAGGTACGATATATTGTGCTAAGTAAGAAATAGAATTGAGATTATGAATACTTGTTCTGCTGCCTTGATTGTTCACATGTTTGCTTGATTGGTCACATGCTTATGTGCTTCATGCTATCTTGCTGTAAGTTGAGTGATAATGTGGATAATGATTATGTGTATATCGCATGTGTTAGTGTAGTGTGTGAATTATACTCTTTGAGAATTGTTGACACTATGAAATATGTACTTGAAAGCATGCTTCATGTATGAATGAGATGCATCATTGAGATTACATTATGACATGATGAAATTAGAGCATATTGGCATAGTGTGATTTCTTGGACATGGCGTGAGTTAAGCACTTGGTGCTTTGCATTATGAGGGTGCAGATCCTGTGGTGAAAAACCCAAAATCGGCCATTAGGTACTTGCGAGCCTGACGGATTCCGGACCGTGAAGCGAGACATAGTCGGCGGTACTCATGCCAGCAGGGAAGGGCCGTATCATGAGACATGGGTGGCATAGAGTTGCATGGGTGTGTCACGCATACTGCTCATCTACTGTATACTGTTCATATACTGCCATCATGATATGGAATGCCATATAGAAAGAACTGTACACTTACACATGCCACGCCCTTAGTTTTGTTTCTTGCATTAGCATTATATTGTACCAGCATGTTGAGCTGACCTCTTTAGTGGGGAAAACATTTCAGATGATGTCCCAGCTGTACGAGACGTGGAGATGATCTGATTAGGGACTATGTTAGGCCCAAAGGGCGCTTTTGATATTGTATAAGGGTATAAGCCCGAGATTGTATCTTATTTTGTATGTTGTGAACAAATGGACCAGACCTTGTGTATGTATCAGAACAGTATGTAGAATGCATGTGATTGTCCTTAATTATCTTTTATTTCTTTATTATTTTTATTTTCTTTTGTCTCGTTACTCGCGCCTCAGGTTCGCTGGAATTCGGGCCGTGACATTAATATTCTTTTTCTTTTAAAAAACTAAATTTTATACAAATAATTATCTTGTTTTTCTAACACCTTTTAATTTTTTTTCCATAGATGGATGAAATAAAAATAATAAAAATATATTATTTTCTCTCTCTCTACACTTTCTAAAGTTACTCAAAGCCCAAACACAATATTATTGTTTTTTATTTTCTTAATTAAATGAGTCAAGAAAAGCTTAGCAATGTATGTAGTTGGAATCAAAGACTATCCAAACAAGCAACTGTGAATGTATTAATTGAATTGTCCGCTGTCAGTTACCTATGTAAAAACCATAAGTCTGTTATAGCCAATAGAAGATATAGGCCTTGCATTTTGGGGGAGCCAAAAGAAAACAAATTTAAGAAGATCATTTATATGTAAAAATATATTTTTTTTAAAAAAAAAGGTTGAAGGGCCACTTGTAATTAAAAAAAAAAAAGAATTATACAAAACATATTAATAAAAAAATCAAAATTTCAAAAGTATTAGAGATGTATAGCTTCTCCTAAGCACCATATATATGCCACAAGTTACCATACACTTTTTATCAATTTTAAATCTCTTTTTTCAAAAATGCTTTAAATCAATGTAATACTCAATTCCTCCTTATAAAATTTGTTTCATTGTATTTAAGTTTTAAATGACATTTTATTTCATTCATCTAAGAAAAAATATAAAAAAAAAAAGTGTTAAACAGTCAAGATAATTATTTGTGTGAGATTTAGTTTTTTTTTTTAAATAAAAGAAATATTAATGCTTCTTTATAAAAGAAAATAAGTCACATAATTATATATGAAGATTTTATATAATTTTTTTATAATTAATTTTAAATCATTGTAATTTATAAAATTATTAATCCTTTTTTTAAAATTATTTATTATTTATTTTTTAACAAAGTTTGAAAAAATAGGTAATAAAAAAGTCAACAGTGATCAATCTTTAAAAAAATTTACAACATGATTAAAGAGCTCTTGATCCATGTGCATGTGATGAACATATGCTTATTTTTCGTCAGGATTGTTAACGACGTTAGTAGATTGTGACACATTGCAATCAAATCGAAAAATGTAGGATTCAATGTGCCAAAATTTAAAAAATAGGGGCTAAACTGACACTAATCCCAAACTACAGGGTGAAAAGTGCAATTTACCCTTCTAAATTCTAAAAGGGCACGTTACATTGACCTCTTCCTTGAAGTTTCTAATAATTACACTAACTTCTCTTGAAATTTTTAAAATTACATTAACATCTCTTATACAAATACTTATCTTCAATCAAAGATTTTTCTTTAAAATAACAAAACGGCCCATTTTATTATTTATTTTTGCATTTTTTCATTTTTGATTGATTTTTACTAAATTTTTTTAAATTTTTTATTATTATTTTATATAAAAATAAATTTAAAATAAATAACTTATTTTTATTTTGTAAAAAAAATTTAGGGTTTTTTTTTATCAATATTTATTTAAAAATGAAAAAGGTTGGTCAAAATTTAAAAAATTGAAAAAAAAAACATGGAAGGGGTAATTTTGTCATTTTGAAGAAAAAATTGATTGGAAAAAGATATCTGTATATTGTCAGGTAAAATAGAGAAAGTCAGTGTAATTTTAAAAATTTAAAAAAAGATCAGTGTAATTTTCAAAAACTTTAAGAATAGTCAATATAATTACCCACTCTAAAACTTTACGAAGAGGAACCTAAATTGCGATGGATTTCGATTATAAGGGATTGTTTGGGAGAACCCAAAATTGATTATGCAGAGTATAAATGATTGGTTTTAAATTTTTTTAATAATATATTGATTCATTTATTCTTAAAAAAATATAAAAACTTAAATAAAGTCTGATCAAAGGAGGATTAGTTTTTTTTTTAGAGTGAGATGGTTTAATGGAAATGATTTGACTTAATCAAATTTGAATTTTTTTTCAAACACTCTAATTATTTGAAAAAAAATAATAAGAAAAGGTATGCATCAACTGGTACAAACATATTAATGTGATGCAAGAAAATATTTGTATTCAAATAAACAAAATAAACATTCCAACGAAAGAAAAAAAAAATATTGAAAACATTCCGAAAAGATGTTCCAGTAGGACCTCGACTTTTGTCCTCAATAATTTTTTTTGACCCCTCCTGAGGTTTTCAAAAGTACAAAAATCTCTCTTATTTATTAATTTTTTTTTTTGACAAACTACTGTCCTATCCTCCCGTCCAAATTCTTTTTGAAAATGACAAAATTGTCGCTTTTAAAAATGTATAGACACTTGCCCTATGAGATTATTCCAATAAAAAATTTGGTAAGGTACCAATTTGATATTATTATAAAACTTGTAAATTACCTAATTTGTTACTGCATGGTATAATGATACCATGGATCAAAGAGGGCAAGAAAGAATTGTTGGTAGGGATTGGAATATTTGTTTTAAATTCTTGAATTTGAGTTTGTACTTTAAAGTTTAGTAATGTCACGTCCCTAGTTTGGAAGGCCGGACTAAGGAGTCATTGGATCCCGAAAGGAAGGTAATAGGACTGACTATCTTAGTCAAATATATAAAGTACAAGTCATTTTTTTTAAATGATTTCTTTTAATTAGTTTTGGTTAGGTTCTATGATTATACTTCTTCAAGTTTCGTAACGGGATTAAACGAAACAGACAAATATCACAATGTAACTACATCAAATGTCTACCAACAGTACTAAACAAAGTATGTCCAAAACTGACTCTACCGTCCTTATATACATAACATATACATTAATAGTTTGAAGGGTGCATGCACCTTTAATAAATATAATAAGTGGATATATAAATGTAAATTGACTAAAACACTAGTCTTTGTCCACATCGTGCTGCTCCAACTGTTGTAGTCCACCAATCCAATACCTGCCATTCCCTTGAACAGCAGGGGTGAGTCGTAATGCCCAGTAGGGTTTTCCAAAATATACAAGCAAGCAGCGTGCAAAAATCAATGTAAGTCTGAAGAGGACACCCTAAAGTCTAGCGTCACGACCCGGAACCCACCTTATGCGGATTAGGGGCCGGTGATTGACACTATCACTTAGACAGGCCGTACAAAGTCAAATGAATTGCACCAAAGAGTGATAAATGTTTTTCTTTTATTTTACCAAGTGCGGAAGCTACACATATGTAACTCATCTGATAACCGATCAACACCAATCATTTATAGAGGGTTCTTAAGGTAAAGTCATTGTGATCACCATCATTAACATAATTCATCAACGTTTATATGCACATCCATGTATGTGTCTAACAGAAGGTACATAATACTAATTCCCAAAATTCTAAGTTGTCATTGTGCCCAAAAATACATCATATGTTACCAAAAAGGTTCCACATCATATTTAATCACGATCCTTACGCAAAAGATCCATCGCATTCACGCTATTAGCTTTTTTATGTAAATTTTATCACCTCCTTGCTAATTCAATTACCTAAAATATGTTTGGATAAATCTATTTGAGCTTTACTAAGTTCGTGAGTAATTCCTGCATCTTGTCACAGGTTTTGCAAAGGTAGGGTTTTGCACAAAATACCATCGGCACCAAGTTTCTTCAAATAGATTACATATACACAAGAATATCTTATAACACATTTTCAAAACAAATCATGTATAAAACATACTAAAGATTCAAGCAGATATAATACATGCATTTCTAAAATACATCATTTTTAATAGTACAGTTTGAATATCAAAACACAGAGTAGATTGTGAAGAGTTATTCACAAAACATATAGTAGCACATATATTTCTTAAAACATTGTTCAGATAGTTAATGCGGAACGGATAACACGAGACGAATGATAGACACATATTACACACATTGAAGAATCACATATTGAGTCGGAGTACTACATGGGTAAGTCTCATCAAGAGTCGAAGCGCCATGTAGGTAATTCTCAGTCATTAATTCCACAACGAGTTAGAACGCCATGTGGGTAAATCTCATCAAGACTTGGAGCGCCATGTAGGTAACTCTCAATCATTAATTCCATAATAAGTCAGAGTGCCATGTGGATAAGTCTCATCAAGAGTCGGAGTGCCACATGGGTAAACCTCGTGTAGACACAAGAATCGAGTCAGAATGCCACGTGGGTAAGTCTCATCACTAGAGTCAGAGCGTTACATGGGTAGGCCTCAGACAGACACATGATCGGATCAAAATAAGTATGATTCAGGTTACGTAGACAAATTTGGTTTACACAAATCATTTTTCTCATTGAAAGGGGTGCCATAGTTTACAGACATTTTTGCTAAAGAATTTAGTTGATATTCAAGCACACGACATCTTTCAAATTAGTAAATAAGAATGTTATTTGAAGATATAGTCATGAAGATCATAGCTCTCGTATATTGCATAGAGTGCAGAATAGACATTTTGAGCAAATATAAAAATTAACAAAGTATACATTTGGAAGCATGATGTAAAATCACTGATTCAAGATACCGAGTTACTCACAAAATAGATTAAGCATTTTTCAATCGGAGGTAAAACACTTAAGCATTTTTTAAATAGGAGATAAAACACCACTGATTCAAGATGTAGGATTACTCAACTCAAGTCCCCAGTCTGTTTCCTTAATCTCTTTCCCCTTGTCCCTGGTTCCTAGATCCATGAGTCAAATGCACATAACGTCGTATTCGAACATAACTAAAACATTATTATTGTCCACTTATTATTTTTTGTAACTAAATTTTTCTTAACGAATTCTATTCGTTGGTCTAGCAGCCTTAAAACTTTAAGTTAGGTCCTGCCCCTTTTTTTGGATTCATTTTATAGCTAAATGAATGCTTGAGGACACAATGGGTATTACTTCATTTGTTGTTCCATATTTTTCAAAATTTATTTGGGTGAAACGAACCTCACCATTAAGTCTAGAACGTCCAACATAGTTAAGATAGACTCTTTTTGTATTTAATTGACTTCGAGCATCATTAAGGGTAAAATGATAATTTTTACATTTTATGTGTCTAAATTTTTAGGATTTCATCTTGTAAAATGGACCTCTTCATTGGGTCCAGAATGTTAGAAAAAGTCAGAATACACTATCTTTTTATTTTATTTAGGCAACGAAACATTTTATCATAATTAAATTAAATTATTTAATTTAATATTTTATATAAATATATATATATATATATATACATATATATATTCGGTTATTATTATAATACAAGTGCCACGGTGGCACAATGGCAAGCGTATGGCCTTTAAGTCTCCACGTGCGAGAGGTTAGTGGTTCGAACTTGGGAAGCTGTAGCTCCCCTCATTTTTTCTGATTTTTTCTTTTCCAAACAGCGAACAAGGGATCAATCTAGGGGTAGGTTATCCCAATCCTGATCGGGTTATCAAATCAGGGCTTATCCCTTTTGCCAAACAGTCTAATTTTCCATTTAAACTTCTTAAATCCAAAGCTCTAAATGATGTAGTTTTGATTAACTAGATCTGTGCCTGGGCAGGTTCTGACTCGAACCCGATTGACCCGACCCATGAACAGTCTTTCTTCTTCATTTTTTCGGCAACACTTCAGTGACCATTTTCGGCACCGGTCGCAGGATTTTGAAATTTTTTTTGTTTCAACCCCAATTTTCTTGCATTATTTTGGTTGTTTTTTTCTTCCTAAACCCTTCTAAACATGTTTTAGAGTCTTTATGAAACATTTGTGTCCCTCTAATCTCATTGTGGTGGTCAGAAAGGCCTTTACTCAATTTTTCAATGACCACGTTATTTCTTATTTCGTGAGTTTTGGAGCCCTTATTTTCTCTGTTTCCAATCCCATTTCAATCCTAAGGGTCTTGGCTTTATTTTGCCCTTTTTTTTTTTTTTTTTAATGAATTAACTCAAGCCATAGGGTTTGGTCATGTTGATTATTCTTAACCTGCAACTGTATATAAAATGCTCATTTTTGAGCCAAATGACCTAATTCTTTTTGCATTATGCTCCATTTTCATTCTATTTTTGATCCGCGTTCCCAAAATAGAATTTGGTTTAACTTTTGTCCAGACCTAGAATCTAAGGTTATCAATGGCGGTTTAGGGTTTGGTTTACTATTTTGGAGTATTCTAACTTGGTTTTACTCATTTTATTTACGTATAACACACATATATATCATTTCATATACATGCAAACAAAATATTGCCTCCAACAATGAGTTTTTACTTGTAATTTTTTTAGAGAGAGAAAGTCTCAGTTGGTTTCCCTTTTTATGGCAGTACTTCCTCTCCCTTTGGTCTAGCTACAACTTTCTTGTATCCAGGCATGCAAGCCCTTCCTTTATTCCTTCCTTCATTCTTTATTCTTCTTCTTCTTCTTCTTCTTCTTATCTCTTTCTCTCTAGCCACACATACACACTAGGTTTGATGAATACTCTCAAGACTTATGCAAGGTATGATATAGCCTCAAGTCAGCTGCATGCATCATTAGATTTTTGCATTCATTTTATGGTTGAGTGGGATGTGCAATGGGGTGATGCCACGTTTCTTTTTTTTTTGAATTTTCTACACATTCTATGGGTTATATACATATCATGCGGGTATCATAGCACAAAAGTGCTGATAGCCTAGAGGTTATCTTTTTGACATAAATCTTTCCTTATTTTCTTGGTTTTGGGTTCAAAACCTTGTAGGAGTATTTTACTCTTTATTCTTCTTTTCTTTTATTTTAAATCACTTGCATTATGTCTTCTATAAATTTTTATTTATTAACTTTTGGTCACTGGCTAACATTATTTTGCCACTAGTATTAGTCTTTTGACTTTTGCCTTATTATCATAACTTGTGTCATTTTTGACAATTTCATGAAATTTTATCTCTTAATACTTAATACGGTAAGATTATGCGTTTATATTATTAACATCTTTTCAATTGACCCTAATTATTTGTTAATTAGGTCAGCAGTGTTATATCTAGTATGTATAACAAACACACAATATCAATGTATCACAGACACAGGCATAAGTATAAGTATTAAGATGGTATAGCACCATTACATGTAGTTTAACAATAATAAATAAGCAGTCGGCATATGAAAGTTCGGACACATGACATAAGTGTAAACCTATAATTTCATGAAGCACCTCCATTTCTTGTTTTAAAACCACAAGAACAAGATATACATTCAATGACAATAGATATATAGAACAGGTTGGCAACATAACCAATATGATCATGAATGAAATAAATCAATAAGGTGTGATCACCACACCATCCCAATACATATCGAACACATGCTATAAAATAACAAGTCAGTCATCGTCCAATAACAAGTCAATCATCGTCCACTGCATTCATCTAAATAGTCAATACAAACACTCAATGCAAAATACACAATTGCTTTCATGAATGCAGTATGATATGCTTATAAGCTCATGATGTCTTCGACATATGCATAGGGCCCCCGAAGTGCCTGTATCCTGTCCTTCATGAGTTGCTAACTCATAAACCTAAGAAGTATCCCGCGCTGTGTTACGGCTCGTAATCAAAGAGAGACACCATCCCCATCACAACAATCATTGGGGCTCACATTTCCTTGCTATCAAACAAATCTACATCATTAAATCCATACAAATCTCACAAGACTTTGGTATAATCAAAATCCTCAATTCCTTATAAACCTTGTACCACTTTGATATGCTCAATATCCTTATATTCATTCAAGCTCATATTGCTCCAGTATGCTCAACGTCATCATATCCACTTAAATCTCACACCACTCAAGCAGGCTCAACGTCATCATATCCATTCAAATCTCACACCACTCAAGTATGTTCAACAGTATAAACAATAGGAGACATCAAGTCCACAACAATAGCCAATGAATGTAATACATGACATTTAATTCACAAGTAATCACATAAACCAATGTGATCATATATACGTATGCATAATAGAATTGTAACCAATAATAAGAATCAATATACTAGTCATGTTCACAGTATAATACCAAGTAGGAGTCTAATATTATGATAATCATAATAATAGTCATAGCATGTTGTTAAAGAAATGACAAGGAATCTAATAATAATGACATATAGATATATATATTTGTTAACAGGTCAAGACTTCACCTTAGTCTCAATCATTGTCACACTACAAGGAGACACTACATATGTCATTCATAATCTGTCTTAGGTACTTTACACACTCATTGTTCCATCTCCGAGACTACCATGGTCCTTAATACTAAGGTATTTTGTCAAGCCTTAAGGTTCTCTACGGCTAATTTCATATTAGCCTACATATCGATTATCTGCTTACCCCAATGGATATAAAAAACGTGTTCCTGGGCATCAAAACCCTAAGGAGGCCTTACCGTATAGTTTCTAAGTCATTTGATTGTCCTTTAAGTCCATAAGGGTATTTTTGTAATTTATTGGACAAGTTACACGTCTATCGAGACATCGTCTCCAAACCCGACCTTGAAACTGGATCTAAGAGATCCAAAAACCTTAAAAATGTACTCTTTATATTTTATCAATGATTCTAAGTATCTATGCCAAGCCTATAAGCATTTTAGTAATTTCACATATTCATGTGGGACTACCCCGAGTCTTTATTTCATTATTCTTATGTCATATTTGAGTTCCTAGTATTCAAAAATATTGGGAATGCCTCTTTCGGATCTTAATTTGATTTTCAATTGCATAATATAAGTCTAGGGGTATAATTCTCATTATACCAATTTAGATAGGACCATTACCGAGTCATATTTTATCCAGTCTGATCATATATTTGAATTTTGGGCATCCAATAATCTTGGAATAGCCCTTTCTGAATCTTAATTAGCCTTTAAGTTTCTTAAACTATCATAAGGAGTATTTTCGTAACTTTAAATAATTATGTGAAACCATCTTGGGTCTCGAATGTCCAAACTAACCTTGTCATTGAGTCCGAAATTCTCAAAAAACCTTAAAAAAGCCCTACTTTTCATTTTATTTTCATTTAAAATTCAATATATTAAAAAGAGGGACATTTTCATAATTTATGCTTTTTGAACTGGTTCAACAGTGAACCTTTAAATCTTTGAACCAGTTCATTTGGACCTTTCACAAAACTTAGTTTTTCCCAAATTGTAAAACCAAACAGCCTCTAAGGCCTGCCCCCAAAATCCAACTTGCGGTCCTAACTCGTAACCCGAACAAGGACCTGGTTGACTGACTCGATCCTGAGTTGACCAAACCCTGTTGATCATTGATCGGGTCAACCAGCTGGAACAGTACCCCTTCTCCGGTGCCGGTACACCGGAAACTTCCATTTTTGCCCATTTTTCTTCTTATTGCCTACACATATTCTTTTTACACATTTTGGGGCAATTCTCAGGTGTCAAAAGCCCTTGAATCAAATTGAAATCTCACCTCATGATTTTTTCGGTGAGTTATTGTGCATCACATGTCCTACCCTTTCGGAGGTTCATTTCATTCGATTCTTGAGTCTATTTCAATTGATTTGTCATGTAGGATCCAACCATGCTCAAACCAACGGTCGAATTACGTTAGAATTTCACTCACAACCAAACCACCAAATTTTTTCAGGCAATTGTAAGTTTCTTCATGATCACAGTTCTTATCCATTTCTATTCTTTCTCTTTGATTAGAAACTATCCTAAAAGGTTCATAAGTCACATAATCTTCCATTTAAGGACCCCAATCATCAAGGCATCAAAATTTGAGAGAACCTAGATTGGTTCTCTCTTTCACAGAAAAGGCAAATGCATATATATATATATATGTATGTATGTATCCAAAAATACACAATCAAGCATGAAATATTCCCTAGAAATTCCATAACAAAGGCTAAAAAAAATACAGTAAGAAGTCCTTATCTCATGTTCTTTGTAGAGATAGAAACTATTGAGGAGAGAGAGAGAGCTTAAAGCCAACCATCTATGGCTGCCGACCCTTGGTCTAGCCATTTTCCTTCCTTTTCTTCTTATTCTTTTTCTTTCCTTCTTTATCTCCTCTGATTTGGTTCAGCCACACTGTGTGTGTCACACACACACACATTGATACACACACATACGGAGTATCACACACATACACACCATCTGTATCACACACTCATCTCACACACCTCACGACTCTCCATCTCTTTGGAACACACACACTCACAACTGGCCATGGAAGGAAAAGAGAGAGATGGAGAGAGAGAGAGAGGGAAAGGGTTTGTCGGCCGCCTAAGGGGGAAAGAGAAGGAAAAAGAGATGAGAGAGAAAAAGGGCTTGTCCCATCAATTCTCAATTTGTCATTTTTGTCCCTTTTCATGTACCTTACCACACACAATCATCTCTTCTTCCACCACCCTACTTTTGTCACATATCTCCTTCTAGAATCTCCATTTAGCTTATTGGAAAAGCCTTGCACGCATCCCATATGTCACATGGCCAGTTGACCAATTGTGTGCGGATACGTGTCAAATAATAAACTATCTTAGAATTGTACCAAAATTGACACCTTAGCTAATTTCGACACTCTGATTTCAAATACTGTAATCTGTTTCATAAAATTTCAACGTTTGGATTTTCATGTTTATCTGCATCTCATAAATGACTATGTAGTCTCATTGACTCACATCAATTCTGAATAAATTGTCAAAACTCCATTCAAGCTTCATTGTGTCATTTCGATGACTTATCAACTGATTTTACAATTTGTTTGACACATCTTCCATTATTCCCTAGTATAGCCTTTGTAACACCCCGACCCAATTAATTAATAATTAGTTCGCCAATTATTAATTAGAAACGACATAAAGAATAATCAAGAAAATTAATCATAATCTCTCGATGGTCACGATAGACCAATAAAATAATTAAACACGTCAAGGGATGAGGGTGTAATACTCGAACCTAATTATCAATTAATTAGGTGAAATAATGTCATTTTAACACTACAGGAATTTGAATTAGCTAACTACAAAAATCACAAAGAAGTAAAACTGACATGAGGCCTTTGGCGTCGAAGCTAACTGAAATACAAAACCCCCAGAAGAAACTGTTTCGAGAAAGGAGTAGCAGAAAAGAAATTACGAAGGAAAAAGCTAAAATGGAATTATGCGCTAGCCAAACAAGGCATAAGATAAAAATTAGTCAAAAGAGACAAAAAAGGGTGGTCATGGGAATTGATCCCTAGACCTAAGGGAGTAAGAAATTTCCTCCCAAAAATTTAACCACCTGGCCCATGAGCACTTTTGTGCTTTAATTTACAAACGATATATATATATATATATATATATATATATATCATATAATGCTTAAATTCTGATTTAATAACAATGAGGTGGCAGACCCTCATTGAATCCCACCTCCACCCATTATTTTCCTGCAGCAATATGTATATATATATGTATAGTATATATATATATATGCCTATACCTAGTATATGAGACCTAATTATGATAACTTAACTAAGGGGAGAGGGTTGCTTGTGGGAAAAGAGCAAATGAGTGTGTTGTGTGCATAAAACAGTGCAAGCCAGACCTGTGTGATGAGTGTGTGTTGAGGTAGAGAGAGAAAATCGTAGAGAGGGAGAGAGAAATGGAGAAATGAGAAATTGTGCATGCATATGTGTGTGTACATGGAGGAATCAAGAATCAGAATAGAGAAGATAAGGAACTAAAGGAGTTGTAGGAACCAGAAGTGATAAGCAGAGGCAGAAACATGCAGAGAGAAACAAGAGAGAGAAAGAGGTAAAGATTCTCTTTCTAAATCTCCTTTATATACAAATTGTGTTGAGTTTTGTAAATTGCATGCATGAAGAATGTAACGTAGGGGGAATAGA
This sequence comes from Nyssa sinensis, assembly GCA_008638375.1. NCBI lineage: Eukaryota > Viridiplantae > Streptophyta > Magnoliopsida > Cornales > Nyssaceae > Nyssa > Nyssa sinensis. The sequence goes on along the minus strand of CM018033.1, from coordinate 14,425,929 downwards.
ATAGAGGAGCAATCGTAGCTTTTAGAGTAAGAAAACCCTAATGCTAAATGGACCCGAAACTTAAGAAAATTGGTTTTTGGGTGAAGACTCAAAGAAACTTAAAACCATTTACACTGTTGAAAAGTAGGGAAAAATTAGAGCATTTGGCAATTTGGATGAGTCAAAATGGTCAAGATACCATGGAGATATCGGCAAGTTGCAGGTGCGGTTGAACCTTAGGGAATAATCCAATTTTGGCCATTTTTAGAAGACCTAGACAATGCTAATACATTCCTTCTGATTCCAGAAACTCATGTGAGGAAAAATGGGGCGAAAACAGTGTCCGTAGCCCTTCAAAATAGGAACAACAGTGGTCGCCGGAGAATCGGCCATCGCCAGGAGCTACGACCTTGTAACTCCATGTTTGACGGCATGAACCTAAACCAAACCAAAAACTAACTTTAGATATGGAGTTATCATCAGAAAATGAGTCGAACCCCATTGGACCGAACCCAAAAGGCCATTAGAATCGCCTCGCCGTCGTCGGAGAAGATGACTGTGGAGAAGAAGTAGTGAAACCCTAATCGTTGGGGACGATGAACAGTGAAACGGGTCGGGAATCGGGTCAAGAAGCAGATCGGGTCCTGACCGTTTATAACAGATCTCAAATTAAACAAAACGTTGCCGTTTTGTTTAATGAAGCTGATGTCATCGCGACATCAGCATAATGTAGTGAAAGGAAGTGAACCGGTTGGTTTTAGGAGTTTTGGACCTGGTTCAATTGATCGAACCCTTAAAATCGGACAGTTCTGAACCCCTTTTTCTGAAATTCGGATTTTGAACCCCAAACTTTTCTGAAAATAGTTTTGAAACCCCAAGACTTTCTGTTTAATTACATTTTTACCCCAACTGTTCTGAATATTTGTATTGTGGCCCAGATTTTAAAAGATAAATTCAAATAAGACCCTGGAAAAATAAATAATTAATAAAATAATTTATTTAATTATTTTATTAATTGGGTAAAATTACTATTTTACCCTTGGACACTAAATGAGTTAAACAAAGTCCAAATAAAATAAATGAGTAGTGTATTTTTACTGTTTCGGGCATTCCAGACTCAATGGTGGAGCCCTGATTTGGGAAATTAAGTCCCGAAAAATAAAGACACACAAATGATAAATGACTGTACTGCCCCTAATGATATCCTAGGGTCAAATAAAAATAAAAGATAGTCCATTTTAATTATGTTGGGCACTCTGGACTCAACGGTGGAGTCCGTACTAGCAAACGAAGTACCGAAAAACGTGACGCGTGAAAGTCTAAAATTACCAAAATGCCCCTGATTCTATACGAAGTCTAAATGAAGTCCAAATGGGACGAAACTTGATACCGATAGAAGCCCAGCTACTCATGAAACTGTACACATGATTAAATGACAAATCGGGAGCATAATTTCACGAAACTGTAAAATGACCAAAATACCCTTGAGCACGGTAAGTGCAAAGTAGAGGTCGAATGAAGGTCAATCTGATCTAATAAATTATCATAAGCATAATTATGAAAATCGAAGGACTAAATATGACTTCGGAACAGTCAACGTATAAAATGAAAGATGATCGATGTGTCCCGATGATCAAAAGTAGATACCAAATGAAGTCCAAAAGACTCAAAAATTTATATATACGATATGTGGACTAATTTGAGGACCATGATAGGGTCCAGGGCAAGAATGATAAAAATTATCATTTTGCCCCTAAGGTCAAATGAGTGCTTAATTGATAACGACTGGAGTCAAAATGACTTAAAATATTATTTGGACAACTGCTAAGCCTATTTAAGGAATTTAATAACACAAGTTGAAACCCAATGAGTGGGGTAATAGGCCAATGAACCTAATTAGGGGATCTGATAGACTCCTAAGATGATGAATAAGACATGAATGAATGAATTCTGATCTGTCTGTAATTAATCATGATTATTCAGGCTATGCAAGGATACGTCTGAAGTATCTGGAGATTATCAGAGTATTTGTAAATGGAGAATGCGATACTAAGAATTCGAGGTAAGTAAATCTGAACTTTTTTATGTGGTCCTTCTCCAGCCAGTCACGTTATTTTTCTTATGCTGCCAAATTTTGTACTCTATCACTACCTAATGTACTTGATTTGAAGCCAATCGACTTGTGGTTATCGGTTATGCCTATTCTTTGGATTTGACTTGCTTACTTGCATCATTGTGAACTTGATCACTGATACTTGAGCATCGTTGTACTGTCATGCCATGACCTGATCTTGTGATATATCCTGTTAATAGAAATTTTGTTATTCCACACATTTCATGACTCGTTGATTGTGATATCAATTGTTTTGTACGGTTGTAGCATCCCATGTGGAATCTTATTGATTATAATATTTGGCATGTACCCGGGGTTGTGCTCAGTCACAATAGCTCATCTATTCACAGATTGCGTAGGGGGAAAGACCCTTTAGGGTCTTATATGTCCTCCAGGGACCTGCGAGAAAAGAGCTAACGCTTTTTAGAGAGCCCGAGGAATCGTGGCTGATCTGAGTGTGTGTTTTAGTGGGGTATGTTGAGCCCCGGGTGATTCACGCATTTCTGGGTTATTAGAATTCGATGATGATATATTTTTGGCATCATTGAATGATCATATTCTAGGTCCTGTGAATGATCATATTATTGCAATCATGTTATACTTTACTTGATGATCATATATCTTTAGTACTCGTTGGATGATCATATTCTATGCAAGCATGTTATACTTTTGATTGGCTATCGTATTTGTTGTGGTAGCAGATTATCATGATTGGCTAGATCCCGGTTGTTGGATTCATTATTATTATCTTCTTGTATCTTATTTTGGGATAAGCCTTTTAGACCTTCGGGTCCTTGTTGTACATCTTGGTGACTGGCTATTGGCTATTTGTTATCCCTTTCTCCTATTATTCTTGTGAACTAACCCAGACCCATGGCAAAGCTAGGAATTTACTTACTGAGCTTGTTTAAGCTTATTCCATTTATCTAACATTTTTCAGGTGACATTATGTGGGATGAAATGCAATGCGATAACTAGTGGAACTAGTGATGCATAATGAACGACACTGACGAGTTAAACTCCAAGTCAAGTTGACTACGTACTCTATAAGGTTAAATACACAATTGTATTATAATATTATATCATTAGTGATGAGGTTAGCCTAGTATGTCGGATCACTATAATTAAGTGGCACTTGCAGATATTTTGATTGTTGATCATTGGAGATGAGTTTAATTAGCTGAACTATATTGGTGTAACTTCCGCTTTAAGTAATTTTATTGATATAGAATGGATGCATTGGAGCATGTATATGATACTCTAAAGATATTTGGTGAAGGATTCTAGACGTGCTCTGATGTGTTTGGATAAGTTGCATTTTCAATTTAAAAATGTTTTAATTTCCGCTGCTTTGACCTTACATTTAGAATGCAATTCATTGTAAAGTTCAGAAGTTGCCTTTGGTTGGTCGCATTGTCGGTGGAGAAAACTGGCAAGGTGGCCAACTGACATCACATCCTTGGGATCCGCATAGGGTGGGATTCGGGTCGTGACAGCCTTAGTTTATGTTGACAATTTACCAAATTATCCTCTGCTAATTTTTCAGGTCCTTAAAAGTAAATTGGGAAAAAGAAAAGTAGAAAAAGAAAGAGAGAAAAAAATAGTGATTCCGAGTAAAGTTTTGGTATGCATGTGTGAATATGTAAAATATTATTTATAAACTCAAATTTACAATGATTACAATATTATTTATGTATTGTTAGAAAACATCAAACTTAAAAATTTGAATGCAAATTTGAATGGCTATTAGAGATGGCCATACACCATGATTTGATTCGGATATATAATTCTTTCATTCCATAGAAAATAAGAAACTCATTAATTACTTGTAATAATCACTCATCAATAATTTACTTGGACACATTGATCTTGTCCAAGATCATCATGCATGTCATTCAGTCAAATCCCACCATATTTTTATTATTGTAGACAAAAAAATAATGAAACTCGCGTTTTTAATAATTTTTAAAAATATTAAAATTATTTTTACTTTGTCTTTAGATGTATTTTTCTAACAAATCTGTCACACAAACGTTTCCAACACTTCACATATTAATTTAAAAGATAGGAATTTCCCCTAATCAACCACGCATCTGTCTTTTCCTTCTTTTCTTCTCATCTTCCCTTCCCAATTTTTCAACCCATCTTGCCTTTCTCTCTCCTTGTTCATTGTCCTCCTTTCACTTTAGATAAATTTTCAATGAGTTATGATAATTTTTTGAAATGATGTCTCAATATATTAGTAAAATATTTATAATATATTTAAAGCACTATTAATAATTATAAATAGAGATTCAGAGAAACTACTAAATTAGGAGATCACAATGACAGTAGTATCGAAAAGAAACTACTGTATTTTCACCGCTGTTAATTGGAGTAGAGTTCATGAGATGCACTACTTAGAATAATTACTCCATATTACTGACATGAAAAACTCTGTCTTTCATGAGATGAATACAAGCCAGGGCAAATAGGCATGAGACAAAACTGGTTCAAACAAGAATTTCTAAGGCTGGAAAGAGATTATTTTGACGGAGCCAAGCCGGAATTTACTCATCAGAATCACTAAAATGTGTAGGCCACTTTGCAATGGTGCAAAGGCATTATCTGGCATAAAATATGAATTTTTTTTATCTTATCCACTTGTTTTTATTTTAAAATTAATTACGTTGACTCATAAGCTTGTACACTTATTTTTTAAATTCATATGGATTTTAAAAACGTCTTTCGAATACACACCTTTAAACAAAAAATTGTTTAAAGACATTTTTTGAAATTAAAAAAGTTCTCAAAAGTCAGCGTCTTTTTTAACGACTCCTTTAAAAGTCTTTTTTTGAAAAAACATTTTTTCAAACTGTAAGAGTTTTGAAAAATAAATATCAAAATACATGAGTCACAAAAATTAATAAAAAAAATACACGAGTGATGGCATGAATTTGCTTTATGATAGATTGCCGGGCAGTGTAAATGCATATGAACCTAAAAGTTAATACATTTAGTTATTGAAAAGCAGATTTTTAATTTCAAAACGCAAGATACGTGTTTGACAAGTTATTTATTTTAATTTTTTAAATTTAGATTATCATATCCAAATACATTTTTACAATTTTAAAAAATTAATTACAAAATTTTTAGAAATATTTTTCAAAAAATTATATCTGAATTACTATCCAAACGTAAGATTAACTTGCATTGAATTCTATACAATCAAACCATCTATTATTCTAGCCAACCTAAAAGCTTGTTGGGATAAGTAGTTAAAAAGTGTGGTTTTAAAAAAAAATTCAGTAGTTTAATCAAATGTCTATTTTAAACTTATTACAATACTGAAAAGTATAATTTATAAGTTAAACGAAACATTTAATTTATCAAAAACGCCCCTTTTAAACTTAAAAAAGTCTATTTTAAAATTCATTAAGTTAAACCAAATACATACTAAATCAACGTGTTAGCTAGCCAGTTCAGAAAAGTTTGAGATGCCATCCCTCTTGTCTACATTTTGGCCTCACATTTATCCCGCATTTCCCTCTAGCATGATAGGAAATAAAAGAAAACACTACTTTCCAACGAATGCCTCAATAGTAAGAAAAAAAGAGAGAAGTGGTAGTGTTCAATTAAAGACAATTTTTTTCTTTGTCTTTAGCAGAAGTTCAAATTCTATATTTACCATGAAGGAGATGATCTGGATCTAATCCACGACTATGGATTGCATTTATCCGGCTGAGTGTAGGAATAACAATTTAATTCGTTCTGTCGAAAACTCATCAACTTTGACGGATTTGGGAGAAGTTATTTCTATCCCACTAGGATTTGCGGCAGGTTTGGAGAGAAGGCACCCTACCCCATCCCAATTGTATAAAATAAAATAATAAAAGAGTTTTCTTTTACATAACTAATATCTACAACTGATTTTTTCAGTCAATCATTAAAAGTTTATACAAATTTGATAGAGTTATATGTTTGAAAAACAAAATTTCATTTTAATTCTCTATTAACATGTACATTTCTAATGTTTAATCAAATTAGCAAAATATTGTCAATTGTATCAAATTTCATAAAAGGAAACCTGTTTCCTTGTGGAGACTGTTCACCGCTGCATGTCACGTACAATTTATTTTGTAGTTTTTATTTTTATAAAATGGATGACTATACAATATCTCCAAGTTTAGAGGAAAGTTTTTTGTAAAATCTTGAAAGATATTAGAGCTAGTATGAATAGTACTTGTAATTTAAGGGCAAGAACAGATTATAAAACTTTTAACCACGAACTAGAATCTATGATAAGAAAATGGAGAAAGAAAACTTGGTGGCTGAGACGTGTAAGAACATTGCCCTTAAGAGTGATTTCGCCCTTCAGAGGTTGAATGTTGGTGTAATAAGTTGGCAGTGCTCCACCCTGCAGGATACAGTAGCCAAAATTCGTACAAGCGTACATTCACAATGTATGGATTGAATGAACATTGCTTCATGTTCACTGGTATGAGAAATAACTAAACAGAGGCTATAATGGAACAAGTGTAGACAATGGAAATGGTGGAACTAACGCAGCAATAGAACGCTAAGCAAATCAGCAAAGAGAAACTACACAGTAAGAGAAAGACTCTCAAAATGGAACAAATATTGAACAGAATAGAAATGATTTTTTCGTGTATTGAACAATGAACCCAAGCACCCTATTTATATTGGTTTGGGCAAAGAGCAACAAAGGTAAGACACAAATTTGATGCCCCAAATCATTTCAAAATGATTCTGTCGATTGGTAAAAGAGTTGACTGATATAATATAGAAGAAAATAAATATTATGTAGGAAGGTTTGACAATCAAATATGGAAGTCAAATATGAATCAGTATTAGAAAGTTTGACAATTAAAAATTAGTAATAAAATAAAGCAACCGATGTGGGACACAAGTATTATGAGATACCCATGTATCCCAACAATCCCCCACATATCTCAAAATACTTGGGTAACAAAGAATTATAAGAGATTCAATGAATAATGAAGAAGATCAAGATAATGACAAGAGAATGACCAGAGAATCCTGAGAATACAATGCATTGGAACATGTGTCTTTTGGACTATGAACCAGCCCTAGGATTAGCGAGTCGTGACCTATAGAAATTTGGTGAAATTTATAAATTTCTATGAACCAATATTCCTTTATTGTAAGTCAGTCAACTTACCACCCACATTATTTCCTCAAATGAAAAAGTTGTTCTAAGCGGGTTGGTGCTGATAGGTCGTGCGCCCTACTTGGATATTCATGAGAAATCTAGAGAGTATGCCTGAGCTCTCATAAGAAGCGGCCCCGTTTCCATACTCATATAGGTGAATCCATCAAATGTGTACGGCAATTAACACACCACCTAGAAGGGCTATGGCATTCATTAATAGCATTGCTCAACCTCACTCATTGCAGTCTTGTACAGTCTACACCATAGGAGGCACTCTTAAGATATAAAATACGATAGTGCACCACCAGGCCACCTAGTGACTTTTTAGTACCCATATGAACCTATTTGCTCGGATCGCCATTCATGTAGGTTAGGTTTCCATTACTATTGTCCTTTGTTATCGGCATAAGTCCCACCCCCCTCGATGTTTCATTCACTGGCTTTCTGCATAATGGTTTTGTTAGAGGATCTTCCAAGTTCATCTTTGACCTCACAAAATCTAGGGATATCACCCCAGTTTCAAGCAGTTGCCTTACAATATTATGCCTTAGGCATATATGCATGTTTTTCCCATTGTAAGTTTTATTTTGAGCTCGGGCTATTGTAGCCTGGCTATCACAATACATCGACACAGATGGTGCTAGTCTCATCCATATAGGGATATCTGCTAAGAGGTTTTTAAGCCACTCAGCCTCAGAACCTGCCTTTTCTAAGGCGATAAACTCGGACTCCATAGTGGATCGCGCCATGCAGGCTTATTTGGAAGATTTCCAAGACATTGCACCTCCACCGAGAGTAAACACATATCCACTAGTGAATTTTATCTCATTAGAATTAGAGATCCAATTAGCATCGTTGTACCCCTCTAATACATCGGGAAATACACTATACATCAAGCCATGGCCAAGAGTACCTCTGAGACATTTAAGTACTCTAGTTATGGCTATCCAATGGTCCTTGTAATACCCCGACTCGGTTATTGAGAATTTAGTCATTAATTAGATATTAGAGAATATAAGAAGAAAAATAATGCTTATGGAAAGTTAAATCGAGGCAATAAAGACTACAAAAATTGATAAGATTTTGATTAATGAAATCGACACATGAAGAAAATAAATAAATAATACAAGTACATGAGGAAGAAATAAAATTAATGCAATAAGAAAAATAGGATTAAGTAAAAAAGCCTAAGTAAAGGCAAATAAAAAGAAAAGAAGAAAAGAAGGCCAATATCTTGAACCCAAGAAAAAAAAAAAGTGGGAAAAAACTTATATAAAAAAATATAACCAACTGGGCTACAACACTTTTATGCTATATAACCCACAAAATATGTATATAGCCTATATAAACCTACATGGTTGCACACAAAAAGTTGAGGTGTCACCACCCTATTAGACCCACCTCTCAACCAATGAGGTGACATGTAATGTCAACCCTTGTATTCATGTATATGTATAGATCAAACTTGAGTGTGTGCATGTGTGCGTATGTGTGTGCGTTTAGAGAGAGACAGAGAAAGAAGAAGAAGAAGAGGCAGAAGGAAGAAGAAGAAAAAGAAGAAGAAGAAGAAGAAGTGAGGGGGAAGACCTAAGAACCTAACCAAGAAGGGAGAAGAAGAAGAAGAAGAGGGAGAGGAAGTTGCTAGAGAGAGAGAAACTGAGGCTTTAAAAACAGCTACAAGAGGTAATTGAATTGAACCCTTCCCAACTTAGTTTGAATCCCTTTGAGGTTTTATGCATGCTAGGGGATACAATTTACTTGAATTTAAGCTCAAACAACAAACACACCAGAACCGCCATTAATGGCCTTAGATTTTAAGTCTGAAAGAAAAGTTTAATCGAATTTAATTTTGGGAACAGGGATAAAAGGTAGAGTAAAAATGGAGTATCATGCAAAAGGAATTAAGTCTTTTGGCTTAAAACGGGCATTTTATAAATAGTTTCAGGATAGGGATAACCAACACGACCGAACCCTATGGCTTAATTTAATGCCATGAAACCAACGCTAAAAGAAGGCCAAGACCTTTAGGATTGAAATGGGATTAGAAACATAGAAAATGAGGGCTTCAAAACTCACTGAAATAGGAAAAAGCACTGCTCACTGAAAAAATTGAGTAAAGGCCTTTTCGGCCACTACAATAAGACTTGAGGGGCACAAATGCTTCATAAAGACTCCACAACATGTTTAGAAGAGTTTAAGGGCGAAAAACGATCCAAATAGTGTAAGAAAATGAAATTTAAAATTATAAAAATATCCAGAATCTGGCAACCGATGCCAGAGATGGTCACTGGTGTGTCATTGAAAAAACGAAGAAGAAATACTGTTTGGGTCGGGTCAGTCAGGGTCGGAACCTGCCCAGGCATAAAAATGGGTAATTAAAACTATGTCGTTTTGGGGTTTTAATTAAATGAGATTGGGGTATTTGGAAACACGGACAAGGCCCTGATTTGATATACCTATTTAGACCTGGGATATCTTATCCCTGATTTACTCACTGTTCGCCATTTGGGAAACTGAAAATCAAAAAATAAAGAGGAGTCACAGCTCCTTAAGACTCGAACCCCTGACCTTGTGTATGTGAGAACCTAAGAGGCCACACATGTGCCACTGTGGCATTTGTGTTATAATAGTGGCAGAATAAATATATAATATTAAATAAAATAATTAAATTAATTAAATTTTGGTAAAATGTTTTCGTTGCCCAAATAAAATAAAAGGGTAGTGTAACCTGACCTTTTTTCGACATTTTGGACCCAATGGTGAAGTTCGTCTAACGAGATAAAATTTTCAAAATTAAGACACGTAAGATGTCAAAATTACTATTTTACCCTTAATGATGCCCGAAGCCAATTAAATATAAAAAATAGTCTAACTTGGCTATTTTGGACGTTTCGGATTCAATGGTGTGGTCCATTTAACCTAAATAAATTTTGAAAAATATGAAACAACAAATAAAGTAATACCCATTACGTCCCAAGCATTAATTTAGCTATAAATGAATTCAGAAAAAGGGGGCGAGATCTAACTTAAAGTTTTAAGGCTACTAGACCAACGAATAAAATTCGTTAAGGAAAATTTAGTTACAAAAATTAGTAAATGGCCAATAGTAATGTCTCAGTTATGTTCTAATACGAGGTTATGTGTATTTCGACTCGTGGATCTAGGAACTAAGGATAAGGGAAATGAGACTAAGGAAACCGATTGAAAACTTGAGATGAGTAATCTTGTGCCCTGAAGTAGCGGTATTTTACCTCCTATTTGAAAAATGCATAATCTATTTTGTGAGTAATCTCATACCCTAGATCAGTGTTGTTTTATCTCCTGTTTGAAAAATACTTAATCTGTTTTGTGAGTAATCTTGTATCCTGAATCAATGGTATTTTATCTCTTATTTGAAAAATGCTTAAGTATTTTATCTCTTGTTGAAAATGCTTAGTCTAATTTTATGCGAAATCTTGTGCTCTGAATCAGTGAATTTTTATATCTGCCCAAGATCTCTATTTTGCACCTTATGAAATATCTGAGAACTATGACCTTCATGACTACATCTTGAAATAACGTTCTTATGTACTGATTTGAAAGATGTTGTGTGTTTTGAATCCCAACTAAATTCTTTAGTAAAAATGTCTATAAACCATGGCACCCCTTCAATGAAAAAAATGATTGTGTGAACCAATTTTGACTATGTAAACCGAATCGTACTTGTTTTTGATCTGATCATGTGTTTATGTGAGACCTACCCATATGGTGCTTTGACTCAATATGTAATTCGATTCTTGTGTCTGAACGAGGCGTACCCATGTGGCGCTCTAACTTTTGATGAGACTTACCCATATGGCACTCTGACTTGATTCTTGTGTTAGTACGAGGCCTACCCATGTGGCACTCCGACTTTTGATGAGACTTACCCACATGGTGCTTTGACTCGATTCTTGTGTCTACACGAGGTTTACCCATGTGGCGCTCTGACTCTTATGAGACTTACCCACATTGTGCTCTGACTCGTGGAATTCATGTTTGAGACTTACCTACGTGGCTCTTCAACTTTTGATGAGACTTACCCACGTAATGTTCTGACTCAATATGTGATTCTTCGATGTGTGTAATATGCATGTAACATCCCGACCCGATTAAATAATAATAAGCCACTAATTATTAATTAGTGACCCATAATAGAATAATTAAGAAAATTTAATCCGGAAACAAACGATAATCTCAATAGTTTCGAGACCTTAAATAAGGAGGTCAATTCCGAGGAAAATAAAATACAATTACGATTTATAAAATCGGTACATGAAAGAGTAAATATTTAATTTAAAATCACAAAGTGGAAACTAATGCAAAAAGTTAAAATAAATAATTTAATTGGCCAAACAAGGCCTAATGGAGAAAATGACAAAAACAAATTAAGTTGGGGCCAATGGGTTTTGAACCCTTAACCAAATAAGACCAAAGTTTAAAAGCCCAAAAAATTACCACTTGGGCTGTCCACTTGTTTGTGTCCTATTTTACAACACATATGTATATATACACTTAAAAATATCCCTCCACCTCCCAAATTGCCCAGTCACTTTTCATGCAACCAAAAGAATTATTTTAAAAATAAAATTTATAAAATATATGATTATATATTAGTATTGCGTGTGAAAGAAATCAGATTGTGATGTGAGTGCTTGTGTCGGCTAGAGAGAGAAAGTAAAGAGAGAGAGTGTGTTAGAGAGAGAAAGTGAAGAAGAAGAGAGGCGAAGAAGGATAAGGGAGAGAAGAATGCTTGCATGGCTGCCAGACCTGAAGGAGACCACAAGTCCAAACCAAGTGAGAAAGAGTAGGGGGCAAACCACTGTTGGGGTAAAAATTCCAAACCCACCATTTTCCTTTCTCTCTAAAATTTATACATTTATACAGGCTGTTTAGGTCCTTTTTATGCGTGCATGCGTAATGTGAGTTTGGGGGAACATAATAGAAAACAGATCTTGAAGTTGGAGCATGGAACACACCATAACCATTAAACCCAACAAATTTTCTCTCTCTAAAAACCTTCCACTGTACGAATTGTTTTAGATTTTTCTTATGCATGCATGGTGTTTAAGGGTTATAAGCTTGAGTAAAGGGAAGAAATTGAACCCTAGAAAGCCCAAAAACATGGCCGTACACCAGGTCCGCCATTGATGGACCTCTGTTGGTGCAGGTCTGAAAACATCCACACCAAACCAAGTTTGGGTTGTCAAGACCTAAAATATAGGCCACAAAGGTTTTAAAAACCCTAGGTCGCGACCCAAAACCTCAAAATAAGGCCCCCAAAAACATAGTTGCAGCCACGGTTCAAAAGAGTCAACCCTCGAAAATGGACACCAAACCCTATTGTTAGAATGTGGATCGAAGCTTCATAATCTAAGGATCAAAATAAGCCAAACATCACTAATTTTGGTGGAAAAATGAGGGTTTGCTAGGGAGATATTCAAAACGGGCATGGTTTGTAAAGATTCGAAAATTTGGAATAAATTTTTTTTTTTGAATGCTATGTGAATGTCCTTAATTCCTAATTAATTTAGATTTAAAAAAAAAAAAAATAAAAAATAAAATATGATGTAAGACGTGAACGGACACCCAGAGACGGTAAAACAAATAATACTGATATTGAGCCGGCTTTATGCCAACTTTATCGACATTCGTAATTGATAGATGAAAAATAAAATAAAATAAAAGAAAAATATGTATAATAGTGTCTATGAATAAAATGTAAAGTATGGTATAATATATATATATATATATATATATATATATATGGGTGTGTGGTGGAAAATGAATAAAAGAAAAAAAAAAAGCAAAGGAAAGAAAGAAGAAAAGGGGACGGTGCAGGTCTCGGGTGAGGGAGAACGGCAGAACAGGGGAGAAGGAAAGGGAGAAGAAAAGAGAGAAAGAAGAAGGAAGGGAAGAGGAAGAAGCGACGGTGGTCGCGAGGGAGATCGAGGCAAGGGGGCGACGGATTTGCGACGGGTTTTGGATTGCGATTGGGGTTGTGTGTTGCGGATTGGATGAGGTTGCGGTGTGTTGGTTTGGGGGTTTCATCATCGGAATTGTGATAGGGGTGTGATGACGGTGCTGCCGCAAACGGTGTAGGGAATTTTGTTGGTTCGGTTGATTCATGAAGCAGGGACGCCACTGATTGAATCGTGGCAAGCGGAGCTGCGACAATATGCGTATATGTCGGTGTGTATAGTGGCGCAGAGATGGATGGAGACCAGAGGGAGCGTTGGAGAGATCAAATCAAAGGCAAATGTTGAGGCGTGAGAGAGAGATCTGATGTGGTGATTTCGGTGTAACAGGGAGGATTCTGATACGACTTGGAGTTGTGTGAGTGGATGTTACGGTTTGTGGGGTTTCCCTGTTTCTACCGTTTTAGTTGAGAACAGAGGAAGTTGAGGAGCAGTGGTAGGGTCGGTTGACTTGGATTTGGGTTGATTTTCTCTCGGCTGAATCTGGTTTACACCAGGGTGTTGGGATGTTCTGGATATCTTGGGTAGTAGCATGAGAAATTGAACCGTGGCAGTTGTTTTTGTTCGGATTGTGGTGATTTTAGCTCAATGGTAGCAGCGTGTTGGTGTTGTGATTGTGTGTGTGTTGTTGCGGTTTTGTCGATGGTTGTCATGGGTGTTGAATTGGTTCGTTGGTTCGTCGGATTGAGAGTCGGTTGGGTTGGATTTGCTGGTTCGGTTGTATCCATGTTGGAGGAGAGGTATGTATATATATATATATATATATATTGGGAATTGATTTATGTTAAGGATGAAGAGGGACCAGTGCTTGCGGCTTGAGGAACTTGATGAAACTGAAGCAGAATAGGCTTCAGCCGTAGTTGGCATTAGGTGATTGGAAGCTTGTGCCGTTGTCTGATTGAGGGGTTTGGTTCGCATAAGGGGTCGGCTGGTATTGTAAATTAATTGGGAGAGTTACAGTTGGGGGCAGCAGGTTTGGATGTTGTGTAGTTGAGGTTGGTTTGAATAGGACTAGGGAAGGTATCTGTGGCTGTGGAGCTACGTCCGTTAGGAGATTTGTGTGTTTAAAAATGGGGACAGACTGTTGGGCACATTTTAAAGCAACAGAGCAGCTTGTTGATGGGAGGCGGTTGCGGCAAGAAGAAAGTGGTAGAGGTTTGTGGGTTGCGTTGGCTGTTGGATTACAAACTGCTGGCCGATTCGAATGAGTTAGGTTCAGGACCTACTGGTTTTGAGAGAGATCAAAGAGAGGAGACTCTGTTAGTGCATTCAGGTGAGGGTCAGTTTAGCAGGGGTTGTCACTCCATTTATGCAGTGATGATGAATGGGAATTCAAGGATGGTCATGTGATGCTTGGTGTTGGATGGTTTGAGCTCCAATTTCAAATAGTTGGTGAATGTGAGTACTACAGGAGTGCTGCAGCACCTGTTGTTCAAGATGGACTGAGTTTAGTAAGAAATTTAAATACTGGTCTTGTTGATGTAAATTTGGAGTGAATTTGTTGATCAGATTCTGCGGCTGGTGTTCATGGGTTGAAACAGTGGCTTGGAGAGGACGGATTGTGATTAGAATTGGATGGATGATTGAGGGGACTGATTCACATAAGGAAGTTGCTGGTATTGCAACCTGGTTGGAAAAGTTACAGTTGGAAGATGGCTCACTCAATTTCAAGCAGAGAAGTTATTGTCCGTTCATCTAGAGGGTTGACTGAGCCTGGAACTTTATTCAAAAACTTAATGGCCATCCTTCACGATGTTTTTATCTGTATGATGGCACGGTGAGGAATGTATGTAGTAATTCGATTATCCAATTTGAGTATGGGGTCAAGGCTGAAGAAGCTGATGAAACTGGATTTAAAATGTTTGGCCGACTCGATCAACCTGCTGATGTGTTTTCTTCGACTCCTGAATCGTGGACTAAAGATTAACCTCAAACTCTCTAAACAGCTACAGCAGGAGGACTGAGTCATTCATCAGTTGATTGGACTACGTAGTGGACACAGCTTAGTAGGGTCGTGATCAACCCTATCAGGTATGGTGTTTTGCTAATGTTAGAAATGAAGTTAAGTTAGGAATAATTGTGAATGACTGGAATGCTTTATGTGTTTGTTTGTAATGCGTTTACTTGATAAATTGGAATTGATTGTTCACATGTAATGCGTTTAGTAAAGTGAAGAACATGAAATATGATATATGAACACATGAGATATGCATGTATATGAAACTGATTGATGATTTATTTGTTATTGTCCGAGTATGCTATATTATTGAGATCCATGTTTCATTAACATTGCATTGGCATATTGGCATATGATGGATCCTTTGAGAACATGGCGTGGGTAAGCACGTGGTGCTTTGCATTATGAGGGTGTAGATCCTGTGGTGAAAAACCCAAAATTGGCCATTGCATTGGTACTCTGTGCCCATCGGGGAGTACCCGTAAATGAGACATGGGTGTGGCATAGAGTTGTGCATGGGTGTGTCACGCATACCATTCATATATATTACTGCGATGCTTGAATGTCATTTAGAAATAAATGTACACTTTGCACATGCCACGCCTTAGCTTTATTTCTGGCATTAGCACTTCATCATACCAGCAGTTGAGCTGACCTATTCGTGGGAACCATATTTCAGATGACATTCCCGACACCTGAGGCTTGAGGAAGTCTAGCCGAGTGGAGGAGACTTGACTGTAGATGGATATTTGGCCTTGGGGCGTGTTTTGTGATGTACGGGCTTAAGCCCAATGATATATATATGTATGTTGACAGAAGTGAATGTCTGTATCTATTAAATCGTCTTCAGTTGTATAATTAGGCGATGTATATGTAAATTTGATGAGATTGTGGCCACTGAGTGAGGGTGGGTTGTAATATGTTTATATTTATGAAATGTCGTGAAATATATCATGTCTATCAGGTGAGAAAAGGCTTAGAAAACAAAGGAGGTTCTGCCGAAATTTTTAGAAAATTAAAGAATTCTATTTAATTTGTCGTAAATTCGTAAATCTATTTAATTATCTTTTATTTTATTTACTTTCTGTTCGTCAGTCGCGCCTCGGGTTTCGGTCGGGAATTCGGGGCGTGACATCGTTGTTGGAACGAGCTTTCTAGCTCAATCCAAAGCTCAAAACCGATGCAAAATGTTTCCTAGACCTTCAGTGATCGATACCTTTCAAAACAGAAAGAAGAAGCATCCTAAAAAGCCATGAAATTAAAAAGAAAATTTCCAGAAGTTAGGGCAACAGTAACCCTAGGTGATGAAGAAGACGACGAGTCGACTCGCCCAACTCGCTCAACCCAGACGTGTCGACTTAGACACTTGTCAGCTCGCAGGTTAACCACCGCATTAATGACACGTTGTCGTTAGCTTTAAATTGAAATGGGCTTGTTTGGTTGCGGTTACAAGGAATTAAAATTTGGAAAAATTGAATTTGGGGTTAGACTAATGTCACGCCCCGAATTTCTGACCGAAACCCGAGGTGCGACTGACGAACAGAAAGTAAATAAAATAAAAGATAATTAAACAGATTTATGAATTTACGACAAATTAAATAGAGTTCTTTAATTTTCTAAAAATTTCGGCAGCACCTCCTTTGTTTTTCGAACCTTTTCCCCCTGATAAACACAATACAACATATATATATACAACAGTCACAATCCATCCTCACTCGATGGCCACAACTCTATCAAAGTTAAATATACATCACCTACTTATACAATCCATCACGTCTACTCCTACACTTAAACTAAAGGATCACAAATTCATTATTTATTACAATATACAATGTCATTTCCATTCTTTTCAGAAATACACCAATCGTTTATAATGTCTAAATACGCCCCAAGGGCCCAAATATTCTTCCAAATTCATTTCCTCTCCTTTCTCTAAGATTTCATCAAGTCCCGCGTGCCAGGAGCTTTATCTGAAACCTGTGCCCACGAATGGGTCAGCGACAACATGCTGGTATGATATAATACTAATGCAAGAAACAAAACTAAGGTCGTGGCATGTGCAAGTGTACAGTTATTTCTATATGGCATTCGATGTCATGATGACAGTATATAAACAATATACAGTATATAAGCAGTATGCGTGACACACCCATGCAACTCCATGCCCACCCATGTCTCATGATACGGTCCTTCCCCGTCGGCATGAGTACCTTGTATGTCTCGCTTCGCGGTCCGGAATCCGTCAGGCAGGCGAGTACCTATTGGCCGATTTTGGGTTTTTCACCACAGGATCTGCACCCTCATAATGCAAAGCACCTCGTGCTGACCCACACTATGCTTTCAAGAAATCACACAATGCCAATATGCCATGATTTCATCATGCAATGATACAGTTCAAATGAAACATCCCTTTCATAAGCATATGCAACATGCTGTAAATAATGCATCACATTTAAGATCAACAATAGCATTTAAATCACAAGACTTCATCCGCAAATCTACGTGTCATGCTCGATCAATCCTAACACTTATACAATTCTACATGTCGCAATATCAGCGATCCTTCTAAAACATAAATCACATATGATGACAACTCAAGAAGTAAATCATAACACCCACAGATTCATAAAGAACACGTAAGCATATAAACAATCAAATTCTAAGTGGTTTCCTAATAGCAATTACGCATAGAGAACATTCAATCATCTTATCAAATACTCCTAAGCTTAATCTCATTTCTCACATTAATAAAATATCATACCTGATAGGGTTGGTGACAACCCTACTAAGCGGTGTCCACTATGCAATCCAATCAACCCGTAAGTAACTTAGTCCTCCACTGGAATCATATCAAGCTTATGCTTATCTCCACTCAGCCAATCTTTGGAGAATTTGCAGTCAAGCGTGAACCAAACCCTCGTGCATCCCGAGTTTGAGGTTGCTCTCCAGTCCATGGTTCAGCAGTTGAAGAAAACACACCCGCAGGTTGATCGAGTCGGCCAACCGTTTTAAATCCAGTTTCATCAGCTTCTTCAGCCTTGACCCCATACTTAAATTGGATAATCGAATTACTACGTACATTCCTCACCGTGCCATCATAACAGATAACAACATCCTGAAGGATGGCCATTAAGTTTTTGAATAAAGTTCCAGGCTCAGTCAACTCTCTAGATGAACGGACAATAACTTCTCTGCTTGAAATTGAGTGAGCCATCTCCACCTGAACAAGAGACCTAATACCCAATTATCGCCGTTGAAATACTACAACCACTTTCAAGAACCCATATGTTACGGAAACTCTGTGGCAAACTGAACTTCCTTGCAAAATATCTAAGTAGCTTCTTACTTGCTCTACCCCTTGCCAACAATCAGATTCAATGCAGCCTTACTAATTCCTGAGTTCCCCAATCTACCTGATGTTATCCACTGCCAAGGCAATCCTACTTGTAAAATTGAATGGCCCATATCTGATGCTACCCAACACCTAAACTGACCGAAGCACCCATTTCTCTTTATCAATGGATGAACACGACACAAAGAAATGGATGGCATGTCTTGCTGTATGCTTCTGGAGTTCCTACCTCATCTGAATGCACTAACAGAGTCTCCTCTCTTTTATCTCTCTCAAAACCAGTAGGTCCTGAACCTAACTAATTCGAATCGGCCAGCAGTTTGTAATCCAACAGCCAACGCAACCCACAAACCCCTACCACTTTCTTCTTGTCGCAACCTCCTCCCATCGACAAGCTGCTCTGTTGCTTTAAAATGTGCCCAACAGTCTGTCCCCATTTTTAAACACACAAATCTCCTAACGGACGTAGCTCAACAGTCACAGATACTATCCCTAGTCCTATTCAAACCAACCTCAACTACACAACATCCAAACCTGCTGCCCCCAACTGTAACTCTCCCAATTAATTTACAATACCAGTCGACCCCTTATGCGAACCCAACCCCTCAATCAGACAACGGCACAAGCTTCCAATCACCTGATGCCACCTACGGCTGAAGCCTATTCTGCTTCAGTTTCATCAGGTTCCTCAAGCCGCAAGCACTGGTCCCTCTTCATCCCCAACACAAATCAATTCCCAATATATATATATATATATATATATATATATATACATACATCTCCTCCAACATGGGTGCAGCCGAACCAGCAATCCCAACTCAACCGACTCTCAATCCGACGAACCAACGAACCAATTCAACACCCATGACAGCCATCGACAAAACCGCAACAACACACACACAATCCCGAACCACTGCCATACACCACAACCGTGGCTACTTCCAATACACAACACACTGCTTCGCCACTCATGTACGTACATATATACACAATAGCAACCAAATCAAAAGGAAAGAAACGGAGACAAAACCTGTTCACCTGCTGTCACCGCAACCCCCGTAGTGCCCCTCACGAAATCGCACCATCCACACGCAGATCTGGACCACAACTAGCACCGTTCTCTCTAAAATCTCTCTCCCACAGCACCAACATGCACATATCTACACGCCTATACATATATATATATATATATATATATATACACATATACCACCTATCGCAGCTTCGTCCATGCCAATACACCCGTGCCATCATCCCCAATCGACCATCGCGAAACCCGTCGCAAATCCGTCACGAGCTTGGACACGCGAGACGCGATGGCCGTCGACCAGATCTCCCCCCTCGCGACCACCGCCGTCCGCAGCCCCGTCCGTTTCTCTCTCGCGACCACCGCCGCCTCACCCCTTTCCTTTCTCTCCTTTTTCCCTTTTTCTCTCTTTTCTTCTTTCTCTCTTCTCTTTTCTGTTTTCACGAGACCTGCACCGCATCTCTCTTCTTTTCTTCCCATTTCTTGTTTTTTTTCCCTTTTGTTTCTTCTTTTATTCATTTTCCACCACACACCCATATATATATATATATATTATACCATACTTTACATTTTATTCATATTTTTATTTTATTTTATTTCATTTTTCATCTATCCATTACGAATGTCAATAAAATCGGCATAAAGCCGGCTCAATATCAGTATTATTTGTTTTACCGTCTTTAGGTGTTCGTTCACGTCTTACGTCATATTTTATTTATTTATTCATTATTATTATTGTTATTTTTTTTTTCAAAATTTAAATTAATTAGGAATTAAGGACATTCACATAGCAAAAAAAAAATTTTTTTTTTCCAAATTTTCGAATCTTTACAACTAAACCGTGGATAAGGGGTATAGTAAGGTTATTGTATTCCGATTCTCTGGCCTAACTGAACCGGCTAGTTCACGAGGGTTCTGGTCCAGTCTAGGGTTTAGGTGGTTAAACCCACTAGTTTACTGTTTAAAAATTAAAAGAAAAATCGAAACTTTTGTAAATTATATTTTGAACCCAACTATGTTGCAAAATTATATTCTAGCCCAATCCGTAGGATTTTTATACAATTACACCCCTGGAAAAATAAATAATTAATAAAATAATTTATTAAATTATTTTATGTATTGAGTGAAATTACTATTTTGCTATTGGACACTAAATGACTCAAACAAAGTCCAAATTAAATAAATAAATAGTATATTTTTACTATTTCGGATATTTCAGACTCAACAGTGGAGTCCAATTTGGAAAATTAAGTCCCAAAAAAAAAAAAGACACGCAAACGGTAAATGACTATATTGCCCCTAATGATATTTAAGGCCAAATAAAAATAAAAGATAGTCCATTTTAATTATATTGGGCACTTCGGACTCAACGATGGAGTCTGTACTAGCAAATGAAGTACCAAAAAACGTGAAACATAAAATGACCAAAATACCCCTAATGTACCCAAAGCCAAATAAAAAGCTGAGATGGTCTAAATTAAATTTCTCCGATGTTCCAAATCCAACGGTGAGGTCCAAAATACCAAAATAGGTACTGAGAAATAAGTCACGTGAAAAATGAAAATTTATTAAATCACTACAAGTAAACCGGTAAGACCAATCCTAGGAAATTAGGATACGTCAGGTCTAAGATTAAATGAAGAGCATCAATTAGAGATGATTTAAAGTAAATGAGGAATTAATTGAAGTCTTGATGAATTTGAGTTTTAGGAATTTCAAAGGGAAAGGGAAAGCCCACCAGTAGTGCTGACCCAGGAGAACAAGGTGGGTAATCTTATACTTTGAAGTGGAGGTTTTTAAATCTCTATGGATTCTGAAGAAATTGAAGTTCAAATATTCTGAAGTGTTTTTATGAAAATACCTGCAATATTTCTAAATTTAAATTCTTGTATTTATATGCTTTATATTTCAAATGTACTATTGTATTACTTATTAATTCTACCATGGCATGTAAATTCACTTCTTGATATTTTTGACAAAATGATACGTTTATTTTCTGCATACCCATGTAATTGTCAATTTTATTAAATGCCTCTTGAAATAAATGCTTTTATTCCATCTATGCTTTAATAAATCCCTTTCTATCGTGATTTAAATTCCTGAAGTTCATGTGTTAAATGTTTCAACTATAGTCCTCCAAGTATTTAAAAACTTCGTTAAACTGTCCTTGTTTTAAATACTCATGAAAATTCACCCTTTTTATTGAAGCCATATTTTTGTACTCACAAAAAAGCATCTATTTGAAATGTCATATGTCAAACGCTCATGAAAAGCATAAATTTGAAGAAGTAATGTTTTTAAATGCTCATAAAAAGCATTTCTTGAAGAAGCCATGTTTTAAATGCTCATAAAAAGTATTTCGTGAAGAAGCTATGTTTTTGCAAGATAATGATGCATAAGCATCAAAAACTATTGAGCTCCTGTCGGGTTCTCAATTTCGTAGATGCTTGGTAGAAGGTTTATCCCCCAAGTATGAGATCTCTCAGAAGTAAAATTAGGGTCTGGTTTGAAATGGATCCTTGAGTTAAAAAGTGAAACGATGAAAAGGTTTTCAGAAATGGTAGCAGGTTTTAAACCCCCATTATCTGAAATGG
Source organism: Nyssa sinensis (assembly GCA_008638375.1). Lineage (NCBI taxonomy): Eukaryota > Viridiplantae > Streptophyta > Magnoliopsida > Cornales > Nyssaceae > Nyssa > Nyssa sinensis. Next base: position 14,403,738 of record CM018033.1, on the reverse strand, counting down.
GTTTTTATATAACCCTTTGAAGTTTTGAAGAAGAAGAAATTTACATCCTTCCATTTTCACGGAAAGGATTTCAAATTATTTCCTTGGTCTTCAAATGGCCACTCTACACATGTTTATAAATTCTGTTGCACATTAAATGCTTTATTGAATGCTTTAAAATGCATCATGCTACGTGATTTTAAGATTCTTGTATTCTACGATTATTGAAGTACGTGCCTAGCTTGAATGCCTTGTATGCTTCGATCTATCCTTTTTGAAAAACTCAGTTTTCTGTATCTGAAGTATTGTACAATTGGTAATGTATGTTTATATGAACTTTCTCTTATAACTAACCCACTACCAGTTGAAACCCATGACAAAGTATTGGAATTACTCACTGGGCTTTTCGAAGCTCACCCCATTCCCTAAAATTTTTCAGGTGATGATGATGGATGGGAGCCTTGCCCAATTTGAGGTTTGGAGATTGGCAGCTTCATTTGATTTGGAATTTTGGAAGTACTAGGACTCGTAGTTGGTCAAATTTTGATGTAGTAAATTTTGGACAAATATGTACTTAAGCCCGAGAGGCAACGGATATGTAATATGTATAACTCTAAATTTTTAATATGCTTTAATTGTATATTATTTGTTTACCGCTTCGAAGAAAAAGAAGAAGCGACGATACTGAGAGAGCGTGCGAAAAGAAAAAGTTTTTCACGCTTCTGCAATTTGCCAGTCCTGGCCTTTTCGCATAGCCGTTTGGCATCGTTGCTCACGTGAAGCCTGACCCGACGGCCCACGGGTCGAAAGGTGGCAGTCGCGATTCAGGATCCGCAGAGGCTGGGTTTTCGGGTCGTGACAATGTGTCTGTCATTTTTCTCGTGCTATCTAATATTCGAAATCAAATTTCAAAAGTACCCTCTCGTGTGTATTTGTTATTCAATGTTATGTTATCCATTCCGTATTAATTATCTGAACCATATTTTAAGAAATGCATGTGCTATTATACGTTTTGTGATCAACTCTTCATCATCTGCTTTGTGTTTGATATTCAAACTGTGTTATTGAAAATGACGTGTTTTAAACATGCATATGTTATATCTGCTTGAACTTTCAGTATGTTTTATATGTGATCTATTTTGAAAACATGTTTTAAGATATTCTTGTGTATATGTTATCTGTTTGAAGAAACTTGGTGCCTATGGTATTTTGTGCAAACTTTGCATTTGTAAAACCTGTGATAGGATGCAGGAATTACTCACGAGCTTAGTGAAGCTCACATGGATTTATCCAACATATTTCAAGTAATTGAATTAACAGGGAGGTAGCAAAGTCTATACAGAATAGTTGAGAGCGTAAATACAATGGATCTTTTGCATGAGAATCTTGGTTGGATGTGATGTGAAACCTTTTTGGTAATCTTATGATGTATTTTTGGGCTCAATGACAACATAGACTTTTGGAAATTAGCATAATGTACCTTTTGTGGACACCCATATGGTTGTGTATATAAATATTGACGAATTATGATGATGATGGTGATCACGATGATTTTACCTTGAGTACCCTTCATGAATGATTGGTGTTGAATTGATTATTAGATGAGTTGCATATGTGTAGCTTCCGCATTTAATATCCAAGAATATTTGTCACTCTTGTACAATTTATTTTATTTTGTATGGCCTATTTGAGTGATAGTGTTGGTCACCGACCCCTAATCCGCATAGGGTGGGTTTTGAATCGTGATAGTCCTTATTAAGACTCTGAGTGTATCTACTCAATCTGCCTACAATATAATAAATATCAAGTTTGGTGCTATTCATTAGATACATTAAGCTGCTAATGATTTTTGCATATTTAGATTGAGATACACCTTCTCCTTTATTTTTTCTAATTGTGTATTAGCATCATATAGGGTAGAAATAGGTTTCACATCATATTGTTCAAATTTTCTTAGTATTCTTTCAGTGTAATGCTCTTGAGAGAGTAGAATACTATTAGGATTTCTAGTTATTTTTATTACTAGAATTACATCTGCTTCTCCCATATCTTTCATATCAAATTTTGATGCTATGAATCTTTTAGTCTCATTTACTATCTCTAAACAAGTCCCAAATACGAACATATCATCAACATATAAGCAAATAATGACACATGTGCTTTCTATAGATTTACTATATATACATTTATCAAATTCATTGATGGATAAGCCATTTGACACTAACACACTGTCAAATTTCTCATGCCATTGTTTGGGAGCTTGTTTTAATCAATATAACGGTTTAATTAGCTTGCATACCTTATGTTTTTGTCTAGTAATTATATACCCTTCGGGTTGGTCCATATATATCTCTTCTTCTAGTTCCCTATTTAGAAATGCAGTCTTGACATCCATTTGATGAATGATGAGATTATAAATGGAAGCAAGAACTATTAGCACTCTAATAGAAAAGATCCTAGTCACTGGAGCAAAGGTATCAAAGAAGTTTATATCCTTTTTCTATAAGTCCTGCTTTATATTTAATGATTGACCTATCAGGTTTTAATTTCTTTTTAAATATCCATTTATACCCTAAGGTTTTTGCACCAGGGGGTAAGTTCACTAATTCCTATGTGTGATTATAGATAATTGGTTCCAATTCATTATTGGTTGCCTCCTTCCAATAAGGTGCATCGGGTGAGGTTATGGCGTCATCATAAGTTTTAGGGTATTATCAATTAAGAAGGTATAGAAGTCATCTCCAAAGTTAGTTTATTTTCTATCTCTTTTACTTCTTCTTGGTTCAATTTCAGTGTCCTCATTAGTTTCAGATTCTTATATTTTTCAAGGCACAACATCAATTTTTTCCATATTATTTCTCATAGGAAAAATATTTTCAAAGAAATCTGCATTCTTGGTTTCTACTATAGTGTTGGCTTCCATTAAGTTGTTCTCTCATTTGATTACTAAGAATCTATATGCAGAACTATTTTGGGCATATCCTATGAACATACAGTCAAATATTCTAGGTCCTAATTTTCTCTTTTTAGGTTCTAGTAAGAGGAATTTAGCCAAACACCCCTACACTTTTAGGTTTTAAAGTTAGGTGCGTGACCTTTCTATGGGCGCTAGCACCAAAAAAAAAGGAAAAATGTGTTAATCCCTTTTTATAGATTTAGAGAGATCATGGTCGCCTCATTCCTTTAAGGTGGTAAGGAACGCCTCTTTTGAAAGTTAGAGAGATTGAGGAGTCGCCAACTTAATTTTTGGCAAGAAACAAGCAAACCCGTTACAGATTGAGCATTACATATGAAGGAAATTGAAAGCAATGGAATAAAAATTACATCACTTTAATCCTAAATATATACTAAAGATCCCTTGGCATGGATCAAAATAAAGATAAAGCACTAAAAGACACAAACACCGGAGAAATAGGCTCGAGGGCTAAAACATAGAGTAGGAAGGTGTTAAGCACCCACCTCGTCGGATCCAAATGGATCGGCCTCAAATATTCACTTGCAATGCTATTTTGTCATGAGAAAAACTAGAAAAAGAGATGTGAGTCCAAAAAAGATAAATAATAAAAGATATAATGTAAAGATATAAGACAAAATAGAAAAGACAGAAAATAGATCTGACTTGGGCCCAAAGGCTTCCTATGTATCCATTTAGAAAATGAAATCAGAGTCACGTAATTCCTCGGTCTACCCTCTTTTATCAAGAATGATAAAAGAAATGAGATCAACCGGATCCAAAGAAAAAGAAACTGTTAAGGGTTTGAGAGCGTACCTTATTCAGTCATGGTAGTCGGGAAACACTTCGGCTAGGAAAGTTTGGATCGAAGACTTCTATCGGGAGATCTCATGCTTGGTGGTGGGTTCAGGATTTCATGGGAGGCGACAAATAAAGACAAAAATGAGTCCAAAAACCTACTTCAATTATAAGGGATTGTTTGGGAGAGCCCAAAATTGATTATATAGAGTATAAATAATTGATTTTAAAATTTTTACTATTTGTTAAGTGGTTTAATGGAAATGATTTGACTTAATCGAATTTGAATTTTTTTTCAAACACTCTCTAATTATTTGAAAAACAATAATAAGAAAAGGTATGCATCAACTGGTACAAACATATTAATGTGACACAAGAAAATAGTTGTATTCAAATAAACAGTCCAACAAAAGAGAAAAAAAATACTGAAAACATTCCTAAAAGATGTTCTAGTAGGACCTCGACTTTTGTCCTCAATAATTTTTCTTTTTAAAAAAAACACATTTCTTTCATGTTTACACTTAAATCCATGTTTGATTTTTTTAAAGCCTAAACATTTTTAATTTGCACAGCTTCTTTTGAATTTTTCTCTTTTTATTTATATAATTTTATTTCATTTCAATTTATACAACTTTAATTGGTTAGAGTTATAAAGTCATGAGGATTAATATAAAATTGAAAAATCGAATGATAGTATATTGATGTAGGACAAATTTGGTATCCTAAAAATATGAATTTTTTTTTTTTTAAAGTTGTATTAGGATTGCTTAGTTTTTTATTTTAATTTATTCATAATTTCTCTAGTTTTCAGTTTTATTAGGATTAGTATAGAAAATATAGGAATTAGTAGTTTCCTATTCAAATTACTAGTCTTTATTGTAGTAGGATTAGTATAAAAATAGGAATTTTGGCTTCCTAGTTAAAGTAATAGTGTTTTAGCACTATAAATATGATGTAATAGGTCTTTATGGTTAAGTTTTTTTTATCAATATTAATTCAATTATGAATTTTGAAGAATTATATTTTCTCTTGTTGGGTGAGGAGTCCCCATGTTACTTTGTTACTAATGAATTCAATATGTTCGATTCTCTTTCAAAGTTTCCACACCGCATTATTTGGTATCAGAACAAGGATTTGCTTGGCTCAATTGCAAATCGTATAGACGAATAAAAAATCTCATTGACATTCCTCGTGGGATGGAGGCTGTACGGGCTGGTGATTGATGAACAAGGGTAATAGTTAGCATAGATCAACTGATAAGGTTGGTGCTATGCAGTAGATGCTCATGTGACTCAATCTTAATGCTCATAGAGATATTCTAGTCAATGGAAATCGCGTAGGAGATTTGCCTAAAGCCAACCTAAAAACAAAGTTATTCGCAATTATGAAAGAGTTCTAGATTTTGATAGTAACTTTTATTTTGAAGACTTTCGTGACCTGGGTATATGATTTGGATGATTGTCTTATTGATTTGAGACTTTCATAAGAAAAAGAATATTTTTGGATTGAAGATAAACTTATACGTTTCGCAAAAAAAATGGTGGCTTGATTTACAGATGCGTAGACAATTACAAGGAAAAAAATGCATTCTTTCATGACTAAAAATGATGAACATGTTGATGAATAAGTTTTTGCCAAATAATTATTTTCAGATTTTAGAAGATAAATATATGCCAACATGAGAAAACACCAAGAAAGAAGCACAAACAAAATCGAAAATTGTTGATTTTACTTTGAATGATAAGGTTGTAGATATTATACCATTGGAGGACGTGCCCATCCTTATAGAAGATTCTCGTGTCATAGAAAGCAAAGATCCAATTATTCCATGCCATGAAGACCATCACAAGGAGTTTGATGAAAATAAAGAAGAAGAAAATAGTTCAAAATCAATTGATCAATGTATGGATTTAGTGGAACCAATTGATTTTACAAATTCTTTTATGGAAGAGAAAGTAGAAATTTTCATGGTTGTTAATATTAAAGATGAAACTAAATCTAAATTTGCGAAAGATGATGATGATGCTTATAAGAATATTGAAATTGTGGTTGATCACAAAGATAATTTTTGTTTTATCACAGGATCATTCTTGTCATCAAAACAAGAGCCGAAAATTATAGATTTTGGGGAAGATGTGAAAATAAAAATATTTGAGTCTTCGATTGTTCTTCAAGAAGTTCAACCATTGATACCTGCGTTATGGACGAGTTCAGTGGTCACATACATCCAGTTAACTCGAGGACGATTGTTTTCAAGTGAGAGAGACTGATGTAGGACAGATTTGGTACCCTAAAAATATGAAAAATTATTTTAGAGTTGTATTAGGGTTGTTTAGTTTTTCATTTTAATTTATTCATAGTTTCTTTAGTTTTCTAGTTTTATTAGGATTAGTATAGAAAATATAGGAATTAGTAGTTTCCTATTCGAATTACTAGTCTTTATTATAGTAGGATTAATATAAAAATAGGAGTTTTGGTTTCTTAGTCAAAGTAATAGTGTTTTAGCATTATAAATATGCTGTAATAGTTCTTTATGATTAAGTTTTTTTATCAATATTAATTCAATTACGAATTTTAGAGAATTATTTCTCTTGTTGGGTGAGGAGTCTCTATGTTACTTTGTTATTAAAGAATTCAACGTATTTGATTTTCCTTTCATGTTACTGCACCACATCAGTATATAGAGAAATTTTATTCATTCAATATCAACCAAATTAGTTGACTGTAATTTAATATTTTTTTCAAGACAAAAGAAGAACTTGGGATTTTTTTTAAAGTGATCCATTTAGTCATAAAAATTTTAATTTTTAATACAAACATTTAAGAATATATTTGCTAATTTAAAAAGTTGATTAAAAAGATTTATTATCTCTTCAAATTTGTCCTCTTTGACGAGGTTGTTCCATCTTTTTTTCCCTCTTACTTAAACATTCAAATAATTATTTATCTCTATATTTCAATTTTCTTTTTCCCCCCAATTTCCCATTTCAAACGGATTTGAGTTTTGTGCTGGGCGTGAATGTTGGTACGAAGGTGGGTTCCGATACTCGAGGGGTGGTGGTGGATCTGATGGCAGCCTTTGGAGTTAGGATTTGGGCTTGGCTAATGATACAGGGGTTGGTTCTTCGTTACCTTGAGGTCAAAAGGTGAATATAAACAGAAAGTTTATTTCAATAGTTCAAAATATACAAAAATGAGCCGCGGTGACAGTATGGGAGAGGGGAGAAATGGAAATGGAGATGACGATGAAATAAAGATAATTTCATTCTTATCATTTCAGTGATTTACGAGAAAAGAATATGCTCCAAGTTTAGTTTTCTTCAAATCCTTCGCCCTCTTTTTCTTATTCAATCTCAACAATTTTCTATTAATAAAAAATCTCGCTGATCTTTACATACTCTCATTTTAAAGTACTGTTTAAATTTATCAAAGTAAAGAAACGTGAAGCAAGCAATACATTAATAATTTGAAGTTAATTAACCTAACTTCAAATTTAACACTCATGGTTGAGGCTCATCCTACTGATCAATATCATTTAGAAAAGAAGTCGGTTGTCTAGTATCTTATTCTTAATTTTTGGACACATTGTAAGGTTTATAGATGAGTTAATTGTTTATTGTTAGGGTTACTATGGGATTTGTTGGTGGGTGATTAACTCCTTCTTTGGTGTCAATCTTGTTAGGATGAAGCTTGACAGTCATAATGTCTTTTGTATTTCATTTTTTATTCACGTTTTTCTTATATGTATGCCTTGTACATTCTAGTTTTATCAATAATATACCTCTTGTTCATTGATAGAAAAAGAAATATATATATATATCTATATATATATATATCATTCAGGCAAGACAACCCAATTCCAAGCGTAGCAGAGGTGAGACAAATTTCACCCTAAAGAATTACGACAAATGCTCAGAGTCCAAACTCTGGCAAAAGAACCTCCATTTACAGAGGTGTCACCAGGTCTCTCTCTCTATATCTATATATATATATATTATTAGAATAGTAAAGACAGAGAATGAGAGAGAGAGAGAATGGGTTAAAAATCTGTGTATTCACTATGTATATTACATGTACAAGAGGGCCTATATATATGTATAAAAGAGGGAATAATACTGGTATATTCCAGTGAATGACACTGGCATATTCCAAGGATATGCCAGGGTATAGTTGTACAATATAGGTATAAATACTACGTGTGACAATACACGGTAACACGCCCCCTCAAACTCAAGTAGGGGTAGTAGAGACCAACTGGAGTTTGGACACTAAATCATGATGGCGTCCTGGTGGATGTGCTTTAGTGAAGAGGTCGGCCGGTTGATCGGTAGAGGAGACAAAGAGGAGTCAAACAGTACCACTGGTAATGTGTTGACGCACAAAGCAACAATTAAGTTTGATATGTTTGGTGCGTTCATGAAAAACATTATTATGGGCAATTTGAATAGCACTACGATTATCATAGTAGAGAACAGTAGCAGTGGGAAGGGGGATTCCCAAGGTAGCAAGAAGCCATCGGACCTAAAGAAGCTCATGGGTAGTATCGGCGAGAGCACAATATTCAACTTCAGTACTAGAGCGAACTGTGACAGTTTGTTTCTTGCTATGCCAAGAAATAAGAGAGGTGCTAAGGAAGAAACAGTAGCCAGTGGTAGAACGACAGTCCGTTGGGTCCCTTGCCCAATCAGCATTGGAGTAGACACGCAACTCAAGAGTAACTGTGAGATAGACAAGACTGCCAACTAACTGTCGATACAAGGTAGCATCACGGAGGGGTGTACCACCGAGAGGAGTGAGACGAACATTAGGCTCGAGAGGGGTAGAAGCAGTCTTGCTATTAGTAAGACCAGCACGGGTGAGGAGGTCGGAAGCATACTTGGCCTGAGAGAGACAGTAGCCATGAGAATCAGAGGAAATCTCAAGACCCAAGAAGTAGTTAAGGGAACTAAGATCCTTCATCTCGAAGTGCTAGCTGAGAAACTGTTTGAGAGCAGAAATTCCAACGGAGTCATCACCAGTGATAATCATGTCATCAACATAGAGGAGAAGAAGGGTGGTGCCATGGTCAGTCTTACGAAAAAAGAGAGTGGAGTCATATGGACTAGAGGTAAAACCAAAGTCTCCAATAACATAACTGAATTTGGCAAACCAAGCGCGAGGAGCTTGCTTGAGACCATACAAAGCGCGATGAAGCTTACAGACTTTGTGAGGGGGATGATCGTACCCTAGAGGTGGTTGCATATAGACTTCTTTGCTAAGGTCACCATTAAGAAAAAAATTCTTAACATCCATCTGAAATAACCCCCATGTGTGAACAGCAGCAATAACCAACAGACTCCGGATAGTGGTAAGAAGGGTAACAGGAGCAAAGGTCACTTCATAGTCAATTCCATATTCCTGATTAAAGCCCTTGGCAACGAGGCGAGCCTTATAACGCTCAATGGAACCATTAGAACGACTCTTGATCTTGTAAACCCATTTGCAACCTATAATAGTTTTACCCGATGGAAGATCAACCAAGTCCCAAGTACGAGTGTGGTATAAAGCTTGTAATTCATCATCCATAGCTTTTTTCCAAAAAGGGTTAGTATGAGCCTCGTGATAAGATTGAGGCTCATAGCGAGAGAGAATAGTGGAAAAGCAATGAAAGTCACGAAGATGGATTGGTAGTTCTCTTACTGGAGTAGAATGACGAAGAGAGGGAGCAAGATGAGGAGCAAGAGTAGGATCTGGAGTAGGATCAACAAGCAGAACATCACAGTAGGAGGAGCCATAGTTGGTAAGTCTGGACCTGTGGCATCATCATTAGAAAATAAGGAAATAAAGGGGTTAGTGAATAAATAAAGGGTAGAGGAAGGGGTGAGATGAAATGGGGACAAGGAAGAGAACATCTTGTGTTCCTAAAAGACCACATGTTAAGAAACCCGGAGGCATTTGGAGATAGGATCCCATCACCGATAGCCTTTGAGTTCTATCCCATATCCCAAGAAGCAGCAGAGGCGAGCACGAGGTTCTAGTTTGGTATGCTCATGAGGCTGGAGTAACACAAAAATAGCACAACCAAAAACACGGAGAAGACTATAAGTAGGGGGTGTACCATAAAGCCGTTCATAGGGAGATTGATGGGCAATGACTGGAGAGGGAATGCGATTGATAGTGTAAACAGCTGTGAGGGCAGCTTCTCCCTAGAAATGCTCGGGACAGGAGGAAGAAAGAAGGAGAGAGTGAACAGTGTCAAGAATGTGACGATGTTTGCGTTCAGCATGACCATTCTGCTCAGAAGTGCCTCGGCAAGAAAGATGGGGAAGGGTGCCCTATTGTTGAAGAAATTATAGAAAGTCACTGTCGCAATACTCCATAGCATTGTCTGCACGAAAGATTTTTATAGGATGCGAAAACTAAGTGGTAATCATGCAGGCAAAGTTATAGTAATGCTATTTTAGATCAGAACGATGCTGCATAAGGTAAATCCAAGTGAAACGGGAATAATCATCAATAAAGATAACAAAATACTTGGATCCACCCATGGTGGAGGTAAGAGAAGGACCTCAAATGTCAGAATGAACTAAATCAAATGGGGCATCAGAAATAGAATCACTATTAGAAAAAGGTAAAGCAAGTTGTTTACCAAGTTTACAAGATAAGCAATCATCATGTTTATTGATTACGGGACCCAAAATACCACTAGAAGCTAGTTTTTATAAACGACCAATAAAAACATGACCTAAGCGAGCATGCCAAAGACTTAAAGATGGAGGGGTGGAGGCAGCAAGCAACAGAGCGAGCAGGCAGGGGAAGGCAGGAGGGAGTGTGGAGGTGGACTAGTTCAAATAAGCGTCAAACTTTACGGCCGGTCCCAAGTGTCTATCCCGTCTTTGGATCCTGCACAAGACAACCAGTGGAAGAAAAAATAATAGTAAGACCAAGGTCACAAAGATGGCCCACAAAAATGAGATTCAGAGTTAGTTGAGGAATAAAATAAGTATCGAAAAGAGATACTTTAGAGTAAAGATGTGTTCGATGTGAGTAACAGGCATGTGGGAACCATCAGTAGTGAGAATAGTAGGAAAATGTGAGGTAAGAACTTTAGTGGTAAAAAAAGAGTTATTAGATGTCATATGATTACTACAAGCAGAATCAAAATACCAAGAGGAAGTACCTGGTGTGACGGATAGGGCAGTAAGAGGAGGAGTACTCGATGTGGAGAGGATTTGTTTGAGAAGAGCAGTGAGGTCGGCATTAGAGAGAGAGAGGAAGATGGAGAGGTAGGTGGAGAAGGATCCTTAGTGGCAGTAGCAACAATGGACCGTTGGCTAGACTTGAACCTGTTGGACCTGGATGAACTGCCTTGGGAATGGTCAGTGCGTGGTTGTGGTGTTGGATTGCGGGGCCAATCATTTAAGAAATGGCCTGGTCCTCACTTGTGACAGTGCTTGCAGACGCGAGTAGGATAGTGAAGCAGAGTATGGTTAGGTGCACGACAAAACTTGTAACCTGGTTAAGAAGGACGCCCAAAAGAAGGAGCAGCGAGGGCAGTAGTGATATGCTGAGGGCATGCTGAGGAGGGAGCGGCAAGAGCAGACTCAGTAGGTGGAGGAGGGCGAGTGCAGCGTCGAGTCTCATAGGAAACTAGTTTAGAAATAGCACTTTCCAAGGTCGGTCGTGGAGTACGATGAAGTAAGATCACACAAGTAGGCTTGAAGACATCATTGAGGGCCATCAAAAACTGGATCAGACGCTGTTGATTTCGATAGTTAAGAAAGTTTGTCGCATCCTGAGAACAGCTCTAAGTGGGTTCAGAAGCAGTCAATTGATCCCAAAAGGCCTACATACGGGAGTGAAAAGTGTCGATTGGTTCACCAGGTTCTTGACACAGACAATGAAGGTTATCCAGGAGTTGGTACTGATGAAAGAGACCAGCAGTGGTATAACGATCAACAAGAAAGTCCCAAGTGACTTTAGCAGTTTCAAAATAGCCAAATTGCATATCGATGGATGGAATAGAGGTACTGCGAAAAGCAGAGATGATTTTCTGATTCTTGTTGTCCCATTCTTCAAGACGATCTAGAAATTTGGCCTCAAGTTCTTCCGGTGCTTTCTTTGGTTCAGTGATATCACCGGTAACAATGCGCCAGAGTTTGTGGCCTCAAAGATAGCCAGACATGGCCTGGGCCCAAAGGACATAGTTCTGGCCATTTAGGACCAGGGGAACATTGATAGCCAGCTTTGTGGTACTCATGATGTCGATAACTGCACATGTCTATTTTGTCTCTCGGGCTTGGAGAAAATTAACTTGGGGGCATTGAAGCTAAAATCTATTTTCTCTCTTGCCCAAGCTACTATAAACTAGCATCTGTTATGGGCTTATGCTCGCTTTTGGGATCCTACTAATCATTGTTTTCGCTTTCATCTAGAAGAAATATGCCCAACCTATAAAGAGTTCTGCGCTCTTTTTGATGTCACGGTTCAAGGTAAAACTGAACATTTCTTCTGTACAACGTAGTTATTCTTCTTCCTATCCTCTTTACTTGACTTGGATGTTAAGAAGGCAAAGGAACTGGTTCAAGGTGAATCAATCTCCCTACTTACCATATTAGAAATTTTCATGAATCAAGAGGCTAGCCGCACCAAGCTTGTGTGCTTTTGCTCTATGCATTATCCCAAGGTTCTTAATTGTCCAAGATTCTGATTAGGCTGATGTTCGCCTATTTGACGTTGTGATTGAACTGAACAAAGGCAACAATATGATGGGTATTATTCTTGCTAAAACTTTGAATGGCGTAGACTTGGTCCATGAAGGCTCCAATGTCTTCAAAGGTAGTCCATTGTTGTTGACGATGTGGTTACGTGATAAGCTGAAGCTTTTGGCACTTTCAGTTACCATCCCTTAAATGTCAAAGCACTATTGTTTAAGGGCGTTGCTGCTAACCAAAGATAATGAAAGAGATTGTTGCGAGTTCCTTGCTCAAGTTTCCCCTTATGATATTGATTGGTCCACTATTCATTGGAAAAATAGGGCCCCTCGCTTACGCTCTCTTGGCTATTCTTGTGTTATTTTGGCAGGCTTGAGGAAGACATCTTTCTATTATCTCATTCGTATACTGCATCAATTTCGATACATACAGGTTGCCCCTAAGGACTTGGGGTCCTCACTTTGTTATGGAAAGATTGACTCTATCTGTAGCCACAAAGATATTCAACTGTTGGGAATGTGCACATGTTCCATATTTGGATAATACAGATTATTTTGACTAAAGTGCTTATGACGAAAGAACACTTATGATGGACTTAACGGGGAGATCAATCACAGGATAATATCCTCCCCATACAACAACTTTTAAGAAATTACCATAGGGATAACTCCCTTAGGAGGTGTGCAATCAAAGTTGACCTTAGGAAAACATATGATACTATTGAGTGGAACTTTCTAAGGGATGTTCTGGTGGCCATGGAATTTCGTTTGGTTATTTAATGGATATGGAGTTGTATGTGTATCTACCACTTAATTCTCTATTATGTTCCATGGATGCTTAGAAAGATTTTTCAAAGGGAAGAAATGATTGAGGCAAGGGGATCCTATGTTCCCCTATCTTTTCCTCATTTTCATCGAGGTTTTCTCTAGTTTATTGAAAAAAAAAAAATTGCCCAGGCCTCTTTTTTCATATCCATGAAAATACAAAAGTCTTAATATTTCCCATTTAATATCTACAAATGACTTCTTCCTCTATTTGATGCAAATGAAAACTCTATTTCTATCATTGCAACAACTCTGCAAGTGTTTCACTCTTTCTTAGACCTTTAAGAAAATATGCAGAATTGTATTGTTTTCATTACAGGAGCTTCGAGTGCTACCAAATCCAACTTATGCTCTATTTTGGGAATGTCCTTGGGCCAACTACTTGTTACTTACTTGGGGATTCCACTAATATCAAATAGGTTAAAAGCCTCAGATTGCATATCTTTGGTGGATAAAATCACTGGAAGAGCTGAAAGCTGGACTAAAAGGCTCCCCTCCTATGTTAAGAGATTCCATTTATTTCAAGTTGTGCTCATTAATATTCATTTCTGTTAGTTTACTGTCTTGATCCTTGAAAATGTCTTGAGGAGGTTCTTGTGGTATGGGTTAGAAGAGCTAAGGTTGCGTAGGATGTTATATGCAAAACCAAATAAAAAGGAGACCTAGGCTTTAAAAGACTTAGTGATTGGAGTAAGGCCTTCACGTTGAAGCATATTTGGGACTTATGCTCTAAAAAAGACTGCCTATGGATCAAATGGTGCCATAGCTACTTTATTAAGGGCAATTTCTTTTGGAACTTACCGATACCAGGGAACTGTGGTTGGGGTTGGAAGAAAATCCGCAAACTAAGACCTTAAGCTAGATTATTGATCAAATCCACCAATAGGAAAGCCCAAGACACATTTTTGTGGCATGGACTTTGGTATCCAATTGGACCACTATTTTTTACCTATGGTACTAATATAATAGCTGAATGTAATAGCCATAACTAGGCCAAAGTATCTTCTATCATCAAAGGTACCAGCTAGAGATGGCTTCCCTGCTCATCTATAGCCATTTAGTAAATCAGACAAGCTAGATTTGACTCTTATTCCTTCCAATTTTGATTGTATCAAATGGCTTTTATCTTCCAATGGTATGCTCACTTCTAACTCTGATTGGGAACAACTCATAGGGACCTTTGCCTATTGTCCCCTGGTTTAAAGTTGTTTGGCACAAAAATTAGGTTTCTAGATATGGATTTATTGGCTTACTTGTAGAAACAAGTTATTAACCAAAGCAAAGCTCAGATCTTGGAACCTTGGATACAGATGAATGCATTCTACGTGGGAACTAACTTGAGACCATTAACCATCTCTTCTTCAATTTCCCCTTCTTTGCTAATATATGGAAGAAGATCCTTCTAATGTGTAACATGTGCAAAAATATTAGGGAATAACCAGTTGAGTTAGGATTGGATGATTCAATATGTTAAGATGGAATAACTTCCAATCATTTCTTATCAATTTATGCCTCTCTACTACAGTTTATTAGACATGGCAAGAAAGGAACCTGCATGACCTTTAAGGAAAAGAAAAAGGAAGCTGATTGGGTGCTTAAAGACATCTTTCAAGCTATTAGAGAAGTAGTATCCACTTGGAATTTTGTCAATAGATCTTATCTCAATTGGGACCTTAGTAGGAAGTTTGAATTTTTTGATGCTGTTTTTCTATAAGGCTAGTCTCTTTTATTATTCTTTGTCTGGTCTTTGAATAATGGGGCTTCCCCTAGTCTTTTTTCTAGCAAAAAAATCATTTTCCAAAAATAAAAAGAATTCCCTTATCCATGCATGAGATAATTGACTTGAGAACATTTATATTGTGTATGGAATTTGTTTAAGGATCACATACGAAGACTTACATCCTCTGCAAGATTAATCCTCATGGGATGCAAATGCTTCTTAGGAGTACAATAAGGCATCTCATGTTCTACAAAAACATGCATCTAATTCTAAAATTGCACGAAGAGGAACTTGAATTCAGTGGCGTAGTTAGGATTTCATGTGATGGGACAAATAATGATGAAGATGAGTCAAAAGACCTACTTCATTTATAAAGACATGTTTGAAAAATGTCAAAATCGATTATGTAGAGTACAAATGAATTGTTATGTAGTATAATGATTCATTTATTCTTAATATATATATATATATATGTATATATATATGTATATATAACTTGAACAAAGATAAACTAGAGGAATGTTAGTTTTTTTACAACTAGATGTTTTGGGAGGTAAGTATATTTTTAGAATTAGATAATTTAATGAGAATGATTTCGTCTTGATCAAATTTCAAAATTTTTGAAACAGTCTCCAATTAAATGAAAAAAAAAACAAGCATCAACTGTACTAATTACATACTTACGTAGGTACAAACATCATGTAAATATATATATATATATATATATATATTTATGTGATGCAGGAAAAATAATTACTATTCACACTCTCATTTGTTCTTTTGCCCTCCAAAAAAATATTTTTTTAATGGTTAAAGATTATGTAGGGACATGGAAACTTGGGAATAAATTTTTCGTTTTGCCGATAGGGCTGTAGGCCATGACGAGGAATCTTGAGCTAAATATTAATGTATAAATTTTTGGATGTGCAATTTCATAATTAGCAACTTCGAATATGCAAGGCTTGGTTGTATTGAGAATACGATATTTATAAAGGGCAGTACATATTAGTCCAAATAGGTTTATAATTAAATATGCATGAACATGAGAAATAAAAATAATGAAAAAATAAATAATATATATATATATATATATATGTCTCAAGTGAGACAAGAATCAATTAAAGAAGCAAGAAAAGAATAGAAAAATAAAAGAGATAGAAATGACAGCCATTTGTGGTGTGTGTGTATCTTACATAATATTACAAAATATATATGTATATTTGCCATAAAGTGAGGCGGTGGAGAAACGTGTGGCCAAAGAAATAAAATGAAGAGATAAGAATTAGGAGGAGAAACCGAGAAGATAGAGATAGAAAAAAAAAAACAAAGGAGGCGGTGCAGGTCGCGTGAAAACAGGGAAAGAAATGAGAGAAAAAGAAAAGGGGGAAAAGAGAGAAAGAAAAAGGAGAGAGAGAGCGGGTCGGCAGAGGATGAGGACGGTGTCGCGGGGTCGCGCTTGATAACAAGGATGGCCGATATTATTGGTGGACGCGTACGTTAATGGCAGATTGGAACCACGACACAGCAGCTCGGGATGGTGTGTGCGCGTTTGGATGTGCAATTTGTGGGGTTCCCCTGTCTTTACCACTTCTAATTACTGCTTCCAATTGAGAAACCAGAGGTGTTGCTGCTTGGAATTTCTAGCAGATGAAGGTCGTTAGGTTGAATTTCAGGGCTGAGATCGCTGCAACTAGACGGTCCGTTTGATTTGTTTGTGGCCTAAATTGAAGGATTACAGTTGGGATATGTCAGGATGTTCAATCTATCTCTGCTTTGGAACTTTACGGTTGTGGTGGGTTCTAATACAAACCCGAGTTGTGTGTGGATGTTCGGGTTTTGTGGGACGGATTGTCTCACAAGGCAGCGGTCAGGTGTCTCTTTCTTCTTGTTTTACCTGAATTTCCTGTAGTTAGGTTGTTGATTGAATTGAGGAAATTAGTGCAGCAGGTTTATATGTGTGTGTGTGTATGTGTGTGTGTTTGTGTAGCGGTGTAACAAAGAGGATTCTGATACGGCTTGGAGTTGTGTGAGTGGATGTTACGGTTTTGTGGTTCGGGATTGTGTGTGATGTTGCGGTTTTGTCAATGGCTGCGGTGATGACTCGATTGAGCCTGAATTAGGGGGAGGAAATAGCGGGATGCCTATTTCTTCCTTGCGACTGCGGTATATGTATATGGATGTTTGCTTCAGTTGGTTGGGTATTGGGTTTCTTGTACAGGTAGAGGCTATGATCGGGGAATTTGAGACTGTTTTAAGGTTCCTTTCCAAGAAAGTTGTGACTTACGGTTGTAGGATTACAGTGTCTTGGGTGTATTGAGGGTTGAATGATGATGTTACGGTTTGAGGAAGATGATGCAGAATTTGGGTTTTGATAATTTGTTTGAAATGGTGCGGTTGTTATGGACAGTGAGGGTCAGTTGCCCTACTTGATGGGTTCTGTTGGGGGTTCGGTTATTGTGCCTGTGGGTATGTAGCGATGCAGCAAGGGGGGGACGGAAGTACAGAGGCGGTGAAGGGCCTGATATGGGTTCCAGTGAGAGATAGGAGTTGCGGCCGTATTGAGTTGAACTGGATTGGTTCAGTTGGATGGTCTTAGAGCCGCTGATTTGCAAAATTTGATGCAGTAGATCTGGAAAAATTGAGAGAAATAGTGACAGCAGCTACGATGGAGGTTCGGATGATGGATTTTGATACAACTCGGGATTATGTGAATGTTGCGGTTTGTGAAGTGACAAGGGATTTTAAAGGATCCAGAGAGCTGCTTGTTCAGTATTCTTTAAGTATTCTTAATGCATTCTAAGATCTGAATGAGGATCGAAGAAAACTAAGACTTTGGAGGGCTTTGAGTCAGAAAATGGAGGAACTTAAGAATGACGGTAAGTGATACAATAGTTGAGGACTCTGCAATGGAGGACTAGACAGTAATTTGATGAGAGGAAGGGAAAGTTCTTCAATATCTGATGGATGGGATGATTAAGGGACAGAATCCATCAGGATCATCGTCTGCTTGAGGGAAAAAGATTGAAGAAGTTGATGAAACTGGATTTACAATGGCTGGCCGACTCAATCAACCTGCCGGTGTGTTTTTTTCAACTTCCGAACCATGGACTAAAGATTAAACTGGTTGATTGGATTGCATAGTGGACACAGCTTAGTAGGGTTGTGACCAACCCAATCAGGTATGGTACTTTGCTAAGTAAGGAATAGGATTAAATTAGGATTGATGTGCATATTGATTGAATAATTCTTCTGCTTATCTGTTGCTAGAAGATCACATAGGAATTATTGCTTTGAGAACCATTGAGTTGATTGTTTATATGCTTACGTGTTCTTTATGATTATTTGGGAGGTATGATTTACTTCTTGAGTTGTCATCATATGTGATTTATGTTTTAGAAGGATTGTTGATATTGTGACATGTGGATTTGCATAAGCGTTGAGATTGATCGAGCATGACACGTAGATTTGTGGATGAAACCTTGTGATTTAAATGCTATTTGTTGATCTTAATTGTGATGCATTATTTAAAGCATGTTGCATATGCTTATGAAAGTGATGTTTCATTTGAACTGTACTATTGCATGATGAAATCATGGCATATTGGCATAGTGTGATTCCTTGAAAGCATAGTGTGGGTCAGCACGAGGTGCTGTGCATTATGAGGGCGTAGGTCCTGTGGTGAAAAACCCAAATTCTGGCCAACATCAGAACCCACGGGCTGACGGGGGCGGACCGTGAAGTGGGACATGGGTGACATAAAGTTGTATGTGTGCGTCACGCATATTGACATTGCATTGTAGAAATTCATGAATGTGATATTGATTTTGTATGGATGCATTATATAAATTGCCATCACATCATATGAATGATTAGGGAGGCATGTAGACATACATGTACACTTGCACATGCCATAACTTAATTTTGTTCCTTGCATTAGTATTGTACCATACCAGTAGTTGAGTTGACCCATTCGTGGGAACCATATTTCAGATGATACTCCCGACACTTGAGACATGAGGAAGTCTAGCCGAGTGGAGGAGACTTGACTGTAGATGGAAATATGGCCCGAGAGGCGTGTTTTGTGATGTATGGGCTTAAGCCCAATGACATATATGTTGTATCATGGTAGTATATTTTCGATTGTATAATTGGGCGATGTATATTTAACTTTGATAAAATTGTGGCCATCGAGTGAGGATGGATTGTGATGTGTTTGTATATATATGATGTATTGTGATTATCAGGGGAAAAAAGGCTCGAAAAACAAAGGAGGTTCTGCCGAAATTTTTTTAAAACAGGAATGTATGTAGGCTTGTATCTAAATTAGTTAAATTGTTATTTATTTATTTATTCGTCTATTTATTTTCTTCCTTTCTTTCGCCTCAGTCGCGTCCCCAGTTTCGGTCGAAAATTCGGGGCGTGACAGATTAACTTTATAAAGCTCAAATGTTGAAATGGAGAGATGTTTTATGTAAAGACTCAGAATTTTTTTTTATAAGTGTGTGTGTATGTAGAGTGTATCATCTATGTACATGTGGGTGTAGGTATGTATATATATATATATGTGTGTGTGATGTATTTTATGTATGTATGTGTAGTGAATTATATGTATGTATATAAGTATATATATAACTATACTAAAGGGGAGTAGAGGACAACCGAGAGGTGTGTGTCGGCTGTTGTGTGTGTGCAGGTGGCAGAGTGTGTGCAGCTGTGTGCTGCCATATATATGTGTGTGATATAATATATATATATATATATATATATAGGTAAACCAACAATGTCAACTTACATTAAATGCAAGCTGTGATGGAAAGGAAGGAAAGTTAGAAAAGAGGTGTGGAAGGAGAGAGAAAAGAGAGGAAACCGAGAGAGGGAAAGAGTGACAAGAGGGTTGAGTGTTGATGTATATATGAGTATGTATCCGTTGGGTTAGAAAGGAAAGAAATCAGTAAGAAGAAGAAATAGAGATTGAGAGCATTAGAGGGATATTCAGAAGTGAAGAAGCAAGGGAGAAGAAGGGAGAAAAGCATTGTTAAAGAGGTAAACATAAACCAACCCACTTTCTCTCTCTAAAAAATTTGTGAATATATGTAAACTATTATTGAGTTTCTTGGACATGCATATGTTTATTTTGGTGTTTCAAATGATCAAAAGTAAGCTAGGAGGTCAAAAAGGGGTTGACATGCCCAAACCAGGAAAAACAGCCATTGAAGGACCTCCATGAGAGCAGGTTTGAACCAACCAAAGCCAAACTGAGTTTGGTTTGTAAGGACCACGAATAGACCCCCACAGTGTTTTAAAAACACTAAGCGTTAACCCTAAGAACCAAGAGAGACCGTAGAAATTTGTGTTACAGACACGGTTTTAAAAACCCAACCTCCCCAAACCTTGTGAAAAGCCTAAATAGGAAAATAGGGACTTGAACCCTATGATAAATGGATCATAACAAAACAAACCTCAAGAGTTTTGGGCCAAAAATGACCTTGAACGGCCAAGTTGCAGGTTCGGCTATCAAGCCATGAACCGAGCATTTGAGCCAGACCTAGGTTTCCAAATGAATGCCAAAATGTTGCTAAAACCCATAGGAACTGAGGACACTAAAAAACAACGAGATTCAATCTCTCAAAACCCACGAAATTAAAAAGTTAGATTTACAGGATTAAGGCAACAGTGGTTCGGGCGTGGGGGAAAAGACGACTCCGCTGAGTCAACTCGTGGTTTGGTTAGGATGAGTCTTAACAGAGTGAAATTGGGGCTGTGTCGACTCAGGACGCGTGTCATGCGGTGGGGTTGGCCACCGCATTAATAAGACGCTGCCGTTTTGGGGGTTAGGGTTAAGTTTTTAAAATTGGAATTAGGGCTGTTTGGGTTTGAGGTTAATAAATTAAAAGGGGACAAGAAATGGGGGTGGAATAAACCGAAGAGGGCTAGGATAGCCTATCCTCGGTTTGAGGCGTTGGTTGCTGTTTGGCTTAGAAAAGGTTTGAAAAAAAATTGCGCAGGGGCGCAACCCCTACGACTTAAGCCGTGGTAAAGCGCGTGGAGTGTGGAGAGTGGAACCGGTTTGGACAGGACAATCCCGTGTCCTATTATGCCACTAATATATATATATATATATGTATATATATTATATAATAACAATAATTAATTAATTAAAATTAATTTAATTAATTAAATACCCCGAAATGGCCCGGAGCCCAAATTAGACAAACCATAGGTGTATTCTAACTATATTGGACCTCCTGAGACCAATGGTGAGGTCCGTGATGCGAGATGAGGTCCCGAAAAATAAAAGACCCGTAATAATGTAACGATAAAATGGTCTGTTTGGGCTCAAATACGATATGAATTATCTAGATTAATTAATTTAAATAAATGATTTAAATTAATAAATTTTAAATTTAATTTGGACGCCTAAATTAGTAGAACGAATAATGAAAACTTATTATTTTGGACCCTCTGAATTTAATAGTGAGGTCCGTTTTACGAGACGGAGTCCCGAAAAAATAAAATAACCGTAGAATGACAAAATGACCAAAATGCCCCTACGTCAAAGGTAAGTCAAACGGACTCCGATTCAGTTAAGTAAATAGTGAATTTTTATTAATTCAAACCTACTGGACTTAACGGTGAAATCAAAATTATGAAAACAGAACCCAAAAAGTAGAGACACGTAAATGACCATTTTGCCTTTGGGTAAATTAAGTTTAAAATGGAAATCGTAAAGCATAAATTAGTACGGGAGGTATTTAGAGTAACGAGGCATAAATTCGGTAAATTATATGAAAGCTGAAACGTGTTTATTGATTTATAGGCAAGTCAAAAGGAAAGGAGGAAGTCACGGGATATTAAGACATTGATAAGGTAAGTGGATTTCTATCTTTTATACGTGGTTTTCCAAGCCACGATCTTTCTATACTGCCAATTTTGTACTCATGTATTTATACCCACTGTTATTGTTCCCACCATGGATATTGTTCTACCTGGTGGATGTCTATTGGTTGATGGTTCATGGCTTGATTCATTGTGTTGATGTTATTCACTGTATGCTTATGTTATGATGTTCCATGCTTTGCACACCTCATATGGAATACGATATAATCCTGAGTTATGTTAAATGCCGGGTTCTGTGCTCAGACACATTACCCTTCTGATGCTATCTGATTGACTGGACCTACAGGTCAATTTATGGGACCTACGGGTCAAATGGACATGTGGCAATGATGGCGTTTTTACGTAGTGAGTTTTAATGGCATTTTATATGCCTTCATGTTAAAGGGGGGTATGCCGGGCCCTAAAAGACCGAGGGTATGCCAAACCCTGAATAGAGTAAATGCATCATTCATGCTGACTGTTATGTGATGTTCATTTGATTCATGTGATGTTTCATTTCACTCTTGATAGTTCCATGTTGACAGTACCTTTATTCATTTGACTCGATTGAGATCATTCCATTATGGCAGTACATTTACGTCGATTGTGAACGTTGAATGTTCCCGTATTCATGTTATATCACTGTTCTTATTGGGTTATCATGCCTTACTGTTCATTGGCCATTTTGGCACCTTACTGTTGACTGAAATTGTTTCCATGACTGGCTATCATGTTCATCTATGATCCTATATGTTCCACGATTACTCTAACCCCGTATTTGAGATAGGCGTTTACTTACTGAGTTTGTAGCTCACCCCTTACTAAATTTTTTTCAGGTGAGAATGTTACAGAACCACAGTAGGAGATCAGGAGATTAAAGAGACAGTTGAAGAGCATAATAGTAATGAATGAAGTCTCTCCCATGTACTCACCACCTAAGAGTGGTTTAGGATCAGTTTATTGTTAGTTTGAAGTTTAGTCTTTGAACAATAATTGTAATAAAGCTTCCGCATTTTAATGTCATGTTTATATTATTTACTGTTATGATTGGTAAAAGAATGGAAAAAGTAGGGACGGCCATGGGGTCGGCCCCACGATATGAGATCCGCATAGGGTGGGTTTCGGGTCGTGACAACTTGGTATCAGAGCAAAGTCTTAGGTTCTAGTGAGTCATGGGAGACAGGATTAGAGTACTAGAATTGTTAAAGTCTAAGAGTTAGTCGATGGATAATACTGACATTACTAGGCTAGACTTTTATGCGAACAGTGATAGTTCTTTTACATATACATTGACTGATTATCCTTTACAGGAAAGGTTAACACCAAAAGATGATTGGGCTACCATACCAGTATCCGTAGGTATTTTTCAATTACTTACAACCTACTCATATATTGTCTAGAGAATTGATTTATAATTCCGCATTTACTGTTAGGTTGAACTTTGAAACAGAACCTCTAGGCTACTTGTTAACTGTTTCCAATACCATTGAGAGATTATTATTAGTGAATACTATATATCGGGGAAAAGACTATATGTTATCGGTGATCCTTGAACAATTGAGATGATTGGTAATTAATAACCTTTAAGGAAATAGAAATATGTTTAAAAGAAAAACGATGAGGATTCTCAAGGAATGACATTGAAAATATTTGAAGAGATTTCTATAAATGTTATAGATAGATAACCGAGGCTTGAATGAGAGATAGTTTGTAGGAAACTGAATGGATAATTTTAGGAGGACCAAAAATATGAAAATTCTCGAGTAAGTCATAGGTAGACACTGATAGGGTGAAGATGAGTAGAGTGGTGAAGACAAGTACTAAAGGAGCGAGATTGCCAGAATTGATCTTATGAACTGTGATGATTTTGGAAAGAGGCTGACACATGATGAATGAATATTCGGGAGAGATCCATGAATCTTGTAATCTAAGATGAGGTGTGATACGATTTTAGTCAATACTCTACCAAGTTGGATGAAGGTAAATGATAGAAGATTCTGAATAACTGTTCGAGGTCAATGTGATTCAAATTATTGTAAAGACAGAACTGGTAGTAATCATATAGAGAAACCATGAAATTGAGATGATATATGATTCTGAGGTATTACGAGGAAATCATTATTGAATGATATATATAAGGCATATGAGATACAGATCATAAGTACACGGTTATTAACCGATTAGATATCTTTGGAGGAACTAAGAATTCGAGGATTTAAATAGTTAAATGATTGGTGAATTTTGGAAAACGATAGCTTGATTAAATACTAAGGTTACTAGTTTTCGGGAAAGACTATGCTATGACTGACTTGATGTTTCTTGGACGATTGAGATGATTAAATGAATAGTAACTTTTGGGAGGAAGTAGTATGCTTGAGGACAAAGGTTGAGAATTCTTAGGAAGAATAATACCCGTGTTGAGGTGGATGACTCTTAAGTCATTAAATTGGAATTGATCTATGAATTGGGGGAAACTAGCATTTTAACAAGGGCAACAGCAAATGCTCTTTTAAAAGATATAAGGTGACATAGAGTTGGGATTGTGAAATCTTGGAAAGTCGAGGAATTTAACAACAAGTCTATGTAAGAGATGGTCTGAGGAAGACTTACTGAATGGTAACATGAGGCGTTAAGACTCGAGATGGACTGACGATATGTCAGAATTAGGAAGATTCTTGAGTGAGTCATATAGGGTAAAGACAAATGCATTATTGGTAGACAGAGACTGATTAAATGAGATTATCAAGTGAACATTTATGAACTGTGATGGTCCTAAAAGGAGATTGACATGTAATAAATGATAGTTGGGAAAATTCAATAGATCTTATTAACCTAGGTAACAATAGGACCTAATTGTGGGTTATACTTTATTGAGCTAGCTGAATCTAACTCAAAAGATAAATGATTGATGACATTGAATGATTTTGAGGATTTACGTGACCTAGCAATTAAAGAGACGAAAATTGTGGCATACATAATGCATATAAAAACTAGTGAGGACAATGACTGTGTTAAAGTGCTACCTAATTAATTAGGTTACGAGAACAATCAAGATCGAGGTAGAAAGTAAGAATAATTGAATTGTGACACAAAGGAAGTAGGGAATTTCCATTTGGAAAAAAAAAAAAAAAAATTGATATCGTTGTGATAAACTTTGAATGTCAAATGTAACGATAAAATGGTTAGACGACTAAATGATGTGAACAATCCTAAAATATGATATGAAGTCACAGAATGTACAAGGGACTCCCTCTACGGTTGAATAAGTTCTTGAAAGAACGAAATGAAAAAAAAAAAAAGTGAATAACGATCGGGGAGAGAAATGTAACATAGGGTGGAAAACCAAATATAATGACGAGGATAAGAAATGAGACAGTTGAACAACCGTTATGAGCAAAGGTAAGTGAAACCAAAAGAATGGTCATAAACTAACAAGTCATAAAACTTGAGACTTGAACTGATCAAATGATGTGGAAAATCCTAGGTAAACCAAATATGATAACACCATTAAGGATGCTTTCGAAGTAGACTATCACATGAAGAATCAGTGACTGGGGTAAAAGACTACTCTAAAATTTTATAAGTATATGTACCATACCTTAATCTATGAAGGGATGAGGAATCAAAACTTATGAAAAGAGCAATGGTAAAAAGCACCTGCCTATAATGTGGAAAAAAAAAATAGAGGAATTGATCTCCTTAATCTATCTAAATCATAAAATGATAAGCATGAATTTGAAAACAAAGACATTAATGCCAATGAACAATACAAGTGAAATGAAAAGAGGATTGATAAATCTTCAAGAAATGGGTAATTGATTAAGAAATCACAAATGAAAAGTTCGAATAAATTTGAGAACACCTGAGCAGGGGATAAATATTGTAATGCAAAGAGAATACGAGTAAATCGTCCTAACACGAACCAAAAGATGTTCATGAAAACGAAAGGGAATATGATACTTTGTCCTTAGGAAAACTTAAAGTACTTGAATGAGATGACCAAAACACTCTAAACAATAGAGATGGTGTAGTCTAGTTACACCGTTGACTTCCTAGGACCTCTCCCAAAGAAACGGATAGAAAAAAAAAAGGGATCGAGGTGCTAGATATCTTTACTTGGCACATGTCAATGGAAGGTGAGAGACCATGAACAATAAAACAATTACGACTTAATACCAAATGAGATGAATATAACAACTAGCGGCAAAACTAGTCAGGAGACTGGTAGCAAGGAGAAATAGTCAAGTAACTGAAAAGATGACTCAAGGTGAGTAATGAAAGTAATAGATCCCTAGCCCCAGATTTGGGAACTAAAGAAATACGCATGAGAATGTTAATATTAAAATTTGGAGACAATGAGTGAAAGTCCCGAGGAAGTAAAAGGGTCAAACCCTTAACTTTTAAATTCACTATTGAAAGAAAATAAAGAGGAATACAAAAGAACTATGAATCCTATAGAAAGAAATCTTCCTGCCTAAGCATATAGTATCTGAAGAATAAAGATAAGTTCAAGAGACAGGTTACAACGAAACTTATGTTGATGAAACTGGCATGATGAGGTGACAGAGTTTCATGGATTACGAACATTCGAGTTTTGAGGACAAAACTCAATTTAAGGGGGGTAGAATGTAACACCCTGACCCATTGTAACCGAGCCAACATGGCCTAATGCTACGATAACGAAATAAAATTTGATTGAATTTCAATAATGGGAATGTAAGGATGTAGGTCACGATAAACGGATAACAATAATAAAAGAAATAAAAATTTAAAAATTAAAAAGGGAATAAAACAAAATGGAAAATAAAAAGAAAAGAAAAGAATTGGAATAAAAATGAGGAATTATATAAATATATATATATATACACATATATAAATGGACATGGTTACATATATATTAACTGCTAAATAACTTAAAGAGAACATTATATATATATATATATATATATATTATATGTGTGTGGAGTATAATGTAACTGAAGAAAAAAAAAACAACAAAAGGGGGACGGAAGTAGGGGAAACGGCACAAAGCAGGAAATAACAAAAAAAAAACGGAAGAAGGGAAGAGAGAAAGGGGGAGAGAGAGAGTGGGAGGGGCGGTTTCTCTTGGTGTTAATCAACAGCCGTGTCTCTTGGTTGTATATACAACCGTGTGGTAGAAGTAGAGAAAGAACAGAAGAAAAAAAAAACAGAGGATGGCTGGACGCTAGAACAGAGGAGAAAAGGAAGGAGAAAGAGGAAGAAGAAGGAGGAGATAGGTCAAGGGGCACCTTGTGTGAGTTGAGAAAGAAGTGGAGGAGGAAACGAGCCAAGACAAATCGGGTCTGGACAGTGGATTCGGAAGTGAAAGCAGTGATTTCTCTGTACGCGCGATTGGGTGAGATAGATCAACTTATGTGATTTTATTTTTATTGTAAGCATGAATTATTGTTTGAAATAGATTTTGGGAAGCATGGGAATTTATTTGATTTATGAATGGATATAGTTGATGTTGGAATTGTTAGAATTGAATCAAAGAAAATGAAAATTAAACAACCGGACAGAATGTTAAACTGGGCGCAACAGTGAAAAACGGAGGAGAAAAACTGATCGGGTGGGGCGATTTTGTTGCGATTAATTGGGTTAGATCATGGGTAATTGATTCTTTTGGGTGTAGGGACATTTTAGAATCAAATCGGGATTGAAATCGTAGGAGAAAACGAGAGAAAATGGAAGGGAAAGGGGCTGCGGGAAAACCGCACAGCCCCTGGTGCGCTACTGTTTCGATTAATTTGGGAGTGCTCCGGCACTCCGATTTGAAATCTGACGGTAGATTTGAGTTGCGCATGACTGGTAGGTGTGAACCCCACTGAGAAACGTAAGAAAACCCATCGTCGGCAAGTCGCCGTTGCCGGAGAAGACAACTAACACGCTGGAGTGTTGTTGTGCGACTGCTGGGTTTTGTGATTTTATTTTGGCCAAACCGGGTCGGGTCTGACCCGACCCACCCATTCAGATGACTGCCCAACACTTGTACTTCATGGGTGAATTTTTAAATTCGAGTTTAGATAGTGTTTGGTTAGAAAGGAGAAGCTATCCAATGGTTGGGTTAAACTTGAACAAGGAAATGAAAAACAATGGAAAATGTTAAATGAAAAATTGGTATGGCAGTGAATTGAACCTGTGACCAAAGGAGTAAGGGTGAGAGACTTAGCCACTGTGCCACCAAGGCACATGTG
This sequence comes from Nyssa sinensis, assembly GCA_008638375.1. Taxonomy (NCBI): domain Eukaryota; kingdom Viridiplantae; phylum Streptophyta; class Magnoliopsida; order Cornales; family Nyssaceae; genus Nyssa; species Nyssa sinensis. The sequence continues at coordinate 14,375,677 of CM018033.1, read as the reverse complement.
GTCTGTTTGGGCTCAAATACGATATGAATTATCTAGATTAATTAATTTAAATAAATGATTTAAATTAATAAATTTTAAATTTAATTTGGACGCCTAAATTAGTAGAACGAATAATGAAAACTTACTATTTTGGACCCTCTGAATTTAATAGTAAGGTCCGTTTTACGAGACGGAGTCCCGAAAAAATAAAATAACCGTAGAATGACAAAATGACCAAAATGCCCCTACGTCAAAGGTAAGTCAAACGGACTCCGATTCAGTTAAGTAAATAGTGAATTTTTATTAATTCAAACCTACTGGACTTAATGGTGAAATCAAAATTATGAAAACAGAACCCAAAAAGTAGAGACACGTAAATGACCATTTTGCCCTTGGGTAAATTAAGTTTAAAATGGAAATCGTAAAGCATAAATTAGTACGGGAGGTATTTAGAGTAACGAGGCATAAATTCGGTAAATTATATGAAAGCTGAAACGTGTTTATTGATTTATAGGCAAGTCAAAAGGAAAGGAGGAAGTCACGGGATATTAAGACATTGATAAGGTAAGTGGATTTCTATCTTTTATACGTGGTTTTCCAAGCCACGATCTTTCTATACTGCCAATTTTGTACTCATGTATTTATACCCACTGTTATTGTTCCCACCATGGATATTGTTCTACCTGGTGGATGTCTATTGGTTGATGGTTCATGGCTTGATTCATTGTGTTGATGTTATTCACTGTATGCTTATGTTATGATGTTCCATGCTTTGCACACCTCATATGGAATACGATATAATCCTGAGTTATGTTAAATGTTGGGTTCTGTGCTCAGACACATTACCCTTCTGATGCTATCTGACTGACTGGACCTACGGGTCAATTTATGGGACCTACGGGTCAAATGGATATGTGGCAATGATGGCGTTTTTACGTAGTGAGTTTTAATGGCATTTTATATGCCTTCATGTTGAAGGGGGGTATGCCGGGCCCCAAAAGACCGAGGGTCTGCCAAACCCTGAACAGAGTAAATGCATCATTCATGCTGACTGTTATGTGATGTTCATTTGATTCATGTGATGTTTCATTTCACTCTTGATAGTTCCATGTTGACAGTACCTTTATTCATTTGACTCGATTGAGATCATTCCATTGTGGCAGTACATTTACGTCGATTGTGAACGTTGAATGTTCCCGTATTCATGTTATATCACTGTTCTTATTGGGTTATCATGCCTTACTGTTCATTGGCCATTTTGGCACCTTACTGTTGACTGAAATTGTTTCCATGACGGGCTATCATGTTCATCTATGATCCTATATGTTCCACGATTACTCTAACCCCGTATTTGAGATAGGCGTTTACTTATTGAGTTTGTAGCTCACCCCTTACTAAATTTTTTTCAGGTGAGAATGTTACAGAACCACAGTAGGAGATCAGGAGATTAAAGAGACAGTTGAAGAGCATAATAGTAATGAATGAAGTCTCTTCCATGTACTCACCACCTAAGAGTGGTTTAGAATCAGTTTATTGTTAGTTTGAAGTTTAGTCTTTGAACAATAATTGTAATAAAGCTTCCGCATTTTAATGTCATGTTTATATTATTTACTGTTATGATTGGTAAAAGAATGGAAAAAGTAGGGACGGCCATGGGGTCGGCCCCACGATATGAGATCTGCATAGGGTGGGTTTCGGGTCATGACACGAGTGATTCGTCGAATGTCTTTAGTAGGTTGTATATCCGAGAGATAATACGACTACATGGGGTTGTCGTGTCCATTGTTTCAGACAGAGACCCACGTTTCACTGCATAGTTTTGGCAGAGCCTTCAGACAGCCTTAGGGACTTAGCTACAGTTTAGTACTGCCTTTCACCCTCAGACTGACGGTCAGTCAGAACGTACCATTCAGATCCTAAAGGACATGCTTAAGGCCTGTGTTATGGACTTCAGGGGTAGCTGGGAGGATCACCTTGCTTTGGTAGAGTTTTCCTACAATAACAGCTATCAGTCCAGTATTGAGATGGCACCACTCGAGGCGTTGTATGGTAGGTAGTGTCGTTCACTGGTGTGTTGGACCGAGGTGGGGGAGACAGCAGTTTTGGGACCCGACATAGTCTGTGAGACCACGGACAAGATACAAGTGATCATGCATCATTTGTTGACAGCACAGAGCCGCCAGAAAGCTATGCAGACAAGAGGCGACGACCTCTGCCATTTGATGTTAGGGGACATGTGTTCCTCAAGGTCGCCCCACGGTAAGGATTGAGGAGATTTGGGCATAGTGGGAAGGTATTGCCACGGTTCATAGGCCCATTTGAGATCCTTGGGAAGGTTGGTGAGGTGCCCTACAAGCTAGCATTACTGCCACAGCTATCTGGGGTTCACGATGTCTTCCATGTGTCGATGTTGAGAAAGTACGAGCCTGACCCCTCACATGTACTCGATTGGGTAGATCTTCAGTTAGAGGGTGGCGCTTCTTATGATCAGAGGCCCGTAGAGATATTGGACTCGAGGGACCAAGTTTTGCGAGGCTGGACCATCCCTTTGGTCAAGGTTCGTTGGAACCATCATAGGGTCGAGGAGGTTACTTGGGAACGTGAGGCTGAGGTCCGTGCTAGGTATCCCGAGTTGTTTGTTCATTGATGTATATTTTTTTAAAATTTCGGGACAAAATTTCTTTAAGGAGGGAAAGATGTAAAGACCCGAATTTTTTTTTTTTGGAATAAACAAATATTTTTTTTTTATAAAATATGTGTGTGTGTAGAGTGTATCATCTATGTACATGTGGGTGTAGGTATGTATATATATATATGATGTATTGTATGTATGTAAGTGTAATGAATTATATGAATGTATCTATGTATATATATACCTATATTAAAGGGGAGTGGAGGACAACCGAGAGGTGTGTGTAGGCTGCTGTGTGTGTGCAGGTGGCAGAGTGTGTGTGCGGTTGTGTGCTGCCATATATATGTGTGTGATATAATATATATATATATATATATATATGTAAACCAACAATGTCAACTTGCATTAAATGCAAGCTATGATGGACAGGAAGGAAATTCAGAAAAGAGGTGTGGGAGGAGAGAGAAAAGAGAGAAAATCGAGAGAGGGAAAGAGTGACAAGAGGGTTGAGTGTTGATGTATATATGAGTATGTATCCATTGGGTTAGAAAGGAAAGAAATCAGTAAGAAGAAAAAATAGAGACTGAGAGGATTAGAGCGATATTCAAAAGTGAAGAAGCAAGGGAGAAGAAGGGAGAAAAGCATTATTAAAGAGGTAACCACAAACCAACCCACTTTCTTTCTCTAAAAAATTTGTGAATATATGTAAACTATTCTTGCGTTTCTTGGACATGCATACATTTATTTTGGTGTTTAAAACGATCAGAAGTAAGCTAGGAGGTCAAAAAGGGGTTGACATGCCCAAACTAGGAAAAACAGCCATTAAAGGACCTCCATGAGAGCAGGTCTGAACCAACCAAAGCCAAACTGAGTTTGGTTTGTAAGGACCACGAATAGACCCCCACAGTGTTTTAAAAACACTAAGCTTTGACCCTAAGAACCAAGAGAGACCCTAGAAATTTGTGTTGCAGACACGGTTTTAAAAACCCAACCTCCCCAAACCTTATGAAAAACCTAAATAGGAAAATAGGGACTTGAACCCCATGATAAATGGATCAAAACAAAACAAACCTCAAGAGTTTTGGGCTAAAAATGACCTTGAACGGCCAAGTTGCAGGTTCGACTATCAAGCCATGAACCGAGCATTTGAGCCAGACCTAGGGTTCTAAATGAATGCCAAAATGTTACTAAAACCCAAAGGAACTGAGGACACTCAAAAACAGAGAGATTTGATCTCTCAAAACCCACGAAATTAAAAAGTTAGATTTACAGGATTTGGGCAACAGTGGTTCGGGCATGGGGGAGAAGGCAACTTCGTTGAGTCAACTCGTGGTTTGGTTCGGTCGAGTCTTAACTGAGTGAAACTGGGGCTGTGTCGACTGAGGACGCCTGTCATGTGGTGGGGTTGGCCACCACATTAATAAGACGCTGCCATTTTAGGGGTTAGGGTTAAGTTTTTAAAATTGGAATTGGGGTTGTTTGTGTTTGAGGTTAATAAATTAAAAGGGGGATAAGAAATAGGGGTGGAATAAACCAAAGAGGGCTGGGATAGCCTATCCTCGATTTGAGGCGTTGGTCACTATTTGGCTCAGAAAAGGTTTGAAAAAAAATTGCGTAGGGGCGTAGCCCCTATGACTTGAGCCATGGTGAAGCGCATGGAGTGTGGAAGGTGGAACCGGTTTGGATAGGACAATCCCGTGTGCTATTATGCCACTAATATATATATATATATATATATATATATTATATAATAACAGTAATTAATTAATTAAAATTAATTTAATTAATTAAATACCTCGAAATGGCCCGGACCCCAAATTAGACAAATCATAGGTGTATTCTAACTATATTGGACGTCCTAAGACCAATGGTGAGGTCCGTGACGTGAGATGAGGTCCCGAAAAATAAAAGACCTATAATAACATTAAAAATTACCAAAATGCGCCTGAGTTGAAATGCAGTCAAACGAACTCCGATTAAGGTAAACAAATAGTGGAATTTTATTATTTTAATCATTCCGAACTCAACCATGGAGTCCAATTTGAGAAAAGAGGTCTCGGGATGTAAGGATCCGTAAAAGTGCAAAATGATCGTTTTACCCTTTTTAGCTCAGATGTCCAAATTGAATTCTGTGAAACCCTAAACTGACTTTGTTCAACGTTCCAGACTCAATGGTAGAGTTTATTTTAGAAAAATAGAAACTTATAAAATAAAGACATAAAATTTGATGAATAGCATAATTCAAGTAGAAAATGGACTGAGTTGCATTTTATGATTTTAGGGACACTGAAAGGCAAGGAAAAGGTAGTCTGACCTTCTACATTCTCGCTGTTAGTTCAGTTACCTTGTGAGGGCGATCTCTTAGGGTTGAGACCAACACATCAGGTATGATATTTTGCTAAGTAAGAAATAGGATTAAGTTTAGGAGTAATTGCCCTATTGACTTGATGATTCACATATTTGTTTGATTGTTTATGTGCTTATGTGTTTCTTGTTATCTTTTTGAAAGTTTGGCTAAGTGAAAAATGTGGATCATGATCGTATGTTTATTCCATGTGCTAGTGCAATATGTGAATTGTATTCTTCGAGAATTGTTAAGATTATGAAATATGTAACTTAAAGCATGTGTTTAAATGGACTATGTATGGCATGTACCCTTGATGAAAGGATTTGGTGATTGGAATGTTATTGTGTAACACATTGTCTAAAGCATGCTTCATGTGTGGATAAGATGCTTTATTAAGATTACATCATGGCTTGGTGGAATCAGAGCATATTGGCATAGTGTGATTCCTTGGAACATGGTGTGAGTTGAGCATGTGGTGTTGTACATTATGAGGGTGTAGATCCTATGGTGAAAAGCGCAAAATCGGCCATTGGTACTCGCATGCCAAACGGGGTCCGGACCATGAAACGAGACATACTGTGGTACTTGCAGGCCAATGGGGAAGGACCGTAAAACGAGACATGAGTGTGGCATGGAGTTTGCATGATTGCGTCATACATACTGTTCTTGTACTACATAGATGATATTAGATGACATTTAGATATAAATGTACACTTGCACATGCCACGCCTTAATTTTGTTTCTTGTATTAGCATTTTGTTATACCAGCAGTTGAGCTGACCCATTCGTGGGATACCATATTACAGATGACACCCCAGCTACATGAGACTCGGTGATTTCTTAATAAAGGAAAGAACTTGGAGTGTTTTCTGGACTGTACTTTACATTTTATGTGTTGATGAGGACTGATGCCTACCTAGTTAAATCCTTTGAGTTGTCATTTACTTACCTTTCTTGCTTTATATCGCTTACCCCCAGGTTCGTGGAAATTCGGGGCGTGACATTTTAATTCAAATAAACATTCCAAAAATGGGGGAAAAAGAAAAAAGAAAATAGTAAAGAACTATTGCTAAAAGATGATACCTTCTGTGTTTTATCCCCAATAAATTTTTTATTTTAAATTATTTCTTTTTATGAAACCCATGTATGATTTTTTTAAAAACAGAAATTTGCAAACATTATTTGCACCCCACTTTTTCATTTATATAATTTATTTCATTTCAGTTTATAGAACTCTAATTGCTTAGATTTATGAAGTCACGACTATTCATACAAAATTGAAACTTTTAATGCTCTATAAAATGATTAAGTTATTCATTATATTCAAAAATTTTATCAATTCAATATCAACCAAATTAGTTGACTGGAATTCAACAATTTTCACAAGACAAAAGAAGAACTTGGACTTTTCTCGATGAACTCTTTTTAAGTCCTCTACTGGGATAATGTCTTAAACATAAAAATAAAATTTTAGTTATGTCATTGTTTTTTTATTTACTGATTGATCAATCCTTGTTTTATAGAAACCGTGATTTAAACTATAAAATAAAAAAATAAAGTAAAAATAAAAATAATAACTTATATACCATAAAATGACAGACCAATTCAAGCATGTCACGTGTGTGCATAGAGCACTTGCATACACAGACCAAGAAGGGTTCTTCTATCCAAAACAGACAAGCAGACAGCGTTCAGAGCTTCATTGTTCGGAATGGTGCAGGATCTCTGGCCTTTCCTCTAGAGTAGCAAATACAAGGTATGTACCTAGAGGGGTTCCGATCTAATCACCGCCTTACATGCCCTACCGATCTCATAATAAGGAAACAGAGTTCAACATGGAAACTACTATTCTCGGATATCTTCAAAACCCTAAGGTGCGCTTTTAAATTACAGTAAATCAATTCCTTTCAATTACAGTATTTTATTTTCCTAACTTTATCATTAGAGCGGCTACCATCGGAGCCTACCCAATGGCCCTTTGATTTTTGAGTTCTTGACAGTTGACGAAGAATGGAAGCCCCACTGATCAGAAAGTGCAACATTAGTTTAGCGCCGTCTGTGGGAACGAAAATTGCTTCTGCTAACTTTCTTCTTCGAAAACAACAACTCTTGTTCCCTTTTCTTTAAAAAGACAATGGCTCCCAATCTTCGTCCTAGAAAGAGTTCTCAAAACCCTTGAAATCAACCTCTCGTAGGAAGAGGAAAGGGGAAAACACCTAGTCACCTACAACAACAACTCAATCGGATTCAGCGACAATCTGACCAGATGCAAGAACAACTCGTTGCATGTCCCAAGCTCTAGCTTCGTTGGCCTAGAATCAGCGGGGCAATGTCCCTCATCCTCCTCCTACTAACATTGCTAAGAAAGGGCTCAGCCTTCCGCCGCCACCACCATGGGTGGAGGAACTCCCAATAAAGAGGTCCCCAACGTGCAGTCGGTACACCCTCATGGTACCACTTATATAGGGGCCGACCCCAAACATCAACTGCTGTAGGGAGAAGGATGCCGGTTTTTCACCCTGTTGTCCACTATTAAAGCAGAATGAGGATCCCAACTCCAGCAGCCTCAGGGGCCGATCTAGTGCCACAAGGGTTTCAGCCTCCACTAGTGTCAGCTCCCTCAATCCAAGGAAGGTAACGTCTCCCTACCACTATTGGAAAAACTCATCCCATGAAGCTGCAAGATAGGGCCAACAGCGGGGCCCAAATCCACAACCAGTTCTACTTTGAATTCCTCAAATGACGAAGCTGATAACAGACTCCATGGAAGAAACTGTTTTTACTAGAGGGACCCACGCCCCTCTAGAGCAAGATGAACTAGGAAAGCTACTCGGGAGGTTCACCATGCCATTTACCTCTTCCATAATGGCAGAGGAACGGCCAAAGGAGTTCGTTGTCTCGAAGTTCACCCTTTAAGACGGCTCTGAGGACACTGGAGACCATTTCTCCCACTATCAGCATACAATGGCTCTACATGGGGTTACTAATGCCTTCATGTGCCGAACTTTCATAACAAGCCTCAAAGGTACCACTTTGAAATGGTTCCACAACCTCCCCCAAGAATCGATCACCAATTTTTATAAGCTTAGTAAGCAATTCCTTGATCGATTCCTAACTAGCAAGAAGCTAAGGAAAGGGCCAGAATTCCTATTAATTGTAAAGCAGGCAAAGGAGGAGTCACTTCGGGAATATATTGCTCGCCTTAATACCGAGCTCACAGAAATAATGGATTGCAACCCGCACTTTCTAGTAGCAGCTCTTACCTCTGGCCTAGGGCCTGGGTGCTTCTAAAATTATTTGACAAAGAATCCTTTCGCCGGCATAGCGACACTTATGGAGCGGACACGGAAATACATAAACTTAGAGGATACAAAGATGTCCTTCCGAAAGGCGAAAGAGCAGGTTCAAAAAGATGATCACCTTTAGAAGAAGGATACCAGCGTAACTAGGAAAAGGGTTAGGAGTCTCGACAAGAGGGCGATATCCAGAACCCAGAACAGTCCTAATTCTGGAAGGTACGACACTTTCACCCCTCTGAATGACTCTCTCACTCACATACTCTAGCAAATACAGACCCGTAAAGACCTAAAGTGGCCAAAGTTATTAAAAAGCAATCCCGACACCGGAGATCAAAACAAGTTCTATAACTTTCACAAGCATACGGACATACCACTGATGAATGCAGAGCTCTTAAGCAATAGATTGAACATCTCATCAGAAGAGGGCAGTTGCGGGAGTTCGTCCGGTGGAACGGGAGGTAGAACCCCTGTAACAAAAAAGCACAACAAAGAAGGCAAGAGTAAATGCCTGAATAGAGGGAAGCTTGAAAAGAACAACCACACCAAAATAATCAAGTCATCTTTGTCCTCCATGTTGACAACCTGATGATAGGAATGTCTAATCGAGCCAGGAAATGATATGCTCGGGAGGCAAGAATAGAGCTGCATGTATTCCAGATCTCAACCATTGAAAAAAGGCTGAAACTGGGACCACAAATCCAGTTCTGAGAGTTAGATCTTGCTGGGGTACACTGTCCTCACAGTGATGCCCTCATCATCTCACTCAAAATCGCTAATTTTGAGATTATGAGGGTTCTGGTGAACACGGGAAGCTCCACCAACTTGTTGTTTTATGAACCTTTCAAGCACACAAAGCTCAACCTTAACGACATCAAGGCCACCACCACTGTAATGGCGGGATTTGATAGGAACCTCAGCACCCCACTGGGCAAATAGACCTCCTGACCACAACGGGAGAAAGAGACGGTTAAAAGACATTGATCTTTGATTACATGGTCCTAGACTTTAAGTCTACCTTATCAGGAGTTTTAGTGTCAATAGTAGTATTAGGAGAACAGTTTACCAAATAGCAAGTTGTATTGACGGCCTCAGCTCAAAATGCACTACAGGAAAATGCACGATTAGCGACGCACACATGCATCGCTAATAGTGGCCAAATGTGTCGCTAAAGAGATTTTGCGACGCACAGAGGGGCGTGGCTAAAGATGTCCGAAATATTCGTGTGGTTAATAGTATTAGCGACGCACACATCCCTTTGCGTCGCTAAAGGTAACTATTAGCGATGCGGCACAGTACGTCCCTAATAATTGGGCTGGTGCGTCGCAAATACTATACACGAACGCAACGTGCGTCGCTAAAAGCTACTATTAGCGATGCTCAGTGTGCGTCGCTAATGGTAGCTTTTACCAACGCACAGAGTGTGCGTCGCAAATGGTATATTTATCCGACCTTTAGCGACCCTTGTTATGCGTCGCTAATAGTGTGTAGCCAATCTTTAGTGACGAATTTGAAGCGTTGCAATAAATTGATTTCTTAGTTTTTAGCGACGCATTTTGTGCGTCGCTAAAAGTTTAACTTTTTTTCCCATACATGATTTGTTTTATTTGTTGTTTTATTCCTTTTTAAACCTGTATCAATCATTCTGATATACAGTAAAATTCAAACAAAAAGAAAAATATATTCATATATATATATATATATTATACTAATTAAGTAGTTACATTTGTGTAAGTACAATTTAAGCATAAATACAAAAATAAAAAATTATCTCAAAAAATGTAACTACAGATGTCGATGAAAAAAGAAGAAGATAAAAATAGTCAATCCCGATGCAAGACCAAAAGACCCCGGCGCAATAATCCCAATCAATCTCAAATAAAGATCAAATGATATATATTAGAACACTTATTAAACATATATGCAAGTGAATATATTTTTTTTTTCCATGCATAAATAGTAAGAACGGCATAAAGTAGCATAAGTTGCAAACCACTAATCCGACTGATTGCCCTAAGTTTTTGGTAGTCTATTTTGTCATTTGTGGGGTGTGTGATGGGGTATCGAGATAGTTAGGCAGATATCTGGTATTTTGGTCGGTGAAAACCCCAAAACCCTCATTTTCGAAGCAAAAACTTGCATAAGTTTCAAACTGTTAATCTGAATCGAGTGTCGTAAGTTTGTGCAAGTCTATTTTATCATTTTTGAGGTGTGTGATGGGGTTTCAGGGTCGGTAAGCCGATATCCGGCATTTTGGTCGGTCAAAACTCGAAAACGAGCCTTTTTGGAGTAAAAACTTGCATAAGTTTCAAACCGGTGATCCGAACCGAGTGCCGTAAGTTTTTGCAAGTATATTTTAGCATTTGTGAGGTGTGTGATGGGGTTTCATGGTATTTACACCGATATCTGGCATTTTGGTCTGTCAAAACCCGAAAATGGGCCTTTTTGGAGCAGAAACTTGCATAAGTTTCAAACCGGTGATCCTAACCGAGTGTCGTAAGTTTGTGAAAGTCAATTTTATCATTAGTGAGGTGTGTGATGGGGTTTTGTGGTAGTTAGGCCAATATCCAGTGTTTTGGTCCGTCAAAACCTGAAAATGGGCCTTTTGGAGCAGAAACTTGCATAAATTTCAAACCGGTGATCTGAACCGAGTTCCATAAGTTCGTGCAAGTCTATTTTACCATTAGTGAGGTGTGTGATAGGGTTTCGTGGTAGTTAGGCCGATATCCGGTGTTTTGGCTCGTCAAAACTCGAAAATGGGCCTTTTTGGAGTAGAAACTTGTATAAGTTTCAAACTGGTGATCCAAACTGAGTGCCGTAAGTTTTTCCAAGTATATTTTATCATTTGTGAGGTGTATGATGGAGTTTCCTGGTAGTTAGGCTGATATCCAGTGTTTTGGTCTGTCAAAACTTGAAAATGGGCCTTTTTGGAGTAGAAACTTGCATAAGTTTCAAACCGGTGATCCAAATCGAGTGCAATAAGTTTGTGTAAGTCTATTTTATCAATTTTGAGGTGTGATGGAGTTTTGGGGTTGGTAGGTCGATATCCAGCATTTTGGTCCGTCAATACTCGAAAATGGGCCTTTTGGTGCAGAAACTTGCATAAGTTTCAAACCGGTGATCCGAACCGAGTGTCGTAAATTTGTGCAAGTCTATTTTATCATTTTTTAGGTGTGTGATGGGGTTTCGGGGTAGTTAGGCCGATATCCGATGTTTTGGAATGTCAAAACCTAAAAATGGGCCTTTTGGAGTAGAAACTTGCATAAATTTCGAATCGGTGATCCGAATCGAGTGCTGTAAGTTCGTGTGTAATACCCCAAAAATCTGACATGACCCAAACTGCACCCCGACTCAAGGAAAATACATTATCTAACGTTAATAAATTAAAATAGCTCAAAATATATAGTGAGCCATTAATGAATTAATTATTAGAAAATATAAAATTAATCTAGACCATTGAAAACAATAAATGCTCGGGAATCAATTAACCCAGCCGATCAAGTGCCGAATTTGATAAATGGAATTGATACAGAAAAAATTATTATGCAAATAAAATATAAGACACGAACGGTAACTTAAAATTAGTAAAATAAATACTAAGGATACCGAGTCCTGGTTTATGCCAAATTGGACGGCATTCCATAATTTAATATTTTGGAATGGAAATAGTATATATATAAAATATTTAGAAATTATATTTTATATAATTGTAATAAAGTGATCAAAGACACTAACTGTAAGAATATATATAAAATATATGGAGTATATTTTATATATTAAAATAATGGAAGGAGAGTGACACATATATATATGTACATGTAATTGGAAGCTTCAAGAAGAAGTTGCTGGAAGCACGTGAGTGGCAACTGATGTACCCATATGTAAATATATAATAAAAAGCAAAGAAGCAGCTCGAAGCTTCTAGAGTCAAAAGAGAGAAAAAGGAGCCGAAGTCACTAGAAAAGAGAGAGATAGAGAGACGGAAGTGTAGAAGGAAATTCGGAAGCTTCTAGCACAAGAGTGGATGTATATATATGTGCGTGTGTCGCGTTTCAGGGAGGATTCTGTCGGGAGGATAGGTTTAAGCAGCGTGTTGGTGTTGGGATTGTGGTTTAGATTGAAGAAAATGGAGGAAAAGAAACAAAGTCGGTGCAGGGGATTTTGTTGGTTCTTCTCTGTACCGAAACTGATTCACGAAGCAGGGACAGTGGCGATGCTGCAGTAGGAATTTGTGTATATATATGTGTGGGCGTTTGGGTAACGGTGTAGAAGGGGAGAACGAATTGTGATTGCCGAAAATAGAGGTTGATTGATCATTGAATGATGATGTTGCGGGTGAACGGTGACTGTTGTGGCTCGGAATTGGGTGTGTGGATGTCGCGGTTTGTGGCTTGTAAGTGCGTGTGGATGGCGCGATTTGATGCTGGTAGTGATGTTGGTCTGGGGGTTTCATCTATTGCCGTTTCCAATTGAGAACAGGTGGATGATGGCGGCAGTGTGGTGCATCGATGATGGCTACAGTGGTGATGAGTCTTGGAATGGAGTTTGGCAGTAGGTGTAGCAGCGCAGAACAGGAGAATGGGTCGTGTTGGTTGTATATATGAGTGTGTTGCGATGACGGCGCTGTAGCAGTGATTTGTGTATATGCATTTGTGTGTGTTGGTGCAACAGTGTAGCAGTTACGGCATGGAGGGAATCCTTCGGTATTGCAGTTCCGACTAATGAGTCGAGGAAGGCAGATAACAAAAAGACAGGGGATACAATTGACTGCACTAAGAATTGAGGAATTTGAAGTGCACTGTTAACGTTGAAGGTGAGCCTTTGTTCCTAGATATGTGTTGGTCGGCTGCTGCTGCTAATCAAGATTTTGGGTCAGAACAGTGAAGCTTCTACAATATAGTGATGTCATGCATTGCGAGGCTGATAATATATACATGAAGCATTCCAATTGGGTTATGTTAGAGAAAGATCTGCAAGAGATCAATATATCTGGATATATGTAGCAGTGCAGCAGGGAAAGAAAGCAGCAGCAATTAGGGCTGTTGTTATAGCAGCAATCGGAGTTGTTGTTGCAGACTTGCTGTGGCAGTTGTGCACTAACCTTGGTGGATAGAGAGAGAAGCAGCAAATGAGTTTAATGATGCTGATTGAAGGACATTGTTAGGCAGTATATTAGCATGACTGAAGTAATAAAAAGACTTGGGTAGCTTGTGATGGAGGATCTTGTTACAATGCATATGGAATTCAGACAGTTTTATGGATTTGAGGAGTCTGGTTTCTCTCAATAGTAAAAGGGGAAGAAGCCAATGTAACTGGTTGGTTTAAGGATGGCCAACATCTGTCAGACCAATTTGGTCGACTGGTTTCAACTCCTGAAGTCTAGTCTGAAAGAGCACAAGAAGATTCTTCAAGGTCCAATGGGTGAGATGCAATGAATTCTGGGAAAAGGCATGACTAGTCAGAATCCTGGACAGCTTGGGGGAAAAGGCTGAAGAAGCTGAAGAAACTGGATTTAAAATGGCTGGCCGACTTGATCAACCTGCCTGTATGTTTTCTTCAACTGTTGACCATGGATTAAAGATTAACCTTAAATTCTAGATGCAGCAGAACAGAGATCGAAGTAGAGTGAATTAGTAACTGGAGCTCTGATTCCGGGCTGCCAAATGCATCCAGTGGTACCAATATCAGGATGATGATTACTGAGGACATGCATACAGGTACCTAACGCATCTGGGGGATATCTGTGAATGGAGATAAGCATAAGTTTATGAGTAACTCGGACTCCTGACTTGGTGTATATTTTCTGCATACTATACTGCTTTATATGCCGAACTGTTTTATACACTGTACTATTTTAATGCATATGTTTTCATGCATATTCTTTATACTACATTGTGAATGGCATGATTCCATTCTGTCTTGCCTTTTGATGTATCCTGTTCTGATACTGTTCGGGTTTGTCCTGTTTTGTTATACGCCATTTGGAATCTGTTCTGTTTTGGCTCAGTTTTAATCTGATCTATTTTGTTAGGGGGTGAGTATAAGTCCTACCCCAGAGGGACCAGGCGGCTGCTCTTGATGAGGAGTGAGTATAAGTCCTACCCCAGAGGGACTAGGCGGCTGCTCCTGGTCTGTTCAGTTTTGATCTATTGTGTTCTGACCTATTCTGTCTTGATCTTTTCTATTTGATCTGTCTGATCTGGTCAGTTCTGATATGTTCTGTTCTGTTATGTTCTGATTTATTCTGTCTTGGCTCTGTTCTGATTTGTCAGATCAGTCTATTCTGATATGATCTGTTTGAGCTGCATTTGAGCATACATGTATATATGAACTGGATTTGAAACCCATGGCAGGAACCTATGTTACTCACTGAGCTTGTTTAAGCTCATTCCATTTATCTAACATTTTTCAGGGATTATCTCCACGGGATTAGAAGGTACAAGGAGATGATACTAGTAAGCTGTGAGGCATCTCAAATAAGGTTCTGATGGCAATAAAATGTGGAGACTTGAGTCCTAATGGATTGACTCTGGTTGTTCAAGTGAGTGACATGTTTATGATTGACTTCATTGATATGTATTAGATGTATTTGGACATGGCTCATGGTAATGGTACTGTAGCGAGATTAGATATGTTCTGTGCTCTCTGATTGGTGATAGATGTGCTCTGTGGCTTAGAGTTATTAATTGTTTGATTATAGACTTGCTCTGTGGTACATACCTCTAATTGGGGTATATTGATGAGTTGCGTTCTCGAGATAAAAGGTTTTAATTTCTGCTATTCTGACCCTACATTTAGAACTCAATTCATCATAAGGTTCAGAAGTTTGCCTTTGGTTGGTCGCATTGTCGGTCGGGAAATCGGCAAGGCGGCTAACTAGCATCACATCTTTGGCATCCGCATAGGGTGGGGTGCGGGATGTGACATCGTGCAAGTCCATTTTATCATTTGTGAGGTGTGTGATGGGGTTTCAGGGTTGGTAGGCCAATATTCGGCATTTTGGTCCTTTAAAACTCCAAAATGGGCCTTTTTGGAGCAAAAACTTGCATGAGTTTCAAACCGGGCATCCAAATCGAGTGGCGTAAGTTCGTGCAAGTCTATTTTATTATTTGGGAGGTGTGTGATGGAGTTTCATGGTAGTTACACTGATATCCGGTGTTTTGGTTCGTCAAAAACCAAAAATGGGCCTTTTTAGAGCAGAAACTTGCATAAGTTTCAAACTGGTGATTCGAATTGAGTGTCGTAAGTTCGTGCAAGTCTATTTTATCATTTTTGAGGTGTGTGATGGGGTTTTGGGTTGGTAGGCTGATATCTGGTGTTTTGGTCTATCAAAACTCGAAAATGGGTATTTTTGGAGCAGAAACTTGCCTAAGTTTCAAACTGGTTATCCAAACCGAGTGTCATAAGTTTGTGCAAGTATATTTTATTATTTGGGAGGTGTGTGATGGGGTTTTGGGGTCGGTAGGCTGGTATCCGGTGTTTTGATCCGTCAAAACCCCAAAATGGGACTTTTTAGAGCATAAACTTGCAAAAGTTTTTAACGGTCATTCGAACTGATGAAATTAAATAAGTTTGTGCAACTATATTTTTTATTTTTACGTAACATTTTCTATAAATAATAAATCCACCAAAGTATATAATTTTAAAAACTTACCAAGGCTGAACAGAGCCACCCTACTAGCTGAGCATCATTTGCATAAGAGCCTTTAGCTGGGCATATTGCTCCTCGAGCACTGTCACCTTCTGTCACAGCTCTGCATTCTCTCGTTGAACTACCTCATTGGCTGCGTGAAACCTAGCATCACTCTCGATGGTAGAGGACGATGTCGTCGGCTCCATCCCACTCTCTAAGCCACGCACATATCCATGCCTCTTGCCTAAAATAGTTTCCCGTATCTGGTCATTGGTTGGCAGATGCTCACCCTCAAGAGTCAACTGAGCACGCAACTGGACCATCTCTTCCTATAAAAGCACATAAATATATGTTACTACTTTTATAACTTTAGATTAATATTAAATTAGTAATACTAGTATATATACATAAATAACTTGCATAAAGCCGCTGAGCTTCAAGCCCAGTCCAACCCTTCTGGGGATTGTAGTACGTCTTGTGCCACAACTCAATGGGGCTGGGTGGTGCACCGGTATAAACAGTAGCTTGTGAAGATTAATTTCATGAAAAGATTATATAATAAGAACTTGATACATGTAATAACTTACCATCTCATGCCTATACCGAACAGAAGATCGTGATCCACCACAGTGGGTCACCTGTTGCTTGCTTCTGCTCTCACTATTTTTCTTGTTAGTTCCTACACTTGGCCAAAACAACATGAAGGTTAGTATAAATGACAATGATTTATCATATAACAAAAATAATTTTGACAATTTTTACCTGGAATGCCTCACTAGCGAACCGGTCGTATAGTAACATCCAATCCTCCACCGCCACCCCCTTGTAGGGTCTATCGCGAGGCTCTCTACCGGTTGCCACCTCCGCCACGTAGTGCATGTGGAGCCTGTATCGATAGTCCCTAAAACGGGTTCCCAAGTAACGATCCACTACCTTCGCGACATGAGGCAAGTGGAGATCGATGTCAAACTTCTCTTGTAAAGCATGTCATTTTCAAAACATTATAGCATTAGATATGTTAAAATTTGGTTGAACACAATAATAAAAGACATACCTGGATATGCGTATGAATATCTCATCTCTCCGCGTCAGTGACGTGACTCCAGTCACTAATATGGAGTGGGGCGCGTAACCGACAAATGATGCCGACCTCCGTGATGAACTATTGTGCCCACCCAGGAACGGGCTTCAACAAGCCCGAAGGTATCTCAATTCGAAGGCGCGCACCCCCCGCTGCCGCCATCTGAACCTGCAAGCTACGATTCTTTGACTTACCATGCCCTTGTCTAAGGGCGGTGGCCAAAGCTTGAGAAGAAATAAAATAGAAACAATTACTACCATATTTATACAATCATTAATAAAAATAGAAACTATGCATACCATCTACGGTAGGATCGGTCAACCCTATAAATGAGGGGGAAGGAGTCAATGGGTCCTACATAACTGCGCGTCTGCGTGAACCTGGTCCAACCATATCTACAAAGAAAGTTTAAAAATAAAATTGTTTCTATTTAATCATAAAAGTTAAAATCCTTATCGAAGTAAAAATGAATACTCGTTACATCATAAAATTGAATATCCATTACATTATAAAAGTCGAAATCCATTACACTTGATACTAACACATGTAACACCTATTACAATTATTCATTTGAGTCTATATCATCATCTGAACTTGAATTTTCTTCATTCTCGATACAATGCTCTAGCAATGTGTCATCATCAAAATCACTTTCCTCGTCATCATCATCATTAATGAACGTTGCATCCCTCAAATCTAATTGTGTGGTATTGGTGACGTCAGAAGCTACAACATGATTTGGTTCTACATCAGTTCTATTCAACCGATACAAACTAACATCTTCTTGATCATGCCGGATAACACCATCGTAGGCAGTTTGAGACTCTTCTTGTAGTGCTTCCTCAATCCTCTCCAACTCTTCATCTCCCTCGCCAACTTCTAAGACATCATAAACATTTCTAGTTTTTATTTTTTGGACGACATGCCAATCACCTCTTATTTTTGTATCCTTCAAATAGAAAACTTGTTTTGCTTGAGATACGAAAACATACGGATCATCTTTAAATGCCGTACGTGACGTATTAACACTTATGAAGTTTTTATTGATCTGCATTCCAGTCTTCTTATTACTTACATCCCAGCAATCACATTTAAAAATATACATAGAATAACTGGAGCAATAATGTAACTGTATGATGTCTTGTAAAACACCATAGTACTCTACAGTTTATCCCGCGTCACCATCTCCTTGAACAAGGACCTCGCTATTTTGTGTTCTCCAACTAACCTCACGTTCCTTCGTGTGAAATCGAACACCCTCAACAATTAAACCGGTGTAGCGGGATATCCTTTGATCAGGACCACATGCCAAGGAATATAATTGATCGTGCACCTCAAAAGATTGTGGGTGGCGTAATAGCTTCATCTATTAATTCAATACAAGTACAAAATTAATTGAATACAAATGCATTAAGTAATATAATTACAATTAATTGAAACCTTGTCTTACACGTTCTCCAAACCACTTTGGAAAAAAATTTTGTTGTCTTTGCTCTAGATCAGAACTTGATACATGTTCTCTCTGAAGCTCGATCGTATGCTCACTGTATAAGATGAGATATGTTATATGTAACTTACAGATGTGTACTAACATAATATTGCAATGATTTTAATAAACTTACTTAAAATATGGCAATGTCTCATCGCAGTTGTTGAGCACAGTGCAGTGGGATTTTTCCAACTCTTAAGGATGACATCATTCGTATATATGGGTACCTATTAGCCACATATTCTGATTAATTACTGCAAGGCCAGTTCGTTGCTGCCGTGGACCACTATCAGAATTTCACTCTTGACGATTAAACCTTGTCTCAATATCTTCAAGATGCATAGAGCAAAAAGTGAGACATTCAGCATCAACGTAAGCCTCAACAATTGACCCTTCCAGTCATGCTTTGTTACGCACATATTGCTTCAATGTGTGCAAATATATGTTTTAATAATTAATCAGTTATACATTAAAATTGTTAGGATGGATAGATAACACCATTCATAAAATTAAATGTACCTTTCTATTGGATACATCCAACAGTATTGGACAGGTCCGTCAATTTTTGCCTCATGAGGCAAATGAACAGCTAGGTGGACCATTACATCAAAGAAAACTAGAGGTAAAATGTTTTCCAACTTGCAGAGGATCAGGACAACATCCCTTTCAAGCTTTTCCAATACTTCCAAATTTAACGTCTTCGCACATAATTCTCTAAAGAAGCAGCCTAGCTAAGTCAATGTAGTTGATATGTCATCGGTGAGATATCCACGTAGTGCAACCGGAAGAAGTCGTTGTAAAAGGACATGGCAGTCATGACTCTTCAATCCAGATATTTTTCTATCTATAACATTTACACACCGTGATATATTCGATGCGTATCCATTTGGAAACTTCACCAATTTAAACCACTCGCAAATCCTCATTCGCTTTGCGGATGATAACATATACTGTGTAGGAGGCACGATATATTTATCACCACTATGTATTAGGTGCAGCTCTTTCCGTATTCCCAGCTTCTGCAGGTCCAACCAGGCTTTAACAGTATCCTTCGTCTTCCCTTCAATGGTCATGAAAGTTCCCAGCACATTATCACAAATGTTTTCTCGACGTGCATAACATCCAAATTGTGCCTCAACTTAAGGGTTTCCCAGTACAGCAAATAAAAAAATATGCCCTTCTTCGTCCAATTTAACTCCACATTAGTACGCTTCCTCTTCTTAGTACCCGGTATCTTCCCAAACCTCACTGGTTGGATGAGTGCCAATTGCGCCAACACGTCTTTGCCAGACAACAATGGAAGTGACAATTTGCGCTCAATTTTTTCATCAAACAAATGCTTCTGTCAGTTTCGCCAGCCATGTGATGGCAGTAGAAAACGACGATGACACATGTAACATATCTTCTTTCCATTGGACAAATGTAGGGAACATGCATCCTTATTATAAACCGGACATGCTAGATACCCCTTAGTGTTCCACCTAGACAAGTTCCTGTATGCTGGAAAGTCATTTATGGTCTACAGTAACGCTACATGCAATTGAAATGTCTCGTTCTTAGAGACGTCATATGCCTTCACCCTCACCTCCCACAAGTCCTTTAACTCATCCACTAAAGGACGTAAGTACACATCAATTTCATTACCAAGAGACTTCGGCCCTAGAATAAGCAACGACATGAAGATAAATGGTTCTTTCATACATTTCCATAGTGGCAAGTTATACAGCACAAGCAACACCAGCCACTTGCTATAGGCATTACTCATGTCACCGAACAGATTAAAACCATCGCTAGCCAGCCTAAGTCGTACGTTACGCGCCTCATTTGCAAACCATTCGTGATTTGTATCAAACTCAGCCCAAGTTTGAGAATCTGTCGGATGCCTACATATATTTTCCTCAGCAGCACGCTTCTCCATATACCACCACATATCTTCTATTATCTTCTGAGACATATACAACCTTTGTAGTCTAGGTTTGAAGGGAAAATATCTCAGCAGCTTGTGCAAAATTGTCTTGCTCTTTCCTTCATTCAGCTTGTACCTGGGTTTGTGGCACACCATACACTCCTTAAATTGTTCAGTCTCTTTCAAAATAACATGCAATCATTTTTGTAAGCATGTATGGGAATATACCCGAGGCCCAAATCTCTTAATATTTTTTCGCCTCGTAATATGATTTCAAAAGGGTCTCCCCAGTAGGAAGCGCTGCTTTAATCAATTTAATGACCATATTAAATGATTTGTTACTCTATCGGTTAATGGTCTTAATATGAAAGAGTTTCACGAGAAAGTCCAGTTTTGAAAACTTATCAGAACCCGGATATAACGGCTGCCTTGCTCCCCTCAACAAGGACTCAAACGCTTCTGATTGTCCTGTGTCACTCCTGTGACTACTGGCCCTAGTTGTAGCCCCCTGTAAGTCTGCCAGCATTTGTGGCAAGCCTTCCTAACCAACCCTAACATTATCACCAAAGTCATCATCGTCGTCTTCTTCTTCATCCTCAAATACTACTCGTGTGTCACGGTGTTCCCTATGAAATTCCCAACACGTATACCTCTTGTCCATCCTGTGTAGGAGTAGGTGCTCTTTGGCCTTATCTATGTGCATATAATCCCTATTATTACACCTCCTACATGGACATCTTATCCTATTTCTCCCATCTACAGATACACGAGCAAACTCAATAAAATCTTTGATCCCCTTCACATACCCTAACAAATACCTGCCCCTTAAGTCCATCCAACTCTTATCCATTTTCGTCTACCTAATACAAGTCAAAAATGATACTAATTATAAATATGAAACATGAATCCTATCACCTCCAACTTCTCTCTAAAGTGTAAAGTGGTCCTATCCCATTCGTGAATGCACAATCTACATTGCAATTAGTAGCAAATTAAATGCTTGATTCCACTCGGACAAAATTTCGACAGCATCTCCCACAGTTCTCTAAGTATACGAGATAGATGTTAGCACGCCTAAATATATACCCAGAGAATAATAGAAAACCGTGCTAAAATTTTATCATAGTGGAATATTCAAGCATGAGTAGCTATTGATTGCAATGCAGATTTATGCATTCCCGAACTGTCCTCTCTAGATAATTCAAGAATCGATTTTCATACACATGAGCCCAATCGCGAATAAATTTTGCAACAAGATTCACATGTGATGAAAATCACTCCCGAACAGGGCTAGGCTTACATGAATGCAATTATACATTGAGTTACATGATCATTTAGTTACAAACACTACCCTTCTCCAAAAACTTAAGACTAATAAAAGATTTAAAATTCTCAACTCCAAAAAAAATTACCTTAAATTTCTTTCAAAAAGCAAAATGCCTTAAATTTCTTTCAAAAAATCAATACATATATCATTTTCCCTAAAATATATATATATATATATATATATTTTAAATGCCTTCCACACCTCACTATAAAGAAGAACCTCTTGCCTCCTAAGAAAACCAACCCTGCCTTGAAGTCTCATATTTTCAAGTTGAAACTTTTATCCACAAAACCACTAATTTGTTTTGGATCTCTAAGTCACTACCTACAAGAGCTTGTCTCATAATATATAAAAGCCTAATTCATAAACCACCCATTTCGAAAGGAGCAGAGACCATGTTTCAATTCATCATAATACAGAAAGGCCCAATACATAAACCACACATTTCAAGAAGAGCGAATGCCATGTTTCAGTTCACTAAATAATACTTTGAAGTCTCATCTACTTGTACCAAAATCACAACAACAGCTACAATGTATGCCATGAAGACTAAGCAAAGAAATCTTAAGAAGGAGATGAAGACTCTCCCAACTGACACCCTAAATTAACATCCAAAAGAGGGCCATCAAAAACCCTCTATTTGTCACGCCCCGAATTTTCGCAAACCCGAGGCGCGAGGGAACAGAAATTAAAAGAAATAAATGAACGATGATTAAATAAATTTAATTAAAATATCCCTTGTCATTCTTCAAATTTCCCCCAAGGTTAAAATTAATCACTTGCTATTCCACTTTAACTCAAAACGGTCCCCAAATGTCGCCCAAGTCCTTGTCCCAATTAATGTTCCAATTAATTTAAGTCATATTCAAAAATGGTCCTTAAAACAGTCTTAAATCATTCCCAAATATTTCCCTAAAATGATGTCTCAAATGGCCCCAAAAATAGTCTAAGACATGGTCCATAATTGAGTCAAGAAACCTACCAAAAATCGTCTAAGGGAGTGGGCCTAACACAGCCCATATTAGTGGCCAAACATGGACTCAAAAAGGTCACTATAATAGCCCATAATGGGGCCCAAACATGGCCCAAAATAATGTCCAAATATGGCTCAAAAGGTGTCCTAAAATGGTTCAAAAAGGTGGCCCAAAAGGTGGCGTAAGGTGGCGGAACAACAGGTGGGCAGCAGGTAGCACGCAACTGGGGCGCGTAGGGGCAAGCAGCACTCGCGTGAGGGGAGTGCGTTGCGTAGGAGCGCGCACGTGTGCTGGGGTGGCTAGGGCACGCGATAGCTGGGCTGCTCTCTGTATTTTCACTGTAGCACGACAGAGAGAAGTTTTCTGATTTTTTTCAGGTTTACTGTTCATGGCTGCAACCTATTTTTCCCATTTTTGAATTTTTCTCCAAGTTTTTTAAACCCCTTTTTCACCCATTTTCAGCCCAATTTTCCTACCTTCTAAACCCCCATTTTAGGCATTTTTTTCCACTTATTTCAAAGGTGTTTTACACACTTATTTCCCACTTTAGTTTTTACCAAAATTTGGACATAGTTTCCTTTGTTTCTCTAAGTATTTTCCCACCTAATTCTCACAACATATATGAACACAAATCCATAAACACCCTCCTTCACTCGGTGGCCACAATTTTCATAATTAAACATGTATCCTCTATTTCCAGCACATCCAAGTTTCTTGCATTTAAATAACAACATCATACATTCCTTTGGGTCTTAAGCCCACACATTACAAAATGGCCCATGGCCTAATGTTTACAATTTGTTCAAGTCCAAGACACAATAAATTGGGCTTATGCCCATACATTCAAAATATGCCCCAAGGGCCAAATCTTCACCATGATCTATTTCTTCCCATCCTTAAAGACTTAAACATGTCTCAATTGCCCGAGGCCTCATCTGAAAAATGATATCCCACGAATGGGTCAGCTCAACAGCTGTTATAACATAATACTAAGACTAAGAACAAGTTTAAGGACGTGGCATGTGCAAGTGTACATTTATATCTACATGTACAATTTTAATCTACATGCGATCCAATTCATCCCTGCAATGTATTAACAAGATTCATAACAAATTCACATAAACTCTATACCACATCCGTGAATTCATTTATGCGATGTTATGCAAATATGCATGACTCACCCATGCAACTCTATGCCACCCATGTCCCACTTTACGGTCCACCTCCGTCAGCCCGTGGGTACTATTATTGGCCAGATTTTGGGTTTTTCACCACAGGATTTACACCCTCATAATGCATAGCACCTCGTGCTCAACCCATACCATGTTTTCAAAAAATCACACTATGCCAAAATGTCATGATCTCATCATGCAATCTCAATGTGACAATTTATTAAACCCATGGTGTCCTTTTTTTCAAGTCATGCAATTTATCCCACAAAATACATAACTTTAACATTCCAAAGTATCCTTCACATAAAATATGTTAAACTATACATGTCAACACATGTTCAAATCATAATTTCACAATTTTACAAGTTCATAAAGAACATAAAAATTCCATAAAGTACTAAAGCACCAAATCATCACATGGTCCAAACCACAAGGTGTGTCAACATGCATATAGGTTCAAAATCATCACAACATACTCCTATCAATATAACACACCTCAAACAAGGCAACAATTTAGCAAACAAGAACACAAATATCCCTAAACTACCAACTCTAAGCTTTTCAAAGGAACTACCTTCTAGGTGGTTTCCTAATCTCAAATACACATCCTAAACAATCCAACAACATGAAAAAATACAAGGAAACTTAAACCTATTGCTAGCTTAGCACTACATCATACCTAGATTAGTTTTTCAAAAACTGTGGGAGCTGTGTCTTCTGGATGGCCAAGATTTTTGGTGAGAATACAGGCCTCGGTGAGAGGAACAACTTCTCAGAAGGAAGCTCAACCAAAATCCCGCTCGAAAGGTGTGTTTCAGAGGCTTGAAGCTTGAAAAAGCTAGGACTTTTCTCTCTTTCTCTCTCTCTCTCTCTCTCTCTCTCTCTCAAGAACGTGAGCTCTCTATATATGCAGACCAATTTGTGTATAATTTTGTGTCTAAGGGTGGTATTTATAGTGGAGGACAAAGGGCAAGGGACAAAATGACCATTTTGCCCTTAATGAGCCCGGGAACCCCGTTACTCTACAACCCATCCCGAAATGCTTCAATTTTAAATTTTGTTTTACCCAATGTTCATAAAATTATTTAAAATTAAAATTTTCAAAAATTTAAATTTTCGCCTGAGGTCGGGCTTGGCCGATTCCACCAGGGCCACCTGGATGCCCTTTTGGTCCAATTTTAGAAACTGTTTCCATTTTGGCTAAATTTTGTACAGCGGGTACCTCATAATATTCTAAG
Source organism: Nyssa sinensis (assembly GCA_008638375.1). Taxonomy (NCBI): domain Eukaryota; kingdom Viridiplantae; phylum Streptophyta; class Magnoliopsida; order Cornales; family Nyssaceae; genus Nyssa; species Nyssa sinensis. Next base: position 14,350,603 of record CM018033.1, on the reverse strand, counting down.
CATATTTCTCTTCTATGATACACTCCAAATATGCTTCTAAACATGCCTAACGGTGAAATAATGCATGTAGGTGCTTTACCGACAAAATTTTGCATGAAAAAAATGTCTTACCGGTAAACCGTGCAAGAATAATGCCCTACCGGAAAAAAAAAAAGAAAAAACTTTCCTCATTTTTCAGATCTCTACACTATCACTAACTCAGTTCTCAAATCTCAGTGGTTTTGAGGTTAGGACAGATAGAGGAATCCCACTATTAATGTCTCACCTGTTATTTGCTGACAATACCATAGTTTTTTTTTTTTGGCAAAGCACTAGAGAGGTAGTTGAGATATCTTGTTTACTTTTGTGTTTAGCGGTCTCAGGTTTGAGGCTAAATTTGGCAAAAAATGAGATATATGAGGCATAGTATTAATTTTATCTTAACATAACAAAGAACAAAGTACTTATAAAAAAAAAAAAAAACATAATAAAGAACAAAGTAGGCATATGTGAAGTCATATGCATCTACAAAGCAACATAACAAAACAAAAATTAAACAAAAAGTTATGCATGCAGACTTGGTAGCCTAAAAAACCAAGCCTATCTCCTATCTAGTAAATCACTAAGTCTGCCATCCCATCTCTATATTATTATTTACATTTCTCTCCTAATAAATAAAATTATAATATAATATAATTCCATGCATATCCCATATCTAGTAACACGAATATGGTTGATATATATTTTCGAATGTGCATTTGTGCAAGCCAACTTAGCCATTCGGAAAGGGCTTTTTGGCAGCCCGTGTGTTTTAGTCCATTCACAAAGTGTAAAAAAAATCCAAAAATTTCACATTCAAAAACAAATTGAAAACAAACCCTAACCTTTCTCAAATGAGGTGAAGTGGTGAGATTGGTATTTCGACGTTGGTTGGTGGTAGCAATGGGACTGTGGGTGGTGGCAGTCGACGACAGTGATGGGATCGTCGGCGGTAGTGGTGGGATCGTCGGTGGTGACAATCAGTGCTTGATAGTAGAGAAAGTGGATCGCAAAAAGAGAGAGAGAGAGAGAGAGAGATAGATTGAGATTTACAGAGAGGGAGGGTTGGTCGGAGGTGAGAGGGAGAGAGGATGAAGTGGGGAGGGTTTTAATCACAAGTGGGTTTTGGGGATTTAAAAAAGCATTAGCGGCGTTTGCACGTGCGTCGCTAATGGTATACCGTGCATTGCCAATAGTACAAAAATGTTAAAACGACAGCGTTTAAATAATCCAACTTATTAGCGACGTGCAATTGTTCGTCGCTAAAAATAGTAAACTATTAGCAACGCACATGGGCATCGCTAAAAACTAATGGTACATCGCAAAAAACTTCCCGCCATTAATTCTACGTCGGATGTGTGTTTTCCACCACCTTTAGCGACGTGCGACTTGTGCGTCGCTAAAAGTCACTTTTAACGTCGCTTATGTGTGCGCCGTTAAAAGTGTGCGTCGCTAAAAACTACTTTTCTTGTAGTGATGCCTTAGACAACCCGGCATTTGAGAGCATGCAAAGAGCTCTCTCTATAAGAGTTCTGTTTATCCGTTATGTGACTTCATTTTACTGGGGAGTTCCATGAACTGTTCGGTGTCTCGCAAATCCCTTATTCTAATAGAACTTATTAAACTCTCCATCACAAAATTTCATGGACTTCTTCATGTATAAATTCTCTAACTTTTTCCATAGCCTAGAGGCAGATTCTTTATTTGATACCTCACACGAGAATCCATCAGAAAGAGATAATTGAATGGCGCTATGCACCTTTTCTTGCATATCAATCTTCTGCTTCGTAGGCAATGTTGTTGGAAACGTGTCATCCAAAACCTTCACCAAACCTTGTTGTCGTAACAAAGTGCGCATATTGATGCGCCAAAGGCCAAAACTATTTTGACCATCAAACTTCTCTACTTTTTATATTGTGATAGCCATCACTAAATCTTTGATACCAGTTTGTTGTGCAACGAAAGTGGAAAATGAAATAACGAAAAGAGAAAAAACGAACATAGCAAGAAATAGAGAACACCAAATATACGTGCTTTGGAAAATAGCCTACGTCTACAGGCGATGCGCAGCAAAAGATTTACTATCAAAGGATGAAGAATACAAAATGGGGTGCTAAAACCCACTCACAAATGTCTAAGAAGACTTCTTGACGCTCTCGCACTTTCCTTCTCTCGCAATAATATATTATATAATTTTCTCAAACACTAAAATACGAAAAAGAAGCAAAAAATCGTGACTCTGGGCCCTAAGTGCCTATCGACACATAGAGAATGGGGGTTGCTAGCACCCAAGTGCCGATCGCAACACGTGCCAGTGGGCCATTTTTTGATTTTGTTCAAATGCTCTGAAACTTCTTGTACCAATTGGTCAACAGAAAAGAGAGTTTTTTAAGTCTAAGTGCCGATTGGTAGACCTCCAAAAGTGCCCAAAATGGTTTTGGTGCGAGTCAGATCAACAATGCAAGACACAAATAACAATGAACTCCTGAAATAAAAGTCACCCTTGGGTCTTTTGGTCCCGGGGTGTGACACAACTTGTCCTAAAACTGATTCCGATGGGGATGAGAAATAATTGTTGGTAAGGAGAGGAATATTTGTTTCAAATTCTTGAATTTGAGTATGTAGTTAAGTAAAAAATATTTTTTAAAAAATAGTGACTAGTAAAAGAGTGCCTACGTACATGTGCACATGTGTATATGGGTAATTCGCCATTTTGATGTGCATATGATATCTTACTATTAATGCTGTAATTATAAAGCAAGCAGTAATAGTTATTGTATCTAGAAATTTTTATTTTTTTTGCTCAAAAGATGTTTATCTACGAGAGAAAGATATTTATACCTTTCTAAAGTAGAATTGCGACTTACTCAAAAAAGTAGAATTATGATTGGACCATTGTTTTATGTGTCTGTTATGTGAATTTGTCTTTGGAAATGAAACTAACATTTATTGAAGATGTTAATTCTTTAATGCGCTGTTGTTTTGGTTATAAGTTTTGTATACAATGGTAGTGCTTATTGATCAAAATGCTTTCTCAATTCAAATTTATTTTTGGTTAAATTAGTTGATAGATTAACAATTATCTGCGACAAAATAGATTTATTGTAGAATGATTTTATTTTTTGTGTTCCGTGAGGATAATGGTTTTTATACAGTCTGGCAAGTGCAGAAATTATGCAAGTTTTTAATGTTCTTCATATTTTAGGAGGGATTTTGTTATTGATAATTTTTGAGTGATTCCCATTTACTCAATTTCAGTAAGTTAGATTGTATATCGACGTGCCAGCTATTATATACTCCAATCAGCTTGGTTTGTACCTAAGGGAAAAAAGAAATGTCAGGTGTTGAAATCCTTTTATTGACAATATAATGGGAAACATATGAGCAACAATGGGAATGATTATGACCAGGTAGAGACATTTTGGTTCGAGGCTACACAACAACTCTAGGACTGTAATCATTTAATGAGATCTATTGGCTAGTGACTTACCCCATTTTTGGTAGAAGTGAAACTTATAGCATAGGAATTAAGTAGTACATAAAACCGTGGGAAATAAAATCGCTACTGTTGGATGAGGATTATCATAGATAATACGGGTGTTGGTTGAGTACACATTCCTCATTGGCTGGAATTTCACCCCCAAAATTGAATGGAACAATTGTTCAAATAAAAGCTATATTGGATGACAATCAACTCCTCTCAAGCTTAAGATAAATTGCCATGTCAGACATATGCTCATGGACAATAAAATAATTTGGATGTGATAAATGTTTTTATCTTGATATAAAGATATACATTATGTTTCTTGTTAGGGTTGTTTTGTGCTTCCCACTATTTGGAAATTAAGTATTCCTGTAAATAATAAAATGTGATTATAGTTTAGTTTCTTGTCAATATGCATGTCTGAGTTGTACAATATGATTTAGCTGAGGAATTTGCATGTCAATTAGAATCTCAATCTCAATCTCATTGTGCATGACCATATGGTGGTTGCCCTCTCTCTCTCTCTCTCTCTCTCTCTCTCTCTCCCCTTCCATCCACTTGTTATTCTTGTCTTCTTTTTCTTTACTTCTATCACTTATTCTCCTACATATATATTATTTCTTTCTACTTGAATCATTTGGAAGTCTTGAAGCATTCTTCAGACAATTTGATACATTTTCCTTAGTTTGAGGAAGTCAATACCGCAATTCAATAAGATATTTTCTTAATATTACCCATCTTATCACCTTTCTCGCCCTCTAAGCATTCCCTTTCCTTCCCCATAACCACTCTTAGTTTCTTTGTGCTTACAATGTTCTATTTGGACATTCATGTAGTTTCTTTGTGTTTATAGTGTTTTATTTGGTAATTTACTCTTTTTTTTTGGGTACAAAGAGAAACCCCGCAGCACCGATTGTCAATTTACTCAATCTTGCGACATGCAATTAACTTGTAGTTTATTACTAGAATTTGTGGCTTGATTGAGATTATAATTGATAAAGTTTGCATTTTTATTTTATTTTATTTTATATATATAAAAAGGTACTAAGGGGACCAAAAAGCTCCAATTTGGTTGGCATCTCCTCCACCTTGTAATTTTTCTTTTATACTTATGATCACTAGCAAGATATTGAAGTTAGACTTGGTTTTCCACTTTTGCCGCTGAAATCTGACAGCAGATTTTAGTAGTTGTTAATTCCAACATTTGTGTGCCCTCTTATTTTTTCATATTCTCTAATAATTTAAATGTTGGTTTCCTGCAAAATGACATTGTATCTGAGTTAATATTGTAACTTACATATATAGAACATGAGAAAATCTATATGAAAGTTCTGATATTAATGCACTCCTTGTTTTGGTCATGTTCTTGTCGACAAGTTTTTTACTTCTTTTTCAAATCAAATAAACTATCAAGTTATTTTCTGTGTTTGAAGTTGCTAGTGCTTGGCTGATAAATTTGACTTTTTTTATGGACCTTTGTTAAATAGATGATTTTGGAAAAAGGTGAAGTTATCTTTGCATGTGGTTCTTGAAATGTTAGGAGCATTCCGGAAGAAAAAAGAGGCCAACTCAAGAAAATAATTTTCTCTATCAGGTTGGTTTCATTCTTTCGATTTGGATTTTTTTTTTTTTTTGTTTGCATGAGAAGTGAACTTTTTCCTTTTCTGGGGTTGAGGATGAATGTGGGCATTACAACTCGGTTAGTGTAGAACTATTTTTGAAATGTTAGTTTTGTGTTTTTGTTTTAAAACGTGGGAAAATTACAGATGCTTAGCATGGTAAATAGATAATGTTCATTGCGACTTGATAGTTCATTCTAAGGATTATCTTTGAAGGTCTGAATATTAATGTTGTATTTGTTTTCCTCAGCTCCAATTAGTCAAGCTATGAATCTTATAGGAAGAAGTAAGACTTGTTACAATTGCAACTATGACGGTTTTGAATTATTGAAGCGTCAAAAACTTGTGAAGGTGAGACTGTGAAATGGCATGGAAAAAGAAATCTAATCCTTATGTTAAATGTCAATCTTGGAAGGCATTCAATTGTATATATGGTAGTAAAGAAATGTATTAGCCATTTACCAAATTTGTACAAATGTTTTAGTGTGAAACATTTCTATTGTACTTTATATATTTGGAAAGATAATTTTTTTCTTCCGTTATTTTTCTTGCTATGTGTGTGTGTGTGTGTGTGTGAGAGAGAGAGAGAGAGAGAGAGAGAGAGAGAGAGAGAGCAACATAATATGATGAATTTTTTGCACATTTTTTTTATAAGAAATATTTAAATTATAAATAAGAATGAGAAAATGAAGTACAAAATTAAGGGGCATACCCTAGAAAAATTAATCGAATGATTTAGAGACTTCTGAAACTACAAGAGACATAATATTAGAATACTCTGAATTATAAGGTCATCCCGATCCAATATGGGAGCTAAGTTCTTGCATCTTGGGCGACTCGTACTCATCATTAAGAAATCAACTCAACAGCAAATGCTACTAGAAAGCCTCGACCCAGCTAAAGGTTGACCTGCTCAGTTGGAGACTATGCCACTCATAACATACACGTCTTCCTGCATTCATGCAAACTAGATGCTTGAAGAATCATTTTCAGAAACAATCGGTCAACAAAATTTTTATATTTGTTAGGACTCTCAATTATAAAGAGGAGGAATAAAACCAAATTCAAATGTACGCAAACAGTTATCTTTCTACTAATCTTTCCATTACCAGTTATCACCTCTTAGTGACTTGACCATTGGAGAGTCCTTAGCTGGCATCATAACGGTGTCCAAGACTTTTCTCATCCCTCCTCGTATAGGGAAAACAATTCATTTCAGTCGTTGATTAGATTTCTGCAGCAACAACTTAACGTTGTTTGTGGGAAACGACTTAAAGTTGCTTTTCATTCTTATACTACAAAATCTTCAACGGTTAAAAAACTAGATGATGAATAAAAAATAGGAAAATAAAAAAGATTTGTTTTTTTGGATTTTTTGTTTTTCTTTTTCAAAACACCATGAAAAGAAATAAATCAAAAACAAAAACACCAAAATTAAGGAAAAAATTTCTTATAGCCCTAAGGACCAAAAATGTGAAAAACCACCCAAGGCTATGAACACATCCAAATCACTTGGGGCGTATGGCAGACCCTGCTCTAAAAGTCTATAGTGGCCAAGTCCTCCTTAATCCATAGGCTTAAAATTCAATGGCTTTTGGGGTTGTGAGACTGCTCTTGGTTTCACAGAATTTTGATTTTTTTTTCTCACACTCCTATTTTTAAAACCATTTGACTGACCTAGTGCATCAACAAGAGTTTGCAATTGCCAATGAGAATTAAATTCATTGTACCTTGGCTTTGTTAGCTAGTCCTATTGTTCCTAGGTTTTCTACCTCGTTGAAGACAATGTCTCCTCACATGTCCTTGGACTCCACATCTAAAGAAAGTAGGAACTAATGTAACTCTAACAACCCAATTTTTCAAGAAAAATAGAATAATCATTTTTGACAAGTATAATAACCCAAAGTAGACACATTGATAATAAAATATGAATGAATAACACGAAGCATAAAACAAACAATATTTTCAATATTTTATTCAGTCCGAATAGACACCAAGCTAAACAAGTCTAAAATAGGATTAATTAGCTAAATTCTATAAGTTTATTTATAAAAATAAATAATGTACTTAAAATCTATGTATAGAAAGGATCTACCAATTCTTATGCAAATTCAATGCAAGAAATTATAGATTGCGAATAAGCCCAGCAAATAAAAATAAAATTTAAAGTTAATTGGTTTGGGGTCCCTAATCAAGTGTCTTAATTATTAAAAATACTAGACATTATGCAATTCAACATTAAGGACAATTCACTATTACTTATTTATTGTGAGGTCCTAGTTGTTTACTTGACTTTCCAAATTCAATTTTTATTTACCATTATATCCTAACAAGGAAGCTTAAATTTAGCAATCTTTGACCTTTTTGTAGATAAGATTTCATACTTATTTTTAATTTGTAAAGATCTAAAAAATCAGGATAAATTTTTCGTTTTGCCGGTAGGACATTATTCATACACTATTTGTTGGTAGGGTGCTATACATGCATCATTTAGACATAAGTCATGTTTAGAATCATAATTTGAGTATGCCATAGAAGGAAAATATTCTTAGAACGTTAAAATACACCTCCTGGGAGAATTTGAGTCTAATCGAAGATAGTTTGAAAAATAGACCCGAAAAGGGCATCCCGAGTGGGTCCAGCCGCAACCGCCAACAAGCGAAAATAAATCTTTTGAAAAAATATCATTTAAAATAATTTTAAGAACTTTGGTTAAAGCAGAATTTTGAATTGAGGCGGTTCGGGACGGGTTGTAGTGTAACAGGGTCCCGCGACTCATTAAGGGCAAAATGGTCTTTTCTCCCCTTAGCCCCTTTAGTATAAATACAACCCTTGGGAGATAAAATTATCAAAAATGGATCTGAGAAAGAGTGGCAGGTCGTGCATGGAAAGAAAAAGGTGAGAAAAATCTAGGTTTTTCAACTTTCTACCTTCTAAAACTCATCTCTAGCCTTAGAGTTTCACAAAACACCCTTAGAGGAAGTTGTTCCCCACATCAAGGGCTACATTCTTACCAATTGGTTCGGCTGCACAGCGAACACAACTCCCTAGGATTGAGAAAAACCCTTTTAGGTATGATATTTTGTGTCACGACCCTAATTCCAGCCCATGTGGATCAAGGGTTCATGATCGGCCACCGAGGCCTTTTTCTATGATCACAATGTTTTCCTCATTTCCATTAATCAAAAGCAACAGAATAAAATTCTTTTTCTATTGCGGAAGCGTCAATACACAAGTCAGCATCAGTTATCTATATATACATTCCAGAGTAACTAAAAAAGTACATGATGTAATTTTTTTTCAAAACCTACTGATGCCACATTCGATGTACAATCCAAAATTTTCCAAAAGAAACTAAATCATGACTAGCAAAATCCTAATACAAAAGGGTTCGTAGCTTTATAAGTTTCTGACTATCTTGCTTGAACCTGCTATTTCTTTGCCGATATCGTTACCTGAAATATATTGGATAAAAACCCGTATGAGCTCAACAACTCGTGAGTATTCCATAACATTCCAAGGGTTTCAAAACTGCTATATAATTCAATACTGAAATGTCAATGATCAAATATCGTATGTTATCTTACTTATAGCATACAAGATAATGGTATCAAATTCACTTCCAATAAATCCCAATTTAATGACAATCGTAAATCGATATTCAATAACATAGTTCGATGAATCATAGTTCAATAAATCATAGTTTGATAAATCATATTCAATCGTGGTTCATATTCAATATTCATATTCAAAATTATATATTCCACTTCTATGGCCAGCAAATTAGAACCTCGCTGACTGAGATCAATAGACTAGCTAGTTCGATTTGCCGTATCAACACCGGCTCACCACAATATACCCTGTGAGAAGGGTTCGATAAATCACAACCTATTCGATAGTGACCAATCATAGAAGAGTGTTCTATTCAAAGCATCAAAATCATATCCAAAATCAATAACAGTTCAATTACTTAAATCAAAGTTCCTCATTTGGTATTCAGTTAAAACAGTTTAAACATTTGTAAGAGGATCATATAACGTTTGAGTATCTTACGAACACATTTTCTTAAGTCAAAGAAAATAATATAGTTGTCAATAGATCATTCAAAACGTATACAGTATAGCTGTTAAACAAATGCTATAAGAGAAAATGATATCATATGTCGATACATCGTAAAAGAGTTCAATATTTATATCTATAATGAAAATGTCCACCTCAATATAGTATGAAACACTCACCTGAAGTCCCAAAAGAAAATTCTAAAAATCCTTCCTTAACGAGGGTCCCTATAATCACAATTCAAGATATTGTTACTTTCTTATTCAAAGTATCACATAATTTAACTGTCAATTTAGAGCCCTCTCTATTCCAGTTACCCTCTCCCTATAGCTTCATTAAGTCTTAGGGACGCGTTGGTCATTTTTTAATTTGTTACCGGGTCTTATTTTTTCTAAAAAGATGTCACCGTTTGGTCTAAAGTGTCGAATATAATTGGTTTAGACTTTTTCAGATTTAAATTTGTGTATCTAAAGTTTATTTTAAACCTACAACATTTTTGTGATTTTATGTTTTTACGTATCATATTTTTTAGTACTTCGTTTGTCAAAAGGGACTCTACCATTGAGTCCGGATTGCCCAAAATAGTCAAGATATACTATCTTTTATATTTAATTGGCTTCGGGTATCATTAGGGGTAAAATGGTAATTCTACGTTTCACGTATCTTAATTTTTGGGACTTAATTTCAAAAATTGAACTCCACTATTGAGTTCGGAATGCCCAAAAACATTGGTTAACACTATTCTTTTATTTTATTTGGACTTCGTTTGACTAATTTTTGGCTTAGGGGCATTTTAGTAATTTCTTTCTATTTAAATATTATTAAATTAATATTAAACTAATTACTGTTGGGCCTCAGTGAAATTTTCCATAATTTCTGAGGTCATTTTCTAATTAACAGAAAGTCCTGGGGACCAATTTGAAATTAGGAGGAAGTTTTGGGTCAAAACAGAATTTTTAAAAACTTTAAAAACAAATCATCCGGTTCAAGGGTTTGGGGACTGAATCGGTTCAAAAGTTCCAAAACCAACCGGTTTACTCGAGTTCGCCACGTCATGCTGACGTCTTGTTAACATCAGCCCTAAGTTTTATTTTAAATCCACTTAACCCAAAACGACGCAGTTTCTCATGACTTGTACGCCTGGTCGGTTAGGCCCCGACCCGACCCGAAATCAACCCGACCCGAACAGTTTCGTCTTTCCCATCATGACGGCTACTGTTCATCCGAAACCCTAGAATTTTTTTCTTCCATTTCGTGGGTTTTCCAACACCGATTCCTTCTGATCTTTGTTCCAAATCATTTTTGGGAGTCAGGCCAGCATCTTGGCATTCATTTTGTGGCTCGAATCAACGGATGGAGTTCAGTTCAACTCTATTATTGTGGGACCTACAACTCAGTAGTATACCTTTACTTCTTAACCATATCTTGTGAGATTTGGTTCTATGTGATCCTCAGTCCAATGGCTTCAAATCCACATTCCCAGAATTAGCTTTGGGACTCGATTTGAGATACCCCAAATCAGACTCGTGACCTGCAACTGCCCATAAATTTCTCATTATTGAGCCATTTTCTTTGGTTTTGTTGCATTGTGATCCTTACCATTTCTAGTTTTGATCCTTATCCCTCAATCGAGGTTTTTCCCTAGTCGAATCAAACCTGCTTGTCAAGGTCTGTTAATGGCGGCTTTTCCTTGTTTAGGGTCTTTCGAGCCCTATTGGCCTTCTTAATTAATTTATAACAGTTCCTTAATGTCACAGTAACTCATGCATGCAATTTTAAAGCCCTATGAACTAAAACAGAACCAAGAAATTTCAAAAGCAGAAAAAGTAAAAATCAGCTTTAAGGCCATATACCTCTCAAACAGTGAACTTTCCTACTTTGGTGGTTCAGTTTTCTGTCACCTCAGACCTTAGTTCAGTCGTGTACTCCTCAGCTTTTTCCTTTTTGTGCACCTCTATGCGGAACATGCCATGCGCACACACTTTCATTCACACAATGTTTCTCTCTCTCTACCCGAGCACACACCCACACACTCCAGATTTCACACACAGTCTTGGTCTGAACACATAACACATATTTTAAGTGTTTTAAAAGTAGAGCTTGCACATATAAGTGTACACCTATACATATACACATATATAATTATATAGGTAGAGCTTAGGTGTGAGTAGGTGGGCTAATGTAGGAGTTGAGGTGGGCTGATGTGGGGTGACTCAGGTGATGATGAGGGGTTTGCATGTATGGCCATTGGCCAATTTGGGAGGTGGCCTTGGTTGACTATTCAATTTATTTTATTTTGTTTTATCTTATTTTATTTTGTTTGTTATTATTTATTTATTCATTTATTTATTTATTTATTTTTCCTGTTTAATTCTTTTTGTAACATGTTATTTCGCCTCGCAAAATTTCTATTACCCAAATTCGCGATTTAATTTTTCGATAAACGGGTCAGAGCGTTACATTTTGCTAAGTAAAGAATAGAGTTAAGTTTAGGAGTGTTTTTATATATTGATTGTATGACTTACATGCTTACTTGTTGTTAGAAAACCACCTAGCATATAGTTGCTTTGAAAACCTAGGGTTGGTACTTTGTGTACTATGTATTCTTTAGGAATTTGATAAAGTGATGAACATATAACTTGAATATATGTATAATTCATTGCATTTTAGCTTATGTTCATGTAGGCAAAGTCTTGTAATTTAAAAGTTATGGTTACTCAATGTATTGGTAGTTTGTGTATTTGTGTAATCTTTGAGAATTTGTTTAAGTTGCGAACATGTAACATGATTATATGTGTAATTGATTGGATTATATGCTAATTTCATGTAGACAAAGTTTTATGATTTAAAAGTTATAGTTTGCTTTATGTTTGATGCATTATTTAAGGCATATCCCATGTGTTTGATAAATGTCTCATTGAAATTGCATAAAAAAATCAAGGCATCTTGACATACGTGAATCTTTGGAACATGGTGTGTGTTGAGCACTTTGGTGCTATGCATTATAAGGATGTAGATCTTGTGGTGAAAAACTCAAAATCTGGCCAATGATTGGTACTCACTAATCCAACGGGAGCGTGCTCGTGAAACGAGATATATAAGTGGTACTCGCGAATCCAACGGGGAAGGACCGTGAAACGAGACATGTGTTAGGCATAGAGTTGCATGTGTGTGTCATGTATATTGCCATTGCATTGCATTGATAAATTGGAAAGGCATATAACTTATAAATGTATACTTTGCACATGCCACGCCTTAACTTTGTTCTTTATATTACCATTATGTCATACTGGGCCGTCGTGCTTACCTTATACGAGATTACATATTACAGATGAGACTCCTAGCACAAAAGACTTGATGAAGTCTTGAAGCATGGAGGGGGAAATGGACCTTGAAGAACATTTGGCCTAAGGCCTACATTTTGTATGTATAGGCATAAACCCAAATAACTTGTGCTTAATTTGGAAAATGGTGGACTATAGGCCTTGGGCCATTTTGTGATGTAAGGGCAAGAGTCCCATAAAGTTTATTGCATGTTAAAAACTTGGACCTTGTGTAAGCTATGAACTAAATTTTATGTTGGATAGTATGTAATTGAGTATTGAATATAAATGAAAAGCATGGAGCTCTATGTAGTTATTTATTTTTGAGATATGCTTGTGAATGTTAGAATTACACAATTGTATAAATAACTGTTCATTAGGTATTGTGTTGGTGTTGAGGAGGATGATGAGGACGAATGTGATGAGGAAAATAGGTTAATGGACAAAAGAGACCATGTCAAAATTTTTTGAATTAAAAAGAGTCATTGGGTGTGTAAAATGTCCCATATATAGGTGGGGAGAGTGCCAAAAAGTGGGGGTTAAAAACTTTGAGGAATTAGGTTAAAAATTGAAAAAATCATCTTGGAGTACTTTGAAAAAAAATTCAGAAAATGAGGAAAATAGCTTACAGTAAATACACTATAGCTACAAGAACCAACCAGCAAACCAACCCAGCCCGCGCGCCCCTTACGCGCATGCCTGCTGCCTAGGCATGTCATGGGCATGCCATAACTTGCCTTCCAAGGCCATTTTAAGACCATTCTTTCCTATGTTTGACATCACCTTTTGGAGCCCCTTTTTGGCCACTTTTAGCCATTATACCAAGTCATGTTGGGCACTTTTTTGGGACACATTTTAGCCATTATTCAAGGCCATGTTTGGCCACTTCCTTAGATCACTTTAGGTAAGATTGTTGACCTATTCTTAGTCTATGCCTTAGGGCATTTGGGGCCATTGTTCCAAGGCATATTTAGAGACATTTTGGGCTATCTTAGAGACCATGTTTGAACATGACATATGTTATAACATGGAAAAAAAAAAAAAAATTTTTTTTTTTTATTATTTATTTTTGTAATTATTATTATTATTATTATTATTATTATTATTATTATTAATAGGGTATTGATAATGTGAGTGTGTGTATATATATATATATATGGGTATATATATATATAATTTAAATTTTTTGATTTTGTATATGTGTGTAAATATGAGTGTGTATTTAAATGTGTATATATATATATATATACATATATATATGTGTAGAGAAGATGAGGTGTGTGTGTACCCGGTTGTGTGTGTGTGTAAGTTTGAGTGTGATACACTCAAACAAGGTATGGGTGGGGTTGTGTGTGTGAGTAGAATTCAGGGAGTGGGGGGGGTGCAGAATCAGCAGAGAGTAGTTGGTCTTGGAGAGAGAGAGAGAGAGAGAGAGAGAGAGAGAGAGAGAGTGAAGGAAAAAGGGGAGTATTCTCGGGTGGGAAAGAAGAGAAGGAAAGAAGCAGAAAAGAGGGAGAGAAACAGAGCTCTGAAGGAGAGTTAGAGACCTGGTTCGAGCTCGGAGCAAGAGGGAGAAGGAGGGCACGGCTAGAGAGAGAAACGGCCGAGAAATTTGTAAGTGGGTCACTTCTGTTTCGATTTGTATTAGAGCATTTCAGTTGATTTAAATTGTAGAACCTTGTAGAGCATAATGTAGGGATTAATTTGCAAAAAGAATGAGAAGAAACGGTTGAGAAATGAGGGAGAAAAATGGAGGTGCAGGTCACGGCCATGGGGGGGGAGATCTGATTTTTCGTTGTGATTGGAAGCTTCAAAACAGTATTAAAAAGCTCCAAAAATGTTTTAGAACAAGTTGGGATCGAAAGGGGCTTCGAAAACACGAAGAAAATCAAGTTTAAAAACTTGATTTTCTGAAAATCCGGTCACCAGCGCCCGAGAGGGTGACCGGGGCTCCGCCGGAAAAACGGGGGGGAGAAGGGGGTCGGGTCGGGTCGGTTCGGGTCCGGTTCGGGGCGGGCGTGGACCGCCCCTGCCACGTGTCGGCTCACCGTTTAAAAGAAAAAAAAAATGAAATAAAATAAAAATAAAAATAAAAACCTGATTTGGACCGGGTTAGAAAGGGAAGGGGCTGAACCGGTCGGTTCAGTGAACTTTTAAACCGGTTTAGGGTTTTGGTTTAAAAACCCCCTGGTTCAAACCAAAGTTTAGGTTATTTATATTTTGAACCCCAAAACTTTTAATAATTATATTTTGACCCCTTAGCCTTTAAGAAATTAGAATTTGACCCAAGATTTTTGGGTAATTATGTTCTGACCCTCATCAATAAAATATTAATAAATTATTAATTAAATTAATTAATTAATTAATTAATTAAATTAATTTAATTAATTAAATATTCAAAAACATCCCGGAGTCCAAATGGGACAAGTCATTAGTGTATTTTGACTATCTCGACCATTTCGAGACCAATGGTGAGGTCCGTTTTACGAGACGGGGTCCCGAAAAATAAAAGACCCGTAGTAACCCTTAAAATTACCAAAATGCCCCTAACTTGAAACACTGTCAGACGAACTCCGAATTAGGTAAACAAATGGTGAAATTTTATTATCTCGAACATTCCGGACTCAACCGTGGAGTCCGATTTGTGAAAAGAGGTCACAAAATGTAAGAACACGTGTAAAGTGCAAAATGACTGTTTTGCCCTTTTGAACCCCGGTGTCCGAATTGAGTTCTACGAAAACCTAGACTTACTTTCTTAAACGCTCTAAAACCAATGGTAGAGTTTAATTTAGCAGAATAGAAACCTATGAATTTAAAGACATAAAATTTGATGAATAGCATAAATTCAAACAACAATGGACTGAGTTGTAATTTCTACTTTTAGGGACACTGACAGGACAGGAGGAGGCGATCTGATCTCCTACATTTTCATCCGCCCGTTCAGTTACATATAGTTCACGATCTTCTAGGGTTGATACCAACCCATCAGGTATGGTGTTTTGCTAGTGTTAGAAATGAAGTTAAGTTAGGAATATTTGTGAATGACTGAATGCTGTATGTGTTTATCTGTAATGTGTTTACCTATTTATTTGGAATTGGTTGTTCACATGCTTACATGTTACTGGTACCTTATGAATATTTAGTGAATGATGAATGTGACTCACGACATGTGTATATGTTGATTTTACGAGATATGCTTGCATGTGGAATCAGTTAGGTGATTTATGTATTATTGTCTCGAGCATGCTATATTGTGGAAACCATGTATCATTGAGATTGCATTGGCATATTGGCATATGATGAATCCTTTGAGAACATGGCGTGGGTAAGCACGTGGTGCTTTGCATTATGAGGGTGTAGATCCTGTGGTGAAAAACCCAAAATTGGCCATTGCATTGGTACTTCGTGCCATCGGGGAGTACCCGTAAATGAGACATGGGTGTGGCATAGAGTTGTGCATGGGTGTGTCATGCATACCATTCATATATATTACTGCGATGTTTGAATGTCATTTAGAAATAAATGTACACTTCGCACATGCCACGCCTTAGCTTTATTTCTGGCATTAGCATTTCATCATACTAGCAGTTGTGCTGACCCATTCGTGGGCAACATTTTCAGATGAGGATCCTCCAGCCACATGAGACTTAGTGATGCCCTGAGAGGGCGAAGCACGTGATGTATTTGTGATCCATGAGACTTGTATTTTGTTATGTAAGGGCTTAAGCCCGAATGACTGATGAACAATGTATTCGATGTTACTTTATGTATGGATGATGATGGGCGCATGTTTAGTGAATTTAATTACTTTTGTCCTTTTATTTATTTTACTTTCTGTCTCGTCAGTCGCGCCTCGGGTTCGTCGGAAATTCGGGGCGTGACAACATAGACTAATTTTGACTATTGGTTGAGGGAGATATTTGATTAGCATTTGAAACCCATCTTGGGTAAATCTAGTAGCAAATTTTTATTCTTAATTTTGTAAAAACACGGAGAAATAAACGTGTAATCAACTAAATCTATTTAATTATCTTTTATTACTTTTTTCTTAATTCATTTCCATTCATTCCCCGGATTTTAGAAATTCGGGGCATGACATAATTTGAATTTAATTCTTTTATAATTTAAATTCCTATACATGGAGATGTTGGTATTTTTTATATTCTTTTTCTTAGCACATAATATCTCTCTCTCTCTCTCTCTCTCTAACACTCTTTAGTAAAATTTTTGAGGTCAAAACCCTTTTCACTCAGGGTTAATGGGTTGGTTTTTTAGTACAGCCTTGAAAACTTTTAACCCGATTGCAGCTGTGGTGGGCCGTGAGGTTGCCATGTAGCGAGCCATTCTCATTTCCCCGTAAAAGATTGTCTTTTTTTTTTTCATTTCTTTTCCTTTCCTTTCCTTTTCGGTGTACGATTTTGGCAACAGGCGCAAAACCCACTCCCCCTTCCTATATCGTTCATGGAGGTGCCTTGTACACATGCCTTTCACCTCAATTCTTCTACCTCTTGGTTTGCTTTCGTGTGTTTCTATTTTAAGTACATTCGCATATATATATATATATATATATATATATATATTTGGTCATCAATTTTAGGCACAGCTGCGGTCTACTGCCGTGATCTCAAACTTGAAAATCTCTTGTTGAATGATGACAAAAATATAAATATAACTGACCAAGTAAATGTTTATCTTGACCTCTCTTGTATGTTTTCTTTAACTTTTGTTGAAATAAATGTTTTACCTAGTCTATTTTTTGTATGATTTATCCAAAGTAAATATTTTTACCCTTGGTCTTCCTTGTGTGTTTTCGTTAACTTTTGGCCAAAGTAAATATTTATCTTTTGTTTATTTTTAGTTGTTCCCTCGATTTTCATGCAAAGTAAATATTTACTTCGGATTTCTGTTATTTGTATTATCCAATGTTAGTCAAGGTTATATTTACCTTGACTATGAATATTTTCCTGCTCTTTTTTTCACTCTCAAAACCCTTGAATTCTGATTTCTGCACTATTCAAACCCGTGAATCCTCTTCTGAGATAGAGATCCTCAACCGAAGCCCAATTTTAGCGTAGATTGTATTTTTGTGTTTTCGATTGGGGTAAGTTTTCGTGATTTTAGCGCAAATCATGGAAGGGGATTTTTAAATTTTTTGTTCTTTCCTTTTTTGGGGCCATGTTGTAAATGATATTTTGGTCTTTAATAATTTTAGTAGACTTAGTGGGTTATTAGTGTTGGTCTTTGACTAGAAAATAATTTTCATCCTATTTTTGTCCTTATGACCGAACGACTCTTAAATTTATAGGAAAATAATTTAGAAAAACTAATAATGCCATTACATCGAACACTATAAAAAACAACACTATTAGCTGCGTTCGTAAGCGTCACTAATAAACAAATAAAAGTCGCTAATGACCTTTAGCGGCATTCACATGTGCATCATTGCTAATGCTGTTAATAGCAGTGTCACAAATGCTATTAGTGGTGCTATTAGCGACGTTTAGCCAAACAATGCCGCTATTAATATCCTATTAGCGGCGTTTTAAAACGCTTATAAGAAGTGTCATTAAAAAATACACCAGAAGCTACAAAACGCCACTAATAACAATGTCACAAATACTATTAGCGGTGTTTAGCCCCAAAAATGCAGTTATTAATACCTTATTAGCGGCATTTTAAAACACCGGTAGGAAGTGTCGCTAATAAATACATCAGAAGCTACTAAACGCCGCTAATAATACATTATTAGTGTCGCTCACATGAATGCCAACAATAATGAAATATAATGGCATACATTATGCGCCACTAATAGTCCATTATTAGCAGCATTCATGTGTGCACCGTTATAATGCCTTTTTAGCAACGCATTCATGAACACCACTAATAATGGACTATTAGTGGCATACACAAGGCGCTACTAATAGTTCATTATTAGTGGCACACAGTGTGTGCAGCTAATAATAGTTTTACATTTTTTCCCACACTTGCAATTTTTACGTTCAATTTTCATCTACTTAAACCTATGTCATCAATAATATAATACAATAGCATATGTAACAATAGAGATATGAAATTCGTGCCATAAATATAACAAAATTTAATTGCAAATATAATTTCTAAGTACATATTCAAATTTATGCAATAAATTAAAAATTGATGCAAATATAGAGATTACTGTTTGAAAAAGAAGAAGGAAAAAAATTGTGTTCTCAGCCCAGTACATATTAATGTTTCTAAGTACACAAGAATCCAGTAATCTGAAAAGAGATTCACAATTATTAGATGTGAGTAAAAAAAATTAAGAAAAATTATAAAATTACATATTTATTTTGCATAAATTGCAAATCGGGCATCCGAATTGTGTATCATAAGTTTGAGAATGTGTATTTCATTATTTTAGAGGTGTGTGAACTAGTTTGGTGGTGTCTTGCCCATTTTCGGCAGTCAAAGGTTCAAAAGGCGCCATTTTCGACACATAAGTCCATTTTTTTATAAAAGTTGCAAACCGAGCATCTGAATTGTGTACCGTAAGTTTGGTCACATGTATTTCATTAGTTGTGAGAAGTGTGCACTGGTTTGGTGATGGTTTGACCATTTTCGAGTATTTTAGGAGGTCAAAGACACAAAAGGGCCTATTTTCGATAATTAAGTCTATTTGTTTTGCACAAGTTACAAACAAAACATTGGAATTGTGTACCGTAAGTTTGAGCACATGTATTTTATTAGTTTAGAGGTGTGTGAATTGGTTTGTGGTAGTTTGACCATTTTCGGGCATTTTGGGCAGTCAAATGTCCAAAAGGGGTCGTTTTCGATACTTAAGTCCATTTTTTTTTCCATATGTTGCAAACCGGGAATCTGAATTGTGTACCATAAGCTTGAGCACCTGCATTTAATTATTTTTGAGGTGTGTGAACTAGTTTGGTGGTGGTTTGACCTTTTTTTGGGCATTTTGGGCTGTCAAAATTCTAAAAAGGGGCCGTTTTCGACACTTAAGTCTTTTTTTTCTTCAATAAGTTGTAAGTCAAGCATCTGAATTGTGTACCATAAGTTTGAGCACATGTATTTTATTAGTTATGAGGTGTGTGAACTAGTTTGACCATTTCTAGACATTTTGGGCTGTCAAAGGTCCAAAATAGCTCATTTTTGAAACTTGAGTCCTTTTTTTTTGCATAAGTTGCAAACTGGGCATTCAAATTGTGTACCGTAAGTTTTAGCATGTGTATTTCATTATTTTTGAGGTTTGTGAATCTGTTGGGTGCTGGTTTGACCATTTTTGGGCATTTTGGGCAGTCAAAGCCCCAAAAGGGGTCGTTTTCAACACTTAAATCCCTTTTTTGTATAAGTTACAAACTGGGCATTTGAATTATGTACCGTAAGTTTGAGCCCATGTATTTCATTAGGTGTAAGGTTTTTGAACTAGTTTGGTGGTGGTTTGACCATTTTTGAGAATTATGTACCATAAGTTTGAGCACATGCTTTCTCTTAAAGAAGGAAAGCAATTCCCTTCTACCACTTGTTTTCTCTTTTCAACTTGATTGGGCAATTTTCAATTCCCAAAAGTAATTAGTTTTAGCTATCATCAATGAAAGTCATAATCTCATGTCTCTATATTAGACCATGGTACTGCTTCATTAAATGTAGAATGGGCTATTGTCGTTTTCTCATATAATTCTGTATATCATGGAAGATCCTCTTACCTATGCTACTTTTCACGACCCTAACCCGAATACCATGACATAAGGCCATTTGGACTTTAACTGGCAGGTCAAATCTAATGAACCATCCTAGTTTAATCCATTTAAGTCAATTATTTTATTCTTAATCAATTTACCTTTAGGATATTATTCATCTAAGTTCCTTACTAATTTAAATAAGAGTAATTTTTTTTTGTTGGATGTAATTGCATGTAAATTTTCCAATCAATAAAATATAATGATATAGAATCTACAATATTTAGAGCTAACTTTAATTGTTAAGGTACAAGTCTACTATAAAGGTACAAATACACCAATGGCTCAATGTAAGGGTACAAGCACCCTTGTAAAAGATAAATATAATATACAATGTAAGTATAGATAGTGCTAAAGCCATCTTCAATCTTGATCCACTCTTGTAGTTGTCATCTGAAAGTCTTGTACCTATCATTCTCATGAACAGCAACGGTAAGCCATAACGCTGAGTATGCAATGTATGCACAGATCAGTTATCATAATCAAAACAATAGATATAGAAACAAAATATGCTAACATACAATCCAGTGTAATTCATCAACAATATAGTAATCAATGTTTCATATATCCAAGTGCATAACATAAGTTTGTATACATGGCTTATAGTACATCTCCTATGCTAAGGACTGGGTCTTACAATTTAGATCTGTTTAGGCTAAAAATCTTAAGCTATGTGTTCTAGTCTCACAGCTATAAAATCAAAAATCTAAAGTTCATAGAAACTGTGATGTCACCATTAAACTAATCTAAGAATCCTATGCCAGGTGTTGTGTGTCATAGATCGATGGTCTGAACCAAAAATGTCATGGTTCAGATACCCAAATGCCAAAAATCTAATGTCATAAGGGACTGAAGTGTCAGCTTAAAAACTTGATCTAAAAATCTTGTGATATCTTCACAAGTGTCATAGTCCAAAATTCCTATGCTAAATGTTGGGTGTTAAGAGTTGGAAGTAAGCTAAAAACTCTAAACCAAAGGGTGAAAATGTCGTAACTTGGACTAAGTCATTATTGATCTAAAATTCATGAATGCAGTGTCACACATCAACATTTTTGAATGGGAAATTTTGGGCTATAGGCCAAGTGTCATAGTTTAGTACTATTCCAAACTAAAAAAAAAAAAAAATTGGGAGTTCTACCACTCAATTTTCGCAATTCAAAGTGTTACCACTCCTTCCCAGCTAAAAGCCTCGCAACTTCATAACTCTTTTGAGAGTTAATCTCATCAGCCCTTCTGAGATCTTAGTCCAGCCCATTAATTTATCAACTATTACTAGAGCTTCATTCACTAGCTCTTTTGAGAGTGCATCTTATCAGCTTTTTCGATAGCTTAGCTTGGCCCTTCAGTTCATCAGCTGTACCAAAGAGCTCAGTTCACTAGCTCTTTTAAAGAACTTAATTTATCAGCTCTTTTAGATGGCTTAGATAGGGTCATTTGGCAAGACCGGTTCGCCAATTCTTCCAAAATAACTCATTGAAATTTTTTAAATAAGCTTAGTTTAGCTTTTCTGAACTTAATGTCTCTCAGTCCAAATCGGTATCACTACTTCCTGACCCTACTAACCAATAGGCAAGGCTCAAAAAGTGGGGGAGGGGACGGGAGTGGAGTGGAGAGGGGGCTAACTAATGAAGTAAAAATATAACCTACCACTATGGATATGACACATGTACTCCCATTCTTAACTACCTATAGAGAATAAATTTAAAAGAAAAAGTCTTATCTCAATTGAAAGGAATCTTATTCAATCCATAACTTATCTAGCAAGTAAGGACTTCTATTTTAACAAGAAAACTCACTACCTACAGACTCTCAACCCCTATAAGTAAAGGAATCAAGTACGCTCAAGACACAATGAATTTTATTCATAAAATACACATTAGTTATTCTTTCTTATTGACTTGAATGTTGAAGAGGCGCGGGCCAACACTCCACTAGTGCCATAAAGCGTCTCTTTCTTTTTTGTAAGTCACTCTTGTAGAATCATCGTGGATGACAATTTTTTGGCAACAACATATATATATATATATATATGTGTGTGTGTGTATCCAGGGACAAAGCTAGAATTTATATTAGTAGGGCAACTTAAATTTCACAAATAAAAAAAATCATTTTTATAAAATCTATAATAATTAAAAATGACAACTAATAGATAATTTTTTATACAAAATAAAATATAATAGTTATAAATAAATACTTCATAAAATTTAAATTCTCAAATATAAATAAAATTAGC
The DNA here is from genome assembly GCA_008638375.1 of Nyssa sinensis. Classification (NCBI taxonomy): domain Eukaryota; kingdom Viridiplantae; phylum Streptophyta; class Magnoliopsida; order Cornales; family Nyssaceae; genus Nyssa; species Nyssa sinensis. Next base: position 14,328,137 of record CM018033.1, on the reverse strand, counting down.
CTTTCCTAAAATTTTTTGAGTTAACCAATTTTTTTTATTAGTTACTTGAGTCGGCAATTCAAATTCTAAAATTGTTTTTATCCTTACCCACTTTTATTCCTTTGAGTTTCAACTAAAAAAAAGTAAATTTTAATTTTGATTAGGATTAGGATTAGGATTTATAAATATAAGAGAAAAAGAAAGAAATAGTTTCATTTTAAATTTAAAATTGGATAGTTGATGTTTTGCATGAGACTGTTAACCCTTTAATAATTAATAAATCTTATAAGACTCAAAAATTATTAATCAATAGAAATATTTGTTATTAAGTTTTACAATATTTTTTATCAACGAAAAAATTACTTTACAAGTATATGAATTTTACAATAGATATACAATAAACTAGAAAACTCATAAATATTTGCAAGGGTAATAAAGATTTTTCTTCAAAAATATATGTTATACCCAATTTAAATTATAATTGAACTCCTTGTATTTTTTTTATTACTAGAAAATTAGTGGTACTAGAAATTTTTCTATAATAGATATACATAAAGAAGTGTAATTTTTTTTTCTCTTTTTCGTTCTCTTTTTTTTTATATATATTTTTTAATACTTCCTTTTTTATACATAAATTTCTCTCTCTCACACACACCACTTTGTCTGCTAAGGAGACCAGAATCCTCAATCTCTCATATGGGACATGGAGAAGGTACCAACCAAGATCTTGTTGGTAATTTTTTATATTTTTATTTTAATACTCCTTAGAGTACTAGGCATATAGATTAATTTAAGAGTTCCATATTTGGATAAGTTACGAGGATAGAGACTAACTATAATTGGCTATCTCGGATCTAAATATCTACTAAGGCCTCTTGAGCGTGCTCTTGTTCTACTCTTTCTAATTAATAGTTTCCTAAGTAGCCTTAATATATTTCTATCTTTTTTTACCAAAAAAAATGTATAAAGAAAGTAATATTAAGAACCATTTTATGATGTGTCATTTAATGGAGATTTGGATAATAAGAAATTTAAAACATATAAAAAGAAAGAAATACATTTTACATATTTATGAGTATATTTATATCTTCCTTTGTTTTTCGAATGCTCAAACGAAAGAAAGAAAAAATCATTAATTATTTGTTTAATTACTAAATCACCAACTAAAGACACAAACAAATAAAGTTAAGGAAATATATATCAAAATTTAGTGTTGAAATCCAACAGGAACAAAACAGTTGAAATAACATCTAAAAAGAAATAGCATATCTCTCATTTTCTCTTGTTTATCTCCCACTGTGACTAATTACAAAATTTATAAAACAAATTGAGAGGAGCCAAGTTTAAAAATATTTATTTAGTGGGGCAACTTTGGAAAATATTAACAAACTTATAAAATATCAATCTAAGTCCAAGGTTTTTCAAAATCTTTGGGGCAGCACCTGGCTCCATAAGAGATCCACATTTTTATATATCAATTATAGTTCCTAAATTTGTGTTTCAAAATTGTGTTTTATTTTTGGAAATCACATTAATTACATTTTTTTTGGTAAGTACATTAATTACATAATTTCTTTAAACATAAAATCGTCTAATCATTACTTGTGAAGTGTACAATTGAATTGATGGACATGGTATTCTTTTCAATTCTCTCCTAACCGATGGCATAACCTTTGAAGCTTTCCCTATTAGGGAGATTTTCCACCTTAAATCTCTTCTAATAGGTTGCACAACCCTTTGTCATTATTGGAAACATAAAGATGTCCCACCTTGCAACCCACCCCCTCATAAGGGATGAAATTTACTGGTGGGTCCTACCTTTGTGAAAGGGTGTGTTAAAAGGTGGAACAATTGAAGATGTACATCCATCTTTATTCATTTCCAACTAGAAGAATAATAAATATTACACATCAATTGTCCCACCTTATAACCCACCATTTTGTAAGGGTGGGACACATTCTCCATGAAGCCCAGTAGTGAATCTCATTCCTTGTGAGAGGATGGGCTATAAGGTGGGACAATTATGGTGGATATCCAGTTTTATTCATTTTATTAGGTATAGAGATTGATGTTTCACATCTCATAACCCATTTTTATCACAAATGTGGGGTCCTATAATGGGTCTCTTACGTGGTGTAGCTACTTTTATTGGAGAAGTGAAAGAAAAGTGGGTTGTGAGAGATGAGATATCTGTTATTGCTCTTTATTGTTGGTGGACTCTGCCTTTGTGATATTACTCTAGTCTTATACCATATATCTCTTATCTCTATATAAGCACCTATAAAGTTGGCAACTTGATATGAGCTCTTTTTGTTTTTTTCTCTAGAACTTGTGGGTTCGCTATATTCAGGTCAAATAATCATGAAACTCATTTTCTTGTTTACCTTGATCTTGGCTACCAATTTTGACATTAACTGTGATGCTCGTCAACTTGGAATGCCAAAACCTAGAGGAGAAAATGGAAATGAAGGAAAGATGGCAGAGGAAAATGGAATCAAGGCAAAGGTGGATTTGGGTGAGATAAATTTTCCTCCTTTTCCACACATCCCATTTACCCCTGAGACTCCTCATCTTCCGTTTCCAATTCTACCCCCAATCCCACAAATTCCCCATCTTCCATTTCTACCCCCAATCCCACAAATTCCTCATCTTCCATTTTTAACCCCAATCCCACAAATCCCTCTTATTCCTGGGGTTCCACCACTTCCTAATTTGCCAACTTTCCCTGCATTCCCTCCTTTCCATCTTCCCACTATTCCTTCCCTCACGCCACCTCCTGCATAAGCTTTTGATTGTTTGTTAGCTTCTTTTGAAAACCTTATTTTTCTATTTAGATTTTGGTGTTCTATGCTCTAAAGTATCAGTCTTGTTATGCAATTGTGTTACATAAGGAGTTATATTGTGACTATTTTTTGGGGATAAGAAGACAAAGAGTTGTCTCTCTTTCTCTCTATAATGTCATATTTCAGACTGTAACTCTGTATTTTGTAATGCAAAATAAAGTGTAGACGTTTGAATGTATTTCCATTTGGTTTCGTCCAACCAATGTTCTCTCTATTAGACTACAATGCTTTCGTCATTCATTATGTATTTTACCAAAATAAAATTTTTTTTTTTGGTACCCCATGCAACCTAATATCACAAGATGTAGTCTTGGGACATAGGTAGGCTCAATTAGGCATGGTAACGGGCAAGCCTAAAGAGAACTTTCATGCACCTCTCTTCGTCTATCCATGTGCCACATCACTGTCTTCCAAAACCTTGACTTGCCTTTCTTCGTACAAAATTCATTTTATACTACTTAAACTCATAAAAAAAAAAAATCATCTATTATATTTTAAGGAAAAAAAATCATAAAATAAATTCATAAAACATCAAAACACCTGAATTATAAATGATACTCAAACAAAATATTTAAATATTCAGGTAGTTGCATAAATTAGTATGGGTATTTTGATAAATTAAATATATAAACAAGGCATCCTCATTGTGAACATGGCTCGGGTTTATTTATTTCCCAAATTCGTCTTATCTCTTATTAGAGTAGTGATAGATGTTCGATCTTTTATTATCCATCTATTTCCTACTTCTCTCTCAAAAGTGGGGTTTGATGCTCATGAAGTCTACGATGAGACCCACTAGTTGATCCCGTCTTTGTGAGAGAGGTAGAATAAAGGCGGGTTAGAGTGGTGTGACATCCATCTTGAAGCAATATGGGTGGGCCCAATGAGTCAAATCGTTCTTTCTAGGTAAGATTTACTTTGTATTTAGTAGTGTGGAATTTGCACATAATTTGCAATTAATTATGATGTTTGCTTAGCGTTGAGAATTTAGATGCGCCAGGCAATGCCAACGTATTCTAGAACAAACTGTATTAATCACCAAAATTGAAAACTAACAACATTTCATACACTCAAATAGCTTTTCAATTTTTCAAAATAATTTTCCAGGTTTCAATTTTATGAGCGACATCGTTCTGTTTGGTATCTAATGATAAAACTACTATCACAGTATCTCAAATAAAGGATAGTAGACAATTGGAAAATATATATATATATATATATATATATATATATGTATAGGCTTATGCTTTAACACATAGCATAAGAAAAATAGAATTTTAATCTTAAATAATTATCTCATATATTTGTCAAATAGCAATAGGGCTGTAAATGTCTTAAAACATAGCATGAGAAAGCCTCAATATATTTTGTACGTGTATGTGTGTGTGTGTGTTTTGGGCACAGGTGGAATGGATACATATTATTGTTGTTATTATGCTTCAAAGAAAGCCAACGATTATTTTAGAATTCTAGTAATTCAACTTATCATTAATACCTAATAGTTGGCCACATTATTAAATATCTCCTTTTCTTTTATTAATAAGTGAAATACGAAAATAATACTATTTATAATGAAAAAAAGTAGTTAAAGAAAAGTGTTTTAAAACATTTTATAAGATATTTTGTCCCTTTCATGGCCATTTAGGTATTTAAAAAAAATAAAAAATAAACATCACCCTAAAGCTTTTAGAACATAAATTGAGTTTTATCTTTTCTTTAATATTCATAATTTATACATTTTAAATACAACCAGCGTGATAAATTTTTATTTAACTATCTTGCTTGCTCACTCATAGTAATGCAGACTTAATTCTTAACAAATTAACTCAACACACATAAAATTTATTGTATGGGATTTAGAATGAATGGACTCTACCTATACAAGTGTTGGCATATTTTACTGAGATAACTTACTGGGAAAAAAAATACTATCTTCAATCGTGAAATTTGAAAACTTTTATGTGATATTGACACATAAATTATACACTAATTAAATTACGATTTTTATAACTGACTGTGGCACTCTTTATTAGAATGTCTAGCATTAATATTCGCAGCATATCTCCTTCACCAGGGGTCACTGTTAATTACCTGTGTGAGTTAAAGCTTTTCTAGGCACTTTGTCCAAATCTCATTTATTTATATATATATATATATAATTTATATATCATAAATAAGTAATTTCATTAAATATAAACCGAGATCTGATTATTAATTGTAAAGTAGACAATTGATAGACATGGCACTCTTTCCAATTCTCTCCCAACCGGTGGCACAACGCTCAAAGCTTTTCATTATATGACGTTGATTTTCCACCTCAAATCTCTTCTAATCGGGGGCAAAGCCCACCACCTTCTTACGAAAAGATGAGATTCGCTGGTGGATTACATAAATGGTGGATTTTATTCGTATGAGAAAGCCAGTAAGAATTATTCATGAAATTTACTGATAGATCTCAGCTCAAGTCAAAGAATGGATTATAAGGTGAGATAATTAAAATGTGAAATTCATCTTTATTCATCATGAATAATGATTGATTTTTTATTTTTTATAACTTACATTTATCTTTAATGCGGAGTCTTATGAGAAATAGATTTTATCTTTACGAGAGAAGTGAGACAAATATGAATTATAAGAGAATATTTATCGTTGCTCTTTCGTTACCATACTTTTTCTAAAAGAGGTGGAAAAAAAATGAGTTAGGAGAAATATGAGATCAGTCCTTTCTCTAATGTTATACCATCTCTAATCTCTATATAAGCACCCGTTAAAGTTGGGGACTGAACATAAGCTCTCTCTAAAAGAAAAATAAGCTTGTGAGTTCACTATATTCAACTTCAATTATCATTAAACTCATTTCGTTGTTTACCTTGATCTTGGTTACCAATTTTGATATTAAGTGTGATGCTCGCCAACTTGGAATGCCAAAAGTTAAAAGGAGAATTTGAAAATAAAGGAAATATGGAAGAGTTTAGTAGAATCAAGATAAGGGTGAATTTAGGTGAGATAAAAAAAATTTCTCCTTTGCCATACATCCCATTTATCCCTGAGATTCCTCAGCTTCCATTTCCACTTCCATTTCTACCCCCAATCCCACAAATTCCTAAGATTCCACTTTGATCCCCACTTCCTCAAATCCCTTTTATTCTAGGGATTCCACCACTTCCTAGTCTGCCAACATTCCCTCCTTTCCATCTTCCCACCATTCCTTTTCTCATGCCACATCCTGCATAAGATAGCTAGCTTTTGAGTGTTTGTTAGCTTCTTTTGGAAATCATATTTTTCTATTTGAGTTTTAGTGATTTATGCTCTAAAGTATCAATCTTGTTTTGTAGTTGTATTACTTAGGAAGTTATATTGGGACATTTTTTTGGGGATAAAAAGATGAGAGATGTCTCTCTCTCTAGATAATATCGTTCCTACTTCTGTAGCTTTGTATTTTATTATGCAAAATAAAGTATAAATGTTGTTTGAATGTATTTTCATATGATTTGATCTAACCAATATTCCAAGCTTTTAGACTGTTATGCTTTAGTCATTTAATTTATTTTGCATTTTGCAAAATCATACAATTTTTTGGCAGCAAATGTAACCTGATGAGTTTCCAAGAACAATCACAAGATGCATTCTTGGGACGTAGGTAGGTAGGCTTAAGGGTGGTAATAGGCGGGCCGCCATTGCTATAGAGAACTTTCCTCACCGCATGATCGTTAGAAATCCCCCAATTTATATACTCAATGTGGGATTTCTAATATTTTTTACAAATATATATATATATATATATATATATATAGTGATCGTTGGACATTGTTAAACTTAATGTAGAATTGATTTTGAATTAATTAATTAATAAAAAAATATTTTAGTATTTGGATATATATATATATATATATATCAGTCAGAATTGATTATGATGATAATAGTGATTAATTAAGTATTTGGGCAAATTTGTTCAGAAGTAGTTTTTGAGTAGGAAATGTCTTATTTACCCTTTATTTTATTAAAAGTGTTAAACTAATTTAAATATAAATTAAATAATTAATATTTTAATATATTATATAATTAAGAATTATATAATATAAATAGAAAATATAATAAAAGTATATATAAATGGGCTCAATTATTATATATAATGTGTGGGCCTCATTATTATATATAATGTCCTCACCGATAGGCCAAAGATATTCCCAGCGTGTGATTTACATTGGAGCACATAGTGCTAACTTGCACTGTTGTACAAAGGAATGCTTTTGGAGCATACAAACATCAAATACTGTGTTGAGTTGTAGGAACCACCGACCCACGGTCAATGCCACGATGGAAGGTGAGCTATTTAGTAATTTTATCGAGGTTTTTGTCCAGATTCTAGAAGAATACTCAGGCTCACAAATTAAAGTTCAATAATAAGGTATAAGAACATGTTTAACTCAACTCTCTGTTTTGACAGAAAAGTACGACTCGCAACTGAGTAAACTGAACTCATTCAAACACGGTATTGTGTTGCGAATCAAAGCTTATAACGATGGGCCAAACAGGACTTTAGTAATATTGGCACATTTTGTGCCCAAACTCTTGCATGCTTATGTCTTAACACATAGCATAAAAAATAGAATTTCAATCTTAAATAACTATCTCGTCTATTTGTCACATGGTGGTAGGGCGGTAAATAAGACGAGGGGAACCAAGTAATAAGTTGTTAAAATTTAATTCATTAAATAAAAATGTTTTAAATAGTATACAAACTCGATTTGTTAATTTTTTCAGTAAACTTTAAACGAGACTCGAATCGAACTGAATTCGAGTTATTTTATTTTAGATAAATTACATTGACCTCACTTAAGGTTTCTAAAATTATATTAGTCTCTCATACTTTGACAATATATAAATACACTCACTCAGTCAATATTTTTAATCAAAATGACAAACTGTCCATTTTAATTTATTTTATTTTAGTTTTTGCAATTTTAAAATTTTGACCAATTTTCTCAAACTTTTTAATTTTTTTAATTTATATAAAAATAAAATTAAGGTAAAATAATTTATTTTTATTTTATATAAAAAAAAATTAAGGTATTAATCAATAGTTATTTGGAAAATGAAAAAAAGTCAAAATTTAAAAATTGAAAAAAAAAAAACATAAAAATTGTAGTTTTGTCATTTTGAAGAAAAATATTGATCAAAAAGAGGTATTTGTATATTATCAAGTAAAGTACAGGACGTCAGTGTAAATTCATAAATCTTAAAGGAGATCAGTGTAATTATCAGAAATCTTAAGGGAGATCAGTATAATTTACCTTTTATTTTTTTTTTTTTATGTAATATTAAACTATTTATTAACTTATCAAATCGAATTTAATAAATTAATAAGTTTCAAAATTTATCTATAAAATGGGCTTCTAGCCTGACCAATCTTGAATAATTTAGTTCCCGTCCATAGCGAGGCATATTCAATAATGAAAAATCAAAGTAAAAATTGCGTTGCATCATTTGACCATCACATTGGATATATATATAGTCCCGCATCTTGCAAATAACAAGCATTTCTTCAGCTTTATTGTCTCTTGTTATTAAAGTAATCCAAGTTAATTACCAAAATTCACTGTAAAATAATTTTAGTGATCGGGTTTAGTAAGTTTTATAAAATGAAAGCCCAGATTTATTGAATTTTAAGCTACAGAGAATAATGCAAAAAGAAGCCTAAATTTTGTATGTGTTTTTTGGTCACAGTGGATATTTACTTCAAAGGAAGCCAACCAATATGTTAGAATCTAATTATAATTATTTAGGTTATCATTAATACCAACTAATTGGCCACATTATTGTTGCTATTATATTTCAAAGTAATTTATTCCAATTTTTTTTTTCTCTCCTGAAAACTAAACCCAAAAAAAAAAAAAAAAAACTTCTCCAAATGACTGAATTTGATTGGCCTGATTTATAAATCGAATTCACTTAATACGTTTAGTCCGTAAATAATTAAGGTATTTTTCATTTATAATATATATGTGACCTTTAAAATATGTGCGATTTTTTATGCATAATCTCCAACAGGAAAAAAAAATTCAAATAAAAATAATATTGGCTAAATATTGTGGGGATCTCATCCTTGGTGGGCCTCCAACCCTTCAAACTCGTCTAAAGTTATGAATAAACCCACTATCATTGCATATTCAAATCGATGAATCATCTTTAATTGGATTTTGATTAATGTCCATTAATTGAAACTTACAATCGAAGATCCAATTTTGATTAATGTTCATTAATTGACCGACAATAACAGACTAGATGATTACAAAACTTAAAGATCACTCATTTATTAGGAGTTGTCACTTGATTTTAGGAATCGGCAAATTGTAGGCCCTGATGGGGGAGGTCTGTATTTGCAAATTAGTTCAGACCTATCCTCTTCCGAGCAAAAGGAGATAGTAGAGGTCAGTATTTGCAAATTAGTTCAGACCTATCCTCTTCTGAGCAAAAGGAGATGGTGGAGTTTCTGAAGAACAACCTCTCGGTATTTGTTTGGGAAACCAAAGATGTGGAAGGAATAGACCCTGGCCTTATCTCCCACAAAGTAATGACCAATCCTGATCACCCTCCTATGAGACAAAAAAGGAGGACGTTTGTTCCATAGCGCCACAAGATCATTAACAAAGAAATCCAGAGGTTGCTGGACGCTAAAATAATAAAGGAAGTGTTATATCCAGAATGGCTCGCCAATACCGTTCTTGTCAAGAAGAAAAATAACAAGTGGAGGGTCTGTGTTGACTACATGGACCTCAACAAAGCCTACCCCAAAGATAGTTTTCCCCTTTCGAAGATAGACCAACTTGTTGACGCGATAGTTGGGCATGAACTCATGAGCTTTATGGATGCTTTCTCTTGATATAACCAGATCCAGATGTAGCCCCTAAACCAAGAAAAGATGGCCTTCATATCTGAACGAGGTCTCTATTGTTATAGAGTGATGCCATTCGATCTGAAGAATGTTGGGGTTACGTATCAATGTCTGGTAAATAAGGTGTTTGGCCCTCTGATCGGTGACACGATGGAAGTCTATATAGGTGACATGCTAGTCAAAAGCCTGTAGAAAAGCTACCACATCCAGCATTTGAGTTGGACATTTAACATCTTGAGGTAGCATAGGATGAAATTGAACCTCTTGAAATGTACATTTGGGGTAACTAAAGAGAAGTTCTTAGGCTTTCTGGTTTCCTAGAAGGGTATCGAGGCAAACCTTACGCAGATCAAAGCCCTAGCTGAACTGGAGTCACCAAAGACCAAGAAAGACATTTAGGCCTTGAATGGGAGGATTGCGGCTCTAAACCGATTCATCTCCAAGTCTACTAATCGCTGCCTTCCATTTTTCAAAGCTTTGAGGGAGAGTAAGGCCCTAAAATGGACCCTAGAGTGCGAAAAATCCTTTCAAGAATTGAAGCAGTATCTAGCATCCCTCGAGCACCTCTCAAAGCTAGTCCAAAAAGAAAAATTGCTCCTCTTTCTTGCGGTTTCAAAAAACGCCGTCAGCTCTGCATTGGTCAGACAGGAGAAAAGAGTTAAAAGGCCTGCTTTTTATATAAGCAAGGCACTTCTGGACGTAGAGACAAGGTACTCTAAGATCGAAAAGTTGGCCTTCGCTTTGATAATTTTTGCTCAGAAGCTCAGGCCCTACTTTCAAGCGCATCTTATTGAGATCCCGACCGCTTATCTACTAAAGTCAGCACTATGCAAACCTGAAATCTCAGGACACCTGGTTAAGTGGTCTATGGAGCTGGGAAAATTTTATATATCCTACGTACCACAGACCTCCATCAAAGGGCAAGCACTGGCAGATTTTGTTGTTGAATTCACTCTGGCACTACACGTTAAAACACAACTCGATGAGAACACCACGGCATAGCAGCTCTATACCGACGGATCATCCACAAACAGAGGTTCTGGCATCAGTATAATGCTTTAGTCCCCCGACAAGTTCATAATAGAAAAACAGTTAGCTTGTGTCGAGCCCCGAATTTTCATAAACCCGGGGAGTGAGTGAAATGAAATAAGAAAAATAAATGAAAGGTAATTAGGTAGACTTAGTTGATTATTCATTTGTTTTCCCATGTTTTCCCAAGATTTGAAAATGAAAACTTGCTATTAGATTTAACCAAAATAGTCTTCTAATGTCAATTAATTATCTCTCCCAATCTATATTCAACATTAGTCTAAGTCATGTTCAAAAGTGGCTTCTAAAATTGCCCTAAAATGTCTATAAATATACCTTAGAACAATGGCCCAAATGGTTCCCAAGTGCCCTAAAACATAGGCCAAGAATTTCACCCAAGATAGTCTAAGGAAGTAGCCAAACATGGCCCATAAGAATGGCCAAACATGGCCCAATAGGGTAGCCAAACATGGCCCAAAAGAGTGGCCAAACACGGTCTAAAAGAGTGATAAAAAATGGTCCAAAAGGGTGGCCAACCCTGGCCCAAGGATTGGCCAAACATGGCCCAATAGGGTGCCCAAACATGACCCAAAAGGGTGGCCAAACATGGCCCAAAAGGATGGCTAAGGGCAAGTTTCAGGGGGCTGTTAGGGCTGACGCGCATGGGCAAAGTAGCAGGCTGGGCTACAGCACGCGCAAGGGCAGGCTAGCAAGCGCGCGTGGCGCGCGGCGTAGGTGCATAGGCACGCGCTCGCGGGGTGTGCGGCAAGGGCTGTCAGGGGCATGTCCTGGGCTGTTTTCCCGTAGGTTTACTGTAGCTACAATGTATTTACTACAGCTGAATTTCTCTGTTTCTACAGTTGATTTTCTCTGTTTTCCAAAGTTTTGCAAGCTATTTTTTTAGCCTATTTCTTCAAGGTTTTTAACCCCCCATTTTTGGCACTTTTTCCACCTATATTTAGGGTGTTTTACACATCTAACTAACCTTTCAATTTTCACAAACTTTTAGCATGGTTTCCTTTATTTTCTAAGTCTTTTTCACCTAATATTCCACAACACAATCCACCACCATGAAGTTAACTACAAGAATACCTCCCCTTACTCAACAAAGCATTCATACATCATTTTAACATACAATCCATCATATATACACATGTACTTGAATTTTAAAACATCACAATCTCATGCTCATTACAATATATAGAGCCGTGCCCATTGCTTTCATAATATACAAGATTTCTACAGGTATACATATGTCTTAGGGTTTATGCCCTCATACATAAAAAAATATGCCCCAATAGGCCAAATATCCTTCATAGTCCGCTTCCCTTCCATCCTTCAAGACTTCATCAAGTCTCAAGTACCGGGAGCCTCATCTGTAATATGATATCCCATAAAGGGTCAGCACAACTGCTGGTATGACATATTGTTAATGCAAGGAACAAAGTTAAGACATGGCATATGCAAGTGTATATTTATAAGTTATAACCATCCAATCCCTCAATGTTATGCAATGGCAATATGCATGACACACACATGCAACTCTATGCTACATCCATGTCTCGCTTCACGGTCCTTCCCTGTTAGCCTGCGAGTACTGTCATTGACTAGATTTTAGATTTTTCACCATAGGAGCTATACCCTCATAATGCATAGCACCAATGTGCTCAACTCACACTATGTTTCCAAAGGGTCACACCATGCCAATATGCCTTGACTTTTCTATTCAATCTCAATGAGGCATTTTATCACATACTTGGTATACAGCTTGTGTAAAATGCCCAAATATAGATAGGAAGAGTGCCACAAAGTGGGGGTTAAAAACCTTAAGGAAGTAGGCCAAAAATTAGAAAAATCATCTTGTAGCACTTTAGAAAAAAAATTCAGAAAATGAAGAAATCAAGCTGTAGCAAATACACTATAACCATAGTGAAAAAGCTGCAGCAGCTGCCAGCCACACCGCGTGCCCTACTGCCTGAGCCCCTGCGCATTACCTGCCTATGCCCAGCCTTGTGTGCCAGCCCTTGCTACAACCCTTGGCCACTTGCCTTGGGCCATGTTTGGCCAATCCTTAGGCCATGTTTGGACACCCTTTTGGGCTATGTTTGGCCACCCTTTTAGTCCATGTTTAGCCACCCTTATGGGCCATGTTTGGCCACTTCCTTAGACCACCTTAGGTAGGATTTTTGACCTATTATTAGCCTACGTCTTAGGGCATTTGGGGCCCATTTGGGCCATTGTTCCAAGGTATATTTAGAGACATTTTGGGGCTATCTTGGAGGCAATGCTTGAACATGACTTAGACTAATTTTGACTATTGGTTGGGGGAGATATTTGATTGGCATTTGAAACCCATCTTGAGTAAGTCTAGTAGCAAATTTTCATTCTTAATTTTAGGGAAACATGGGGAAATAAATGTGTAATCAACTAAATCTATTTAATTTCCTTTCATTAATTCATTTTAGTTCATTTTCACTGACTCATTGGGTTTTGAAAATTCGGGGCGTGACAACATGGTATCAGAGCTTAGGTTCGAATACTTAGGGACCGTAGGGTATTGTTGAACACTATGGGACCCCAGAGGAAAGTGTGTAACTTAGTATGAATTATCGGTGGAATGTGATAGGACCTTGTATGTTATGTGGCTATTTATACTTGATGCATCACTTGTTGTGATTACGTGCTAGTTAATGTTATACTAAGATGCATGTTTACGTGATTTAGTGCAGTGGAGTGCATGATATGGATAATGTGTATATTGGCATGACCGTATGTGATAACTTGGTACATGTTCGCGTACATAATAGATTGGTGCTTGTTTGCCCTCAGGATATCATGTAGCATTATGGGAGAATACCATGGGCATGTGTATATTGTATTGCTTAAACGAATTTTTACTGGAGAAAGATTGTGTTTGAATTGGGTGAAAACTTGTTATTTGTTTATTGTAAACAGTGGGTGGAGGTGGTTGACGTGAGTTTTATAAGTTCTGATTGAGCAAGTATGCTTATAGGATTTGTTAAGTTATCAGATGATGATTGATGATCTCTTGTCTTAAGAGAATTGTGTAAACATGAATAGTTTGAAAATGCTGATGTGGATTAATCCAGGTTATGATGTAATTGAATTTTGATTTTGTGCTTAGGGTGAATATTGATAAGTTCAAGTGATGCGAATCTAAAAGTTAGGGGTTGTAATGATTCCGTTATTGAATTGGAAGATGTTATCTTGTAGTGGACTGTGGATGTAACCTAGAGATAAATACTATTGTCTTACCTAGTCCTGTAAAATGATCGATACTAGTTGTGATAAGAATAGTGAGTTGATTGAATAAACTTATGAATATAAGCCTTGTGAAAATAATGAGTTGCTTAAATTGGGCCAAATTGAGTTGTGGATCATGACCTAGTTCTAGCATAGTTTATAAGATTGATTACATAATTATGATTGAATGAAGGTAAACATTGATTATTATTTTGGAGAAAAATTGTGTATCAGGTTAAGAGTTGGATGATACAAATTTTTAAATATGAATCTGTGTTTAAGATGCAAATTGTCTGAATATATTTGAAGTAAAAATATTGTGGTTGAGGCGCTAGAAAAAAGAAAGGGGTATGTACGAAACATGAAATGTGTTTTGCAATATGAGAACTTGGATTGTTTTATAACTTATAAGTGAATGGTGGTTTTCACTTGTCATCAAAAAAAAATACGTGGGTAAAAGTTATGAACGAGTCTGATTAGTTTGGATAAATTTACAAATAGTTGTATTGTTTGGACCCAGATAATAAATATTATACTTGGGAGATTGTTTCTTGTATTTAGGGGGCTTGTGATGATTGCCTTGTTCCACCACTGTATGATTCACCGAGTTGGGGTAGCCAGATTTTATGAATCTTAGAAATAATAATAGTGGGGTGGTATCGGTAGTGTTACCACCAGTTGTAGGTGAGTTTCGAATGTCTTTCTAGAAGACTTACTTGATTAAGTGTTACGTGATTTGGTTTAATCATGATGCATGATTGCGTACTTAAGATCTATTCCTTCATGATTATATAGTATATAATAACCATGTTATATATATATGAATGATTAAATGAATGTTACTTGTTATGGGCTTATGATATAAAATGTATATCCTAGGTTATAAACCCATGTGCTTAGGATCACTAGTAATTGTATTATGAATATACTGAATTGGTATCAAGTTTTGAGTTACAAGTGTATGGACTGGCTAATCCATCACCTAGTAACAAAAGGAGTTGTGATCCATGAAGGGTTATCACCTAGTTATATACAGGAAAAAGGTCAAAGATACCTAATAAGACAATTGAAGACAACAAGGAAAAAAAATTAACTAATGTGAACTTGCATGAGTGGATATAAATACATGATGGATATGTGTTAAGCATAAGATTTTTTTTCTTAATGTATATATAAGGTAAGTGGATATAAATAGAGTATGTTTTATGTTGATATTGTTGACAAAAGTGGAAACATATCATGTTTATGTATATGTAAATATATATTTAGGTATAAATACCTAAAGATGAATGGATTATATGGTTCGGTTACCACCTAGGTGCCTCATAAGGATACAGCATGTGAGTTGGCTTGTAATGGATGAAATGCATCTATTGCATGTTTTCTTTTCTTGATACATGTGATGAGAATATGGTACTTAAGAGCATGGATTGCTAGAAACATATTGATTTGGTGGCATATGGATTGTCAACTATTGTGTAGATAGGATATGTTAAATTCTTTAATATGTAAGACATATGTAGTGCATATTAGGTTTTCATAACACCTATAGATTGGGTACATATGAGCTTGCATGGTTATATTGCATTTTGGAGTAGATCATTAGATAGTGCATGAAATTAAAAGCTTGAAAGTTTAAAAAGATGAAGATGGAAAACTTTTAACAATATGTGGTATGAATGGAAAAGAATTATACTAAGATGAAATAGCTGAGATGAATAAGAGAATGTAGAGATTAACTCTTGGTGTTACTTTGTATATGTGGGAGTGTGTATGGAATATACCTTGGATACAGAGTAAAAGATTTTTAATTATCTTTTGATGAATTAGATTGTTGAATTATTAGTAGAAAAAAAATGATCATATTGTTTGATATAGAGAATGAAATGTGAATGGCATGGTTAGGTCAAGCTTGTGGTGAGTATGATTTCAAATTTTTGCTTACATGTGATTTGGGAATGGAAATTTTAATTTGAAAATGGAATGATCTTGTGAAAGTCCAATGACTTGTGAACAGCAATGGTGAATTATTGTTAATATTGGGGTTATGATTTACTACCAATATTAGTGGATACTCTTGGAATGTAAGATTTGTTGGAGATAGTATGTCTCAGGGATGAAGTGACTTATAGATATGCATAATTGAACTGTGATTGGCTACAAAGAATTATAATAGTGCATTTGATGGCTTTTGATCTTTAATAGAGTATGAAAGGAAAAAAAAATTAAAAACAAAAAAATAAAGATAATAATAATAATAATAAATTTTGTTATGACTATTTTCTATTGTGGCCACATGGTGGTTGGATTGATCTTCAAGGGTGAGGTTTTCTATTATACTTTTTTAATGATAGAAGTCATTTTGTTAGTAGGGCTTGTGCATGCCTGTTTTGTTTTTTTCCTGGTTGATAGATGATAGATTATAATCATAAATTTACGTAATGAGTGAACATTAATAGTGATGAATTAGTTTGGGACATTCTGATGATTCACTTGAAAAATTACTACTGTAAGGGGAGTGAATTCTCCATAAAATGGTTTGATAATGTATCTTGTGATGATTGTGAAATTATATGAGTTGAAAACTCAATTTGAGGACGTATGAAGATTTGACTAAATGATGAATCTGATGTGTAGAATAGTTTCTGATTGTGTCGATTATAGTGACTAAATCAAGTTAAATTTGAAACTAATGTGATAAGTTTCATATGATTAACAGGTTATTTTAATTAATTGAGAACTCAACATGAGTGTTATAGATCCTTGCAAGATCTTGCTTGGAAAAGGTATTGGAGAAGTGGCCTATTAGTTGGCGTTACCACCACAGTTATCTGGGGTTCATGATGTCTTTCATGTATCGATGTGGAGGAAGTATGAGCCTGACCTTTCACATGTACTCGATTAGGTTGATCTTGAAATAGAGGGTGATGTTTCTTATGATGAGAGGCCTGTAGAGATATTAGACTCAAGGGACCAGGTTTTGCGAGACAAGACCATCCCTTTGGTCAGGGTTCTTTAGAGCCACCACAGAGTCGAGGAGGCCATTTGGGAGCACGAGGTTGAGGTCTGCGCTAGGTATCTAGAGTTGTTTATTCATAGAGGTGCATTTCTAAATTTTAGGACAAAATTTATTTAAGGGGGGAAGGATGTAAAGATTTGAAAATTTTGGATAAATTTTTTGTGTTTGCCAGTTGAACACTTTTCATGCACTATTTGTCGGTAGGACACTAAACATGCATCATTTAGACATAAGTTATGTTTATAGGCATAATTTGAGTATTACATAGAAGAGAAATATTCTTAGAATGTTAAAATACACCTCCTATGAGAATTTGAGCTTAATCAGAGATAGTTTGAAAAATTAGACCAAAAGGGCATCCCGGGTGGCCTGGGTGGACCCGGCAGCACCCACCAACAGGATAAAATAAATTTTTTTAAAAAATATCATTTAAAATAATTTTAAGAACTTTGGTTAAAGCAGAATATCAAATTGAAGCGTTTCGAGATGGGTTGTAGTGTAACGGGGTCCCGTAGCTCAATACGGGTAAAAAAGGTCTTTTCACCCCTTGACCCCTTTACTATAAATTTGACCCTTGAGAGATAAAATTATCAGAAATGGGTTTGAGAAGGAGCAGCAGGTTGTGCATGGAGAGAAAAGGTGAGAAAAACCTAGGTTTTCCAACTTTCAACCCTCCAAAACTCATCTCTAGCCTTGGAATTTCACAAGGTTTCCTTCTATAAAGTTGTTCCCCACCTCAAGGGCTACATTCTTACAAATTGGTTCGGATGCACAGTGAGTACAACTCCCTAGGGTTGAGAAAAATCCATTTAGGTATGATATTTTGCTAAGTAAAGAATAATGTTAAGTTTAGGAGTGTTTTTATCTGTTGATTATATGACTTACATGCTTACTTGTTGTTAGAAAACCACCTAGCATATAGTTGCTTTGAAAACCTAGGGTTGGTACTTTGTTTACTTATGTATTCTTTGAAAATTTAGTGAAGTGATGAACATGTAACTTGAATATATGTATAATTCATTGCATTCTAGCTTATATTCATGTAGGCAAAGTTTTGTAGTTTGAAAGTTATGATTGCTCAACGTATTGGTACTTTGTGTATTTGTGTAATCTTTGAGAATTTGTTTAAGTTGTGAACATGTGACATTATTATATGTGTAATTGATTGGATTATATGCTAAGTTCATGTAGACAAAGTTTTGTGATTTAAAAGTTATAGTTTGCTTTATGTATGATGCATAATTTAAAGTATACCCCATGTGTTTGATAAATGCCTCATTGAAATTGCATAAAAAAATCAAGGCATCTTAGCATACGTGAATCTTTGGAAACATGGCGTGTGTTAAGCACATTGGTGCTATGCATTATGAGAGTGTAGATCTTGTGGTGAAAAACCCAAAATTGGCCATGGTACTTGCGATCCAATGGAGACGGACCGTGAAACAAGACATACGATTAGTACTTGCGTTCTAACGGGGAAGGACCGTGAAGCGAGACATGGGTATGGCATAGAGTTGCATGTGTGTGTCATGCATATTGCCATTGCATTGCATTGATAAATTGAAAGGCATATAGCTATTAAATGTACACTTTGCACATGCCATGTCTTATCTTTATTCTTTATATTAGCATTATGTCATACTGGGCCGTCGTGCTTACCTTATACGGGATTATATATTATACGGGATTATATATTACAGATGAGACTCTCGGCACATGAGAATTGATGAAGTCTTGAAGCAGGGAAGGGGGAAAGGGACTTGTAAGAACATTTGGCCCTTGGGGCATATTTTTGGTTTTATAAGGGCATAAGCCCTAAGACATATGTATTAACTTGTAAAATTTTGTATAATATTGAAACAATAGGCATAAGCCCAAATAGCTTGTGTTTAATTTGGAAAACGATGGACTATAAGCCTTGGGCCATTTTGTGATGTAAGGGTTTAAACTCAAATGACAAATTGGGTATTTTTGTTTAATGTGCATCACATGTATATGTTAGGAACAATGTAAGAAAAAGGGCCATGGTAAGGATTATACGCTAGTATGAATGTTGGTATATGAGGAGTTAGGAAAGTGGGGATTCAACCTTGAACTTACTCTATAATATATGTGTATGTTAAATTTTATAAATTTGTGGCTATCAAGTGAGGGTGGATTCTGCATATACTTGTATATGAAATGTTGTAAAATATTAGGTAGAAAATAGGTTAATGAACAAAGGAGACCATGTCAAAATTTTGTGAATTAAAAAGAGTTATTAGGTATGTAAAATGCCCAAATATAGATAGGAAGAGTGCTAAAAAGTGGGGGTTAAAAAGCTTCAGGAAGTAGGCCAAAAATTGGAAAAATCAGCTTGCAACACACTTTGGAAAAAAAATTCAGAAAATGAAGAAATCAGGTTGGAGCAAATACACTGTAGCTACAGTGAAAAAGCTGCAGCAGCTGGAATGCCTGCGCGTGCGCACCATGCCTGCACGTGCGCACCATGTGCTTACGCGTGCCGTAAGCCTGCACGCGCACACGCCGTGCGCCCTGCGCCCGCCTTGCTGCGCGCTAGACCTTGCCCCCCTTGCCACAGCCCTTGGCCACTTGCCTTGGGCTATGTTTGGCCAACCCCTAGGTTATGTTAGTCAACCACCTTAGGCCATGATAGGCCAATCCTTAGGCCATGTTTGGCCACCCTTTTGGACCATGTTTGGCCACTTCCTTAGACCACCTTAGGTAGGATTTTTGACCTATTATTGGCCTACATCTTAGGGAATTTAGGGCCCATTTGGACCATTGTTCCAAGGCATATTTAGAGACATTTGGGGCTATCTTGGAGGCCATGATTGAACATAACTTAGACTAATCTTGACTATTGGTTGGGGGAGATATTTGATTGGCATTTGAAACCCATCTTGGGTAAGTCTAGTAGCAAATTTTCATTCTTAATTTTGAGGAAACATGGGGAAATAAACGTGTAATCAACTAAATCCATTTAATTACCTTTCATTAATTCCTTTTAGTTCATTTTCACTCACTCATCGGGTTTTGAAAATTTGGGCCGTGATAGTAGCTTCAGCAATTAATATAAAAAAATATATATATCACTCTTATGCAACTCATTTGATTCTGTACGGCCTGTCCGAGTGACAGTGTCAATCACCGATCCTAAATCTGCATAGGATGGGTTCGGGGTCGTGACATTTCTTCTTATCTTCTCCTTTTTTAACAAATTGTGTTTGTGTTTTTATTGTATATTTTTTATGTGTAGGGCCTTGGTATTGTAAGACCAAAATTGAGTCATGGGTGAAATTTCTCTTTTGCCATTCCTTACTTCTTCTATTATTTCTAACTCCATGTCATTTTTGGTCTTTCGTTCTTAATTCTAGAATGTCTACTTTATTTCATTGTCTTATTTTACCTTTAAGTCATGTGTGAACATAGTATATCATTATTCATGTATCATTTTCCCCCTTTTACTCACATTATATTAAATATTTTATATTTTATAAATTTAAAATTCTTTCAGATCTTTACATATGCCCATTGGAGGGCATTTTAGTAATTTTGGCACCATTTTTTCCTTTGAAGGCATTTTGGTAATTTTGGCACAGTCTTGCTCTTAGTCGGACTCTTTAGCCACTAGAAGGGCATTTTAGTCATTCCCATGTCATTTTACCCTTTGGGGGCTAATGTGGAAATTTTAGCTCTTTGGTAACAAATTGGACTCATTTTTATGCCTTAAGGGGCAGTTTGATCACTTTGCATAATTGTGCAATCCAAAAATTTGCCACCAAATTAGGAGCAATTTGGTAATCTTATGTGATAGTAGTTTATTTATGCATAATTAGGACTTTTCTTTTCTAGAGTTTTCAAAATCTAGTTTCAAGACATTTCTGTAACACCCTAATTACTTAACCGACATATTTTGTATATGGGAACTATTTTGGGAATGAAATGTCGGGTTTAGCTAATTTAATGTCTATTTTTAATAGTGATAAAACTCGAATTAGCTAATTATGGGAAACTCGAGAAAATAAAAACTGACATTGGACCTTGGTCAATGAAAGATATTCTGAGTAGGAAGTGACAGAAAGAAACCGCACTGAAAAAGGAGTTACGGATTGAAAGTTAAGGCCAAACATTGAAACTGGAATTCCGCGACAACCAAACAGGGCCTTAACCAGAAAAATAAGAGAAAATGGTCACTTGGGAGGCCAAGGGGAATTGAACCCTTGACCTACCAAGGTAAGCAATTTTGTTCCAAAAAGTTACCAACTAGGCTGTTGGTTACTTTGTGCATATATACAGCAACATATGTATATAACCTATAATCTTGCCCAAGCCACCACCCAAACTGGCCAATGGCCTAGCATGCATTCCCCACATCATTGCCATACATCATCCCTATCACCTCAATCAGCCACCAGCCCACTAAGGATTGAGATACACTCACACATATATATATGTATATGTATAGCCATATGTACAATGCACTATGGTATAAATATGCAACCTTGCACTAAATTCTCTCTTTAGAGAATCTGATAATACCCAAACTGTGAGAGAGAGTGTGTGTGTGTACGTGAGGTGGCTGTGAGAGTGAGAGTATAGAGAGAAAAGAGAGGCAACCTTGTGCATGCAAGTGTTTGAGAGAAATTGGCCATTGAAGGTGCAAGGAGAGGGGGGCTTGAAGTTGAAGTGCATGACTTGAGGACGCTTGAGGAGCACTGTGAGGATTCTGGACCGTGCCACCAAGAGAGAGAGGGTCACTGTTGAAGGTAAATTTCCAAATTTGCCTCATTTCTTATTTTGATTTTTGGAACTGTTTTGATGGGTTATTGAGGGTATAGGCTGCATGCATGCATTTATATCGATTCTAGGATGTATATTATGTATGCTGTGAGAGTCAGAAGTGTCGGGTTGGCCAAGAACCATGAAACCCGAAACCAACCTCCATTAAAGGACCTTGAAGCACCAGGTCTGATTCGACCATAACCGTTTGGGATTTTGCATATTAAGACCTAAAATAGACCCCAAGGGGACCTTAAACACCATGAGCCGCGACCCTAGAACTCACCGCAGCCCCTTGAATTTGAAATCAAAGCTACGGGTCAAAAATGCAATCTGCCAAAACATGCAACCAAACCGAAATATAAAAACGAGAACTTGAACCTTATGATTCGTAGGTCATGCAGCAACAAATTCGGTGTAAAATGGTTGAGAAATGAGGGTGCTAGAGTGAGTTGCAGGTCACGGTTATCCTCTTGAAAAACAGAACCTGTTAGAGTAATTCGAAGCTTTAAATGGATGCTAAATGATAGATATAACATGCAGAAGCTGATCGGGATCGAAATCACCAAGAAATCCTGTCCAAAATATCACGAATTTGAAAGTGAAAATCTGCAGAAATTAGGGCAACACTGAGGTAGTTAGGGGGAAGACATAGTTGACTCGGCCGAGTTGACCGAGTCGAGATGAGTTGGGCCGAGCCAACTCGGACATGTGTCAAACAACGAGCGTGCCACCGTTTAAATGAAACTGTGTCGTTTTATTAAACCGATTTTTTTTTATTAAGTTAGGGCTGACATCATCATGACGTCAGCAGTGTAACCAACCGGTCAGAACCGGACTGGTTCAATTACAAAGGGACTGAACCCTTTGGTTCAGTTTTGAACTTTTAAATATTTACAAAGTGACCCCCACTGTTTGACAGAATTATACTAAGGCCCAGATTTTGAAAATCTTATGCAATTACACCCCTAAGAAAATTAAATAAAATAATAAAATAATTATTTAATTATTTTATTGAAAGGGGATGATTACCATATTGCCCCTGGACCTTAAACAAGTCAAACGAAGTCCGAATTTAATAATTGAATAGTGTAATCTTACTATTTTGGGCATTCCGGACTCAATGGTGGAGTCCGATTTGTGAAACCAAGTCCCAGAAAATACAGATATGTAAAGGGTAAATGACCGTACTGCCCCTAATGACACATAGGGCCAAATTACACTTAAGGATAGTCCATTTTAACTATGTTGGACATTCCGGACTCAATGGTGAGGTCCGTAATAGCAAATAAAGTACCGAAAAATACAACATATGAAATTACCAAAATACCCCTGACACTGTACAAGGCCCAAATGGAATCCGATCAAAACGGAATTAATACCAGTGGTAGACCTGACACCTGTGAGATTATATACATGATTAGATGACGAATCCGAGACAGAAATTATGTGACGGCAAAATGATCGAAATACCCGAACCCAGATTTAAAAGCCGAGAGAGTCTAAATTGACTTTCTCCGACCTTCCGAACTCAATGGTTAGGTCCATATTATGAAAGTCAGAACCGATAAATGTGTGAAGGCATGAAGCTACCAGAAGAGTAATGAGATCTGTTCTAACATGTTAAACTGTGTTCTAGGTAAAAAAATATTACTTAAACTACCATGGACAATCAGGGCAAGAAATTCACCATCATGACTAAGGCCCAGAGGTTAGCCGATAAGAAACAGCAAGGGTTTATGCAAGACTTACTGTGGCAGCAAAAAGTTATTGAGCGCCATATTAGAATAGCTAAGTCCACTGAAGTCGTCTCCGTCCGGCCCTTCATATATAAGACACCTACTAAGGCAATGATTGCCGAGGCCAAGATGAAAAAAACAGGAAGATACTGAAACCTAAGCCAAATGCTTAAGAGGTAAGACCTATGAACTAGCCACTATAAGTTAGTTCCATGAAACCCATCATAGGGTAGACTTACTCAGTCTAAGGTCATGAGTTGATAAATCTCTATGAATTGTTTTAGGCTTAAGGAGAAAAAGAGGAAGGCTCCGTTCATAGCTTCAAACTCAAATATTGAAGGTGAGTAACTTCTGACACTGTTTAGTTACTGCTCCTTGATCTGCTAAATTGTTTCGAATATCATATGTTTTAAATGCAATTGTTTTAAATGCATGCTTTTATCACCGATGACATGGTTTTTAGTTTCTCAAATGATTAACTATACTTCTGATTGATATGCTAGCATTCTGAACCGTTATTCTGTTTTGATCTATTGAGCTTGTCTTGGATTATTTGAACTATAAATTCCAACTGATTTAATTACCATGTGATTTAAGCAAAGATTGAACTCGAAACTCTTGCCTGGATATCTGTGTTACTCACTGGGCTTTTTAAAGCTCATTCCATTATTTTAATAATTTCAGGGAAACTCTCAGATGGACAGGTTTAGCAGGTCCAGGACTTAGGGGGAAAATGTTGGAGACCCCCAGATAAAATGATAACCCATTTTTGTGAATCTATACCATTTTTGTACTTTTTGTGTAACTGAACAGATTATGACCTTTTGTGGTGAAACTGTTTTGTAATCTTGATTAAGATAAGACTGACTATGATGTATCCTGAATGCTCTGCCAAGTATATATGTATGCATTCTCTTGTGAAAAATTCCGCTGCTTAAATTATATATGTCGAATGCATTATGCTTGGGATTTATATCGGAATGGCCTATGGTTAGGATTACCGTCGGGGTTTTGCTTTAAAAAAAAAAAACTAATAAAACCCGATGGGTGCCTAACTGGCCTTGTCACATGCCCCAAATCCGCACAGGGTGGGTCTGGGGGATGTGACAATTTCCTTTAGTGGAGAAACATTAAACCTAGGCATTTTCATTTTTGAAGTTTATTTAGAAGTAACTCTTTTCTTTTTTCTTTTTTTAATTCTCATTTGGTTTTGCATGTAGACATTAATCTTATAGGTTCTTGCATTTTCAGAATTCATTTTTAATTTATTCATTTAGGATATTCATTCTCTAAGATAATTATTTGATTTTCTTTTTTGTTTAATCATATAATTATCACCCAAGACGTGATCCTAGCCCTCCATTTGTGAGGTCAATTATAGGCTATTGGATCAAATCTCAATATTTTGCCTATGCAACTAAACAAGGGATGTCCCCGAACCTGTTTTAGTCCTATCTATCCAGTTGATCTCTCTCTCATATTACTCTTAATAAAAGAGGGTAAACCGGAGAACTACGTGACTCTAATTCCATCTTAGGATGGATATGTAGGAAGTAAACGGGCTCGAGTCAAATCCTCTTTCCTTTTCCTTTCACTTTATTAGTTTCATGCTTGTACCACTTCTTAATCTTTTATTTTAATTGGTTATCATCACCTTTTATAACCGTTATAGAAGTGGGTGACATGAGCCCACAAGCCCAATCTATTTTCTCTTATCACTTTTTATAGGAGGTAATAACAGTTTATCAATCATTATTGATAGAAGTAGATCAAGGGGCGACTCCAAAACCTTTTATGCCTTTTATTTTATTTATCTATTATAATTGATTTCATGTTATTTTTTTTTTTTTTTTTTTGCATTTGTATACAATGAATAAGCCTTGTTATTGAAAACTTGATGTCGGTCTATTTAGACTGGGCAGGGTAGGTGCCTAACACCTTTTCACTCCATACCTTAACCCCCGGGTCCATTTTCTTAGATTTCGTATTGTTTTAGTGTTTTATTTCATTTAACCCATGTCAAGGGGCTTTTAGTATGTATTTAGGAATCAAAGCGATGTAATCTATTTTATTTCATTTTTCTCTGATTTTCCTTTATATGTATTATTTCTTGAAATTTGTAATAGGTTTTTTCTTTTTTTTTTATTTGTCCAAAATAAGCTAGCGAATCCTCTCTCTCTATTTTCATTTTCTTAGAGGCGTTCTTTCCCACCTTTAGGGAAAGAGACAGCCGGGATCCTTGAGTCTCCGAGGGAACATATATTTTTTCGACAATGATGCTCATGTCACACCCCGAATTTTCACAAACCCGAGGAATGAGTGAAATGAAATAAGAAAAGTAAAGCAAAAGTCATTAAGGTGAATTTAATTAATTATGCATTCCTTCCCCCATGTTTTCCCAAAATTATAAGTGAAGACTTACCATTTAACCCAACCAAAATGGTCTCTTAATGTTGCTCAAGCATCTCTCCTAATTAACACTTGAACTAGTTTAAGTTATGTTAAGAAATGACTTCTAAAATAGCCCACCTAATGTCTCTAAATATGCCCTTGGATAGTGATCCAAATGGGCCCCAAATGTCCTAAGACATGGGCCAAGTGTAAGTTATAATGTCTACCAAAAATTGTCCTAGTAATTGGCCAAACATGGCTTTCAAACGTGACTAAAACGTATCCCAAAAGAAATGTCCAACGTGGCCTAATGTAATGGCCTAAAATGGGCTCAACAAATAAGGTCAAACATGTAATTAAATGGCCTTGAAATGCAGGTCATGAAATGTCATGATACGGTCAAAACAGCAGCTGCATAGTAAGGCAAATAGCAGTGCGTGCAGTAAGGCAAGGTAGGGCATGGCATGAAGGTTGGCGCGTAGGAAGCGCGCACAGGGCTGCAGGCTGGAGCGCGACAGGGGCTGTTTTGGGCTGGTTTTACTGTACTGATTGCAAGCTAATTTTCTGATTTTCTGCATTTTTATTATTCATGGCTGCGAGAAATTCTCTGTTTTCAAGAATTTTTTTCAAGTTTTTCGAGCCACTTTTCTTCCATTTTTAGCCTATTTCCCCAAGGTTTCTAACCCTCCATTTTGAGCACTTTTCTCACCTAATTACAAGGTGTTTTACACACTTAACCAATTCCTTAATTTTCCTAAAATTTTAACATAGCCCCCTTTGTTTTCTAAGCCTTTTTCCTACCTAATGTTCACAATATTTCATGTATATAACCACGTCACAATCCATCCTCACTCGACGGCCACAAGTTTATTAAATTAAACATACATCATCTAATTATACAATTCTCCACATATACACATATACTTCAGAATTTAAACATCATTTCCTCACTTTTATTACAATTATAGGGCCTTGCCCACTTGTTTTCATGACATACAAAGTGTATATAAATAAACACACATGGTTTCAGGGCTTATGCCCTTGTACAACTCAAAATATAATGCCCCGAGGGCCAAATCTTCTTCACAGTCCATTTTCCTTCCTTTCTCTGAGACTTTAACAAGTCTCATATATTGAGAGCGTCATTTGTAATATGATATCCCACGAATGGATCATCTCAACTGCTGATATGACACAATGCTAATGCAAGGAACAAGATTAAAGCGTGGCATTTGAAGGTGTACAGTTATAATCTATATGCCTTTCAATTCATTAATACAATGCAATGGAAATATGCGTGACACACCCATGCAACTTTATGCCACACCCATGTCTCGTTTATGGATCGCTCCCGATGGACCCTGAGTACTAATACCCGTTCATGGATCACTCCCGTTGGATTCTGGGCACTAATGCAATGGCCAATTTTGAGTTTTTCACCACAAGATCTACACCATCATAATGCATAGCACCAAGTGCTCAACCCACACTATGTTTTCAAGGAATCACACCATGCCAACATGCCTTGATTTTTTCTCAATGCAAATTCTATGGGACATATCATCAACCACATATTATATAACTTCAAATATGCCCCATTCATAAAATAAAACATAACTTCAAATTCACAATACTTTATCTACATGAATGTAAGTCACAATTCAATGAATCAAACATATGATCAAGTTTCATGTTCATTACTTTAATAATTTCTCAAAGAAAATACAAATACACAAACCACCAACTCATGGGATAAATCATAACTCTCAAACCACAAAAGTTTCTCTACATGAACAATAGCTAGAATGCAATGAATCAAACATATAAACAAGTTACATGTTCATCACTTTGACAAATTCTCAAAGATTACAAAATACATAAAGCACCAATACCTTAAATTAATCATAACTTTCAAATTACAAGATTTTGTCTAACATGAACCTAAGCTAGAATACAATGAATTTCACTTATAGTCATGGTTCATGTTTATCATTTTTCTAAATTTTCAAAGAATAAAAAAAAAACACCGAAGTACATAAACGATCACTCTAGGTTTTTCAAAGCAACTATATCCTAAGTGATTCTCTAACATCAAATAAACATATGAATCATTCAATCAACATGTAAATCTCTCCTAAACTTAATCTTATTCCTTACTTAGAAAAATATCATACCTAGAATGGTTTTTCTCAAACCGAGGAAGTTGTGTTTGCTGCACAGCCAAACCAATTGGTGAGAATATATTTCTTGTTGAGAGGAACAACTTCTTAGAAGGAACCTTTGTGAAAATCCAAGCTTAAAGATGAGTTTTGGAGGCTTGAAGTTAGAAAACCCTAAGTTTTTCTTCACCTTTTCTACCATGGACGTGTTCTGGTCTATATCTCATACCAAACAATGATATTTTTACACTATGGGGCTGTATTTATAGTCAAGGGGCAAAATGACCTTTTTGCTCTTAATGAATCTAGGCCCCGTTATACTACAACCCGTCCCGAAACGCTTCAATTTGAAATTTTTCTTTAACCAAAGTTCTTAAGATTATTTTAAATGAAAATTTTCAAAAAAATAAATTTTCGCTTGTGTCCGGGTTTGGCCGGATCCACCCGAGATGCCCTTTTGGTCCAATTTCTAAAACTGTCTCCGAACAGGCTCAAATTTTTTCATAAGGTGTATTTTAATATTATAAGCATATTTATCTTCTATGACACACTCAAAATATGCTTCTAAATATTACTTATAACTAAATGATGCATATGTAGTGCCCTACCAGCAAATGGTGCATGTATAGTGCCCTACTGGCAAAAATGAAAAATTTGTCCTCATTTCTCAGATCTCTATAGCTCACATGACCATTATATCTTCTACTAATAATAATAAGAGCACATCTTCTGGTTATATACTTGAGTTTTCGAATGTGTGGTGTGGTAGAGTAGGATATGTTAATTATGATACTATATGTAGACTAATTAATATGGAATGTTTGCCTAAATTTGAAATTGATCATAATCACAAATGTAAGACTTGTGTGGAAGAAAAGCTTACAAGAACTTCTTTTCAATCAATTGAAAGAAGTATTGAACCTCTAGAATTGATACATTTTGATGACTGCATAAGATACTGTTATGTTTACATGTTGAAAAGTAAAGATGAATCTTTGAAAATATTTATACACTACAAGAATGAGGTTGAGAATCAACTTGATAAAATGATAATGGTATTGAGAAGATGAGGTTGAGAATCAACTTGATAAAATGATAATGGTATTGAGAAGTGATGGAGGTGGTGAATACAAATCACCTTTTGGTGAGTTTTATTCACAACGTGGTATTATACACCAAATGACTGCACCTTATTCACCTCAACAAAATGGTGTTGCTGAATGGAAAAATAAAAATTTAAAAGAAATGATCAATGTTTTGTTATTAAGTTCTAAAGTATCTCATAATTTGTTGGGGGAATCAATTTTTTTCGCAAATTACATTCTCAACCGAATACCTCAGAAGAAAACCAATAAATCCCCTTATGAGTTGTGGAAAAGTCGAAGACATTCTTACAAATACTTAAAAGTGTAGGGGTGTTTGGCTAAAGTGGCGGTTTCTACACCTAAAAATGTTAAAATAGGACTACAAATAGTTGATTGTGTTTTCATAAAGTATTCTCATAATAGCAGTGCATATCGATTTATGATTCATAAATCTAAAATTTCTCATATGCATGTTAATACTATTATTGATTCAATGAATATATTATTCTTTGAACATGTATTTTCTTACAAATCCACACAGAATTTGAGTTCAAATGAAAGAACTCATGACACTATAAAAGGTAGTAGTCAATACCAACCAAATGATGATGAACCTAGACAAAGCAAACGAGTTAGAACATCAAAATCTTTTGGTCCATATTTTCTAAATTATTTGATAGAAAATGATCCTCAAAGCTTTAAGGAAGCAATATCTTATCCTAAAGCTCCATATTGGAAAGAGGTGACAAGCAGTGAAATAAAATCCATTCTGCAAAATCATACGTGGGAACTAGTGGATCTTTCACCAGGTTCTAAACCTCTTGGGAATAAATAGATATTCAAGAAAAAAATAAAAATAGATGGATTAATTGATAAGTACAAGACTATGCTTGTTATCAAAGGATACAAGTAATAGGAAGGCTTGGATTATTTTGATACATATTTACATGTTACGAGAATATCATATATTTGAATGTTAATAACTATTGCAACAATAGACAATCTTGAGACACATCAAATGGATGTGAAGAAAGCTTTCTTAAATGGTGAATTAGATGAAGAAATATATATGAACAACTAGATCAGTTTATTGTTCCAGGTCAAGAAAAGAAAGTTTTTTGACCTATTAAACCTCTTTATGGATTAAAAAAAGCAGCAAAGTAATCGCATGAGAAATTTGAAAGTGTAATGATGTCAAATGGGTTCAAGATCAATGAATGTGACAATTGTGTATATGTTAAGGACACAGAAAGAAAGTTGTCATTATTTGTCTCTATGTTGATGATATGCTTATTTGGGATAGTAATAATGAAGTTATTAAAACTTCCAAAAAAATATTGAACAATAAGTTTGACATGAAAGGTTTAGGTGTTGCCAATGCCATACTAGGGATTAAAATCACTAAAACATTAGATGGACTAGTATTGTCTCATTCTCATTACATTGAGAGAACACTTAAAAAAATTCAATCAATATAATAGTAGTCTAGCGAGAACACTTGTAGATGTGAATCTACATATATCTAAGAATAATGGAAAAATCATATCACAACTAAAGTATGTAAAAATAATAGGAAACCTAATGTATGTAATGAACCGCACTCTTTCAGACATGGCATACGTTGTCAAAAAACTGAGTCGATACATAAGTAACCCTCGGGCCAAGCCACCAGATGACAATAGTTAGGGTTTTGAGGTTTTTGAAATACACCCAAAACTATGGATTGCACTACTCAAGATATCTAGTAGTACTTAAAGAATATTGTAATGTGAATTGGATATCTGATACCAAAGACTCAAAATCCATAAGTTGTTATTTATTTACACTTGGTGGTGGAGACGTGTCGTGGAAACATTCTAAACAAATGTACATTGCTAGATCCACGATAGAATCCGAGTTTATTACACTAGATAAAGCTGGTGAAGAAGCTAAGTGGCTTCGTCAATTCATAAAAGATATTCCAATATGTCCAAAGCATGTGTCCGCTATCTATATTCATTGTGATAGTGAATTAGCGATTGGTAACACACAAATCTACTTATATAACAATAAGTCACGGCATATTTATCAAAGATATAATACCATAAAACAACTGCTCTATAATGGAATTATGACTATTGAATACATAAGGTTAAAAGATAACATTGTAGATTCAATAAAAAAATGTTTGACTATATAGCAAGTAAATAGTTCATCTAGGATAATGGGTTTAAAGCCTATGCATTAAGAGTCGTTATAATGGCAACCCAACCTAGCTAACTGGATATCCTAAGATCTAGGTTCAAAGGGACAACCGAATTGTGTGTGACTCATCAAGATCACTATAGAGATAATATCTCCTACTCATTCCTATGATAAGAAAAGTGATGCTTGTAATGTTGGTTAGGATAAGCTAAAACTTTTAATGATTCCTATACATTGTTAACACAAGTGGGGTATAATAGTATACTCTTAATAAGAATCACCTATGTGAGTGTAAACTATGCCGGTTTTACGAGAATAATAAGGCTAAGTTTTCTAAGAGCACTTAAGAAAACTATGCCTTATTCAGGGCCAAAATGAACACAAACATGAGAACCAACCACGTCCGAAAAGATTCTATGTGAATGTTATTGTCTTGGGTTACAGAAAAGGTTTGACAATTCAAGACATCATGTTCATTAATCAACCAACAATTCTGATAGTATTTCACATAGAAAGGTTCAAAGCCATAAACTACCTTCCCTATATAGGAGATTTCTAACTAAACTCCCTCTCGTGTTTGCATATCATTGCATTACTCTTAGTCAATTTCATTCATGTGGAAGATTGTTGGAAAAATGGGTTTGAGCTTGGAATTTTTGGCCAACTTTGAGCTAAAATGAAAGTGGCCCCACATATTATTTTAGGTGGGTCTATAAGAAAATATGTTCTTATTTACGATGCGATTAATAACATATATTAGACTACTAAAAAATATTAAGGACTGAATCATAAATTCACTCCAAACATCACCACTTGAACATGGTAACAAGAGTTTGTGAAAAGTTTATGTCCCACATAGGTTAGGCACGAAGCTTTAAGTAAGTATATATATAATTACCTTGATGGAGGGTTTAGGCCTTAAGCAGCACCCAAGTTTCATAGATGGGAGAAGACCTAGTTTTATAAATGGGAGAGGACCTAACCCATGTTGGGTTCACCACATGCGCACGTGCATGTCATTGCTACCACCTCACCCCGCCCCACCCCGCACCGAACCGGGTCGGTTCAGATCAAGTTTGGCCCTTGGCCCGCAGTATATATATATATATATTGAGAAAATTTATTTAAATAATTTTATTTTATTTAAATTATATTTTCCAAAATTCTATCATTTTATTTGTTATTGTTTTAACCAATGGAAAACTATGTTCCTGTTCGCATTAACAGAGGTGATTTTATGAACAGACACACCAATTTAAGCATCATGTTTGGTCGGCATGAATAGCCGCAACCATTGGAGGCTATGATTATTTGAGTAGTCACCAGTCTCTCTATAAATACATTAGTCTCCCTTAGTTCATTCACCATTCCATTCAGTCAGTCATCATACTGTGTGAGAGAGTATTATACATAAGTTTGGTTCATCGAGCATAGGAACTATTGTGATTTATCTCTGTGTGAAGACCACTTTATCTTGGGAGTTTAGGAGCATTTTTATAAGTTGATTATATAACTTACATGCTTACTTGTTGTTAGAAAACCACCTAGCATATAGTTACTTTGAAAACCTAGGGTTGGTACCTTGTATACTTATGTATTCTTTGGGAATTTGGTGAAGTGATGAACATGTAACATGAATATATGTATAATTCATTGGATTCTAGCTTATGTTTATGTAGACAAAATCTTGTAGTTTGAAAGTTATGGTTTGCTCAATCTATTGGTATTTCGTGTACTTGTGTAATCTTTGAGAATTTGGTAACACTACAAAAAAATAAATTTTTTACAACGCACGTTATTTGTGACGCACGATGTACGTCGCTAATAGTCACTATTAGCGACACACACTATAGGTGTCGCTAAAAGAAACGAAAAAAAATCATTTCCCGCGCGAAAAAAAGGGTACCAATCAATTAGCGACGGTGAAACATATACTAGCGACGCACATGTGCGTCGCCCAAAGCTAGCGACACTTAGTGTACATCGCTAATAATTGTTTAATTGCAACGACATCGTGTTGAGGAACTATTTGCGACGCTCATGGGCTTTTTAGCGACGCTCACTGGGCGTCGATAAAAAACTCCACCATTTATACCCAAATCGCGATCTCTAGTTTCTCTTCTTCTTCTTTTTGTTTCGAGCCCTATTTTGTTTCTTCTCTCTCTTGGTACTTCACTTTCACTCCCAACTCTAGGTTCTGATGGCAGTGGACAGCATTTTGGGAAATGGCAACGGCAATGGACGGTGGCGAACAGGATATTCGGCGACGGCGACAAGGATTTTTCCTGCAAGACGATAACTTGAAACTATTTATTACAGATTTTGGATGTTGGATGCTACTGATTTTTTATAGATTTTGGATGTATTTGAACTTTTTTTTTTTCTTCAGATTTTTGATGTTGGATGAATTGTGTGATGTTGTTGTTACAGATTTGGATGTCAGATGAATTGTGTAATGTTGTTGTTTGTAAAAATGTTAAGGGAAGAATCATTGTCAAAAAAATTTAATTTAGTTTCTGTTTATTTATTTTGAGATTTAAGTTGTTTTTTAATGTCATTTTATTTACCTACTAATCCTATTATGGCATTGTTGATGCTTGAATACAATTGATAACTGTTATCTACTATATCAGAAATTTTTCTCTAAATCTCACTGCATTCTCTTGAATCAACCTTAACATTTTCTAAACGTTTACTTAGATCTCTCAGACCATTCTGATTATAGTCAAGAATTTCTTTAATTCTGACATTCTGGGGTTTTAAGAGTTCAATAACGACTGTTCTATTTTCTTCTAATTTACCAAAGACATTGGCTAGGTTTTCCTGAAAGATAATAAAGTCTGAATAAAAGCTTTGAAGTCCTTTCCTATTTTCTTTTAGATATTTTTAAAGATCTTTCTTCAAGTTTGTTTTGGTCTTCGCTTGTGGCATAGATAACTGATCCTATCCAATTACCTACTTCAGTAATTCTCTTAACAATTAGGTTGAGGTCACCTTGTGTAGACTTAACCCATTCTCTACCGTTTTTAAATAGTTCTGAGACATATTGAAGTCATTCTTGAAGAGTCTTGGCTTGTCTAAATTTATACGCGTCTGGAGTCATAAATTAAGATTGTTGGAGTTTCATTATGCTTCAACTGCTTTATTGATATGAATAATTTATTGTTCAAGTTTATTATCTATATTTTCTATTTGATTGAAAATCTATAAGATTTTTAATTCTGTATCTTAGCCGTCTTGAAGCTTTCTAATTTTATCTTCAAGAATCTTAATATTTTGTTTTAGAAGATTATTTTCTTCTAAAATTTGTTCACTATGAACTTCGAAATGCATTGATTGATCACTTATAGAAGAAAAAAAATACAGTAATACTTCATGTGACCCTTCTTTATGTAATTTTAATGAATGATGTACAAAGATCATTGTTTATATAATCTTTATGTTATTGCTCAAGTTGAAATTTGATTTGATTTTTATTTTCAATGAAATACTAAAAATTTAATTGTTATTGAAATCTTTGAAAGGTGATGATAGGTTGATTATTTTTTCTACCATATTAAAATTAATTTCAAAATAAATAAGTAATTATTAAAATGGAAAAAAGTATTGATAAATTAATTTAAAATTTTAAATATTTATTTAAATAATATAAAATAATTAATTATTAATTTAGAGTATTATAAAAATAACTAGTAGATGAATAATGTATGATTAGTGATTTGAAAACCATCTTTAAAATGTTTTTACAAGACCTTTAAATTTGATGATAAAAAACTAAAGATCATATTTTTTTAAAGTAAGTATCATCTCAAAAAAAACCACGATTACAAATATAAAAATCATTCAACCACCTTAACAAAATTGACAAAAATCGCAACACACCTAAAGCCAGAAAGTATATTGAAAGACATAAAGTGATGAATCTATTGTAATATTTGTACATAGTTAGCTTATCTTATATTTAAAAGTGAGAAATAATGAAAAAAATATATCTATTTTTTTTTTATCATTATTGATACAATTATATATATATATATATAGCTAGGATGGAACCCTACTTTGAAGACAATGAAATTTTCTAGATAATTATTGTTACAAATTTGTTTAGTGAATGTTAGGTGTTGATTTTTTTAATTTTTTTTATTAGAGTTTAAAGTCGATACGAATGATCCATTGAACAAACAATGTGTTATGAAGAATATTTGTTTGTTATGAAGAATAATGATAATGGGCATCCAATGGCCCAAAAACACACTAGGTGGCCGACCAACTATCTAGTGTGTCACACGTTTGATTTGAATATTTTTTTTTAAGAGATTAGTTCATGAAAAAAAAAATGATTGTTGTTTTGTAAGTTAAGGATTGCATTCATGTAAGCCTAGCCCCATTCGAGAGTCATTTTCATCACATGTGAATCTTATCGCGAAATTTATTCGCAATTGGGCTCGTGTGTATGAAAATTGATTCTTGAATTGTCCAAAGAGGACAGTTCGGGAATGCATAAATCTGCATTGCAATCAAGAGCGCATGCTTGAATATTCTACTATGAGAAAATTTCAGCATGGTCTCCTATTGTTATCTGGGCATATATTTAGGTGTGCTAACATCTATCTCTTATACTTACAAAACCATGGGAAAATGCTGTTGAAATTTTGTCTGAGTGGAATCAAGCATTTGATTTGTAGCTAATTACAATGTAGATTATGCATTAATGAATGGGATAGGACGACCTTACCTTTTAGAGAGAAGTTAGAGGTGATAGGATTTATGTTTCATATTTATAATGAGTATCATTTTTTACTTATATTAGGTAGATGAAAATGAATAAGAGTTGGATGGACTTGAGGGACAGTCATTTGCCAGGGTATGTGAAAGGGATCAAAGATTTTATTGAGTTTGCTCGTGCATCTATAGATGGGAGAAATATGATAAGATATCCATGTAAGAGTTGCAATAATAGGGATTATATGCATATAGATGAGGCCAAAGAGCACCTACTCCTACACGGGATAGACAAGAGGTATACGTGTTGGGAATTTCACTGGGAACACTGTGACGTACGAGTGGTACTTGAGGATGAAGAAGAAGACGACGATGATGACGGTGGTGATAATGTTGGGGTTGGTTACGAAGACTTGTCACAAATGCTGGCAGACTTGCAAGGGGCTACAACTGGGGTGAGTAGTCACAGGAGTGACATAGGACAATGGGAAGCGCTTGAGTCCTTGTTGAGGGAAGCAAGGCAGGCATTATATCCGGGAAGTGATAAGTTTTTGAAACTGGAATTTCTCGTGAAACTCCTTGATATTAAGACCATCAACCGATTTAGTAACAAATCATTTAATATGGTCATTGAATTGATTAAAGCAGCGCTTCCTACTAGGGAGACCCTTCCAAAATCATTTTACAAGGTGAAAAAAATATTAAGATATTTGGGCCTCGGGTTTATTCCCATACATGCTTGCAAAAATGATTGCATGTTATTTTGGAAGGAGACTAAACAATGTATGAAGTGTACAGTGTGCCATGAACCCAGGTACAAGCTGAATAAAGGAAAGAGCAAGACAATTCCGCACAAGGTGCTGAGATATTTTCCCTTAAAACCTAGGCTTCAAAGGTTGTACATGTCTCAGAAGATGGCAGAAGATATGCGGTGGCATAAGAAGAAGCGTGTTGCTGAAGAAAATGTATGTAGGCATCCGGTAGATTCTCAAACTTGGGCTGAGTTTGATACAAATCACAAATGGTTTGCAAATGAGCCGTGTAACTTACAACTTGGCCTTGCTAGCGATGGTTTCAATCTGTTCGGTGACATGAGTAAGGCCTACAGCATGTGGCCAGTGTTGCTTGTGTCGTATAACTTGCCACCATGGAAATGTATGAAATAACCATTTATCTTTATGTCGTTACTTATTCTAGGGCCGAAGTCTCCTGGTAATGAAATTGATGTGTACTTGCGTCCTTTAGTGGATGAGTTAAAAGAATTGTGGGAGGTGGGAGTGGAGGCATATGACATCTCTAAGAATGAGACATTTCAATTGCATGCAGCGTTCTGTGGACCATTAATGACTTTCCAACCTATGGGAACTTGTTTGGGTGGAGCACTAAAGGGTATCTGGCATGTCCGATTTGCAATAAGGATGCATGTTCCCTACATTTGTCCAATGGAAATAAGATATGCTATATGTGCCATCGTCATTTTCGACCACCGTCACATGGTTGGCAAAATTGGTAGAAGCATCTGTTTGATGGAAAAATTGAGCACAGATTGTCACCTCCATTATTTTCTAGGAAAGATGTGTTGGCACAATTGGCACTCATCCAACCAGTGAGGTTTGGGAAGATACCGGGTACTAAGAAGAGGAAATGTACTAATGTGGACTTAAATTGGACGAAGAAGAGCATATTTTTTTATTTGCCGTAATGGGAGACTCTTAAGTTGAGGCACAATTTAGATGCTATGCACATCGAGAAAAACATCTGTGATAATGTGTTAGGAACTTTAATGCACATTGAAGGGAAGACGAGGGATACTGTTAAAGCCTGGTTGGATTTGTAGGAGCTGGGAGTATGGAAAGAGCTGCACCTAATAAGTACCGGTGATAAACATATCATGCCTCCTGCATAGTATATGTTATCATCCGCAGAGCGAATGAGGTTTTGCGAGTAATTTAAATTGGTGAAATTCCCAGATGGATACGCATCGAATATATCTCGGTGTGCAAATGTTATAGATGGGAAAATATCCGGATTGAAGAGTTATGACTGCCATGTCCTTTTACAACGACTTCTTCCGATTGCACTACGTGGATATCTCACCGATGACATATTAAATACATTGACTGAGTTGGGCTGCTTCGTTAGAGAATTATGTGCCGAAGACGTTGAATTTGGAAGTACTTGAAAAGCTCGAAAGGGATGTTGTCGTGATCCTCTACAAGTTGGAAAAGATTTTCCCTCCAGCTTTCTTTGATGTAATGGTCCACTTAGCTGTGCATTTGCCTCATGAGGCAAAAATTGGCAGACTTTTCCAATACCATTGGATGTATCCAATAGAAAGAGACATTTACTTTTATGAATTGTGTTATCTATCAATCCTAACTATTTTAATGTATAATTGATTAATTATTAAAACAAATATTTACACACATTGAAGCAATATGTGCGTAACAAAGCATGACCAGAAGGGTCAATTACTGAGGCTTACATTGATGCTGAATGTCTCACCTTCTGCTCTATGCATCTTGAAGATATTGAGACAAGGTTTAATCATCAAGAGCATAATTTTGATAGATGTCCAGGGTAGCAACGAACTGGCCTTATAGTTTTTAATCAGAATGTGCGGCCAATAGGTGCCCGTATATATGAATGGTGTCATCCTCAAGACTTGGAAAAGCCCCACTATACCGTACTCAACAACTACGATGAGACATTGCCATATTTCAATTAAGTTTATCAAAATCATTGCAATACTACGTTAGTACACAAATGTAAGTTACATATAACATATCTCATCTTATGCAGTGAGCATACGATCGAGCTTCAGAGAGAATTTGTATTAAGTTCTGATCTAGAGCAAAGACAACAAAATTTGTTTCCAAAGTAGTTTGGAGAACGTGTAAGAATAGGTTTCAATTAACTAAATTGTATTAGTTAATGCATTTGTATTCAATTAATTTTGTACTTGTATTGCATTAATAGATGAAGCTATTACGCCACCAACAATCGCCTGAGGCGTATGATCAATTATATTCCTTGGCATGTGGTCTTGATCAAAGGATATCCCGCTACACTGGTTTAATTGTTAATGGTGTTCGATTTCACACAAGAGAACATGAGGTCAGTCGGCGAACATAGAATAGCGGGGTCTTTGTTTAAGGAGATGGTGATGCAGGGCAAACTATAAAGTACTATGGTGTTTTACAAGACATCATACATTTACATTATTGCCACTGTCATTCTGTGTATATTTTTAAATGTGATTGGTGGGATGTAAGTAATAAGAAGATTGGAATGTAGATCGATAAGCACTTCATAAGTGTTAATACGTCACGTATGACATTTAAAGATGATCTGAATGTTTTGGCATCTCAAGCAAAACAAGTTTTCTATTTGAAGGTTGGCATGTTGTCCAAAAAATAAAATCTAGAAATGCTTATGATGTACTTGAAGTTGGCGAGGGAGATGAAGACTTGGAGAGGATTGAGGAGGCACTACAAGAAGAGTCTCAATCTTCTCACGATGGTGTTTTCTGGCATGATTAGGAAGATGTTACTTCGTATTGGTTGAATAGAACTGATGTAGAACCAAATCATGTCATAGCTTCCGACGTCACCAATACCACACAATTAGATACGAGGGATGCAACTTTCATTAATGATGATGATGACGAGGAAAGTGATTTTGATGATGATACATTGTTAGAGTATTGTACCGAGAATGAAGAAATTTCAAGAATAGATGATGATATTGACTCAGATGAAATGAATAATTGTAATTGGTGTTACATATGTTAGTATCAGGTGTAATGGATTTTGGCTTTTATAATGTAATGGATATTCAATTTTATTATATAATAGGTATTCACTTTTACTTCAATAAGGATTTTAATTTTTATGATTAAATAGAAACAATTTTATTTTTAAACTTTATTTGTAGATATAGTTGGACCAGGTTCATGCAGATGCACAATTATGATGGACCCATCGACCCCTTCCCCCTCCTCTACAGGGTCGACCGATCCTGCCATCGATGGTATGCATAGTTTCTATTTATATTAATGATTATATAAATATGGCACTAATTGTTTCTATTTTATTTCTTCTAAAGCTTCGGCCATCACCCTTAGACAAGGACGTGGTAGGTCGAAGAATCGTAGATTGCAGGTTCAGATGGAGGCAGTAGGGGGTGCGTGCCTTCGAATTGAGATACCTTCGGGCTTGCTGAAGGCCGTTGGTGGGTGGGCATAGCAGTTCACCACTGAGGTTGGCATCATTTGTCGGTTACGCTCCTCACTCCATATTAGCGACTGGAGTCAGGTCACTAACATAGAGAGACGGGATATTCATGCACATATCCTAGTGTGTCTTTTATTATTGTGTTCAACTAAATTTTAACATATCTAATATATGCCATAATGTTTTGACAATGACATGCTTTACAAGAGAAGTTTAACATTGATCTCCACTTGTCTCATGTCGTGAAGGCAGTGGACCGTTACTTGGGAGTCCATTTCAAGGACTACCGACACAAGCTCCACATACACTATGAGTCAGAGGTGGCAGCCGGTAGAGAGCCTCGCGACAGACCCTACAGAGGGGTGGCGGTGGAGATTGGATGTTACTATGCGATCGGTTCGCCAGTGATGCATTCCAGGTAAAAATTGTCAAAATTAATTTTGTTGTAAGTGTAATCATTGTCATTTATACTAACGTTCTTTGTTTTGGCCAAGTGTAGGAACTTAGCAAGAAAAATAGTGAGAGCAGAAGCAACTAAAAGGTGACCAACTGTGATGGATCACGATCTTTTGTTTGGTATAGGCATGAGATGGTAAGTTAATACATGTATCAAGTTTTTATTGTATAATCTTTTCATGAAATTAATCTTCAGCAACGAACTGTTTATTTGCTGCAGTGAAACCAGGAGACCGGTGCACCACCCGGCCCCATTGAGTTGTGGCACATGACGCATTACAATCCCGAGAAGGGTTGGACTAGGCCTGAAGCTCAGCGGCTTTATGTAAGTTGTTTATGTATATATACCAGTATTACTAATTTAATATTAATCTAAAGTTATAAAATTAGTAACATATATTTATGTTTTTATAAGAGGAGATGGTCCAACTGCGTGCTCAACCCAATCCTGAGGGTGAGCATCTACCAACTGATGACCAAATATGGGAGACTGTTCTAGTCAAGAGGCGCGGATATGTGCGTGGCTTAGGGAATGGGATGGAGCTAACAACATCGTCCTCTACCGTCGAGAGCGATGCTAGGTTTCACGCAGCCACCCAGCGAGCTAAGATAGCTGAGAGATAGAATACAGAGCTGGAGCAGAAGATGACAATGCTCAAAGAGCACCAGGCCCAGCTAGAGGCTTTTGTGCAGACGGTCCTCAGCCAGCAGGGAGGCTCTGTTCAGCCTTACTAAGTTTTTAAAATTATTTACTTCGGTGGATTTATTATTTACAGAAAATGTTACGTAAAAAAAAATAATTTTGGCCTTACGGCCTACAAATTGCATGACACATTTCACATATGCAAATAGAGTTGCACGAACTTATTTAATTTTATTGGTTCGAATGACCGTGTCAAACTTATGTAACTTTTTACTCCAAAAAGGCCCATTTTGGGGTTTTGACAGATCAAAATGCCGGATATTGGCCTACTGACCCCGAAACCCTATCACACACCTCCCAAATGATAAAATAAACATGCACGAAATGACAGCACTCAGTTCGAATCACCCGTTTCAAACTTATGCAATGTTTTGCTCCAAAAAGGCCCATTTTAGGGTTTTGATGCACCAAAATACCGAAAATTGGCCTACCGACCCTAAAACCCCATCATAGACCTCCTAAATGATAAAATAGACTTGTAGGAATTAACATAACTCAGTTCGGATCACCCATTTCAAACTTATACAACTTTTCGCTCTTAAAAGGCCCATTTTGAGGTTTTGGCAGACCAAAATTCCGGATATTGACCTATTGACCCCAAAACCCGATCACACACTTCCCAAATGATAAAATAAACTTGCACGAACTTACGGCATTCGGTTTGGATCACCAATTAGAAACTTATGCAACTTTCTACTCTAAAAAGGCCCAATTTGGGGTTTTGACAGAACAAAACACCGGATATCGGCCTAACTACCCCAAAACCCTATCACACACCTCAAAAATGATAAAATAGACTTACGCAAACTTACAGCACTCGGTTAGGATCAACGGTTTGAAACTTATACAAGTTTCTGCTCCAAAAAGGCCCATTTTGGGGTTTTAACAGACCAAAATGTCGGATATCAGCCTACCGACCCCAAAAACCCCATTGCACACCTCACAAATGATAAAATACACTTGCACGAACATACAAAACTCAGTTCGGATTATCGGTTTGAAATTTATGCAAGTTTATGCTCTAAAAAGGCCCCAATTTAGGGTTTCGAAGGACCAAAATGCCGGATAAGGCCTACCAACCCTGAAACCCCATCACACACCTCAAAAATGATAAAATAGACTTGCACAAACTTACGACACTTGGTTTGGATGCCCGGTTTGAAACTTTTATAAGTTTCTGCTCCAAAAATGCCCAATTTGGGGTTTTGACAGACCAAAATGCTGGATATCGGCCTACCGACCCTAAAAACCCATCACACACATCCCAAATAATAAAATAGACTTGCACAACTGACGGCACTCAGTTCGGATCACCCGTTTCATACTTGTGTAATTGTTTGCTCTAAAAAGGCCCATTTTGGGGTTTTGACAGACCAAACAACCGAATATCGGCCTCACTACCGAAACCCCATCACACACCTTAAAAATGATAAAATAGACTTACACAAACATACAGAACTTGGTTCGGATCACTGGTTTGAAACTTATGTAAGTTTATGCTCTAAAAAGGCCTAATTTGGGGTTTTGAAGGACCAAAATGCCGGATATAGGCCTACCAACCCTGAAACCCCATCACACACCTCAAAAATGATAAAATAGACTTGCACAATTGGTGTGGATGCCTGGTTTGAAACTTTTGTAAGTTTCTGCTCCAAAAAGGCTCATTTTGGGGTTTTGACAGACTAAAATGTCGGATATCGACCTAACTACCCCAAAACCTCATCACACACCTCACAAATGATAAAATAGACTTGCACAAACTTACGAAACTCAGTTTGAATGCCCGGTTTGAAACTTTTACAAGTTTTTGCT
Organism: Nyssa sinensis; assembly: GCA_008638375.1. Lineage (NCBI taxonomy): Eukaryota > Viridiplantae > Streptophyta > Magnoliopsida > Cornales > Nyssaceae > Nyssa > Nyssa sinensis. The sequence continues at coordinate 14,284,840 of CM018033.1, read as the reverse complement.
CCAAAAGGCCCATTTTGGGGTTTTGACTGACCAAAATACTAGATATCAGCCTACCAACCCCGAAACCCCATCACACACCTTACAAATGATAAAATAAACTTGCAAAAAGTTACAGCACTTGGTTCAGATGACTGATTTGAAACTTTTGTAACTTTTCGCTCCAAAAAGTCCCATTTTAGGGTTTTAACGGACCAAAACACCGGATATCGTCCTACCGATCCCGAAACCCCATAACACTCCTCACAAATGATAAAACACACTTGCAAAAACTTACGGCACTCGGTTCGGATCACCAGTTTCAACCTTATGCTACTTTATGCCATTCTTACTATTTATGTATGTAAAAACAAATATTCACATTCTATATATATATATATATATATATATATATATATTTAATAAGGGTTCTAATATATATCATTTGATATTTATTTCAGATTGATCGGGATTATTGCGCCGCCATCTTTCTGTCCTGCATCGGGATATGCAGTTTCTCATTTTTTTTTTCTTTTCATAAATAGCTGTAGTTACATTTTTGTGACACAATTTTTTATTTTTGTATTTATTGATAAATTTTACTTTTACAATTGTAAGTAATTAGTATAATATATTTATAAATTTATTTTTCTTTTAATATATTTATTTCAAAATGTTTGCATTTTACTATATATCAGGATGGTTGATACATGTTTTAAACAAGAATAAAACAAAAAAAAAAAAATAATAATGCAGGTCAAATTATGGAAAAAAAATTTAACTTCTACGACGCTTCACATTCGTGACGTACTGAATGCGTCGTTATTTTATTGTAACACATACTATTAGCGACGCTCTGGTGCATTGCTAAAGGTCCACATTAGCTACGCCCAATAAGTCCTTTGTATTGCTTTTGTGATACTCAAATATGATCATTAGCGACACCCTAGGAACATCACTAATAAGTAAATTTAGCGACGCACAAAAGGTGCATGTCGCTAATAGTATTAGCGACATGACCTTTTTGTGACAGATCTAGCGACGCCCGTTTGTGCGTCGCTGAAAAGCTTTTACGACACACATTTTTCGTATTAGCGATGCTTTAGGGCATCGCTAAAAGTCTCATTCCTTGTAGTGTAAGGTTGTGAACATGTAACATGACTATATGTATAATTGATTGAATTATATGCTATATTAATGTAGACAAAGTTTTATGGTTTAAAAGTTATAGTTTTCTTTATGTATGACACATTATTTAAGGCACACTCCATGGGTTTGATAAATGTCTCATTGAAATTACATAGAAAAATCAAAGCATCTTGGCATAAGTGAATCTTTGGAAACATGGCGTGTGTTGAGCACTTTGGTGCTATGCATTATGAAGGTGTAGATCCTATGATGAAAAACTCAAAATTGGCCATGGTACTCGCGTTCTAACGGGGACGGACCGTGAAGCGAGACATACGATTGGTACTTGCGTTTCAACAGAGAAGGACTATGAAGCGAGACATAGGTGTGGTATACAGTTCCATGTGTGTGTCATGCGTATTTCCATTGCATTGCATTGATGAATCGGAAGCATATAGCTTATAAATGTTCACTTTGTATATACCACGCCTTACCTTTGTTCTTTATATTAGTATTATGTCTTACAAGCAGTCATGCTTACCCTATATAGAATTACATATTATAGATGAGACTCTCGGCACATGAGACTTGATGATGTCTTGAAGCATGGAAGGGAAAATGGATTTTGAAGTATATTTGGCCTAAAGGCTAGATTTTGTATGTATGGGCATAAGCTCAAATAACTTGTGTTTAATTTGGAAAACGGTGGACTATAGGCCTTGGGCCATTTTGTGATGTAAGGGCTTAAACCCAAATGACAAATATGGTATTTTTGTTTAATATGCATCACAAGTATATGTTGGGAACAATGTAAGAAAAAAGGCCATGGTAAGGATTATATGCAAGTATGAATGTTAGTATATGAGGAGTTAAGAAAGTAGGCATTGAGCCTTGAACTTACTCGATAAATTGTGGCTATCAAGTGAGGGTAGATTGTGCATATACTTGTATATAAACTGTTGTAAATTATTAGGTGAAAAATGCTTAGAAAACAAAGGAGACCATGTCAAAATTTTATGAATTAAAAATGAGTTTTTGGGTGTGTAAATTGCCCATATATAAATAGGAAGAGTGCCAAAAATGGGGGTTAAAAACCTTGAGGAAGTAAGTTAAAAATTGGAAAAATTAGCTTGCAGCACTTTGGAAAAAAAAATTCAAAAAATGAAGAAATCATGTTGCAGCAAATACACTGTAGCTATAGTGAACCAGCACCAACAGCAGCCTAACTGCACCATGTGTGTTGCCCAGCCCACACGCCATGCGCGCGCCTGCACGCCTGACACCCTCTTTGTGCACCTGCACGCAACGCGTCTACACCCCTGCATGCCTAGCCCCTTGCACCCCTTGCCACCAGTTTTGGTCACTTGCCTTGGGCCATGTTTGGCCAACCCTAGGCCATGTTAGCCAATCACCTTGGGCCATGTATGGCCAATCTGTAGGCTATGTTTGGCCACCCTTTTAGGCAATGTTTGGCCATTCTTTTTGGGCCATGTTTGGCCACCCTTTTGGGCCATGTTTGGTCACTACTTAGGGAAACATTTGACCTTTACTCAGGCCATATTTGGCCACCAACCTTGACCATGATTTGTCATCATTTTAGGTTATGCTAAGCAACCACTTGGACCATGCTTGGTTACCACCTTGAAGTTGGGTTATGAAAGCACCTAGGCTATGTTTAGCCTACACTTTAAGCCATTATAAGACATGATCTTGGAGATTAATAAGCAAAAGCCAAGTAAAAACAAATATGTTAATTAAATTCTTTTATTTCATTATTCTCACTCACTATGCGGGTTTATTAAAATTCAAGGCGTGACAACGTGGTATCAGAGCTTAGGTTCGAATACTTAGAGACCGCGGGGTGTTGTTGAACACAATGGCACCAAGACGCATAATTTAAAAATTTTTGTAATCATTGTGTAATATGTAGGCTCTGACAGTTTGGTATTAGAACTCTAGTTTGCGAATTCTTGGCGACGATGGGGTGTTGTTGTAACACCCCGACCTTAATTAATAATTAGTTCGCTAATTATTAATTAGAACCGACATAAAGAGTAATTAAGAAAGTTAATTGGGAATCTCTCGACGGTCACGATAGACCAATAAAATAATTAAACCCGTTAAGAGAGGAAGGTGTAATACCTGAACCTAATTATCAATTAATTAGGTGAAATGGTGTCATTTTAACACTACAAGAATTCGAGTTAGATAACTACGGAAATCACAAAGAAATAATAACCGACACGGGGCCTCTGACATCAAAGCTAACCAAGAAAGGAAGCGAGCAGAAGAAACTGCTTTGTAAAAAGAGCACTAGAAAAGAAAATAAAACGGAAATAGCCAAAACGGAATTCTGCGCCAACCAAACAAGGCATAAGCCCAAAATGTGAAAAATGGCCAAAAAGGTGAGGCCAATAGGTTTTGGATCCTTGACCAAAAATAATGAAAGAACCTACATCCAAAAAGTTAGCCACTTAGGCTGCCCACATGTTATGCCTTTTTATTACACAAAATATGTATATATGTATATACAAATGTCCCTCCATCTCCCAAATGGGCCAATGGGATTTCATGCAGCAACCATTATTCTTTTTGTAATAAAATACAGTATCTATATAATCTATAAGTTGCGTGTATTGAAACTCAGAAGATTAGAATCAAAAAGAGTAAAGTGAGGTCTAATGTAGAGAAAGAAAGTGAAGAGAGTCTAGAGAGAGAAAGTGAGAGCTTGTGTGTGAGATTGTGTGTGCATGGTGTGTGTGTCCCATTTGAAGAAGTATGGGAAGGAAAAGGGAAAGGCTGAACCCTACCTGCAAGGTGGACGAGATTTGAAAGCTCAATTGTGAGCCATGAAGGAGCAGTGGTCGACCAAGGTATAAATACCAAGAACTCAGAATTTTTCCTTTTAGTTTTGCTTATTGTTTCAGTCTCTGAGTACTTATAACTGCATGCATGAGTAAATTTGGTAATAAGAGATGTTTTTAAGCAAAATTGGAAAAGCTAGGAGGCTCGAAACATACCATCCATTAAGAAACTGCCATTAACAGACCTTGACAAAGCAAGTCGGATTCGACTGGGGCTAAACCTCGACTGAGGGATAAGGACTTCAACTAGAAAGGAAATGATTCACGACGCAACAGAAACCAAGTGAAATGGCTAAAAAATGAGCCCTAAAACTAGAGTCACAGGTCACAGGTCTGATTTGGGGTATCTCAACCGAACCTCAATCTCAGTTTTATGAATGAAATAATAATCCCTATAACTATACGGTTACAACAAGCCAAAAAGCATCAACTTTGGTGGAGAAACGAGCGTGTATAAGGGCAATATCCCGTCAGCCATTAATGGTGAAATCGAGCTTGTGAGCTCGTTCCAATCCACCAAACGAATGTCAAAGTATTTATTTAGCCTTCAGAAGCACCTTAGAATGAATAGCAGTGGAAATCCATGGCCAAAAACTCACGAATTCAGCTTTTAAGATTTTCGATTTTAGGGTTATTGTTCATCGTCATGAGGAAGACGATGAACAGTGCCAGCCACGGGTCGGATCGGATTTGGGTTGGGTCGGAACCCAATCGGATATAAAGGGCAAATGGAACTACGTCGTTTAGGGCAAAATGTTTTAATTTTAAAATTCAATTGGGCCTGTTTGGTTACAACTGTATGAAATTGAAATCAGGTTTGAAGATAGCCCAAACCGGGGATAAGGGGATTAAGGGAGTTATCTTATTCCGGTTCTCTAACTTAGCTTGGACCGGTCAGTTCAGGGACTATTGGGTTCGGTCTAGGGTTTGACTTAGTAAACCCAACGGTCCAAGGGCTTAATGGAAAGGAAGTTAAACCAGTATTTTCTTGAATTGCATTTTGACCCCAACTGCTCTGAATATTTCTATTTTGGCCCAGATTTTAAAGAATTAATTCAAATAAGCCCCTGAAAAATAAATAAATAAATAAATAAATAAATAAATAATTATTTTAATTATTTTATTAATTGGGTAAAATTACTATTTTACCCCTAGACATTAAATGACTCAAACGAAGCCCAAATTAAATAAGTAAATAGTGCATTTTTACTATCTCGGGCATTCCAGACTCAATGGTGGAGTCCGATTGGAAAAATTAAGTCCCGAAAAATAAAGACACGTAAATAGTAAATGACTTTACTGCCCTTGATGATACCTAGGGCCAAATAAAAATAAAAGATAATCCAATTTAACTATGTCGGACACTTTGGACCCAATGGTGAGGTCCATTTTATGAACCGAGGTCCCGAAAAATTTGGCTTTGCAACATGTGAAATTACCAAATTACCCATAATGCTATACGAAGTCCAAATGGGACGAAATTGATACCGATAGAAGCCCAGATACTCGTGAAACTGTACACATGATTAAATGACGAATCGGGGTCAGAATTTCACAAAACGTAAAATGACCAAAATGCCCCTAAGCATGGTAAGTGCAAAGTAGAGGCCGAATAAAGGCCAATCTGATCTGATAAATTGTCATAAGCATGACTATGAATATTAAGGGGCTAAATAAGACTCTGGAACAGTCAACGTATAAAATGAGAAATGATCGATATGTCCCAATGACCAAAAGCAGATACCAAATGAAGTCTAGAAGACTTAAAAATTTATACATGAGATATATAGAACATTCTGAGGACCACGATAGGGTCCGGGGCAAGAATGATAAAATTACCATTTTGCCCCTAAGGTTAAATAAGTACTTAACTGATAACAATTGGAGTCCAAAAGACTTAGAACTTTATATTTAAGATATGTGGACTATTCTGAGGACCAAAACAGGGTTCGGGACAAGAATGGTGAAATTACCATTTTGCCTTTAAGGTTGAATAAGTACTTAACTGATAACGATTGAAATCTAAATGACTCAGATTATAATCCGGATAACTACTAAGCCTAATTAAAGAATGTAATAGCTTCAGAAGAAACCTAATGAAAGGGTAATAGGCTATTAAGTTATCTTAGGTAATCCGGTAGATGCCTAAGATGATGAATAAGTCATGAATGGTTAAATTCTAATCTGTCTGTGATTAATGATTATTGTTCAGGATATACAAGGAGGTACCTGATGTATCTAAAAATTATTAGATTTTCTGGAATGGAGATAAGCGAATAGTTTGTGAGTAACTTGGAACTTCTGACTTGGTGTATAAGTTATACATGTAGATACTATATCTTCATACACTGTACCGTTTCATAAACTGTACTATTTTGAATGCATATACTTAAATGCATACCCTTGTACTGCATTACACATGACATGATTTTGTTCTATCATGCTTTTCTGTTTTGTTCGGGTCTGTTCTGTTATGTTATATGGTCTGTTCTGGTTCTATTTTGTTATGTTGTGTCTTACTCTTGGGCCCACTCCAGTTTTGAGCAATATGGCATAAATAGGCCAGAGCGGTACCCAGAAGGTAAAGGCCCCATGAGTGTCCGCTTATGGGGAGCTGGGGAAGCTCAAATATACTTGATTATGTGCCTAATTGGCATCATGTTCTATTCTGTTCCGCTCAATTCTGTTCTGTTTTGCTCTGATCTGACCCCAGAGAGTAGAGGCCCCACGAGTGGTCCGCTTATGGGCAGCTAGGGAAGGTTCAGGCACATTTGATGATATGTCATTGTTTGATTGGTACTCAGTTCTGTTATGATCCGTTCTGTTTTGGCTCTGCTCTATTTTGATCTGTTTGATCTGTTTTGTTTTGATATGATCTGTTTGAGCTGCATTGTTCTACTTGAGCTGCAATTGAGCATCCATTTCATGATTATGTGCCTAATTGGCATCTTGTTCTATTCCGTTCTGTTCTGTTTCTCCCAATATGTTCTGTTCCGTTTTGTTGATAATATGTTTATGTCTCTGATTGATATACTTAATTCTGTTCTGTTCCATTCCATTGATGATATGCCTATGTCTCTAATTGATATATTGGCATCATGTACTGTTCTGTTCTGATTTGTTGTGTTCTGTTCTGTTCAGTTATGTTTTGTTATGATCTGTTCTGTTCTGATATGTTTGTTCTATCGGGTTCTAAAGTGACTAGTAGTCGATTCTGTTTTATTCTACTTAAACTGTATTTAAAGTTGATTTATAAAACTGTTATTCTGAAGTGATTGAATTGTCCATGTGCTTCATAAGCACGAACTGGTTTTCAAACCCATGGCAGGGAACCTCTGTTACTCACTAGGCTTGTTAAAGCTCACCCCATTATCCTACAATTTTTTAGGATTTATCTCCGGTGGATTAGAAGGCACAATGGGATGACACGGGTTGACATCCCCAGTAAGGATTTGATTAGCACTATTTGTGGAGACTTGAACTCTGGTGGATTGAATCTGGTTATTCAGGTGAGTGACATGATTTGATTGATGTGATTGATACGCACTAGATATTAAGACACAACTCATGGTAATGGTACTTTAGAGATATTAGATGTGCCCTGTGTTATTTGGTGACTGATGATAGACGTACTCTGTGGTTAGAATTATTAGCTATCTGGTTTTAGACTTGCTCTATGGTACATACCTCTATGGTATTTATAAATGAGTTGCATTTTCGATATGAAAAAGGTTTTAAATTCTACTACTCTGACCCTACATTTGGAAGGCAATTCATCGGTAAGTTCAAAAGTTTGCCTTTGGTTGGTCGGTAAACCAGGAAGGCGACTAACTGGCATCACGTCTTCGGAATCCGCGTAGGGTGGGGTTCGGGATGTGACAGTTGTTGAACACCATGAGACCCTAGAGGAAAGCGTGTGACTTAGTATGAACGGTCGGTGGTATGTGGTAGGACCTTGTACGTTATGTGACTATTTATACTTGACGCATCACATGTTGTGATTACGTGTTAGTTAATGCTATACTATGATGCATGGTTACGTGATTTGGTACAGTGAGATGCATGATATGGGTAATGTGTGTATTGGTATGACCGTATGTGGTAACTTGGTATATATTTACATATATGATAGATTGATACTTGTTTGCCTTCATGATATCATGTAGTATTTAAGAAGATGCTATGGGATGTGGAATACATTAGATGAGTAGAAGCTGAATTTCTAAATAATACTTGTTCCTACTATAGGATGCCATCCAAAACACTCGATTGAGGCAAAGTTGGTCGAGGAAGAGGGAAAACTTTAGTTCTCGAACCTTTATCAACCTTGGTAGCCTCGATTGATGTGAGATCTAGGATCTAATGTCTTGAAACAGTGGATGGGGTTTAAACCTCAGGTTAGTTGGGCTACTTGAACACTAGCATGACTTGAGCATGTGTATATTGTATTGCTTAAATGAATTTTTCCTTGCGAAAGATTGTGTTTGAACTCGAAAAAAATAAAAACATTTTTGATGAATTGGATTGTTGAATTATTAGTAGATTGAAAATAATAATAATAATAATAATAATAATAAAATAAAACAATAAAATAAAATAAAATAAAATAATAATAATATAGAAATGATTGTGTTGTTTGATATAGAGAATGAATTGTGAATGGAATGGTTAGGTCAAGTTTGTGGGGAGTATGATTTCAAATTTTCCTTTAACATGTAATTGGGGATAGATTGGTTATTTACTTTCCGGGCGAGTATAGACTGCTATAGGGGGAAAGTGACAGTGTGTACTCCTGAGGGAGATAGTTTTGTTTTTTGTTTTTATTTCACAGGAGATCATGGGGATTTCTTAGTGCCACCCTTGTATGACTCAAGGAGTTGGGGAGATAATAACTACTTGTTGGCTAGTTTGATAGCAGATAGAAGTGGGACTATAGAGAGTGTATTATCGCTATAGTGGATGAGTTTCCAGATGTCTTTTTGGATGACTTAACTAGTCTACCACTGAGATGTGAGATAGAGTTCACAATAAAGCTTACCCTAGACACTATGCCTATTTTCATTCCACCTTACCGTATGGCTCCAGCTGAGTTGAGGGAGCTGAAGGAGCAGTTGACTGATTTGCAGGGTTAGAGTTTTATTCGTCCTAGTACTTCACCGTGGGGTGCTTCGACATTATTTGTGAAGAAGAAGGATGTGATATTACTTTTTTGTGTGGACTATAAGAAACTGAACCGGGTCACTGTTAAGAATAAGTAACTGTTACCGAGGATAGAGGACTTGTTTGATCAGTTTAGGGGTTCGAGATGTTTCTCGAAGATCGATCTTCGATCGGGGTATCATTAGTTAAGAGTACGAGAGGAAGCTGTGGCGAAGACAGCTTTTCGCACTCGTTATGGCCATTATGAGTTTGTAGTTATGCCATTCGGTGTGACAAATGCCCCAACGGCATTCATGGACTTGATGCATCACATCTTTAGTCCTTATTTAGATCAGTTTGTCGTGGTCTTTGTTGATGAAATTCTGATTTATTCACTTCTGAGGAAGAGCATACTTTCCACTTATGGATTGTATTACAGATTTTGAGGGAGCATTGTTTGTTTGATAAGTTCTCGAAGTGTGAGTTTTGGCTTTAGGAGGTACAGTTTCTAGGTCATGGTGTATCAGGTAGCAGGGTATTTGTGGATCCTTCTAAGATTGACTTGTTATGAGTTGGGAAACGCCAAAGAATATGTTTGAGATCCGGACTTTCTTAGGATTGACCGGATACTATCGTCGATTTGTAGAGGGATTTTCTCGTCTTGCCAAGCCGATGAGTCATCTAACGTGCAAGGGCATTAGATTCGAGTGGAGTGATGACTATGAGTAGTCATTTCAGGAGCTAAAGAGGAGACTGACTTCAGCACCTGTTCTGATCATACTTGAGGGAGGTATTGGCTATACAGTCTATTGCGATGCGTCGTGAGAGAGAATCAATTTTGTATTGATGTAAGAGGGTAGGGTGGTAGCTTATGGTTCTCGTCAGTTGAAAAATCATGAGCATAACTATCCTACACATGATTTCGAGTTAGCTGTCATTAGCTTTGCACTTAAGAGTTGGTGACACTACTTATACGGGGAGAGGTTCGAGGTGTTCTCAGATCACAAGAGCCTTAGACACATTTTAACGCAGAAGGAATTGAACCTTCGGCAGAGGAGATGGATGGAGTATATAGAGGACTATGACTTTGATCTTCAGTACCATCTTGGGAAGGCCAATGTTGTAGCAAATGCACTTAGTAGGATATCGAGGAATATTGTTGCTAGCATTACTATTAGGGAGTGGGAGATGATAGGAGACCTTAGCGAGTTTGACTTGGACTTTGTCGAGTCTGAGGGACACGCCACACTATTTAGTTTATGTGCATAGCCTACGCTGTTGAGCAGCGTTATTGAGGCACAGTTGTAGGACATAGAGGCAGAGCAGATTCAAGCATGAGTTGCTAGTACCAAGGGCTTTGAGGGATGGACAATTCATTCTGACCTTAGCCTGAGGTATATGGGCAGAGTTTTTGTTCTAGAGCCTCTTAGGACTGATGTTCTTCGAGATTTCCATCATTCACGTCTAACAGTGCACCTAAGAGGCACTAAGATGTACCATAATTTACGCTACCAATATGGGTGGACTAGGATGAAGGGAGATGTTGTACAATTTTTATCGAGATGTCTCACATGTCAGCAGGTTAAGGCTGAGCACTAGAGACTTAGGGGTTTATTAGAGCCATTGCCAATGGCCGAGTGGAAGTGGGAGTTTATTGCTATGGATTTTGTGATGGGTATTTTGAGGTCACCTAGAGGTCACGATGCAGTGTGGGTTATTATTGACAGGTTGACGAAGTTCGCACATTTCCTACTGATTAGAATGACTAATTCAGCAGATGTTCTCAATAGGTTGTATATCCGAGAGATAGTACAACTACATGGGATTCTGTTTCCATTATTTCAGACCAAGATCCACGTTTTATTGCACGATTTTGGTAGAGTCTTCAGATAGCCTTGGGGACTCAACTACTGTTTAGTACTACTTTCCATCCTTAGACTGATGGTCAGTCAGAGCGTACTATCCAGATACTTGAAGATATGTTTAGAGCGTGTGTTATGAATTTCAGGGGTAGTTGGGAGGATCATCTTGCTCTAGTAGAGTTTGCCTACAACAACAACTATCAGTCTAGTATCGAGATGGCACCTTTTGAGGCGTTTTATGGCCGGCCGTGTTGTTCACCAATATGTTGGACCGAGGTAAACGAGACGGCTGCTTTGGGGCCTGAGATAATCCGTGAGACCACAGAGAAGATACAAATGATTCAGTAGTGTTTATTGATAGCACAGAGCGACGACCTCTATCATTTGATGTTGGGGGACATGTATTCCTCAAGGTAGCCGCAAAACGGGGATTGAGGAGATTCGGGAGTAGTGGGAAACTATCGCCATGGTTTATAAGGCCATTTGAGATCCTTAAGAGGGTTGGCGAAGTGGCCTATCTGTTGGCGCTACCGCCACAGTTATCTGGGTTCATGATGTCTTTCATGTATCGATGTTAAGAAATTATGAGCCTGACCATTCACATGTGCTCGATTGGGTCGATCATCAAGTGAAGGGTCATGTTTCTTATGATGAGAGGCCTGTAGAGATATTTAACTCGAGGAACCAAGTTTTATGGGGCAAGACCATCTCTTTGGTCAAGGTTCTTTGGAGCCACCACGGATTCGAGGAGGCTAGTTGGGAGCACGAGGCTGAGGTCCGCGTTAAGTATCTAGAGTTATTTGTTCATAGAGGTATATTTTAAAATTTTGGTACAAAATTTATTTAAGGGGGTAAGGATGTAAAGATTTGAAAAATCAGGATAAATTTTTCATTTTTGCCGGTAAGACACACTATTCATGCACTATTTACTGGTAGGGCACTATACATGCATCATTTAGACATAAGTCATGTTTAGAAGCATACTTTGAGTATGTCATAAAAGAGAAATATGCTTAGAATGTTAAAATACACCTCTTGTAAGAAGTTGAGCCTAATCAGAGATAGTTTGAAAAATGGACCAAAAAAGGCATCCTGGGTGGCTCAGGTGGACCCGGCCGCACCCGCCAACAAGCGAAAATAAATTTTTTTGAAAAATATCATTTAAAATAATTTTAGGAACTTTGGTTAAAGCAGAATATCGAATTGAGGCGTTTCAGGAGGAGTTGTAGTGTAACGGGGTATAAATAACACTATTGGGATCTAAAATCTTCAAAAAATTCTGGAGAAGTTACAGCAAGTCGTGCATGGAGAGAAAAGATGAAGAGAACCTAGGTTTTTCAACTTTCTACCTTCCAAAACTCATCTCTAGCCTTGGAATCTCTCAAGGCCTCTTTCTAGGAAGTTGTTCCCTACCACAAGGGCTACAATCTTACTAATTGGTTTGGCGTTGAAGTGAACACAACTCCCTAGGGTTGAGAAAAATCCTTCTAGGTATGATATTTTGCTAAGTAAAGAATAAAGTTAAGTTTAGGAGCATTTTTATAAGTTGATTGTATGACTTACATGTTTACTTGTTGTTAGAAAACCACCTAGCATATAGTTACTTTGAAAACCTAGGGTTGGTACCTTGTGTACTTATGTATTCTTTGAGAATTTGGTGAAGTGATGAACATGTAACATGAATATATGTATAATTCATTGCATTCTAACTTATGTTCATGTAGACAAAATCTTGTAGTTTGAAAGAGATGGTTTGCTCAATGTATTGGAGTTTTTTATACTTGTATAATCTTTGAGAATTGGGTAAGGTTGTGAACATGTAACATGACTATATGTATAATTGATTGGATTATATGCTATGTTCATGTAGAAAAATTTTTGTGGTTTAAAATTTATAGTTTGCTTTATGTATGATGCATTATTTAAGGCACACTCCATGGGTTTGATAAATGCCTCATTAAAATTTTATAGAAAAATTAAGGCATCTTGGCATATATGAATCTTTGGAAACATGATGTGTGTTAAGTACTTTGGTGCTATGCATGATGAAGGTGTAGATCCTGAATTGAAAAGCCCAAAATTGGCCATGGTACTCGCATTCCAACGGGGACGGACCGTGAAGCAAGACATATGATTGGTACTTGCATTCCAACGGGGAAAGACCGTGAAGCGAGACATAGGTGTGGCATAGAGTTGCATGTGTGTGTCATGTATATTGCCATTGCATTGCATTGATGAATTGGAAGGCAGATAACTTATAAATGTTCACTTTGCACATGCCACGCCTTACCTTTGTTCTTTATATGAGCATTATGTCATACAAGCAGTCGTGTTTACCCTATATGGGATTATATATTACAGATGAGACTCCCGGCACATGAGACTTGATGAAATCTTAAAGCATGGAGGAGAAAATGGATTTTGAAGTATATTTGGCCTAAGGGCTAGATTTTGTATGTATGGGCATAAGCCCAAATAACTTGTGCTTAATTTAGAAAATGGTGGACTATAGGCCTTGAGCCATTTTATGATGTAAGGGCTTAAACCCAAATAAAAAATAGGGTATTTTTGTTTAATATGCATCACATGTATATGTTGGGAACAATGTAAGAAAAAGGGTCATAGTGTCATGGTAAGGATTATATGCAAGTATGAATGTTGGTATATAAGGAGTTAGGAAAGTAGGCATTGAGCCTTGAACTCACTTGATAATGTAGGTGTATGTTCAATTTTTATAAACTTGTGGCCATCAAGTGAGGGTGGATTATGCATATACTTGTACATAAACTATTGTAAAATATTATGTGAAAAATGCTTAGAAAACAAAGGAGACCATGTCAAAATTTTATGTATTAAAAAGAGTTTTTGGGTGTGTAAAATGCCCATATGTAAATAGGAAGAGTGCTAAAAAGTGGGGGTTAAAAATCTTGAGGAAATAGGTTAAAAATTAGCTGGCAGCACTTTGGAAAAAAAAAATTTAGAAAATGAAAAAATCAGGTTGCAGCAAATATACTGTAGCTAAAGTGAACCAGCAACAATAGCAGCCCAACAACACAACACGCGCTGCCTAGCCCGCACGCTGCGCGTGCGCTTGCCGTGTGCCTGCGCACTTGACACCCTCCTTGCGCGCCTGCGGCCAACGCGCCTACAACCCTACACGCCCAGCCCCCTACAGCCCTTGCCACTAGCTTTGGTCACTTGCCTTGGGCCATGTTTGGCCAACCCCTAAGCCATGTTGGCCAATCACCTTAGGCCACGTTTGGCAAATCCCTAGGCCATGTTTGGCCACCCTTTTAGGCCATGGTTGGCCACCCTTTTAGGCCATGGTTGGCCACCCTTTGAGACCATGTTTGGTCACTACTTAGGGAAACATTTGACCTTTCCTCAGACCATATTGGGCCACCAACCTTGACCATGCTTTGTCATCATTTTAGATTATGCTAAGCAACCACATGGACTATGCTTGGTCACCACCTTGAAGTTGGGTTATGAAAGCACCTAAGCTATGTTTAGCCTACACTTTAAGCCATTATAAGACATGATCTTAGAGATTAACGAGTAAAAGCCAATTAAAAATAAATATATTAATTTAATTCTTTTATTTTATCATTCTCATTCATACCTCGGGTTTATGAATATTTTGGGCGTGACAATTTCAATAAATATAATCCATTTTATCATGCCCCAAATTTCCAAAACGAGAGAAATTATTGAAAATGACCTAAAAAGAATTAATAAAATACAATTGAATGGATTTAATTGATTACATATTACTTTTTTCATGTTTTCCAAAATTAAGAATGAAAAATGCTAACTAGTCTCACCAAGATAAGTTCCAAATACTAGTCAAATACCTCCCCAACCAATGGTCAAAAATAGTCTAAGTCATGTCCAAGCATGACCTCCAAGGTAGCGCCAGAAATGTTTCTAATGCGCCTTGAAACAATGGCCCCAAAATGGCCCTAATATTGTTAAAAAACAACTTAGAAGGTTAATCAAAAATAGCCTAAGACATGGGTAAAACTAGCCAAAAAGGTTTACCCAAGGTGGCTCAAATTGATGGCTAAAGTAGGCTAAAAATGCCCTAAGGCATAGACCAAGGTTAGGTCAAAAAGCCTACCTAAAGTGGTCTAAGGAGGTGGCCAAACATAGCCTTGAATAATGACTAAAATGTATTCCAACAAGGTGCCTAACATGGTATAATGGCCAAAAGTGGCCTAAAAGGAGGCTCCAAAAGGTGGTGTCTAACATGGGAGTAAATGGCCTTGAAATGGCCTTGGAAGGCATGTCATGGCATGCCCATATAGCCCTCAAAATGGATTCAAAGACAACTGCCAACATGGCCTTGCATGATGTAGAGATCTGAAAAAAATAAGGATAAATTTTTCATTTTTGCTAGTAGGGCACTACATATGCATCATTTAGCTATAAGTCATGTTTAGAAGCATATTTTGAGTATGCCATAGAAGTGAAATATTCTTATAATGTTAAAATACACCTCCTGTAAAAATTTGAGCCTATTTGGAGATAGTTTCAAAAAAGGGACCAAAAGGGCATCTCGGGTGGCCCGGGTAGAATCGGCCAAACCCGGCCACAGGTGAAAATTTATTTTTTGAAAAATTTTATTTAAAATAATTTTAAGAAATTTTTCTAAAACAAAATATCAAATTGAGGTGTTTCAAGACGGGTTGTAGTGTAACAAGGTCTCGGATTCATTAAGGGCAAAAATGTCATTTTGCCTTTTGCCCCTTTACTATAAATACAGCCCCCTTAGTGTAAAAATATCACTTTTGGGCTAGAGAAAGAGCAGAACACGTTCATGGGAGAGAAAAGGTGAGAAAACCTAGGGTTTTCAAGTTTTAAGCCACCAAAACACACATCTAAGCTAGGATTCTTGCAAGACTTCCTTCTAGAAAGTTGTCCCCCACGCCAAGAACTATATTCTCACTAATTAGTTCGGTTGCACAGCAAACACAACTCCTTAGGGTTGAGAAAAACCCATCTAGGTATGATATCTTGCTAAGTTAGGAATAGGTTTAAGTTTCTTTGCCTTTTTATATGTTAGTTGAGTGATTTAGATGTTTACTTGATGTTAGAAAATCACTTAGGTGGTAGTTGCTTTGGAAACTTAGAGTTGGTAGTTTAGGTACTTTTGTGTTCTTTGAGTTTCTTGATAATTTATTACTATGATGAAGGTGTACCTTGCGTATGTGTTTGGATTATTACATTCTAGCTTATGTTTATGAAGAGAAACTCTTGTGGTTTGAAAGTTATGATTTATCTCATGTATTGGTAGTTTGTGTATTCGTATTTTTTTTGAGAAATTGCTTAAATAATGAACATGAAACTTAATCATCTGTTTAATTCATTGAATTGTGACTTACATTCATGTAGACAAAGTGTTGTGAATTTGAAGTTATGCTTTACTTTATGAATGAGGCATAATTTAAGTTATGGACCATGTGTTTAATGAAATGTCTTATAGAATTTGCATTGAGAAAAATCAATGCATCTTGACATACATGAATCATTGAAAACATGGCGTGAGTATCTTGACATACTTGAATCCTTGGAAACATTGGTAGGTTGAGAACTTGGTGCTATACATTATGAGGGTGTAGATCCTGTGGTGAAAAATCCAGAATCTGGCCAATGACAGTACTCGCAGGCTGACGGGGCGGACTTTGAAGCGAGGCATGGGTGGGCATAAAGTTTGCATGTGTGTGTCATGCATATTATCATTGCATTACATCATTAAATTGGAGGGGATATTAGCTTGTGAATATACACTTGCACATGCCACGCCTTAACCTTGTTCCTTGCATTAGCACTATGTCATGCCAGTAGTTGAGCTAACCCCTCATGGGATATCATATTACAAATGAGGTTCCCGGTACTTGAGACTTGAGGAATTCTTGAAAGAAGAAGAAGGAGGGGACTTGGATGGACATTTGGCCCTTGGGGCATATTTTTGTATGTATAGGCATAATGCCCAAATGACTTGTATTTCAGTTTGAAAAAGTAGTGGATTATAGGCTTTGGGCCATTTTAAAGTGTAAGGGTTTAAACCTAAATGATATGTAAGATGTCTTTATTTAATGAACATCGTATGTATATATTGAGACAACTAGATATGTATGTTGAAAACAAGGGATGTATGTTTAATTTACATGAATTGTGGCCACCGAGTGAGAGTGGGTTGTGACATACTTATTCATATGAAGTATTGTGAATATCAGGTGGGAAAAAGGCTTGAAAAACAAAGGAGGTTATGTTGAAATTTTATAAAAAATTAAAAGACTTGTTAAGTGTGTAAAACACCTTTTAAATAGGTGGGAAGGATGTTAAAAATGAGGGTTTAGAAACCTTGGGAAAATAGGCTAAAAATTAAAGAAAAGTGGTTTGAAAAAGTTAGGAAAAATTTGGAAAACAGAGAAAATTGGCTATTGGACAGAGAAATTCAGTCGCGGCCATGAATAGTAATTCTGCAGGAAATCAGAAAAATAGCTCTCTGTCGCTAAAGTAACAGCCCCAACCGCCTGTAGCCTGCCGCGCGTGCCCAGCCTTCCTGCTGCTGCCCCCCTATGGGCCCACAGCCTGCAGTTGTCCGTCTGCTGCTTGGCAACTATGGCACTAACCCTGATAGCCCCCTTTGAACCATGTTTGGGTACCGTTTTTGGACCATATTTGGGTACCCTTTTTGGGCCATGTTTGGCCACCCTTTTAGGCCATGTTTGGCCAACCTTTGGGCCATGTTTGGTCACTTTCTTAGACTAATTTTGGTAAACTTTTTGGACTTATTCTTGGCCTATGCCTTGGGGAAATTGGGGCCCATTTGGGCAATTATTCTAAGGCATTGTTAGTGACGCTTTGGGGCTATTTTGGATACTATTCTTGAGCATGTCTTAGACTTATTTTGAATACTAATTGGGAGAAAAGTTTGAGTGACATCAAGAGACCATTTGGATCAAATATAATAACAAGTCTTCATTTCTAATTTTGGGGAAACATGGGGAATGAATGTAAAATTAATTGAATTCACCTTAATGACCTTTCATTTACTTTTCTTATTTCATTTCACTCACTCCCCGGTTTAAAAAAATTTGGGGCGTGACACATGAGGCCAAAATAGGGCTGTCAAGGGTAGGGCAAAACATGGTAGCAAGTGGTAAGGAAGTTGGGTATGGCATGGTAAGGCTAGCATAGCATGGCATGGCAGCTAACCACGCTGTAGGGGTGCGCGGGCAAGTGCAGGGGCACGGTGTAGGGCAGGTGCGGGGAAAAGGGGCTAGGCACGTGCAGTCATGCGGTACAAGCGTGTGGGCGTGTGGCAGTAAGGCTTGGCAGCCAACGTACAGTAATTTCAATAGCCATTTTGCTACAGTACCAAAATTTCCAACCTAGGCCTAAAATCTTTATTTTTTTCTTTTTTTGTACCTATTTCAATTTATTTCATCACCAAACTTGGTGTGGGACCCTATAACATGTAAAATGGCCATTTTACCTTTTTTCCCCATTTTTCGACCTTAAGTAATTTTTGACTGATTTGCCCCAAGTCTCCTCCTATGCCCCTATTTTCATTTCTTTACCTTTCTTTTTCCTCTTAATTCATTTGATTCCTTACTTAGAAAATCTAGGTGTGCTCTCCCACTCCACTCAACCTAGTTGCTATTCTTAAAAATTTTTACCATACTCTTTTTTGTTTATTGACCTTTTTCCTCATCCCATTCCTCATCCTCAACCTTTTCAACACCAACAACAACACCTAATGGAACATTTATTTGCACAATTCTATATTTTCTATATCCATAATCATATTTCAAAAACAAAGCAACTACTTAAAGCTTCATGCTCTCATTCATATTCAATACACAATTCTATACACTCCAACATAAAATTAAGTTTATAATTTACACAAAGTCTAAACTTTAAATATGAAATAAACTTCATAGGGCTTATGCCACTACATATAAAATATAGCCCTTAGGCCAAATACACTTCAAAGTCTATTTTCCCCTCCATGCTCTAAGACTTCATCAAGTCCCATGTGCTGGGAATCTCCTTTAAAAAATGTAATCCCATGTAGGATAAGCGCGATGACTTGTATGACATAATGCTAAACAAAGAATAAAGGTAAGTTGTGGCATGTGCAAAGTGGACATTTGTGAACTACAAACCCTCCAATTCACTAATGCAATGTAATGGCAATATGCATGACACACACATGCAACTCTATGCACAACACATGTCTCGCTTCATAGTCTTCTCCCATTGGCATGCAAGTACCACTTATTTTGGCCATATTTTGGGTTTTTCACCACAGAATCTACACCCTCATAATGTGTCAAGCCTCGAATTTTCACAAACCCGGGGAGTGAGAGAAATAAAATAAGAAAAGTAAATGAAAGGTCATAAGGTGAATTTAATTGATCATTCTTCATTTTCCCCTATTTTTCCCCAAATTAGAAGTGAAAGTTTGTTAACTAGACCCACCCAAGATGAGTCCCAAATAGTAGTCAAACACCTCCCCCAACTGATGGTCAAGGTAGTCCCAAGTAATGTCCAAAAATGGTCTCTAAAAAAATCCCAAATCATCCCTAAAAATGCCTTGGAATGATGGCCTAAATGGGCCCCAAAATGCCCTAAAGCATGGTCCAAAGATGGGTCAAG
This sequence comes from Nyssa sinensis, assembly GCA_008638375.1. Lineage (NCBI taxonomy): Eukaryota > Viridiplantae > Streptophyta > Magnoliopsida > Cornales > Nyssaceae > Nyssa > Nyssa sinensis. The sequence continues at coordinate 14,265,201 of CM018033.1, read as the reverse complement.
AAGTCTACCAAAAATTATCTAAGGAAGGGGGGCAAACATGACCCATGTAAATGGCCAAACATGGCCCCAAAAGGTTGCCAAAAATAGCCCAAAAAGGTGACCAAACATGGCCCAAAGGTTGGTCAAACATGGCCCAATATGGTGCCGAAACATAGTCCAAAAAAGTGCCCAAACATAGCTAAAAAGGGTGGCCAAACACTGGTGTCAAGTGGCTGGGTAGCATGGGCGAGCAGGCACATGCATGTGCGCGCATGGCACGAGCACAAGCAAGGCAGCGTAGGGCGCAGGGCCTGCACAGGGCGCCCGCGACACGAGTTTGGTGAGCAGGCGCGCGGGCGGGCATGGGCGCGGCTGCGGGCCACTGAGGGCTGGGTACTGTAACGAGAGAGAGAGAGAGAGAGAGAGAGAGAGCAGATTTTCTAATTTCTACAATTTTACTATTCATGGCTACAACCTGATTTTTCCTATTTCTGAATTTTTACTATAGCAGCTGCAGCTAAATTTCTCTAGTTTTGGCCTATTTCCTCAAGGCTTTTAACCCCCACTTTGTGACACTTTTTCCCACTTATTCATGGGCATTTTACACACCTAATGGCTCTTTTAATTTCAAAAAATTTTGACATGGTTTCCTTTATATTCTAAGCATTTTTTCACCTAATATTTTGCAATTCTTCATATGTATAAGCATGTCACAACCCACCCTCACTCGGTGGCCACAATTCATGTAAATTTAGCATACATCTCTTGTTTCCAACATACACATCTATTTGTCTCAATATATACATGTGATGCTCATTGAATAAAAATATTCTACATATCATTTGGGTTTGAACCCTTACACTTCAAAATGGCCTAAGGCCTATAATCCACTATTTTTTTCCAAACTGAAATACAAGTCATTTGGGCTTATGCCCATACATACAAAAATGTGCCCCAAAGGCCAAATGTCCATTCAAGTCCCCTTCGCTTCCTTCCTTCAAGACTTTATCAAGTCTCAAGTACTAGGAGCGTCATCTATAATATGATATCCCACGAATGGGTCAGCTCAACTGCTGGTATGACATAATACTAATGCAAGGAACAAAATTAAGGTGTAGCATATGCAAGTGTACATTTATATCTGTATGACTTCCAAATCATCCATACAATGCAATGGAACTATGCGTGACGCACCCATGCAACCTCATGCCACACCCATGTCTCGGTTTCACGGATCGCTCTTGTTGGGTCAATCAGGCACTAATGCAATGGCCAATTTTGGGTTTTTCACCACAGGATCTACACCCTCATAATGCATAGCACCAAGTGTTTAACCCACGCTATGTTTTTAAATTATTCACCATATGCCAATATGCTTTGATTTCACCATGCAATAATTCAATCTCAATGAAGTATTCCATCAAACACATGGTATATGCCTTAAACAATGCAATGTACTTAAAGCAACCATAACTTTTACATCACAAGACTTTGCCTACATGAACCTAACATGTAATTCCATCAATTTCACATATAACACATTACATATTCACAACCTTGACAATTTCTCAAAAATCATAAAATACATAAAGCACCAATATATAGAATAAATCAAACTCTCAAACCACAAGAATTTCCCTACATGAACCTAAGCTAAAATACAATGAATCAATCATACAAATAAGTTACATGTTCATCACTTTAATAAATTCTCAAAGATTACAAAAATGCCTAAAGTACCAACACCTTGAATAAATCATCACTTTCCAACCATAAGAGTTTCTTTACATAAACATAAGCTAGAATACAATGAATTAAACATATAGTCATAGTTCATGTTTATCACTTTACCAAATTTTCAAAGAATAACAAAGAACACACAAGTACATAAACGATTAACTCTAGGTTTTTCAAAGCAACTATATCCTAAGTGATTTCCTAACATGAAATAAACATATAAATCATTCAATTAACATATAAATCACTCCTAAACTTAATCCTATTCCTTACTTAACAAAATATCATACCAACAATAGTTTTTCTAAAACTGAGGAAGTTGTGTTCGCTGTACAGCCGAACTAATTAGTGAAAATATAGTCCTTGTTGAGAGGAACAACTTCCTAGAAGGAACCTTCGTGAAAATCCAAGCTTAAAAGTGTGCTTCGGAAGCTTGAAAATTGGAAAACCTAGGTTTTCTCTTCACTTTTTCTCCCCTACGCGAATTCTGCTCTTCTCCAGACCATTTCTATATTTTTTTTTTCACACGAAGGGTTCTATTTATGCTAAAGGGGCAAAGGGGTAAAATGACCTTTGTGCCCTTAATGAATCCGGGACCCCGCTACACCACAACCCATCCTGAAACACCTCAATTCGATATTTGGCTTTAGACAAAGTTCTTAAAATTATTTTAAATGAAAATTTTTCAAAAAAATAAATTTTCTCCTGTGGCCAGGTTTGGTCGGATCCACCTGGGCCACCCGGATGCCCTTCTAGTCCAATTTCTGAAACTGTCTCCAAATAGGCTCAAATTTTTACAGGGGTGTATTTTAACATTCTAAGCATATTTCTCTTCTGTGGCATACTCAAAATATTATTCTAAATATGACTTATGTCTAAATGTGCATGTATAGTGCCCTACCAGCAAATAGTGCATGAATAGTACCCTACCGGCAAAAAAGAAAAATTTATCATCATTTTTTAGATCTCTACATAATGCATAGCACCAAAGTGCTTAATAAACTCCATGTTTACAAAGATTCACAATATGCCAATATGCCTTAATTTACCATGCAATTTCTGTAAGGCATTTTATCAAACACATGGGGTGTGCCTTAAATCGTGCATCATACATTAAGAAAACCATAACTTTCAAACTACAAGACTTTGTCTACATGAACATAGGCTATAATACAATCAATTATACATATATTCATGTTATATGTTCACAATTTTATCAAATTCTCAAAGAATACACAAGTACACAAAGTATCAAGCCAATGTTTTCAAAGAAACTATATGTTAGGTGGTTTTCTAACATCAAGTAAGCATGTAAGTCATACAACCAACTTATAAAAGCACCAATAAACTTAACTCTAGTCTTTATTTAGAAAAATATCATACCTTGAAGAATTTTTCTCAACCCTAGGGAGTTGTGTTCACTTTAAAGATGAACCAATTGATAGGATTGTAGCCCTTGTGGTGGGGAATAACTTCCCAGAAGGAAGCCTTGAGAGATTCCAAGGTTAGGGGTGTGTTTTGGAAGGTAGAAAGTTGAAAAACCTAGGTTTTATTCATAGCCTCTCCCCAAGCTCGAGAGTTTGCACTTTCTTCAGCTAAATTCTGATATTTTTAGCTCTTAAGTGATCTATTTATACTAAAGGCGTTAAGGGATGAAAAGACCATTTTGCCCCTAATGAGCCGCAGGATCCCATTACACTATAGCCTGTCTCGAAATGCCTCAAATCAATATTGTACTTTAACCAAAATTCTTAAAATTATTTTAAAATATATTTTCCAAAAATAAAAAGTTTTTGCCTGCTGGCGGGCGTGGCTGGGCCTACCCGAGCTGGCCTTTTGGGCCCATTTTTCATACTATCTCCGATTTAGCTCAACTTCTCACAAGAGGTGTATTTTAACATTCTAAGCATATTTTTCTTCTACGTCATACTCAAATTATACTTCAAAACATAACTTATACCTAAATTATGTACGTATAGTGTCCTACCAACATATAATGCATGATTAATGTCCTATCGGAAAAATGAAAAATTTATTCTGATTTTTTAGATCTTTACACATGCAGTCTTTGATAGTAAAGTGAACAATTGATAGACATGGCATACTTTTCAATTCTCTCCTAAATGGTGGCACAACCCTCAAATATTTCCTAAATATGGAGAAATTTTCCACCTCAATTCTTTTCTAACTAGTGGCACAACCATCCACTCTCTTGCTAAGGGTGGGATTCACTAATGGACTCCATAAATAGTAGGTGGGACATCCATATTTATTCATTTCTAACCACAAGAATGATAAATATTCCACCTCAATTATCTCACTTTGTACCTCTCCATCTCACAAGAGTGGGCCTTTCTATTCATGGGATCCACTAGTAGGTCCCAACTTTTGTAAGTGTGGGTTACAAGGTGGGATAATTGAGGTGGGACTCTAATAACCTACCTTTATTATAAATATGGAGTCTTATGAGTGATGGATCATATCTTTACAAAAGAAAAGGGAAAAATGTGGGTTATGAGAGATGGAACATCTATCAATCCTCTTTCATTATTGAATGACCATACTTTTGTGAGAAGTATGAAACAAAGATGGGTTATGAGAGGTGAGACATCAAACATTACTCGAATGTTATACCATCCCTTATCTTTATATAAGCACTCGGTAAAGTTAGCTATTGAACATAAGCACTCTTTAGAAAAAAATAAGTTTATGGGTTCATTATATTTAGCTTCAATGATCATGAAACTCATTTTCTTATTTACCTTGATTTTGGCTACCAATTTTGACACTAATTGTGATGCTCGCCAAATTAGAATGCCAAAACCTAAAGGAAAAAATAGAAATGAAGGAAAAATGGTGGAGGAAAAAGGAATCAAGGCAAAGGTAAATTTGGGTGACATAAATTTGTCTCATTTTCCCCCACATCCCATTTTCCCCTGAGATTCCTCAGTTTCCATTTCCATTCCTTCCCCCTATCCCACAAATTCCTTATCTTCCATTTCTTCTCTCCATCCTACAAATTCCTCAAATTCCACTTCCAACCCTAATTCCCCGAATCCTTATTATTCCTAGGGTTCCACCACTTTCTAATCTACCAACTTTCCTTACATTCCCTCATTTCCATCTTCCCACCATTCCTTCCCTCACACCACCTCCTATATAAGCTTTTGAGTGTTTGTTAGCTTCCTCTGGAAACCTTATATTTCTATTTGGATTTTGATCCCCTATGATCTAAAGTATCATTCTTGTTATATAGTTGTGCTACATAAGGATTTATATTCTGACTTTGGGAGAGGAAGGAATAAGAAGACAAGAGTTGTCTCTTTTTCTTTCTATAATATCATACTTTAGATTGTAACTCTGTATTTTGTTATGCAAATTAAAGTGTAGATGTTGGTTGAATGTATTTCCATTTGGTTTGATATAACAAATGTTTCTCTATGTTAGACTGTTATGCTTTGGTCATCTATTATGTATTTTGTCAAAACATTTTTTTTTAAGTCCATGCAACCTGGTGAGTTTTTTTTTCAACAATCACAAGATGCAATCTTAGGATGTAGGTAGGCTCAATTAGGGATGGTAAGAGGCATGTCTAAAGAGAACTTTCCTCCACCCCTCTTCGTTTACCCATGTACCATATACATCACTGTCTTCCAAAACCTTGCCATGTCCTTCTTTGTACCAAATTCATTTTATACTAACTAAACTTAAAATTTACAAAAATATATATATGCTATTTTAAGGGGAAAATAATTCATAAAATGAATTCATAAAACATCAAAACACCTAAATTATAAATGATACTCAAATAAAACATTTAAATAATCAGGTAGTTACATAAATTAGTATGGTTTGATAAATTCAATATGAAAACAGGGTATCCTCATCATGAAGATGGCTCAAGCTTATTTCTTTTCCAAATTCATAATCTCATTTATTATTCATAAATAAATAATTCATAAAAGTTAAATTTTCAAATATAAATAAAATTAGCCTCTCCTAAAATTGAGTTACTCTTTTTTTATCAGTTACTTGGGTTAGCAATTCTAATTCTAAAATTGTTCTTATACCCAACTATTCCTTCAAGCTTCAACTATAAAAAGAAAAGTAAATTTTAATTTTGATTAGGATTTTTATAGATAAAAAAAAAGAAACAATTTCATTTAAAATTAAAAATTGGATAGTTCACATTGTACATGAGACTCTTAACCCGTTAATAATTAATAAATCTTATAAGATTCAAAAAATATTAATCAATAAAAATATTAGTTATTAAGTTTACAATATTTTTTATTAACGAAAAAAATTACTTTACAAGTATATGAATTTTACAATAAATATTTAATAAAAATAGGAAATTCATAAATATTTGCAAGGGTGATAATCATTTTTCTTTAAAAATATATATTATACTCAATTTTAATTATGATAAAACTCCTAGTTACTTTTTTATTACTAGAAAATTAGTGTTACTAGAAATTTTTCTATAGTAGAGAGTTACAAAAACAAATGTATTTTTTCTCTTTTTCTTTCTCCTTTTGTTTTAAATAGTTTTTATTCATAAATGTCTCTCTCTTACAAACACACACCACTTTGTCCCCTAAGGACACTTGAATCCTTAGTCTCTCATATGGGATGTGGAGGAGGTACTAACCAAGATCTTGTTGGTAATTTTTATATTTTTATTTTTATACTTCTTAGAGTACTAGGCATATGAATTAATTTAAGATTTTCATATTTGAATAAATTATGGGGATAGAGACTAACCATATGTGGCTATATCGGATCTATATATCTACTAAGGCATTTTGAGCGTACTTTTGTTCTACTATTTTTAATCAGTTGTTTCCCAAGTAGCTTTAAAATATTTCTCACTTTTTTACCCAAAAAAAATGTAAAAAGAAAGTAATATTAAGAATGATTTTATGATGTGTCATTTAATGGAGATTTGGATACAAAAATCTTTAAAACATATAAAAAGAAAGAAATATATTTTACATATTTATGAATAATATATATATACATATATATATATATATATATATATATACTCCTTTGTTTTTCGAATGCTAAAAGGAAAGAAGAGAAAGAAATCATTAATTTTTACTTTAATTGCTAAATCACCAACTGGAAGATACCAAAAAAATGAATAAATAAAGTTAAGGAAAAAATATATCAAAATTTAGTGTTGAAACCCAATAGGAACAAAACAATTGAAGTAACTTTTTAAAAACAAAATAGCATCTCTCACTCTCTTTATTCTTTCTTGTCTATTTCCTAATGTGACTAATTACAAAATTTATTAAACGAATTTAGTGGAAGAAAGTTATAAAATTTTTATTTAGTGGGAGAAACTATTAAAAAAATTACAAACTTATAAAATATCCTTCCAACCCCAAGTTTTTTCAAAATTTTAGTGTAGGTACGTGCCCTCACTGCCCCCACGGGAGATCCACCCCTGTATATATCAATTATACTTCCTAAATTTGTATTGCAAATTTCTATTTCATTATTAGCAAAATCACATTAATTACATAATTTTTTTGGTAAGTATAGAAATTACATAATTTCATTCAATATAAACTTATCTAATCATTAATTGTGAATTGCACAATTGATGGACATGGTACTCCTTTCAATTCTATCCTAATCAATGGCATAACCTTCCAAGTTTTCCCCAGCAGAGAGGTTTTCCACCTCAACTTTTTTCTAGCCGATGGCATAACCCTCTATCATTATTGGAAGAATAAAGATGAACATCCCACCTTGAAATCATCCGCTCATTAGGGATGAAATTTAGTAATGGGCCTCACAGATGATGGGTCTCACTTTTGTGAGAAGGTGTTCTAGAAGGTGGGATAATTGAAGTGGAATGTCCATCTTTATTCATTTTGAACCACGAGAATGATAAATATTCCACCTCAATTGTTCCACCATACAGGGGTGGGACCTATTATCCATTGAGTCTAACACTGGTTCCTACCCCTTTTGAGATGGTAGAATATAAGGTGGGGCCAATTGAGGTGGGCATCCATCTTTATTAATTTTATTAAGGAAAAAGATTGAATTTTCATATCTCATAACCCATCTTTATTATTGGTCTTATTATGGGTCTTATAAGTGGTGGACCTGCCATTACGAGAGAAGTGGAAGAAAGGTAGGTTATGAGAGATGGGATACATATCATTAATCTTTCATTTCTTATGGACCTTGCCTTTATGATATTACTCTAGTCTTATACCATCTCTTATCTCTATATAAGAACCCATGGAGCTAGCGACTTCACATAAGCTCTTTTTGTTTCTCTCACTAAAACTTTTGGGTTCACTATATTAAGCTTAAATAATCATGTAACTCATTTTCTGATTTACCTTGATCTTGGCTACCAATTTTGATATTAACTGTGATGCTCGCGAACTTGGAATGCCAAAACATAGAGGAGAAAATGAAAATAAAGGAAAGATGACGGAGGAAAATGGAATCAAGGAAAAAAAAAATTTGGGTGAGATAAATTTGCCTCCTTTTCCACACATCCCATTTACCCCTAAGATTCCTTAACTTCCATTTCCATTTCTGCCCCCCAATCCCACAAATTCCATATCTTCCATTTCTACCCCTAATCCCACAAAGTCCACACATTCTGTAATATCTCGACCCGGGATACCGGGTCACATGACACGTACTACGAGGGAAGAAAATATATATATATATATAATTAAATAATTATTACATTAATTAATTAATTATAAGACTTGATATATATATATATATATATGTATTAATTAAATGTATGTATATGTATATATATATATATATATTAAATGAAAGAAATATGGAAATATGAAAAAGATGAAAAGTAAAAAGGTGAATAAGTGTGAATGTGTGTGTGTGTGTCGGCTAGTGTGTGTGTGTGTGTGTCTTGTATATATATGTGTACATGTATATATATGTATATAATATGTATAAATATCTTATGGAAATTAAATGCAAAGTTGAAAAAGAAAAAGTTAACATGTTTACTTAACATGTTTACGTGTTAAAGTTAACATACTCTTCTGGGAGTTCCATTAACTTTAATTTAAAGTTATTTACTTAACATGTTTATGTGTCGTGTCTTTTCGTATTTCATTTCTCGTATTTGCCTCAGTTTAGTTCTTTGGCAACATTTCAGTTCATAGTCATCTAACAGATACTATTCATCAAATTTTATGTCTTTTCATTTTAGACATTTCTTTAGGTCGAATAGACTCTACCATTGAGTCCGGAGTGTTTAAGAAAGTCGGTTTAGACCTTTTCTGATTTCATTTCGGCTTTAGGGGTACCAGGGGTATTTTGGTCTTTTTACCCCTTTACGTGTCTTTATTTTTTGGGACCCCGTCTCGTGTCGTGGACCTCACCATTGGACTCAGAAGGTCCAAAATAGTAAGAATACATTAATAATTTGTCAATTTTGGTCAAGGGGTATTTTGGTCATTTACCCCTTACGTGACTTTATTTTTCGGGCTCCGTCTCGTAAAACGGACCCTACCATTAGTCTCAGAATATCCGAAATAGTAAGGATACACTATTCATTTATTAAATTTGGACTTTGTTTGACTTGTTTATGGGGCAGGGGCATTTTGGTCATTTTAACATTTTTTAGGGGTCTCAAATTTTTCGGGACCTCATCTCATGTCGTGGACCTCACCAATGGGCTTAGGAGGTCCAAGATAGTAAGGTTACATATATAACTTGTAATTTTTGGACAACGGGTTATTTCGGAGTAATTAATTTAATTAATTACATTTAATTAAATTAATTTATAACATGTAATATATATATTATTAATGGGGAATAAGGAACAGGTTGAATAGGGTGGCACGCTGGCCAGCGTGTCACCTCCCTCCCCATACATCCCACGATCGAATCCCACCAGGTGCGGTTGCACCTTTTATTTTTTTGTTTTATTTTATATATATTTTATATATAAATTCTGTCCCATGAGTGACACACGCGCATGCGTGGCCGAGTGGAAAATGAGGGCTTCCCCACGCGCGAGGGTTAGGGATCGAAACCCCATAGCAACAATTTGCTTCCTTTTTCCTTAATTTTTCATAACACGGTTTATATATAACCGTATACGCCCCTAAACGGCGTCGTTCCAATAACTCGGTGGCAAGCCCCAAGGCTGCCACTTGTCCCGAGTCCACCCACCGTTTTAAACGGTGCACGAGTCGACTCGGTCGTCTTCCACCTAGCGACCGACTGAAAACCCTAATTCCCGATTTCCTTTTTCTCCTATTTCGTGCAGTTTGGATCCATGGATCCTTACTGTTTTTGTCCCAAAATGTTTCTAAGAGATAATCGAGTAAATTGGCATTCGTTTTGGAGTTTAAAACTCCTTCATATGTTCGGTTTTGGACATGATAGCTAAACCTGTATTAGCCTCGGTTCATACTCGTTTCTTGACCATTTTTTATGAGGTTTGGCTTGTTGTGATCCCCTCTTCATGGAGATCAAATTTTCATTTAAATAAACGACTTAAATCATGAGTTTAGAGGTTTGGGGTGTAGACCCGAAACCTGCAACTTAACATTGGAGGGCCTTTGTTCATACTTTTTGGTCGCGGTCACACGTTTTTAACATGTTTGTGTGGTCTACAAGAGGTCCCTATACACCAAACCAAGTTTGGTTTCCCTCCGATCAGACCTGCTTGAGCAAGGTCCATCCATGGCCGTGGCTTATGGGTCATGCAATCTTAGGTGTTTTTAAGCTAGATTTTCATGCTTGTTAAGGTTTAGACGTGTTCTAAACATCATATATACAAAATGGAAGCTTTAAATCAGTTCATATGTAGAGAAATTCTAGAGAGGGAATTTTGACAGTTTTGAACATTCTCACCTTTTTGGTTGGTTTTCCTCCTCTTTCTTGCTCTAATCCTTCTTCTCTTCTCTTCAGTTCTTGTTCTTTTGGTTTCTTTAGCAAGAAGAAAGCATGATTTGCATGCTTGGCCTTTATAGAGAAGTGACCGACTCTTCTCACTCCTCCCACCTCTCTCTGATTCATAGCCCTACACTAGACTTCCCATCCCATAAATTTTACTTTTTCTTTTTCAACTTTGCATTTAATTTCCATAAGATATTTATACATATTATATACATATACACATATATATACAAGACACACACACACACACACTAGCCGACACACACACACACATTCACACTTATTCACCTTTTTACCTTTCATCTTTTTCATATTTCCATATTTCTTTCATTTAATATATATATATATATATATATACATATACATACATTTAATTAATACATATATATATATATATCAAGTCTTATAATTAATTAATTAATTAATGTAATAATTATTTAATTATATATATATATATATTTTCTTCCCTCGTAGTAAGTGTCATGTGACCCGGTATCCCGAGTCGGGATATTACATTCTTCCCTACTTAAAAGAGTTTTGTCCCCAAAACTCGTTTGTTCCCACCTTTGAAGATTAGATTTAACATTTCATCATTAACATATCTAGAGTTTAAATCTAAACCATAAGCATATACGACAGAATTTAAATATTTGATCATATACCTAATTATCCTTAGAGGCTTGAGCAGCTTCAGAAAATATATTGAAAACTCGCCCGTACCTCGTAGGTTCTTGAGTTCCTTTTCCTTTTTCAGCAGTCCGAGCCTGCGGCGTAGCCGATGAAGCTATAGCAGTAGGTTCCTTGGTAGCTGAACTCCATTTGGGGCACTCTTTGACACGATGCCCTAGTTGTCCACATTTGTAGCAAACATTGGTACCCTGCCGACAAGGGGCAAAATGTTTCTTTTGGCAGGTAGGGCATGTGGGAGTTTCTACTGTCTTTTGACTAACATTACCTTCCTCATTCACAGATGTAACACTCCTGCCTCCTCCTGTTTTGGTCTTCTTCATTTGCTGAGGCAGGGGGCCCATCTGTTTCTTATCCTTTTTCTGGGACAAGGCTATTCCAGCTCTCTCAAATATTTTGGCACGGTCCACAACCGCGTTATACGTCGGAAGCTCAAAAGGTTCCAATCGATACCTAATGTTATCTTTGAGACCACATTCAAACTTCCTAGCTTTCAAATCCTCAGTGTGGATCATGTGTGGTGCGAAACGAGCCAGATTCATAAATTTAGTCTCGTACTCGGCCACCGTCATCATTCCCTGGGTTAGGGTTGCAAATTCGGCTATCTTTTGATTTCTTAATGATCTCGGAAAGTACTTTTCATAGAATACTTCCAAGAACCTCTCCCAAGTCATGGGTGGTTCCCTATCTCTCTCTAAAAGCCACCACTCGTGTGCTGCATCTTTAAAAGTGAAAGCAGCGTAGGAGACTTTCTGTTCAGTTGTGCAAGGCATTACGGTAAAAATGCGCTCCATCTCTCTTACCCATGATTCTGCACTAATCGTTGTATCCAGTCCATCAAACCTAGGCGGTTTGAATCCTTGGAATGTTTTGTAAGTAGATGTGTTAACTGCCTCAGCAGGTCGTACCAGATTCGGTGGAGGTTCAGGAGCTTGGACTGGTTGGGGCACTGGTTGGGGCATTTGGCCCTGAGCTTGGATACCTGCCAATGTTCGGCCCATTGCTTCTATAAGTTGCTCCATCCTATCCATTCTGTCCTCGGAACTTCCCGTAGTCCTTCTGGTATTTACCATTTTTGCTGAAAACACACATCTATTAGTTTTCTATCACATGTTCATTGCATAAAATTTACTTTTATTTACTTCATGTTCTCAATGTGGGATATATTTTATTATCCCTATTTCTTTTACTTAAACACGGGTCCCATACCCCGCCTTCCTATCATATACGTACTTCTTAATAACTTGACTTATTCTAGTGCAGGTCCCATACCCTGCCTTTACATTACATTACATATCACGTACTTACATATCTAATTCATGAACTGCGAGTCCCATACCTCGCCTTTACATTACGTTACGTACTTCACATATCTAATTCATATAATGCGGGTCCCATACCCCGCCTTCATATCATAACATATACTTCACATAATCATTTCATATATCGCGGGTCCCATACCCCGCCTTTACTTCATATTACGTACTTCACATATTTAGGTAGCCTAGGACTTACCTAACTCATAATTCTATTTTCGAATCACTAAGTTGATCTTAAGTCAACCTAGAACTAATCTTAATCATTCTTAACTTAAATTTCAGTCTTTTCCCAAAAGACCTAATACCTAGTGCTCTGATACCATGTTGTCACGACCCGAAACCCACCCTAAGCGGATTACCGGATCGCGATCGCCGCCCCGAGACCCGAGGGCCCCGAGACAAGGCTCGCATATGCAGCGGTATCGAATAGATGTGCAACATACGTTTTGCGGAAGCGTGAAAAACTCTTTCTTTTCTTTTATCATTTTTAAATTATGCACATCCGTTCGGTACTGCCGCTCCATACATAGCATACATGGTTACACATTTAGAGTATAACTAAAAACTTAAAGACTTCATACATTCATACCATACATATCCGATTTGCCCAGAGGGCTTATTACATGACCTTACTATGTCTACTAATATAAAAGTACTATTAGAGTTTACAGACTTATCAAAAGAGACTATTTAACCATGTCTTCCCAAAATCAGCAGATTTGTCATCATCGTCCTTAAATCCAAACTGCTGCTAATTACCTGAAAGGGGGGTCCGAACAAAGTCCGGGTAAGCTAATCTAAGCTTGTGAGCAATTCCAGTATTCGTCATGGGATTTTTCAATTAGCAGTGGTTTAGTACATAAGAGTTTGTAAAATAGTCACTGCCAATTGTTCGTATAATTGAATACAGAATATATGCATTCCTTGAAACATGTAGCTTTGAAATATTTAAAACATTCAAGCTAGACTTATACATATGAACTTTAAAACATATAACATATCATGTATTTCCTAAACAGAGTATATAAAACTCAACCATATGCATATTGAAAATGAGAGTAAAAACATGCTTTCATTTCCAAATCATTTGTCATCTTATCACTTCCATTAGTGGAATCCGTTTCGAACCAGAGTCCCATATTACTTATCTATGGAGATATCTCATCTGCCTGAGGGATTAGATCCTGCTACCGGGCATTTTACAGGGCAATTGAGTTCCATAAAACCCAAAATCCTGCCTATTTTACAGGGCAACTGAAAACTCAGAATCCTGTCTAAGTGCTTATGCACCATTCATCTTGTAAAACATTTATCATGTGACTTGTCTTATAGATACTTTTCATAAATTCGTAATAAACATTCGTATACTTGAAATAAGCAAATTCAGAATATTTAACAATAATTGCATTTTAACTAGACATGCTAGAAAGTATTTGAAGGAAAAACTGTTGCAGAAACCAATCACTAAGCATGTCACAATGAATTTCTAAAACAGAACAATTAAAAACTGAATCATGTAAATACTGAATTTGAAACTTCAAATACTTCATATCTTATACTTTAAACTCTTTTTAAATCATGGAGTTAAATCTCCAATTCAAACACAGGGTTACTCACCTTGTACTTTTAGTCCTGCTCTATTTGGGTGTTTTTCCCTTGGCCTTCTTTAACCTTTGTCGCCATTCTTCCAAAGTTTCCGTATCCTCCTGTTTCTTAAGCTTTCTTGCTGCTAGTTGCTCTTTAGTTATTGTCTTATAAATAAAGGGGCTTACACAGCATACTTCATTCGTTTTAGAAATTCGAATGCGATTTTGAATCAACTGAAGCTGTCTTTCAAGTTGTTCCCGGAAAGTTTGCTGTTTGGGGTCTTTTGCTAATTGGGCCCTTGTCTTCATAGGAATAACTTCTCGTTCTTGGCTCATTTTTGGGTTTAGTTAATTATCTAGCTTAAAAACACCTAAGATTGCATGACCCATAAGCCACGGCCATGGATGGACCTTGCTCAAGCAGGTCTGATCGGAGGGAAACCAAACTTGGTTTGGTGTATAGGGACCTCTTGTAGACCACACAAACATGTTAAAAACGTGTGACCGCGACCAAAAAGCATGAACAAAGGCCCTCAAATGTTAAGTTGCAGGTTTCGGGTCTACACCCCAAACCTCTAAACTCATGATTTAAGTCGTTTATTTAAATGAAAATTTGATCTCCATGAAGAGGGGATCACAACAAGCCAAACCTCATAAAAAATGGTCAAGAAACGAGTATGAACCGAGGCTAATACAGGTTTAGCTATCATGTCCAAAACCGAACATATGAAGGAGTTTTAAATTCCAAAACGAATGCCAATTTACTCGATTATCTCTTAGAAACATTTTGGGACAAAAACAGTAAGGATCCATGGATCCAAACTGCACGAAATAGGAGAAAAAGGAAATCGGGAATTAGGGTTTTCAGTCGGTCGCTCGGGGAAGACGACCGAGTCGACTCGTGCACCGTTTAAAACGGTGGGTGGACTCGGGACAAGTGGCAGCCTTGGGGCTTGCCACCGAGTTATTGGAACGACGCCGTTTAGGGGTGTATACGGTTATATATAAACCGTGTTATGAAAAATTAAGGAAAAAGGAAGCAAATTGTTGCTATGGGGTTTCGATCCCTAACCCTCGCGCGTGGGGAAGCCCTCATTTTCCACTCGGCCACGCATGCGCGTGTGTCACTCATGGGGCAGAATTTATATATAAAATATATATAAAATAAAACAAAAAAATAAAATGTGCAACCGCACCTGGTGGGATTCGATCGTGGGATGTATGGGGAGGGAGGTGACACGCTGGCCAGCGTGCCACCCTATTCAACCTGTTTCTTATTCCCCATTAATAATATATATATTACATGTTATAAATTAATTTAATTAAATGTAATTAATTAAATTAATTACTCCGAAATGACCCGTTGTCCAAAAATTACAAGTTATATATGTAACCTTACTATCTTGGACCTCCTAAGCCCATTGGTGAGGTCCACGACATGAGATGAGGTCCCGAAAAATTTGAGACCCCTAAAAAATGTTAAAATGACCAAAATGCCCCTGCCCCATAAACAAGTCAAAAAAAGTCCAAATTTAATAAATGAATAGTGTATCCTTACTATTTCGGATATTCTGAGACTAATGGTAGGGTCCGTTTTACGAGACGGAGCCCGAAAAATAAAGTCACGTAAGGGGTAAATGACCAAAATACCCCTTGACCAAAATTGACAAATTATTAATGTATTCTTACTATTTTGGACCTTCTGAGTCCAATGGTGAGGTCCACGACACGAGACGGGGTCCCGAAAAATAAAGACACGTAAAGGGGTAAAAAGACCAAAATACCCCTGGTACCCCTAAAGCCAAAATGAAATCAGAAAAGGTCTAAACCGACTTTCTTAAACACTCCGGACTCAATGGTAGAGTCTATTCGACCTAAAGAAATGTCTAAAATGAAAAGACATAAAATTTGATGAATAGCATCTGTTAGATGACTATGAACTGAAATGTTGCCAAAGAACTAAACTGAGGCAAATACGAGAAATGAAATACGAAAAGACACGACACGTAAACATGTTAAGTAAATAACTTTAAATTAAAGTTAATGGAACTCCCAGAAGAGTATGATTGTAGAAATCTAATTTTCTTGACATGGTAAATTGTGTTTTTAAACAGATAATTAACTAAACCCAAAAATGAGCCAAGAACGAGAAGTTATTCCTATGAAGACAAGGGCCCAATTAGCAAAAGACCCCAAACAGCAAACTTTCCGGGAACAACTTGAAAGACAGCTTCAGTTGATTCAAAATCGCATTCGGATTTCTAAAACGAATGAAGTATGCTGTGTAAGCCCTTTTATTTATAAGACAATAACTAAAGAGCAACTAGCAGCAAGAAAGCTTAAGAAACAGGAGGATACGGAAACTTTGGAAGAATGGCGACAAAGGTTAAAGAAGGCCAAGGGAAAAACACCCAAATAGAGCAGGACTAAATGTACAAGGTGAGTAACCCTGTGTTTGAATTGGAGATTTAACTCCATGATTTAAAAAGAGTTTAAAGTATAAGATATGAAGTATTTGAAGTTTCAAATTCAGTATTTACATGATTCAGTTTTTAATTGTTCTGTTTTAGAAATTCATTGTGACATGCTTAGTGATTGGTTTCTGCAACAGTTTTTCCTTCAAATACTTTCCAGCATGTCTAGTTAAAATGCAATTATTGTTAAATATTCTGAATTTGCTTATTTCAAGTATACGAATGTTTATTACGAATTTATGAAAAGTATCTATAAGACAAGTCACATGATAAATGTTTTACAAGATGAATGGTGCATAAGCACTTAGACAGGATTCTGAGTTTTCAGTTGCCCTGTAAAATAGGCAGGATTTTGGGTTTTACGGAACTCAATTGCCCTGTAAAATGCCCGGTAGCAGGATCTAATCCCTCAGGCAGATGAGATATCTCCATGGATAAGTAATATGGGACTCCGGTTCGAAACGGATTCCACTAATGGAAGTGATAAGATGACAAATGATTTGGAAATGAAAGCATGTTTTTACTCTCATTTTCAATATGCATATGGTTGAGTTTTATATACTCTGTTTAGGAAATACATGATATGTTATATGTTTTAAAGTTCATATGTATAAGTCTAGCTTGAATGTTTTAAATATTTCAAAGCTACATGTTTCAAGGAATGCATATATTCTGTATTCAATTATATGAACAATTGGCAGTGACTATTTTACAAACTCTTATGTACTAAACCACTGCTAATTAAAAAACCCCATGACGAATACTGGAATTGCTCACAAGCTTAGATTAGCTTACCCGGACTTTGTTCGGACCCCCCTTTCAGGTAATTAGCAGCAGTTTGGATTTAAGGACGATGATGACAAATCTGCTGATTTTGGGAAGACATGGTTAAATAGTCTCTTTTGATAAGTCTGTAAACTCTAATAGTACTTTTATATTAGTAGACATAGTAAGGTCATGTAATAAGCCCTCTGGGCAAATCGGATATGTATGGTATGAATGTATGAAGTCTTTAAGTTTTTAGTTATACTCTGAATGTGTAACCATGTATGCTATGTATAGAGCGGCAGTACCGAACGGATGTGCATAATTTAAAAATGATAAAAGAAAAGAAAAAGTTTTTCACGCTTCCGCAAAACGTATGTTGCACATCTATTCGATACCACTGCATATGCGAGCCTTGTCTCGGGGCCCTCGGGTCTCGGGGCGACGATCGCGATCCGGTAATCCGCTTAGGGTGGGTTTCGGGTCGTGACACATTCCACTTCCAACCCCAATTCCTCAAATCCCTCTTATTCCTATGGTTCCACCACTTCCTAAGCTGCCAAATTTCCCTACATTCCCTCATTTCCATCTTCCCACTATTCCTTCTCTCACACCACCTCCTATATAAGCTTTTGTGTGCTTGTTAGCTTCCTTTGGAAACCTTATTTTTCTATTTGGATTTTGGTGCTCAATGATCTAAAGTATCAATCTTTTTATGTAATTGTGTTACATAAAGAGTTATATTGTGACTCTTTTTTTTTGGGGGGGGGGGGGGGGCAATAAGAAGGCAAGCGTTGTCTTTCTTTCTTTTTGTAATATCCTACTTTAGATTGTGACTTTGTATTTTTTATGCAAAATAAAGTGTTGATGTTGTTTGAATGTATTTCCATTTGGTTTGGTCTAACCAATGCTTCCCTCTATTAGACTGTTATGCTTTGGTCATATATTATGTATTTTTCCAAAATAATTTTTTTTGCTGCTCATGCAACCTGATAGCACAAGATGCAGTCTTGGGATGTAGGTAGGCTCAATTAGGCATGCTAATTGACATGCCTAAAGAGAACTTTCCTACACCCCTCTTTGTCTACCCATGTACCACATCACTGTCTTCTAAAACCTTGACCTGTCTTTCTTTGCACCAAATTCATTTTAGACTAATTAAATTCATAATTAAAAAAAAAAAAAAGCATGTGTTATATTTTAAGGAAAACATCACAAAATAAATTCATAAAACATCAAAACACGTAATTGTAAATGATACTCAAACAAATGATTTAAATAATCAGGTAGTTACATAATTAGTACAAATATTTTATAAACTTGATATATAAACGGGGCAACTTGGTTGTGAACATGGCTTGAGTTTAATTCTTTCCCAAATTCATCTTATCTCTTATTAGAGTAGTGATAGATGTCCCATCTTTTATCATTCATCTCTATCCAACTTCTTTCACAAAAGTGGGATTTGCTGCTCAAGAAGTCTATCGTGAGACCCACTAAAGGATCCCATCTTTGTCATATCCTAAAACCCACCTTCTATGAATTAAGGTATGTGAGCACGTTTAACTAGAGTCGGGCTTAACTTCACACCAGATTGGATGAATTTCACTTCACAACAAGATTAAATATGTAGCAGAAACAACCACACAAGTGCACATTCATCCAACAAGAGCTTTTAGTCAGGCTAAATTTTTTTTATATACATACACATACATTACATTACTTGCCACTAAGTTTAAAGACTAGTTACATCATTAGTTCTTACATATCACTATCACATCAGTTGTAGGTCACATACCCAACGTTCACATCTGGTCTTCACACTTCAAATTATATCAAGTGCGACAAAGTTCACAAAACTATTACTTGTCATGGCTGATACATAACTTTATCGCTTCTAATATCACATGGATTTTTTAGACAGTTCACAAGGTCTTTTTAAGCCTTCTAAAATATGCCAGCAAAGCCTTAGGAAGGAAACACATCACCTTTCTTCGACTATACACCTGTAAATTTTTGGATCGTTCCATTTTCATGTGAGCTTCACTAAATTCGTGAATAATTTTGGTACCTTGTCATGAGTTTACAACCAGTAGCATTTTGAAGCATAAGATAGTTCATAATAATAAATCCTATCGATTGTTCAAATTTTCTAATACAAGATACTTGAATCAAATCTTTTAAACATGAAGTATTCAAATACATGAACTTAAAACAGGAAGCATTTTAGGGTGATTCAAGTAAAACATTTCATCTCGTAAACATATAATAGGTGTAAACACCAAATTTTGTGATCTTTAATTCTATGATGGCAATACCATAATTTCATGGCGTAGCGAGGATAGTTTGGTCATTACTACTACATATTTCAAGAAACCCTTTCATTAGGGGTAGTTTTTTCATTTATGATGAACTACTATGATATTTCCTATTTAAGGGTATTTTGGTAATTTCTCACATATTTCGTCCCTAAGGGTAGTGTGGTCATTTTACAGCTTTGACCTCAAGGGAATTCTTGTAATTTTGAACATCTTTCAGACCTCAAGGGTATGCCTAGCAACTCCTAAGGGCATTTAGGTGATTATGGCACCATTTTACCCTTTGAGGGCATTTGGGTAATTTTGACACAGTCCTACCCTTAGTAGGACTCTTTAATCACCTGATGGCCATTTTTGTAATTTTCATATCATTTTACCCTTTTGGGGGTAATTTGGTAATTTTAGTTCCTTAGTGACAAATTGGGGACATTTTCATGCCTTGGGGAGGCAATTTGGTCATTATATATGTTCTATGGAAATCTTGTGGTTTTCCACCAAATTGAGGGAAATTTGGTAATATTGAGTGATTTAGGACTTTTCATTTTTAGAATTTCATAAATCTAGATGATAAGTATTTTCTTTAGAGGAGGATACATTAAACGTAGACATTTGTGTGTTTTCTAGAATAAGCTCACTTATTTTGATGCACTAGGTATGCATTCATTTTATTAGTCCCATATGTTGGTCTAGGTGGCATGCTAGGTGCATTGTAGTCACTCCATTGGTCTACCTACACATTATATTTAGGTGCATACATCACATATATATATATAGGATGTATGTTATATATATAGGATATATATGGTAGATATAAATATATACATGTAAGTTAGGATGATTAAAAAACCCTTCCTAATTATCCCTCATTTTTGGAGATTATTTAGAAATAAAATCCATTTTTCTTACACATTATTTGCTCTTGCTTGTAGACATCATTTTTATAGGTTCTCGTATTTTTCATAATTCTTTTTAAAATTATGTTTAATTCATTTATTTAGGATATTCATTGTCTAGGATAATTATTTGATTTTTCATTTATTTAAACACATAAATATTACTCAAGAGATGATCGTATCCCTCTATTTGTGAGGTTGATTATCGTCCTTTGGATCAAATTTTCACATTTTTTTCTATAAATAGACTCCATTGGTCACCATTTTGGAGGTCCACAATTTTATAGCCTCATGTGTCATTATAGTGCTAAATCCCTCTCTCCCTCTCTCAAGAAGTTATCTAGCCTCCTTTCCTCTCAAGGCCAAAGCCCTATCGAAGTGACGGTCCCGAATCAAAAAGTACGCTGAAGCCCTTCTCGAGTGACACTCTCAAGTTAAGGAACAAGCCGGAGTTCTGCTCGAGTGATGATCTTGAGCCGAGCATCCATAGTTGAAGTGTTGCTCAACCGTCACGACTAAACAAGGTACACTCTCAAATCGGTAATAGTCCTTTCCTACCCAGTTGATCTCCCCATTTTATCACTCTTGATAAAAGAGAGTAAAGTAAAGAACTACGTGACTTTGATTCCATCTTATGATGGATAGGTAGGAAGCCTACGGGTCCAAGTGAAATCATTTTTCCAGTTCCCTTTTTCTTTATGTTTTTCATTCAGCTTGTCCATTTATTAATGCTTTCATTATTCTTCTCTTCATTATTTTACGTTTTCTTTCTTTACACTTAATAAACAAGCCTTACAATTGAATATTTGAGGTTGTTCCATTCGAACCAGACAGAGTGGGTGCCTAACACCTTTGTAAAGATCTAAAAAATCAAGGTAATTTTTCGTTTTGCCAGTAAGACACTATACATACATACATTAGTTAGACATAAGTTATTTCTAGAAGCATCATTTGAGTATACCATAGAAGGAAAATATGCTTAGAATATTAAAATACACCTCCTGTGAGAATTTTAGTCTAATCAAAGATAGTTTGAAAATGGACCCGAAAAGGGCATCCCGAGTGGCCCGGGTGGACCCGGCCGCACCCGCCAACAAGTGAAAATAAATTTTTTGGGAAAATATCATTTAAAATAATTTTAAGAACTTTGGCTAAATTAGAATGTCGAATTGAGGCATTTCGGGATGGGTTGTAGTGTAACGAGACCCCGCAACTCATTGAGGGCAAAAAAGTCTTTTTACCCTTTAGCCCCTTTAGTATAAATACAGCTCTTGAGAGATAGAATCATCAGAAAATGCTGGAGAATACACAGCAGGTTGTGCTTGGAGAGAAAAGGTGAGAAGAACCTAGGTTTTTCAACTTTTCACCTTCCAAAACTCATCTCTAGCCTTAGAATTTCACAAGGCTTCCTTTTAGGAAGTTGTTCCCCACCTCAAGGGCTACATTCTTACTAATTGGTTCAGCTGCACAACGAGCACAACTCCCTAAGTTTGAAAAAACCCTTCTAGGTATGATATTTTGCTAAGTAAATAATAGAGTTAAGTTTAGTAGTGTTTTCATAAGTTACTTGTATGACTTACATGCTTACTTGTTGTTAGAAAACCACCTAGCATATAGTTACTTTGAAAACTTAGGATTGGTGCCTTATGTACTTATGTGTTCTTTGAGAATTTGGTAAAATGATGAGCATGTAATATGACTATATGTATAATTCATTACATTCTAGCTTATGTTCATGTAGACAAAATCTTGTAGTTTGAAAGTTATGATTTACTCAATGTATTGGTACTTTGTGTATTTGTGTAATCTTTGAGAATTTGTTTAAGTTGTGAACATGTAACATGATTATATGTGTAATTGATTGGATTATATGCTAAGTTCATGTAGACAAAGTTTTGTAGTTTAAAAGTTATAGTTTGTTTTATGTATAATGCATTATTTAAGGCATACTACATGGGTTTGATAAATGCCTCACTGGATTTGCATAGAAAAATCAAGGTATGTTGGCATGTTGTGAATCTTTGAAAACATGGCATGTGTTGAGAACTTTGGTGCTATACATTTTGAGTGTGTAGATCCTGTGGTGAAAAACCCAAAATTGGCCATTGGTAATCGCAATCCAACGAAGACAGACCGTGAAGCGAGACATACGATTAGTACTTGCGTTCCAACAGGGAAGGACCGTGAAGCGAGACATGTGTGTGGCATAGAGTTGCATGTGTGCGTCATGCATATTGCTATTGCATTGCATCATTGAATTGGAAGAGATATAGCTTATAAATGTACACTTTGCACATGCCACGCCTTATCTTTATTCTTTATATTAATATTATGTCATATAAGCCATCGTGCTTACCCTTTATGGGATTACATATTACAGATAAGACTCCCGGCACATGAAACTTGATGAAGTCTTGAAGTATAGAGGGGGAGGCCGACTTTGAAGAATATTTGGTGTCACAACCCCCGACCCACCTTATACGGATCCAGGGTCACGACCGGCTAGTTAGGCACCCATCGGTTTTTTTTGAAATGAAAATATCGACGGTAATCCTAACCCCAGGCAATTCATCAATATTTCCAAGGGCGATGCATTCCATATAAATCTTAAGCAGCGGAATAATAAACAGGAGAATGCACCACATCTGGCAGAGCTACTATTTATATAGATATTAAAGTCATAATACAAACAGTGTTTCTTGTTCGTTTATACATACAATCCCAAAAATGGTAATTTATACAAAAATGGTGATTCCCAGTGTGATCTTCAAAATATGATAGTTTCCGGGTCTTCTACTCCCTAATCCTGAGTACTTGGTCCTTCACCTGAAAAATGGTTAGGGAATGGGGTGAGCTTAAATAAGCTCAGTGAGTAACACGGGTTCCCTGTCATGGATTTCAAACCATTTTTGTTTATAGAGCATTTTTGTGAAACAGGTATTTCAGAGATAATAATTATACACATGCATTTGATGTAGTATAAAACAAGAATACAATTAAAAATGTTAAAATGACAGGGCAAAATCGTGATGAGCAGAGCTAAACAGATTAAGCAGATTAAACAGACAGAGTGCACAGATTAAATTAGTGCGGGGCGCTCTATAGTGCTCAAGACGAAGGTGGTACCAGGAATCAGAATAAAAACAGAGATAAGTTTATTTCAAATCAGGATATAAAACCAGACAGATTGAAATTATGCATTTGATAGCATGAAATCAATATATCAGACAAACAACACAGTATTTGAAATATAATATCTAGACAGTGTACTTATACACCAAGTCAGGAGTCGAGGTTACTCACTGTTCGTTGAAAACTAGGTTAGAATTCCTTCCAGCTAATCCTAGATCCATGTGTCCTAAACAGCAATCACATATATTAATTAATAATCCTGTAGTTTGCTTACTAACCTTAACTTTGTTTCTTTTTGGTAGTATATATATTACTTGGTATTAAATCATGGTGTTTAGACCTTGAATTTAATATGAGTTCTATGTTCCTCTATCTTATTGAAATATTTGCTAGCTACTTTATTAATGTCGGGTTTTAATATGAAGTTCCATGCCCCTTAGTTTGACTTTTAGAACCAAGACTAATACCAATGCTACAGTTGTTACCTACTCCTTTCATGTAAATATGCTACAACTTTTACTAATATATTTGTCAACAAAATGGTGAATAAAATAGTGTAGGGACAGAAGCAATTTCTGCCATGGTAGGATAGCTATTAGGACGATCTCTTTTTCCTGATCAAAACCTGTAATAGATTATATCTAATATATATATATATATATATATATATATATCAACTGCCACGATAATGTTTCATATGCATTCCTTTATATTAGCTATGACTAAATAGTTTTATGGGTTTCCTAAGCTGCAGTAACGTGTAACAGAATTTGAGTTTTAATTAGACTTTGTTAACCGTATAAAACAGTCCACTTCTTGTTGAGGTAGCTAAATAACATAGACCTCCAACCAAAAGAAATTTAAAAGATAATAGTAGTTAAATGTTGCTGAGGTAGTCAGTTCAGGATGGCTTGGAACAACAGTCTGTTGCTGTTTGGGGGTAACCAGTTCGGGGTAGTTGTGTATGAAGAGAACTGATAATTAAAGAGTCTAATTGTTGATCATTAATTGGTGAACCTATCAACACAATAGCAGGGAAAATGGTGCACGGCAGAAGCAGTTCCTGCCATGGTAGAACAACTGGTTTGGGCAATTTCATAATCGAAGTCCTGTAATGATTTTTATGCCTATCATATATATAATCCACAAGAGCCATCAATTACAATTTACAATGGTTCATAAGGATTTTATCAAATCATTACTTTATATTACTTTCACTTGTAAATATTTTTCTTTTGATGGGGTTCTATTGAAATCAAGAATCAGCCCCTACTACTGCTGTTTGGAACTGCTATACAGAGCAGTTCTGCAAAAATTCTCGCCCAGTAGCTGCAGTATTTTCAATTTAATATTTGAACCATGTTCAATTCAAAAATTAAACTATATTTAAATAAATGGTTGGACCACCTCTAAATCAATAGCTGAATTTCTATTCCCCAATCCACTACACATTCCAGCCGCCGCACCAACAGCCACACCAGCAGCCGCACCAATCCCACCTCTTTCTAATTTTCCCAACAGCTAATTACTGTTGTGACTAAATTATAATTTCTATTAGAGATTAAAAATTCAAAGAATCAGATATATACCTGCCTCAGATTGGGTAGATCGTTGGAGAGGGAAAAATCCAGAAAACTGGAGCTACAGCCGCTCCACTTCTGTCCTGCTCCAACGCTAGCAGCCACTGCTCCAACGCTAGTAGCCAAGAGCTGGTTCATGCGCCCTAATCTGGTTTACACAGCTATGGCAGTTTACTAGTGTACCACTCTTAAATCAACCAGCCGTCTAACGTTTATGCAAAGATCGATCAGATAATCCAATCGGTGTTGATGGTACTAAAGCAGAGAAATGAAATGTGAGAAGAATCAGAAGCAGGTGAGAATCAGGAGATATAGATCAGATCATGGAGATTTGGATCCAAAATCCCTCGCCGTTCTATGTTTAGAACTCGGATTCCAATTGCAAACCACAATTTACTCCAATTTACCAAGTTCAATTCCAATTTTCCAATCATACCGAAAGCATCCAACGGTGCTTTCTTTCTCCTTCTTTGCACACTCTCTTTCCCCAAATTTTTTGTAACTAAGATACAAACATACACGGATATATATATATATATATATATATATATATATACCTCCATCGTCCTGTATCCCTCTCTCTATTTTACGCCCATAGGATTCTCTTTCTCTAATTTAAAATCCTTTAGTGACTTTGGTTGCAACGCCTTGCTTCCCCTTAACTACCACCAAGACTGCTGCACTAAACACGTAAACACACATATGCCAGGTGCCTTTCCTGTCGTTACTGCCTCCAATTCCTCACAACACATACTTACATACAATACATGTAAGACTCAGCCCCTGCTTTCCAATACCGCAGCCCCTTGTTTCAATTCTTGGTCGTTGGTTCTATATTGTTTCCAACGGCTTCCAATGGTTCAATATATATATATATATATATATATATATAATATCTTATATATAAATATACTTATATATATATATTAAATCTGGCTAGATATTTTTATTTTTATTTTTATTTTCTTTTATTTTAATACCATTCTATTTATTCTTTCCGTCTCGGATTCGGAATCTAATTGTATTGGCCATTTACAAATTACGAATCGTGTCGGACAATTTTAATGTTGCTTGTCCATTTAATTTATTTATGGCCTACAATTATTATTCTAATATTTTTATATATCCAAACGTATACATGTTTAACTCGTGTGTACGGTCCCTTATAAGCATCGAGTTTTTGTATGACAATACTTGTACATTCGAAGCAATTGAACTGGACCTCAAATTTATTAAATTAACTTTTGGTTCAAGATTACATATTATGCCCCGGTCCAACCCGGTTATGTACTGGCTACCTCGGGTCGAGATATTACATTCTTCTCCCGTTAAAAATAAGTTTGTCCTCAAACTTAGCGTTCTAACTCTGGGGTTTTCGAGGTTTCTTTAACATCGTGGTATAACTTAAACAGATGTTTAATTAACTATATGAAACTTTTCTGCTGAGAATCAAGTTTTATAGTCACATCATATTAAGTTTTCTACTTTTCAATTTCAGGTATGTCTGGCACACAAGTTCAGTCCTAATAATATAACACCCCATCTCGGATAACAAATTCTGAAATCATACTTATCTGAACATTCTGACAGAGTCTGGTCAACACTGTATCTTAGGTCTATAACTTCTAATCTTGTCTATAATAGATAGACCAACTGTAACATTGACACATTTTCACCTAATTAATTAGTAATTAGGTTCGGGCATTACCTCCTCTTCTCCAGACGAGGTTAATTGTTTGCCGGTATATCGTGACCGCTGGGGAATTCTCGATTAATCTTCATGATTAATCTTTATATCGGTTTTAATTAATAATTAGAAACTAATTATTAATTAGACAGGGTCGAATGTTACATCCTACCCCTCTCCAGAGAAGTTGTCCTCAAAACTTAGTTGGTCTTATAGTCAAAACAGTCGTCTGTCAGTCAAGTTTATCCATAAGGAACCTAACACCTGATAATTCTATAATATGTCACCAGGTTTAATCGTAGTCACTATTTCCTAACATGTCTCCAATTATTACGGGTCTATAATCCTTAAGCAGACAGGTGTCGAATCAAGTTCAAGAAATTCACAATAAGTTTGATTCAATATCACAATTAGGTTATGCAGTCCTATCTTCTAGCAGAATACAATCATATCTCTAAGTATCACGAGTCTAGAATCCCCCCAACATACAATTCAGATCAGATCCATAATAAGTCCTGATTTACAGTCTACCCATATAGGCTGTCACCAATTTGATCACATCAAATCAGAATTGACGGTTATCCTGTATCAAATTAGATCCATTAAATTTTATAATAAGGCTAGTTGACAATCCACACAATATATACTATCACTATGATTTGATAATAGATCTATTTTACATCAAATGGAATACGACAATCACCTTCAATGATCAGAAATCAATCGCTAAGACTATTCAATCATATTCGATCCCACCAAACATAATGTCACTCAATTTTTGACCTCTACCAGAATACTGACACATCTCAAGTATTGTGGGTCATAACCTTACCTCATACAAGTTTATATCAGATTTAAGAAATTTCACAATAATTCAGTTTTAGTCTGACCTTTCCCAATCATTACCCTAGTACTTACTTTTTCGGGGCGCTACTCTAATATAGTCTTCGGACTTTCAAGATCATCAATCTCCACTTATAAGCTTACTTCTGTCTCCCAAGAAGTATTGCCTATCCGATCAGTCTAATTTCCAAGGAACATCAACTTCAATCATTATGGACACGCCTTGGGGTCACTTGTCATTCGATGTCCTCATGAATTGACCAGAAATATGGATCCCCAGTCCTTAGATGCCTCAGAATTACAG
The DNA here is from genome assembly GCA_008638375.1 of Nyssa sinensis. Lineage (NCBI taxonomy): Eukaryota > Viridiplantae > Streptophyta > Magnoliopsida > Cornales > Nyssaceae > Nyssa > Nyssa sinensis. The sequence goes on along the minus strand of CM018033.1, from coordinate 14,236,972 downwards.
ATCTAGCGTCTATTATGTAGACTTCCACAATTCCATGTCTAGTCTTCAAAAGTGGAACCTAGTATCTATGGCTCAGGTACTCTGTGATTCTCAATCCATAACCTAATGCTCTGATATTGCTCTATGATACTAGTGAAATTCCAATCATGTCACCAACTTTAACTCTGATATCTTAACGATCTCCCAACCGTAGCTCTGTCATTGCTATGTGATACTAGTGAAGTTCCAACACTTCACCAACTTTAGCTCTGATAGTCTTACTATCTCCTAACCTTAGCTCTGTTATTGCTCATCTGTCCAAATGAATGGCACCTTGTTCTTAGTCAGGTGGGTGAGTGGCTTTGCTAACTTAGCAGAATCCTTAACGAAGCGTCGATAATAACCTGCCAATCCAAGAAAACTTCGGATCTCGGTCACGGTGGTTGGTTGGGGCCAGTCCAGAATAGCTTCTATCTTATGCGGATCTACAACAATACCTTCCTTAGAAATGACATGACCCAAGAAGGAGATGCTGGGTAGCCAGAATTCACACTTTTGAATTTCGCATATAACCTGTGCTCTCTCAGGGTTTGTAATGCTATTCTCAAGTGCCTTTCATGTTCTTCTTCATTTCGCGAGTACACCAATATGTCATCAATGAAAACAATCTTGGAAAATACACTTGCTCCTTGCAATTGATCAAACAACTCATCGATGCACGGGAGCGGATACTTGTTCCTTACCGTCACCTTATTGAGCTCTCGGTAATCGATACAAAGCCTTAGAGAGCCATCTTTCCTTTTCACGAACAACACTGGTGCTCCCTAGGGTGATATGCTGGGCGGGATAAAACCCTTTTCCAATAGTGTCTGTAATTGAGCCTTCAGCTCTTTCAACTCTGATGGAGCCATTCGATACAGAGTTTTGGACACCGGTAGGGTTCTGGGAATGAGGTCAATAGAAAACTCGATTTCTCGATCAACCATTCCTCCTGGTAGATCCTCAGGAAACACATCAGAAAATTTACGCACAACTGGTACTTCTAATAATGGGGGAGTTTGGGTTTGGGTATCCAGAGTACTACACAGGAATCCATGACAACCTTTCCTTAATAATCTCCCTGCCTGAAGGGCAGAAATGAGGTAGGGTGGAGGAGTGACACCTCTTCCCTCAAATACAAACTCAGGCTGCTCTGGGTGTTGAAACAACACTCTCTTTTCAAAGCAGTCGATGGTAGCATGGTTGAGAGACAACCAATCCATTCCTAAGATTACATCGAATCCTTTGATACCTAAGGGTATTAAATCTACTGGCAACTCTCGATCTCCAATCGTTACCTTACAATTTCTAAGAATTGTGGATCCAATCATTGATATCCCAGTCGGAGTTTGCACAAACAATAGATTATTCATGGGTTCAGGGGATGCAGGAAATTTATCAACAAATATCGGGGACATAAAAGAATGTATAGATCTAGAATCAATTAACACATGCGGGGGAATTCTACAGATTGGAAGTGTACCTGCTACTACAGCATTTGCAGCAGATGTCTCCCTTGGTACTAAAGCGAATACCCTTCCTGGTCACCCTAGAGGTGCTTTGCCTTTATCTCTATTGGGAACTGTTGGGGTAGCTTTGGGACCAGTATTGTTGATAACAGGGACTGGGGTTCGTGTATCTGGCGGAGGCTGTGGGCAGTCTTTCACTTGGTGCCCTTTTTCTCCACATCGATAACATGCGCCGGTTAGTCGACGGCATTCTCCCTGATGAAACAGCTGACAATGAGGGCACTTGGTTACTTCTCCCCTTTTCCTTGACCTTCAATTTTTTGCTTTTTCGAAGGTTGGGACTTCTTGAAGTTCCTTCCTTTGCTCTTTCGCTCCTGGTCTTTTAGATGATTATACTCTTCCATATTCTTCTCAATAACCAAGGCCTTATTTAGAACATCCAGGTAAGTTTGTAACTCAATTCCGGATCTTTCATTTCCTTGTGGGGAACTTCGCATAAAGGTTAACGTAGCTTGTGTAGAACAAGCCCTCTTGGGACAAGTCTTTACATAGTGTCCAACTTGTCCACAGGCAAAACAAGCATTGATTTCTACATAGCACTGCCCCAATGGTCTTTCTAACAAGTGGGGCATTTAGTCTTTTCCTTGCCGATTTCTGTCCCTATGTAGTGTTGTAGAGTCCTAGTTAATCCCTCAACGGATCGGGCAAACTATGTTATAGTTGTTCACATTTCATGTATTGCCGTGCTTTCAGTCGGGGTTCTGGGTCCCTCGTTGCTGTTTCTGGTTCGTGGCGGCATCTGAGGCAGAATAAAACTACTTTTAGTTTCCTAGTTCAGTGTGCCGTATAAGAGCAACAGTTAGTTCATTTGCTAATGTAGGGGTCCTACAACTTAAGCGTATGTTCCCTAAGTACTTAACGTGTAGATAACCCTAAGGTTCTGAGGTTCTAGTAGGAATCTTAACCTAAAGCTCTAATATCAATCATGTCACAACCCCCAACCCACCCTATGCGGATCCAGGGTTGCGATCGGCCAGTTAGGCACCCATCAGTTTTTTTTTTTTTTTGAAATGAAAATACTGACGGTAATCCTAACCCCAGGCCATTCGTCAGTATTTCCAAGGGCGATGCATTCCATATAAATCTTAAGCAGCGGAATAATAAACAGGAGAATGCACCACATCTGGCAGAGCTACTATTTATATAGATATTAAAGTCATAATACAAACAGTGTTTCTTGTTCGTTTATACATACAATCCCAAAAATGATAATTTATACAAAAATGGTGATTCCCAGTGTGATCTTCAAATATGATAGTTTCCGGGTCTTCTACTCTCTAATCCTGAGTACTTGGTCCTTCACCTAAAAAATGGTTAGGGAATGAGGTGAGCTTAAATAAGCTCAGTGAGTAACACGGGTTCCCTGTCATGGGTTTCAAACCATGTTTGTTTATAGAGCATTTTGGTGAAACATGTATTTCAGAGATAATAATTATACACATGCATTTGATGTAGTATAAAACAGGAATACAGTTGAAAATGTTAAAATGACAAGGCAGAATCGTGATGAGCAGAGCTAAACAGATTAAACAGACAGAGTGCACAGATTAAATTAGTGCGGGGCGTTCTATAGTGCCTAAGACAGAGGTGGTACCAGGAATCAGAATAAAAACAGAGATAAGTTTATTTCAGATCAGGATATAAAACCAGACAGATTGAAATTATGCATTTGAATAAAAGTATGAAATCAGTATATCAGATAAAACAACATAGTATTTGAAGTATAGTATCTAGACAGCGTACTTATACACCAAGTTAGGAGTCGAGGTTACTCACTGTTCGTTGAAAACTAGGTTAGAATTCCTTCCAGCTGATCCTAGATCCAGGTGTCCTAAACAGCAATCACAGATATTAATTAATAATCCTGTAGTTTGCTTACTGACCTTAACTTTGTTTCTTTTTGGTAGCATATATATTACTTGTTATTAAATCGTGGTGTTTAGACCTTGAATTTAATATGAGTTCTATGTTCCTCTATCTTATTGAAATATTTGCTAGCTACTTTATTAATGTTGGATTTTAATATGAAGTTCCATGCCCCCTCAGTTTGACTTCTAGAACCAAGACTAATACCAATGCTACAGTTGTTACCTATTCCTTTCATGTAAATATGCTACAACTTTTACTGATATATTTTTCAACAAAATGGTGAATAAAATAGTGTAGGGACAGAAGCAATTTCTGCCATGGTAGGATAGTTATTAGGACGATCTCTTTTTCCTGTTCAAAACCTGTAATAGATTATATCTAATATATATATATATATATATATATCAATTGCCACGACAATGTTTCATATGCATTCCTTTATATTAGCTATGACTAAATAGTTTTATGGGTTTCCTAAGCTGCAGTAACGTGTAACAGAATTTGAGTTTTAATTTGACTTTGGTAACCTTATAAAACAGTCTACTTCTTGTTGAGGTAGCTAAATAACATAGACCTCCAACCAAAAAAAATTTAAAAGATAATAGTAGTTAAATGTTGCTGAGGTTGTCAGTTCAGGATGGCTTGGAACAGTAGTCTGTTGCTGTTTGGAGGTAACCAGTCCGGGGCAGTTATGTATGAGGAGAACTAATAATTAAAGAGTCTAATTGTTAATCATTAATTGGTGAACCTGTCAACACAATAGCAGGGAAAATGGTGCACGGCAGAAGCAGTTCCTGCCACGGTAGAACAACTGGTTTGGGCAATTTCATAATCAAAGTCTTGTAATGATTTTTATGCCTATCATATATATAATCCACAAGAGCCATCAATTACAATTTACAATGGTTCATAAGGATTTTATCAAATCATTACTTTATATTACTTGCACTTGTAAATATTTTTCTTTTGATGGGGTTCTATTGAAATCAAGAATCAGCCCCTACTACTGCTGTTCGGAATTGCTATACAGAGCAGTTCTGCACAAATTCTCGCCCAGTAGCTGAAATATTTTCAATTTAATATTTGAACCATGTTCAATTCAAAAATTAAACTATATTTAAATAAATGGTTGGACCACCTCTAAATCAATAGCTGAATTTCTATTCCCTAATCCACTACACAGTCCAGCCGCCATACCAACAGCCGCACCAGCAGCCGCACCAATCCCACCTCTTTCTAATTTTCCCAACAGCTGATTACTGTTGTGACTAAATTATAATTTCTATTAGAGATTAAAAATTCAAAGAATCAGATATATACCTGCCTCAGATTGGGTAGATCGTTGGAAAGGGAAAAATCCAGAAAACTGGAGCTACAGCCGCTCCACTTCTGTCCTGCTCCAACGCTAGCAGCCACTGCTCCAACGCTAGTAGCCAAGAGCTGGTTCTTGTGCCCTAATCTGGTTTACACAGCTGTGGCAGTTTACTAGTGTACCACTCTTAAATCAACCAGCCCTCAAACGTTTATGCAAAGACCGATCAGATAATCCAATTGGTGTTGATGGTACTAAAACAGAGAAATGAAATGTGAGAAGAATCAGAAGCGGGTGAGAATCAGGAGATATAGATCAGATCATGGAGATTTGGATCCTAAATCCCTCGTCGTTCTATGTTCAGAACTCAGATTCCAATTGCAAACCACAATTTACTCCAATTTACCAAGTTCAATTCCAATTTTCCAATCATACCGAAAGCATCCAATGGTGCTTTCTTTCTCCTTCTCTGCACACTCTCTTTCCGCAAATTTTTTGTAACTAAGATACAAACATACACGGATATATATATATCTATATATATATATATATACCTCTATCGTCCTGTATCCCTCTCTTTATTTTACGCCCGTAGGATTCTCTTTCTCTAATTTAAAATCCTTTACCCTATGTTTGAATGGAAGGAATCGGAAAAAAAGGGAAGAAAAAGATAAGGAAGGAGAGCTTATATCATGTTTGTTTTAAAAATTAGAAAGGAAAGGGAGGGAAAGAGATGGAAAGGGAGGGAGAGCTTAACCCTTATTTTAGTAATTTTGTTATCCCTCCAAAAGTGGACGGAAACGGAGGGAAAGAAAAGAAAAGATTTAATGAATTTTTTATAATACCAATATTACCCTTAAAATTATAAAAGTCAAAATAAAAATGACATCTCTGTCTTAGGCATAATAGTTAAATAATATAAAATCATTTCCTTTCCTTTCTTTCTTTTATCGTTCCCAAACAAAATAGTAGTCTTTCTTTTCCTTTCCTTTGATTAGTTATCTAAACATGAAGGAGGGATTACCCTCTCCTCTCTTCTCCTTTCCTTTCTCTCATAACTAATACTATCATTTCCTTTCCTTTCTCTCCTAGTTATCCAAACGAAGGCTTAGTGACTTTGGTTGCAACGCCTTGCTTCCCCTTAACTGCCACCGAGACTGCTGCACTAAACACGTAAACACACATATGCCAGGTGCCTCTCCTGTCGTTACTACCTCCAATTCCTCACAACACATACTTACATACAATACATGTAAGACTCAGCCCCTGTTTTCCAATACCGCAGCCCCTTGTTTCAATTCTTGGTCGTTGGTTCGATATTGTTTCCAACGGCTTCCAATGGTTCAATATATATATATATATATATATATATATATATATTAAATTTGGCTACATATTTTTATTTTTATTTTTATTTCCTTTTATTTTAATACCATTCTATTTATTCTTTCTGTCTCGGCTTCGGAATCTAATTGTATTAGCCATTTACATATTACGAATCGCGTCGGACAATTTTAATGTTGCTTATCCATTTAATTTATTTATGGCCTATAATTATTATTCTAATATTTTTATATATCCAAACGTACAGATGTTTAACTCGTGTGTACGGTCCCTTATAAGCATCGAGTTTTTGTATGACAATACTCGTACATTCGAAGCAATTGAACTGGACCTCAAATTTATTAAATTAACTTTTGGTTCAAGATTACATATTATACCCCGGTCCAACCCGGTTAGGTATTGGCTACCTCGGGTTGGGATACTACATTTGGCCCTTGGGGCATATTTTTATTGTGTAAGGGCATAAGTCCCATGAAATTTATTGTATGTTTAAAACTTAGACCTTGTGTAAACTATGAACTAAATTTTGTGTTGGATAGTATGTAATTGAGTATTAAATGTATATGAGGAGCATAGAACTCCATGTAGTTACTTATTTTTTTAAATATGCTTGTGGATGTTAGAATTACACAATTGTATGAATAATTGTTCCATTAGGTGTTGTGTGGTGTTGAGGAGGATGATGAGAAGGAATGGGATGAGGAAAATAGGTTAATGAACAAAGGAGACCATGTCAGAATTTTGAGAATTAAAAAGAGTTATTAGGCTTGTAAAATGCCCAAATATAGATAGGAAGAGTGCCAAAATGTGGGGCTTAAAAACCTTGAGGAAGTAAGCTAAAAATTGAAAAAATCAACTTGCAGCACTTTGGAAAAAAATTCAAAAAATGAAGAAATCATGCTGCATCAAATACACTGTAGCTATAGTAAAAAAGTTGCAGCAGCTGCCAGCCACCAACACGCTCGCACACGCACCCTTTTGGGCCATGTTTGGCCACCCTTTTGGGCCATGTTTGGGTACTTCCTTAGACAACTTTTGGTAGACTTTTTGACCTACTCTTGGCCTATGTCCTAGGGAATTTGGGGGTCATTTGGGTCATTTTTCCAAGGCATATTAGAGACATTTTGGACTATCTTGGAGACCATACTTGAACATGACTTAAACTAATTTTGACCATTGGTTGGAGGAGATATTTGATTGGCATTTGAAACCTATCTTGGGTAAGTGTAGTATCAAATTTTCATTCTTAATTTTGGGAAAAACATGGGGAAATAAACGTGTAATCAATTAAATCTATTTAATTGCCTTTAATTAATTCTTTTTAGTTAATTTTCATTCACTCCTTGGGTTTTGGAAATTCGGGGCATGCCAACCTTCCTACTCCGTACCTTAGCCCCCAATCCATTAATTTGGTTGTATATTTTAGTGCCTTTTTTATTTTGACCCATATAAGAAGGTCTTTTAGAATGTAACTAGGGAACAAAGTGATGTATTTTTATTCATTTCAATTTCCCTTGGTTTACATTCCTTTGTAACGGGTTTGTTTGTTTATATGCCCAAAACAAGCTGACGATTCCTTTCTTTTCTCTATCTCTCATAGAGGCAATCCTTCCCACCTTTAAGGACGGGGACAGCAGGAATCCCTTTAGTCCAAAAGGAATTTTTTCCCGCGGTGGCGACTTCGCTAGGGACTACTAAGAGTGCTAGACTCATCAAAATGTTCATTTTCAAGACTTTTTCATTTGCTTGTCTTTACATTCTCACTTTTTTATTTGCATTTCATTTTTATAGATCGATGTATGAATGTATAGATGTATGGATATATAAATGAATATATGGATTAAAACTGGAACACCATACACACACATCACTACATGACATTTTTGCATTTTCGCTTCATACCATCTAAACCTCAGATAGTTAGTAGCCTTCACCCTGTATATAAACTCAGCTTGATGGGTATCGCCAGCAAAAACCCTCCACTCCCTGATCAAATACTGCTTGACTGGGGGCACTGCATTCTAGTGACCTCGGGAGGTATGCAAAAAGGCATAGTCATTTGACCATGGTCATTACATTCTAACTACTGTGGGAGGTATACAGCATGCCTTATTAGAAGGGGAGCCTGAATCTTTTATCCAACCTAACATCATGCATATAGTCCACTCTAAACCCTTGATCTAGGAAAAAACCCTTTTTTCTTAGGACAGTCACGAGCTCCGCGTTGTACAGCAAACTGAGAAATTAAAAAAAAAAAAAAAAAAAAAACGATTTCCAAAAGTGTTTTAAAAAAAAAAAACACTTTTCCTATGCATAGAAAAAAAAAATCCGAAAGTTTTCAAAAATATAAAAAAAAAATCTTCTCTTTGAAAAAAAAAGTCCATACTTTTTTTTTGATTTATTTTTATTTTTCTCTCCCCCAAATTCTTTTTACAAAAAAATAATAATAATCTGTATCTACCGTTGGCACGGAGAGGGATAGGTTTATTCCCCTCCTGGGCCGGTCGGCACACAGGTTACTTTCCCCCTGTGCCGATTTTATTTATTGAGTTAACTCCATCTGTTGGTCCTTGAAGCAATGTATACGATCGGTTATGTGAGGGCCATCAATATTCTAAAGCCATTCTTGATTGTTGGTTTCGCTTGTGAGATTCTTTCTAATGTGAACGGTGGGCCACATGCTAGCTTAATTTCACGTCCAAAGCTTGCAGAAGAAGAAATTTTCTTTAAGCATCCCAACTCATGGTGTTAGGTTCTTTTAACGTCATCTTGGAGTGGGGCCCATGTAATTGCTAACTTGTTGCAAAGTCAAGAACATAATAAATGATCAAAATCTTGCTTTCAAATTTTTTTTCAAAAACAAAAGGGAAACTTTTTTTTTTTTTTTTGTATTTTGCAAAAAAAAAAAAGTGCCTTTCCAAAAAAAGAAAGAAAGTCTTTCTTTTAGTGGAAAAAAAGAAATCAAACGCATGTCAAAATTCTTTTCTTGGAAAAATAATTTTTCCCAAATATCATTTCTTTCATTTAGTTAAAAATATTTTTTTTAAAAAAAAGAGGGGGCTTATTTTTCTTTTGGCAAATAAAAGTGAAAAAAAAAAAATTCAAGTCCTTCCATAGTCTTAGGATTAAGTTGAATTCTTTTCCACCCCATAATTTCATGTCATCATATTCCATCTAGTGAGAATTTTATTCCTTTATTTTAGGACTGAGTTTCATTTCATTAGGATTCAATTCCTTTCCATGAGTCTTCTCTACTCTCAATTCTTTAGAAAAAATTTCCTTGTCAATTTCCATTCAAGTTCTAGGTTATCTTTTCTTACTCCATTTGGGTCTAATCCATTCCATGTCATTAGGATTGTATCTTCCCAACTTTTAGGAATTACTTCCTCATTCAAGAAAGTTCCTAAAGTCTTTTAGAACCTAGGCATTATGACCCTAGTTTAATTTTTTTTCTCAAAATTAAAAAACTCAAAAAAAATAAAAATAAAAATGCATGATCATTTCTGCTTCCTTTTCTACTAAGGAATGATCTTCTCTCCTTGGTGATTTAGATCATCATTGAATAGCTTAAGCTTATTTTATTCGAAATTTTGAAATCAAATTTTTATACTACTAACTTGGATTTAAACTTCTCTACACTTATTTGACGATCAAGAAATTCATTGTGGTTTCCTACCATATTATAGCTCTTATTCCTTAGCTCGGCCCAAAAATCATGGCATCAAAGTTAAATCAATTACTACACCCTGTCACTGTGAACCCGGATCAGTTACTCCATATTTTGGCCGAGATCATAAAAGACAGCCAAATTATAGGGAGGAAAATAATAGGCACTCCCGAACAGTGTAGGAATTGGTACAGCAACAGTTACCACCACCTATCCTAGCAAGGGTCGATAATGCTCAACAGATTCCACAGTAAATACCACCGATTTTGGTCCAAGATGGACTACCGTAACATCTACTAGCCCATGATCCAGCTGTCCAATAATACTGGCCCATGGAAGAACCAAGACCACGAGATGAGACCTTATGAAAAGACTCGAAAAGATGGAGACTCTCATCTACAAGTAAAACTAGTGTGATGACATGGTTGACATATACAAGTTCTCTCTTTACCTCAAGGTTCGTCTACCTCAGAAATTCAAAATGCCTAACTTATACAAGTTCGATGAAACTACATGCCCAAAAACTCATATGAAGTTATATGTGAGAGTTATGTAGCCTTTGGGAGCCAATACCAATATATTAGCTCAAATGTTCCACTAGACCTTAACCGGAGCTGCCATATGATGGCTCCTCAATTTGAAAGTTGCACTTTCCAAAGTTTGGGAAGAGTTATTCAATGCTTTTGTCAAGCAATACAGTATGACAATAAGCTCGACATCACTCTAAAGGACTTGGAAACCACCAAGCAAAAGCCCAAAGAAACTTTATCTTTTTTCATCACCAGATAGAGGGCCAAAGCGGCCCAAATGGTTAATAAGCCCACCAAAGCCGAGCAAGTGCAGATTATCAAGAAAAAGCTTCTCCTTGTCTATCGTGAGCCATTATTTGCCCACTATTTTGAGACTTTCAAACCCTCATAAGGGCTGCGACCCAGGTCAAAGATGCAATTAATGAGGGGACCTTGAAAAGCAGAGATACTAAGCCAAGAACAAACACTGTGAATGCCCTAGGTTCACAACGGCCCACTTCTTTGACCACTGCCTCTGCTACTCCAAAAGGATATCAAAGACGCACATTGCGTGTATATTCAGATCTATTTGCTTCATTAAGTAAAGTTTTTGAAAAGCTCTATGAGAAAGGTATCTTCAAGCATTGAACCCAAGGCCTCCTCCAAATCCACTGCCAAAAACTTATGATCCCAACTCACATTGCGCTTTCCATCAGTGCTCAGACCATACCACTGATCATTAATAAGCTCTCAAACACGTCATTCAAGACGTAATTGACAATAAGGCCATTGGCCTCCCTCTTTAAGGACCAATCGCAATCTATTCGCAGTTAAGAACAGAGATATCAGATGTCACATCCCGAACCCCACCTTACGCGGATGTCGAGGACGTGATGCAAGTTAGCCACCTTTTCGGTTTGCCAACCGACAATGCGACCAACCAAAGGCAAACTTCTGAACTTAACAACGAATTGCATTCCAAATATAGGGTCAGAGTAGTGGAATTTAAAACTTTTTTTATCTTGGGAATGCAACTCCTTTATAAATACCATAGATGTACGTACCACAGAGCAAGTTTAAAGTCAGATAGCTAATAACTCTTGTAACACCCCGACCTCACTAATTAATAATTAGTTTGCTAACTATTAATTAGGAACAAAATAAAGAATGATTAAGAAAATTTATTGCGACTTCCTGATAATTACGAAGGATAAATGAAAGGATTAAATACATGAAGAAGTAATGTAATATGTTAATTTAATCGTTTGGAGAAAATTTGAAATACCGTGATTATAAAAATTAAAAAGCCTCGGGAACCGTAAGGAAAATAGATACGGTGCAACGCTTAGAATATCGAGGCCAACCCGGATGGGAAACTACTTCGCAAAAAAAAAGAAATAAAAAGAAAGATATGAAGTAAAAAGCCCAAATATGTATTTTAACAAGGCATAAGATAAAAATGGCCAAAAGAGGCAAAAAGGGTTGGACATGGGAATTGATCCCTAGATACAAAAAAAAAAAAAGAGTAAGAAACTTAATCCCAAAAAGCTTACCATTTGGCCACAAGCACTTTTGTGCTTTATTATACATATACAATATATAAGGTCTAAATTTTGAATATTAACAATGAGGTAGCAGACCCTCATTGAATCCCATCTCCACCCATTGTTTTCCTGTAGCAATATGTATATATATATATATACATATGCCTACACCTATATATGAGACCTAATTATGATAACTTAACTAAGGGGAGAGGGTTGCTTGTGGGAAAAGAGAAAATTAGTGTGTTATGTGTATAAAACAGTGTGAGGAGAGGCTGTGCAAGTCAAACTTGCGTTGTGTGTGCCCGGGTAGAGAGAGAAAGTGCAGAAAGTAAAAGAAGGAGGAAGAAGGAGAGGAGAGTGAAGCTACCTGATGTGTGGATGGCAACATCAACTTGAAGGATCAAGGATCAAAGCCAAGAGAGGGATTACCATCGCAAGGTAATCACTTAACATTTAATGTCTCTCTCTAAGAAGGTTTGGTTCTTGTGCATATTGTTTCAGTCTTTTGAGTACTTATAACTGCATGCATGAGTAGATTTGATGCTAAGGGACTGATATAAGTTGATTGAGGGAGTCAAGAGGGCTAGGTATACATGAATCCAGAAAGGATCACCATTGTTGGACCTCGGAATTGCAGGTTTGAGATGACCTTTAGGAAACTGATTTTGACAACTTAAATAAAAAATAGACCTTACTAGCATTAAGAAATCACCTAGCCGCGACCTAGAAACACCAAGGAAGCCATGAAAAATGAAGTTGCAGGTCACGGGTTCATAACCCAGTTTCTTTAACAGAGCTTCCAACCTTATTTTTAGAACTTGGTTTGAATCTCCATAACCTAAGGAACACAACGGATTAACACACGTATGAAACGGTAAAGAACTGAGCATGCAATAAGAGATTTGCAGTCGCCATTATCAGAGCTCAAACCTAGCTTCTAGACTGTTTTGGGACATGAAATAAACACCAAAGACAAGAAGAGGCTTAGGGAAGTTAATTGGAATGGAAAACAAGTTGAGTAGATGCGAAAAATGTCACAAAATAAAGAAGAAAATTCTAGGGTTTAAACTGTTTGCATCTCCCTCGATGAGGAAGACGATGAACAGTATTCGCGGGTCGGGTTGGACGGTTCAGGTCGATTCAGACCCACCCAACCGCCCATGCACATGGGTTACTGATACGGCACCGTTTTGGGGGAAATGAGTTTAATTTTAAATTGGTTAAGGGTTGTTTGGTTACAGCCATAAGAAATTGGAAAATTGGAATGGGGATAACCCAACCATGAATAGGGCATTTAGTGAGAATATCTAAAATCAGTTTTTCGAGAAACCTAAACCGGCTAGTTCAATTGGAACTTGGACCGGTCTAAGGTTTCTAACCTTGAACCCTTTGGTTCAAGGATTTAATTAAAATAAATAAACCAGAACTTTCATAATTTACGGTTTGACCCCCAAACTTTTAAGAAATTCTGTTGTGGCCCAAAGTTTGGAAAATTAATTCAATTGAGCCCCTAGAAAATAAATAAATAATAAAATAATTTATTTAATTATTTTATTAATTGGATAAAATGATCGTTTTATCCTTGGACAAAATAAATAAATGAATAGTGTATTTTTACTATTTCGAGCATTCCGAACTCAAAGGTGAAGTCCGATTTGTGAAATTAAGTTCCGAAAAATATAGACACGTGAATTGTAAATGACTATATTACCCCTAATAGTACCAGGGCCAATTAGAAATAAAAGATACTCTATTTTAAGTATGTCAGACATTCTGGACTCAACGATGGAGTTCGTACTAACAAACGAAGTACCGAAAGATGTGACGCATACAAATATAATATTTTCAAAATGCCCCTAATACAATACGAAGCCCGAATGAAGTCCAAATTGGACGAAATTGATACCAATGAAGGCCCAAATAATTGTAAACTCGTATATGAGTCTAAATAATAATTTGGGGTCTAAATATCATCAAATATGAAAATGACCAAAACACCCTTAAGTATGGAAAATGCGAAGTAAAGGCCGAATAAATTAGAAAAGAAGGCCAATTTGATATAAAACATAATTATGAGGCTAAATAAGACTCCGAAACAGTTAAAGTATAAGATGAAAAATGACTGATGTGTCCCGATGATCAAAAGTAGATATCAAATGAAGTCCAAAAGACTTAGAAATTTATATATGAGATGTATGGAGTATTCTGAGGACCACGATAGGTCCAGAGCAAGAATGACAAAATTACCATTTTGCCCTAAGGATAAATAAGTGCTTAATTGATAACAACTGAAGTCAAAATGACTTAAAATATTATTCTGACAGCTGTTAAGCCTATTTAAGGAATTTAACAACATAAGTTGAAACCCAATGAGTGGGTAATAGGCCAATGAACTTAATTAGTCCATCTGATATACTCCTAAGATGATGAATAAGACATGAATGAATGAATTCTGATCTGTCTATAATTAATGATGATTATTCAAGCTATGCAAGGATATGCCTAAAGTATCTAGAGATTATCAGAGTATTTATAAATGAGGAATGCAATACTAAGAAACCAAGGTAAGTAAACCCAAACTTTGTTATGTGGTCCTTTCTCAGCCAGTCACATTTATTTTCATATGCTGCCAAACTTGTACTCCATTACCTACTTGATGAACCTGATTTCTTTGATTGATGCCAATCTACTTGTGATTACCCAATGAACTTGATCTCCTTGATTGATGCTAATCGACTTGTGATTATTTGTTCATGCTTGTACTTTGGATTCGACTTGTTTGCCTATATCATGTTGTGATATTGACTTGTTGATGCTTGAGCATATTTATACCATCAGGTATACCGTGTCATGATCTTGTAATATATCTATTATTGAAAATCTTGTTTGTTCCATACACTTATGCATCGTTGATTGAGGTATGGTTGTTCTCGACAGCCCGGTAACATAGCCGTAAAAGGCTATAGTTATATATTGTTGCCTTGAACCAGTTATGTTCTCGACAGCCCAGTAACATAGCAGTGGGAAGCTATGGTTATATTATGTTGCCTTAAACTAACTAGTTACAATCCACATCATTGTTCTTGTGGAGAGTAACATGATTATGAGATTTTATATGTTCCTAGGGTTGTGCTCAGTCACAATGGCCCATCTATTCACAGAATTGCGTGAGGAAAGACTCTTTGCGGTCTGTTGAGTCCTACGGGACTTGTAGTGAGAGAGCTCTGGCGCTATTTAGTTAGCCCGGGATAATGAGGCGAGGCTGAATATGTGTTACAGTGGGGTATGCCGAGCCCCGGATGATTCACGAATTCTAGGTTGTTAGTATTCGATGATGATATATCCTTGGTATTCGTTGAATGATCATATTCTATGCCCTGTGAATGATCATATTATTGCAATCATGTTATACTTTACTCGATGATGATATATCTTTGGTACTCATTAGATGATCATATTTTATGCAAGCATGTTATACTTTTGATTGGCTATCGTAATTGTTGTGGCAGCAGATTATCATGATTGGCTAGATCCCGGTTGTTAGATTCATTATTACTACCTTCTTATATCTTATTTTAGGATAAGCCTTTTGGACCCTAGGGTCATTGTTGTACATCTTGGTGACTGGCTATTGGCTATTTGTTATCTCTTTCTTTTATATTCTTGTGGACTAACCGAGACCCATGGCAAAGCTAGGATTTTACTTACTGAGCTTTTTTAAGCTCATTCCATTTATCTAACATTTTTCAGGTGACATTATGTGGGATGAAATGCAATGAGACAACTAGTGGAACTAGTGATGCACAATGAACGACACTAATGAGATGAACTCCAAGTTAAGTTAACTACGTACTCTGTAAGGTTAAGTTCACAATTGTATTATAATATTACATCATTAGTGATGAGGTTAGCCTAGTATGTCGGATCACTATGATTAATTGGTACTTGGAGATATTCTGATTGTTGATCATTAGAGATGAGTTTGATTAGCTGAATTGTATTGGTGTAACTTCTACTTTAAGTAATTCATTGATATAGAATGGATGCATTGGAGCATGTATATTGATACTTTAGAGATATTTGGTGACTGATTTTAGATGTACTCTGATGTGTTTGGATGAGTTGCATTTTCAACTTAAAAAGGTTTTTATTTTCGCTGCCTTGACCCTACATTTAGAATGCAATTCATTGTAAAGTTCAGAAGTTGCCTTTGGTTGGTCGCATTGTTGGTGGCGAAAATTGACAACTCTAACCACAGAGCACATCTATAATCAAACATATAACACAGAGCACGTCTAACATCTCTAGAGTACCATTACCATGAGCCATGTCCCAATATCAGTAAATTTAATCATATTATAACACTCACCTGAATAATCAGATTCAGTCCATAAGAATACAAGTCTCCACAAATCAATGCCATCAGATCCTGTACTTGGAATGCCACTCGGCCTATCCATGTCATATCATAGTGCCTTCTAATCCAATGGAGATAAATCCTAAAAAATGTTAGGATAATGGGGTGAGCTTAAATAAACCCAGTGAGTAACACAGGTTCCTTGTCATGGGTTTCAAAACCAGTTCTTGCTTATAAAGCACATGAAGGGTTTAGTTATTTCAGAAATAGCAGTTTAATAAATTCACTTAATGCAGCTAAGTAGAATAAAAAAAAAATGAACCAAACAGTACAAATAGATCAGAACCGAACACAACATAACATAACAAATCAGATCAAAACAGTAAACGATGTCAATATATCAATCAGAGACACAGGCATATCATCAATGGAACGAAACATAACAGAATTCAGCGAAAACAATATATCAATCAGAGACACATGCATATCATCAAAGGAATGGAACATAACAGAATTGAGTAAAAATAATATATCAATCAAAGACATAGGCATATCATCAACGAAATGGAACGTAACAGACTTGAGCAGAAATAATATATCAATCAAAGACACAGGCATATCATCAACGGAACGGAACGTAACGGACTTGAGCGAAAATAATATATCAAGCAAAGACACAGACATATCATCAACGGAACAGAACATAACAGACTTAAGCGAAAACAATATATCAATCATAGACACAGGCATATCATCAACAGAACGGAACGTAACGGACTTGAGCAGAAATAATATATCAATCAAAGACACAGGCATATCATCAACGGAACGGAACGTAACGGACTTGAGCGAAAATAATATATCAATCGAAGACACAGGCATATCATTAACAGAATGGAACATAACGGAATTGAGCGAAAATAATATATCAATCAAATACACATGCATATCATCAACGGAACGGAACATAACAAACTTGAGCGAAAGCAATATATCAATCAAAGACACAGGCATATCATCAATGGAATGGAACATAACGGAATTGAGCGAAAACAATATATTAATCAAAGACACAGGCATATCATCAATGGAATGGAACATAACGGAATTGAGCGAAAATAATATATCAATCAAAGACACAGGCATATCATCAACAAAATGGAACATAATGGAATTGAGCGGAAACAATATATCAATCAAAGACACAGGCATATCATCAACGAATAGAACAGGTCAGTATTGAGCGGAACAAGACAAAACAAAATAGGACAAGACGCTAATTAGGCGGGACAGAACAAAATCATGCCACATGTAATAAAGTACAAAAGGGTATGCATTTAAGTATACGCATTTAAATCGTATAGCATATAAAATGGTACAGTATATGAAGATACAATATCTAGACAGTGTAACTTATACACCAAGTCAGAAGTTCCAAGTTACTCACAAACTGTTACGCTTATCTCCTTGTATAGATAATCTGATAACCTCCAGATACGTTAGGCACCTCCATGCATATCCTGAATAATCATCATCAATTATAGACAAATCAGAATTTAACCATTCATGACTTATTCATCATCTTAGGCGTCTATCGGATTACCCAAGATAGCCTAATAGCCTATTTCCCTTTCATTGGGTTTCATCCGAGGCTATTTCATTCTTTAATTAGGCATAATAGTTATCAAGATTATAATCTAAGTCATTTAGACTCCAATCGTTATCAGTTAAGTACTTATTCAACCTTAGGGGCAAAATGGTAATTTCACCATTCTTGTCCCGAACCCTGTCGTGGTCCTCAGAATAATCCCCATCTCTTAAATATAAAGTTCTAAGTCTTTTAGACTCAAATCGTTATCAGTTAAATACTTATTTAACCTTAGGGGCAAAATGGTAATTTTGTCATTCTTGCCTCGGACCCTATCGTAGTCCTTAGAATAGTCCACATACCTTAAATATAAGGTTCTAAGTCTTTTAGACTTCATTTGGTATCCGCTTTTGATCATCGGGACATATCAGTCATTTCTCATTTTATACGTTAACTGTTTCAGAGTCTTATTTAGCCTTTCAATGTTCATAGTTATGCTTATGACAATTTATCATATCAGATTGGCCTTTATTCGGCCTCTACTTGCAGTTACCATGCTTAGGGGTATTTTGGTCATTTTGCGTTTTGTGAAATTCTAACCCCGATTCATCTTTTAATCATGTGTATAGTTTCACGAGTGTCTGGGCTTCTATTTGTATCAATTTTGTCCCATTTGGACTTCATATAGCATCAAGGGCATTTCGATAATTTCATATTTTGTGAGATTCTGACCCTGATTCATCATTTAATCCTGTGTACAGTTTTCACGAGTATCTGGGCTTCTATCGGTATTAATTTCATCCCAATCGGACTTCATTTAGACTTCATATAGCATCAGAGGCATTTTGGTAATTTCACATGTTGTATAGCTAAACTTTTCAGGAGCTCAGTTCATAAAATGGACCTCACCATTAGCTCCAGAGTGTCCGACATAGTTAAATTAGACTATCTTTTATGTATAATTGGCCCTGGGCATCATTAGGGGCAATTCAATCATTTACCACTTGCGTGTTTGTATTTTTCGGAACTTGGTTTCACAAATCGAACTTCACCGTTGAGTGCAGAATGCCTAACATAATTAAAATGGACTATCTTTTATTTTCATTTGGCTCTAAGTATCATCAAGGGCAGTACAATCATTTATCATTTGCGTATCTTTATTTTTTGAGTTAATTTCCCAAATCGGACTCCACCATTGAGTCCGGGATGCCCGAGATAGTAAAGATACACTATTTATTTATTTATTTTGGACTTTGTTTGACTTATTTAGTGTCCAAGGGTAAAATAGTAATTTTACCCAATTAATAAAATAATTATTTTATTATTTTATTATTTTTTAGGGGCTTATATGCATAAATTTCTTCAGAAGCTGGGCCAGAGTACGAATATTCAGAACTGTTGGGGTCAAAATATAATTTAGAATAGTTTTGGTTCACTTTCCTTTCAATTAAGCCCTTGGACCGTTGGGTTTACTAGGTTAAACCCTAGACTGGACCAGAACCCTCATGAACCAGCCGGTTCAGGCTAAACCAGAGAACCGGAATAACATATCCCTGTTATTCCAATTTGGCCTCTTATCCGTGTTTAGGTTAGTTCCTAATTCCCATTTCAGATTTATTTAACTTGCAAACAAACGGTCGGATTTCAGAATTAAAAACCAATCCCATACGCCTAAAACGACACAGTTCTAATTTACCACTTTATATCCGGTCGGGTCTCCGATCCGACCTGTGTTCGGCACTGTTCATCGTCTTCCTCATGACGATGAACAGTAACCCTAATTTCAGTTTCTGTTTTTTCCCAATTTCATGGATTTTCAAGTGCCGATTCCCTCTGCTTTCCATCTTAACTCATTTCTGGAATCCCAAGGACTGGTTTAGCATTCATTTCATGGATCGAAATGGATCAAAACGTTGGATTTTCTCACTATCGTCATGGTTTGTAACAGGCTCGGTTTGAGCTTGTTTTTGGACCATTTTAAGTGCTTTTTGTTCTATTTTTCTCTTCGTTAATGGGGCTTCAATTTCCCATTCTCAAAAACAGATTTAACAATGAGTTTTGAAAACTGTAACTAGAGCCCGAAACCTGTAAGTGATGATTTGGGAGCCCTTGCCTAGGCTTCTAGGTCTCGGATTTGGATTTTTGAGACCCTCAAGAAGTTTACTTTAAGATCTAGCAACCCAAACTGGGTATGGCTTTGGTCGGCTTAGACCTGCTCCAATGGAGGTCATTAATGGCGGTCTAAGCATGGTTTAGGCCTTCCAAGCCCTTTTTGACCCCTTCAGTACATGCTCAACATCCTAGTTTGATAGGGGAACTCATGCATGCAGTTTTAAAGCCCTATAGAACTAAAACAGATCCAAGGATTTCAGAAGCAGAAATTTAAAAATCAGTTTTAGGGTCTTATACCTTGGTGATCTTCTTCCTTCCAAGGCTCAATTCTGCTCCTTCAATGCTCACCACTGAGCTTCCTTGTCGACCCAGCTATGCAGGTAGTCGAGCCCCCTTCCTCTTTGTGCACCTCCATGTGGAACACACACACATGCACACACCTAATTTCTCACACAATGTTTCTCTATCTACTCTCTCTCTAGCAAATCTTACTTCACATCACTCACACAGATTTCTGTTAGATTTCTGAATCCCCCCTAGCCCCACCCAACATACAAGGTATATATATATAAGTACATATATACACATGTATATATATTTTATAGTTTTACTTTGTTGCATGTATTCTTATTGGTGGGGGTGGTGGTCCAATAAGGGGCTGCCACCTCACTTTATTAATCAGGATTTAGCATTATATGATATACATATATATATATATATATATATATCTTTTGTAAAACAAAGCTCAAAAGTGCTTGTGGGCCAAGTGGTATATTTTTAGGACTTTAAAACCTTGCCTCACTTGGTCAAGGGTTCAAAACCCCTTGGCCTCACCTTTTTGGCCATTTTCCACATCTTAGGCCTTGTTTGGTTGGCGCAGAATTCTGTTTTGGCTATTTTCGTTATATTTTCTTTTCCAGTGCTCTTTTTAAGAAACGGTTTCTTTTGAAAGTTTCGTATTTCGGTTAGCTTCGACGCCAAAGGCCCTGTGTCGGTTATTATTTATTTGTGGCCGTCATAGTTTGCTAATTCAAATTTTCACAGTGTTAAGATGACATCATTTCACCTAATTAATTAGTAATTAGGTCTAGGTATTACACCCTTATTTCTGTCGTGTTTAATTATTTTCTTGGTCTACCGTGATCGTCGAGAGATGATGATTAATCTCCTTAGTCATTTATTATCATGTTTCTAATTAATAATTAGGGGTCGGGGTGTTACATTAGAAATGGGATTCAAGAAGTTAAACTTCTCAAGTCAAATATTGACTCTTTTTAGTCTTCATAAATAATTTCTTTTTCTTTTTTTGCCTTATGTTTCAATAAAAGAATCTTTTAGGGAACTTTCAATAAAATGTTAGTGTGATTCTTTTTGAATCATTAAGAAAATGAATGTCATTACATTCACAATAAGATTGAATCTTTAAATCTAAGTATCATCAAACTTCATCAATCATCTTGATTTTCTCCAATTCATCCATTTATCTCAAGGGAATCCTGTCATATTTACTCACCATCCAAAGAAGATAAAAAGGTTCAAGCTTTATTGTCGTGATCGTCTACCGATCGCCCTGGTACTTGAAAGGTAATTGAGTAATTTAGAATTTTGTTGTGATTTGGATCTCACACACTTACACATTGCATGCATAGCATATAGTGTCTTTATAACATCATGTGTGTAATGGTCTTATGTTTGTGAAACAATCTTCCCAAATATGCATATTTCAAAACCGTAGGGAAATTAATTTCACAAGACAAGTTGAAGATGAGCAACCTATTGTTGTTCGTTCGAATGAACAACTGAAGCTAGGTTTGCTTGTTCTTCGTTCGTTCAAATTTTCTGAATCAAACGTAGAGCTACAGTCTCTAATCTTTGCTCGTTTGATATTCGTTTCATACTCCTTCGAATAAACAAGTGGCTCATTTGAACAAGCATCCTTCGTTCGAACCAACCCTGCATAATAACAGAAATTTTTTTATTTTCAAGCAGTTTTTGAGATCTGGTCTCTCTATTATGAAGTGACAAAAATTTAATTTTTGAGAGAAAGAATAGAGTGGAGAAAGTTCCTATTCGAGAAAGCTTTGAAAGTGTTAGATCTAAGAGAGTTTCCATAAGAGAACACCATATATTGTATATCATGCATTTCTTCACTCAATTCACCGGTTTATTTTGATCAATTTCACATGATCCTAATCATCAAAAGCCCCTAATTCACTTGATTTCACTATTGAAGAAGATAGTTCAACCTTGAGGATTCAACATTGAGCAATCGGTAGATACCGAGGTTGTATGGATTCATAATTGTGAGAAGCCCAATCAGAAGAGTCCAAGACTGAAGGAGGACCCGGTTGTATAGAGAATTCATCTATGGGGAGCTTGTGGATTCAAGGGAGGTTGATGGTGTAAACGCGTGGAATGGTGCTAGAGGTATTTAGATCGTGTATAGTTTACGTGTAATTCAATCTCGATCATAGTGAATTGCTTCCCCGAGCATTGGTTGACTCAGAAGTGTTCCACTAAAGATTGCTTTCCAAGTGATTTCTCCGTCATCATTGTGGTTTGCACTCTTCTATCTCTTTGTCTTTACAATTCCTAATTTTCTAGATATAATCTCTTCCATACACTTGACAATTAGGTTTTCATGATTATGTTCATTGAATATGAAATTTTTAATTGAAAACATTGATTGGACAAATTGAATTGGTGAATTATTGATTGAGAACTTAGTTGAATTTTGAGTTGAATTGTGGAATTAACACTAAAATTGAACTAATGATTCAACCGGGCTTAGTTGAATGGTATGTATTGATCAACACTTATTGATTGCATATTTGAATGGCTAAGAATAATTGAATATTAATTGTAGTTGAAATTCTCATAATTTTCCATTTGAAGTAGTTGGTAGTTTCAATGGTTGAAGATTTGGATATATCGAAAAATTGTACATACCTATTCACCCCCCCTTTTCTAGGTTAGTGTCACACTGGGTCCTAAGCCTAAACAAACTAGCATCAAAGCCTTCCTTCAAAGGGAATTGATTGATTTTCTATAAGTGTGAACTATAGAAGGGTTAAGAGAGGGCGGTTTGATTTCATGACCACCCCTATTTGACTGCTCTAATTATGCTTATTGGAAAGCTTGTATGAGAGCATTCTTGAGAGCGATGGATGAACAAATTTGGCTTGCCATCGAAGAAGGTTGGACCACTCCGGTCACAATCGCCACTACGGAAGTCCCATTTGTACCTAGGCCTCCAAATACTTACAATAAATTAGAACTTAGGATTAGTGACTATAACACAAAATATCAAAATGCCATCTTCAATGTGGTAACTTCCAATGGGTTTCATAGAATTATGACATGTGAGGCCTCTAACAAGGCATAGGACATCCTCGAGATGACCCATGAGGGTATGTCAGTGATCAAATAGTCTAAATTACAAATGTTAACCTCCATGTTTAAAGCTTTAAGAATGAAATAATAAAAAACCTTTTCTGAGTTCTATGCTAAATTGAGTGACATTGTCAACTCATCATTCAACCTAGGAGAAAAGCTACATCAAACCAAAATAGTAAGGAAAATATTGAGATCTTTTCCTGAAAGATTCCAACATAAGATAACCGTCATTAAGGAAAGTAAAGACATGGACTCACTTTTTGTTGATGAGTTAGTTGGGCACTTAAAATTTTTTATCTAACTCTATGGCAAGCAAAGGAGACTAAAAGTCTTCCCTTAAAATCAACTCAAGGAGAAAGTGAAGGGGATTTAGAGGTTAACCCGGAATCCATGAACAAAAATGACTTGGCTCTCTTTGTTAGAAGATTTAACAAGTACCTTAAGGGTAGAATGCCTAACTCTAAGGGATCTCAAAGCTCAAATAGAAGATCCTTAGGCAATTCTAACACTTCAAAAGGTAAAGTCCAAAAATCTTCTTCTAGCAGTGATAGAAGAAGACCTTTATCACAATCCTCCTCCAAACCTATTAAGTCTTATGACTGCCATAATTTTGGGCACATAGCGGCCGATTTCCCTAACAAGAGAATGGGAAATTCTGAAAATATGAGGGCAATGAAAACAATTCTTTCCAAAGAGGATGAAAATGATAAGGATGATGATGAAGATGATGAAGGTGAGGAAAGTCAATTCTTGGCTTTCACAAGTGCCACCAATATCCGTGAAGGATCCTCATCCATTGAGGATGAAGATCATGAGGAGAACAAAAACCTCGTGTCTAGTGATGATGAGAGTGAAGAAGAAGACAATATTGAGATTGTATTTAAAAGGATTTTTCATTAGTCAATTAATCGCAAGAAATCTAACTTGAAACTCATCACTAAACTAAACTCATGTGAGAGAAAAGAGTACTCTTGTAGTTGATCAATCTCTATTGAATCAACTAAGTGAGGAAAAATTATCTCTCCTTGAAAAATTGAGTCTTTAGAAAAGAAGAAAAAGTGTTTGGTTGAGATATAAGGACTTAAATCATCCTTAAATGCTTGTGATGTTGAAAAGAATGAATTTTTTTCCAAAGTTCACTCTTTTAGTGAACAACTCACACAAACTAAGGATGTCAAAATTAATCTTAAGAATAGATCAAATAAATTAGCTAAGATGTTAAATAATATCCAAATCAAGAATGATAAAAGTGGGTTAGGCTATGAAAAATTCTCTAACAAGAACAAGCCTATAACATCCATTCTAATTCAAACTCCCACTCTCAAACCCGTTGTGTTTGTGTCTTCTAAGCTTAAGGGTGTTGATCCACCTCAATCTAAGAGGAAAACGCAACCTCAACCAAAGCCTCAAGCACAATCTCTTCTACAACCTCAACCTAGGAAAAATAATAAACCTCAACCTAGATCATTATTTTCCTCTTATTGCATGGTTGATGGTTACTCTAGGAAGAAGTGTGGCTTTTCAAAGAAAAAGCAAACAAACTTTCACATCATAACTATAGAGCTTAAAATGAAAATTGCTTCCTTGAAACAATCAATGAATACCCATATTCAAAAATCAAAGAGCATGGCTCAAAGGATCATAGATTTAACTAACCTTGAGAAACCACATACTATTCCACAATCCAAGGTTGGTGTCAAAATCAAGACTCAAAATTGTATGACAAATTTGGGTAAGGAAAGACAAGTTGAAGGGTCTTGAGAGAGAATGTGCTTGTCAAATCTCACAATATGCTTCTTCCTCGGGAAGAGAAAATTCATCTCTTACTTGACTAAGAGAAACTTGAGCAATTTAGTAATTCAACTCTTCATTCACTTCTTAAAGTGTTCCTATGAATTGCTTTGTCACAACTTACTCCACTCTCTATTGAAAATCATTTCCTCAAGTAAGTTGATCATTCTCTATAGTCTAGGTGAACTTTATGTTAGTCATTTACTCTAGGTCTATGGATTTTTCTTTTCTTCTATTTTTTCCTTTATTCATAGATAAGTGCATTTCTTACCTTCGTGAATTCAAAAATCCAAAAACATTTTCCTTTTGTTTTCTTAGCTAATGTGATCCCATCATCTTTTGGAAGAGGAAAATGATGTTACTTGCAATTTGAGTGATTGAGACTATATATTGTATACTTCCTTGTATCTCTATCTTCACTTAGTTTTATTCACTTAAATGCATTCAATCTTTCAATCTACTTGTGATCTCATATTCTTGACATTTCATATTTCTTATATGAGATTACCTTGTAGATAGGTTGGACTTAGTGATTTTATTTTTATATTTTAATAAGTCTATGGCTAGAAAGATTGACTATGGTTGGAAAAATCAAAGGACCCAAAAGAAAAAGCATAAAAAATTAATGGCACACACAAAAAAAAAAATTCAAATAGTTGAAGGAAAGGGCTACATTTGAGATAGTGTGTATACTAGCATTAGAAATCCTTTGAAAAGAGCAATATACTCAATTGTGTCAAATTCTCCTTTCAAGAGGCGAGAAAAAGGAAAATTCATATTGTATAGTTTGGCTTTTGAGTTTAGAGGGAGTTTTGGTTGGAAATGGTCAAAAATCCTTAAGTTGATTAACTGTGGTTGTTTGCTCTTATTGAGACATAAATCATTCAACATCATAGAGTCAACTTTGACATAAGAACATTTCATGGTAGAAACTATCACAAAAGTTTAAGACCAATGTTTAAGTGAGAAGAGAGTTAGCTTGCATGAATTTAAGTGATCTAGGTTATTTAAATGTATTGACTCAATCTAGAACACACATTTTTCTCTCCATGACACTCAAAATGTTCTTCATTTTTTTTTAACAAAAATATTGGGATTGTTTTTAGCTTTGATGATAAAATATTTCCTTTTAAAAAAAATTTTTTGGCTAAAAACTTAAATGTTTTTCCTTAAAAATTATGTTTCTCATGCTTTTGTTCAGTATTTTGGGTAGAGGATTGATAACAGAGCATGACACTCCATTTTTTTTAGAGTTGTGAAGTTACGGGTCCTCGTTCTAACAAGCTCACTTACTTATTTGAACGAAACCCTAATCAAATTCAAAACGTGCGACAATTTCTTTATCTTTCCACATTTTTTCTCTCAAATTCCTCTTATTTTTTCTGGAGATATTGATCCTAAAGTTTATCATTCGTTGATTCTATTCTGATTAGTGTGATCTACTCATTAAGGGCTTCACTTTCATCGTTCAGTTCTCATTTCTACCGTTCATTGGTTTGGTAAGTCCTTGGGTCCCTCATTTCACTTTCCTTTATTCTATTTTATTTATCATTTAGATCTTAGGGTTAGTGCGGGTTGTTAGATCAGTGTACAAGACATAGTGACATTTTAGGATTATCCTTTTCATTTCACTCCTTGTTTACGTCATCATGTCTCATAAGATAGTGCCCATATCACGGGTGCGCTACTCCTATGATATTCAGTTGGGTGCAGTACCACGGGTATTTGTTCAGTTTCCCACACCAATTGCCTAGATACAGGTAAGCACCATGCTATCCCGACCAATCCTACCAGAGAGGATCACCACGATAGAGGACATATATGAGATTCTCATATATAAGATCTTTGAGTCCCATGGTTGGCTACCTCTTCTCATTGTGATGGGTCCTCTAGATGAAACCGTGGTTCGAGAGTTTTACTAGAACCTAGGTTCTCAAGATACATAGGAAATATATCTCGTTAGAGTGCGCAGTGTTGATATGATTCTCATCGCAGAATTGATTGCTAAGACTTTAGGCTTACCCCGAGTCGAGTAGCTAGGTTTTTCATACCCATAGGGTATTATTCTTCCACCCCCATATCTTATTGCATCTACTCTTTGCATGGATGGTTCCCCTATCTTCTGTATAAAGAGGGTTACTTAGAGAAGGGGTATCTTCATGAGGGTTATCGTATTCTCAACCTCATCATCTATTGCATTCTACATCTAGTCAGCCACACGAATACATTGACTCTCTCCCACGTAACACTTCTTTATGCCATAGGCACTACAATTCCAATTGATGCACCTTCCTAGATCTTAGGAGTCATCGACTCATCTACTACAAGTGTCAGATGTATTGTCACTCTTCCATATGACAGTCTAATCACCAATATCTATGCTGCATAGCAGATTCCATTTTATACAAATCTTGGACTTTTCACTCACAAGATTCTCACGAGGTCTTGGGGTCATGTTATCGCTTCTTCCAAAAAGGATGATAAGGATCTAGAGTAGTAGCAGCAGGCATAGCATGAGCAGGCACATCCAAATCATAGCCTAAGGAGCATTCTAGGTAGCCACCGTAGTAGACTAGAGAACACATTCATGTCGAGGATTTTCTAGTTGATCGGACTCCACCTTAATTCTGTACTCCCTTAGGTACAGACTTCCATGAGTCATCCAGAGCCTCTTCATCCTCCGCTGGTCGACCTATGTCCAAAAATAAGTTAAATGAGAGGCTAGAGTAGCATCATGGTAAGATCTGTGCCAATCTTGATGACAGGCTATGTCAACACTACTCACGAATCCGTGGTGATTTCTATCTACCTATGATGGAGGAGATGACATATCATCGAGCAGCCATTCAGAATCTCACTCAGGCAGTCGCCTAGGCTTTTCCTCCTCTACCACCACTAGGAGGTGATCAGTGATGCTTCCTCAGTCTATATAAGTGATGAGTGATATTGTCTAGTGATCTTTACCTGTATATTTCTACCTACTCATTAGACTCATGTACTATTTTTTAACAGCATTGTTCCCAGTTTTTGTTATTACAGTATTATCTTTTGGGATTGATCTAGATACATTGTATGCTATGATGTTTCATATTCCTTTACACTATGTCTATTATCTATCTTGTTTGCTTTGTTATCTCATTATGCATCATTGTATTACTTCATATACTTCATCCCTCGCTTTCTTTATTGTTCGATTCCTTCCTTTGTCATTGTGACAAAAAATGGGAGATGTTATGTAAGCACTTAGTGAGAGGGAGTTACTTAGTGCATATATTTCATATATTGAGGAGAAACATAAGGGGAGTACATTTTTTTGCATATGATTGAGATAGCATATATTTTCACTTGTTATACTCATAGGACTTGATTTCATGGTTAATATGTTTACTGCACCTAGTCATCACTTTGATATTCATTTATTCTCATGATTTCATCCATTTTAATTTTGATATATTTCTTGATATGATCTCACATGATATAATTGGGGTCCATTGTTGTAATTGGCTCAGTCAAATTTTGACAAAATGCGTTTTCAATGTAATCACACATTAGTCCTAGGCTTAGTGTACCTCAATGTCCGTTTCATGCCAAGAGAGTTCAAGTTTCATTATTGTGATCATCTACTGGCCGCCTTGTTACTTGAAGGGTAATTAAATAATTTGGACTTTTGTTATAATTTTGGATTTCACATACATACAAATTGCATGCATAGCATATAGTGTCTTTATAACAACATGTGTGTAGTGGTCTTGTGTTTGTGAAACAATCTTCCCAAATATGCATACTTTAAAATCGTAGGAAAATTGATTTCACAAGACAGGTTGAAGATGAGCAACCTATTGTTGCTCGTTCAATCGAACCAAGTGGCTCGTTCGAACGAACAACTGAAGCTAGGTTTTCTTGTTCTTCATTCGTTTGAATTGTCTGAATCAAATGAAGAGTTTCAGCCTCTGATCTTTGCTTGTTTGATATTCGTTTCATACTCATTCGACGAATAAGTGGCTTGTTCGAACGAGCATCCTTCGTTCTAACGAACCTTGCGTAATAATAGAAAATTTTCTATTTTCAAGAAGTTTTTTTTATCCGATCTCTTTATTATAAAGTGACAAAAATTCAGTTTTTGAGAGAGATAATAGAGCAAAGAAAGTTCATCTTTGAGAGAGCTTTGAGATTGTTAGATCTAACAGAGCTTCATTAATATATTACATATCATGAATTTCTCTACTTAATTCACCAACTGATTTTGATCAATTTCACATGATCCTAATCATCACAGAGGGCCCCCAATTCACTGGATTTCACCATTGGAGAAGAGAGTTCAACATTGAGGATTCGGTATTGAGCAATCGGTAGATACCGAGGTTGTGTGGATTCACAATTGTGAGAGGCCCGATCGGAGGAGTCCGCGACTAAAGGAGAAACTGGTTGTATAGAGAATTCATCTATGAGGATTTGGTTGTATGGATAATTCATCTATGAGAAGCTTGTGGATTCAAGGGAGGTTGACGGCGTGAACACGTAGAACGGTGCTAAAGGTACTTAGACATTATCTAGTTTATATGTAATTCAATCTTGATCATGGTGAATTGCTTCCCCAAGCATTGGCCAGCTCTAGAGTTTTACACCAAGGATTATTTTCTAAGGTGGTTTTCTATCATCATTATGGTTTACACTCTTTTATCTCTTTGTCTTTACAATTCCTAATTTGTTAGATATAATTGCTTCCGCACACTTGACAATTAGGTTTTCATGATTATATTCATTGAATATGAAATTGTTAATTGATAAGATTGATTAGGCAAATTGAATTGGTGAATTATTGATTGAGCACGTAGTTGAATTTTTAGTTGAACTGTGGAATTAACACTAAAATTGAGCTAGTGATTCAATCGGGCTTAGTTAAATGGTATGTATTGATCAACACTTATTGATTGCATAATTGAATGGCTTTGAATAATTGAATATTAATTGTAGTTTCAATTATCATATTTTTCCATTTTAAGTGGTTGGTAGTGTTGTGGTTGAAGATGTTGATATATTGAAAAATTGTACATACCTATTCAACCCCCCCTCCTCCTAGGTTAGTGTCACACCGGGACCTAAGCACAAACATTGTGTTATCCTTTGTTGTAGTTAGTGTTGTGGATGAAAATTTTAAAAATTAGTACAAACCCATTCAACCACCCCTTCTAGGTTAGTTTCACACTAAAGGACTTACCAATAGGTGTACCTTATGAACTGATCTCTTACAATGGCTTAGATTTTGAGAGAGAGGTAACAAAAGTGGTGGAAGAATTTAGAATCACCGAACATAAATTCTCACCCTACAGAACATTAAAAAAAATAGGGCAATTGAAGCAACCAACAATACCCTAAAGAACATTATGAGAAAAGTGACAGACACTAGTAGAAATTGGCATGACAATTTTCCCTTCGCCTGATAGGGGTACTGGACCTCTATCAGAACACTCACGGAAGAAAACCCTTACACCCTCACATATGGGATGGAGGTGGTCTTACCTGTTGAACTAGAGGTACCCTCACTCAAGGTGCTTCTCGAAAGTCAAGTAGCAGAAGCAAATTGGCTGCAAAACCGTTATGACGAGTTAGCATTGTTAGATGAAAAGAAACTCAAGGCCCTTATCAGACACAGGGTTATCATCGTTGAATAGCCTGAACTTTCAATAATAGAGTAAGGAAAAGAGGACTAAAAATAGGAAATCTAGTGCTAAGGGAAATTAGAGCCCCTGTGCTTGACCCATGAGGAAAGTTTCAGGCCAACTAGAGTGGCCCGTTCATCATGAAATACATAGCCATCGAAGGCACAACCTAGGTCACAAACATGGATGGAAATGAGTTATCATCACCTACCAACCTAGACCAAGTTAATGCATACTATGTTTAGGGGCTAAGCATACTATAATAGAACTATGACGAACTGACCTCCCATCAAACAATATTAAAAATAACATAAGGTTACGTATGTAGCTCATGAAGTTACTGTGAGTACGGTCTCAAAAATAGCAATAAAATTTCATTCTTCTAAACCAAAGTAGATGTCTAATATTTTATTTCATAATTAGTTAAAACCCAATCCGATTTGGTGAAAAAGGTCTAGACAAGACTGACTACCTCAAAAAAAATCATCATCATTAAGGGTTCACTCCCATCATCAAAAGGGATCATCATTTCTTCTATACTAGTTTTCCTTCAAATTCAAACTCATTTCTTGTCCTTTTCTCCATAAAATATGAAAGGTCTCTTTCTTTATCAACCAGGAAGTCAAAATGTCCAAAGTTCAACCTTCCCCTCTGACAGAACACCTCCCGAAGAACCCTCGGTCGTCCCCTCTTTCTCTTTAAGTCCTATATCTTTCTAGCCTTCCCTTTCTCATCAAGCTCATCCTTCATCAAACTCTTCTCATAATTCTTACTCGAGATAGAAATCTCCTTGAATTTTTCACTAAAGTCCATGACCATAGCAACCCCTATCTCTCCAAGAAAGACATCCACTCAGAGCTTTTCCTGATTACCCACTTCTTTGTAAAGCCATCTCAAATGGTCTTTAATCATCTGCGCCTTCCCATAGAAATCAGTATCATTAAACTCAGAAAGATGAACTACCCTCCAAAGGCTGGTCAACTTGCTTATAATTGAAAGGGCCAACTCCTCTACATGATAGTATGGGCTCCAAGTCCGTGGCCTGATCTGATCAAACAAAACTTACGAAAAAGACGAATTAGGTAATAAAATGATGTGTCTCTAAGACTGGGTATGCACATACATAAGTAGTCCGAAAAGCACAACATGGGGGCTCTATATGTTGATGTATAGTGGTCCATTCATAATTACTAGCACTCGAAGTTTCCAAGAAATTACACCACGCCTACTCATCAGTTTGACTTACCAACAACTTCTGTAAGAGGTAATATTTGGGTCGATATGGGAAAGATTGCAAACTTTCCAGAAGTGCCAATTTATCCTTAAGCCACATCATTAACAACAAGGGGCTGCCACTAAACTCTTAGTTCAAACCATTATGTACCATGTCTAGTACGTTCAAGGTTTTAGCCAAAACAAGGCCCATGTTGTTCCTTTCTTTACCGAGATCATCAATAACTCTGATCAAACAAGCATTGACCCTGGTCAAATCTGTCAAAAGTAAGACACGAGAGATCATGCATAGAGTTAAAGCCGCTAGCCTAGTGCAACTTGGTCCTTGGTTTTTAAAATCGGTCCATCAGAGGCAAAAAATAGACGGTCTCGCCTCGCACCACTAACATTAGCGCAATGTCATTCAATGACAACAAATCAAATAAAGTTTAGAGTAACCTCTTTAAACCTTCGGAAAGATCATCCTCTCGTGAACAGTCACATCAAAGATAGTATAAAACTCTTCAAGAGTTGGGCAAAGCTCCTTCATGTTAAAGTGGAAGACATGATCAACAAGGTCCTTGAACCTAGAACAAGCCTTTACTAGGATTTGCTCCACCACAATATTAGTCATGCAAATGAGGGATTCCAACTTGAAAGACCCCAAATTAATCTTCTCCAACGGCATGAGAGAAACCATTTATGAGAAAAGCTCATTGCTAAAAGCATCCACACTCACAGTCGTGGCGGCCATAAGAAAAACAAGACTTCAAGGGGCTGTACAAATCAAAGAAAATTAAGAAAGATACATGATGGGAGGTCTAAGGTTCTCTCTATAATCATAAAAAATCCATAATTTCGTCTCTAAGTTGGTTTAAGAAGTCAATTTTTAAAGAGAAAAAAATGCAAGTTACCAAAATTGGGCGAAAATAGCACATGGTACCGATCAGCACTATGGCATGGAAAATACCCCCTCTCCATGTGTCGATCAGCTCAGAGAGTATTCCTGGGCAATTTTGCCCTGATTTTCATTTTTATGGTTTTTTTAGGCACACTAAGTGTCAAAATTGCTCATTTTCGATCAAAATTTAGATATTTTCATTTGAAAATGTTACATATGTGTTCAAAACAATTTGTACAAAATACATGAGGAAAGAAAAAAAAAGAAAAAAAGAAACATTATCCATGAATCCAAAAACTACTCAAATCTAATGGCATCCACGTCGTGCACCTCCTATCATCTCGACTATCTCAGAGGCACTACCTCCTCATTGTCCTCAGTAGGTCCGAAGCTCCTCCTAGGCCTATGGCTTGGGTGCGAAAACTCTCGAGTTGCCGTCAGGATCTCACCACCGGGCTAAATCGGAGGTGGAGCCATCTACTCAAGTCGGGATACTCTGCTCAGGTAAAATAACAAGAGAGATAAGTTAGGAAATAGTATAGGTAGAGCACATTTAACAAAAAGGTAAAGGCCTTATGATATCTGCGTTGGTCTGATAAGTGGCCCTTCGCCACGAATAACCATGACTTACATCACCTTGTGCCTCAATGTTGTGATATGGACACAAGCCTCCTAAAAGATTAGTCAAGCCACCTAGAAGTAACAAAGAAGTTAGAAATGTTTAGAGAAAAATCTATAGGATCAAATGATTAGGTCTTACCCTAGTCAAGTTATCGAGTGGAGGAAGTTCCTCGATGATGCCCGTAGGTCTAGTGAGCTTCTCGAGGCTGAGTATGCCATCTTCAGTCATGACTGCACATTGAAGGTGGGGAAGGCTATGGGAATACCTATCTCAGTTGCCATAATCTCGGCCTCTTGAGAACACAGATCACTGGCTCTAGGGTAACCACCCCTTGGAAGAGGAGGTGGTCCTCTAATAAAAAAAAGGTTAGTCCCTCCAAGTAAACCCCAAACTATGTGAAATAGTTGAAGAATTGCTCTATCGGTTTACCTACTAACAACTCCAAGAAATGGGTGTCCTTGGCTAAAGTGTCGAGGTCCCGTATGTCTTTTAGAGGGCCATCGAAGCAAAAAGGGTAGTCACATTTTCGACTTGGCAAACCACCCGCTCACCGAAGTTGTAAACATGCTCAAAGAGGCCCTCTAAAATAAGATGCCTATGGGATACCTCCACATTCTTTTCCACTGATGGGTGGACCTCACCCTACGAGTTCTATTGTACCTGTTAAAAAATACACAACATGAGTCTTGGTCATATGCCAAAACAAAAATAAAACAAGTCATGAAAGTAGAATCACCAAGTCGACCTGAATCTAGTCTAAGGCCAATCGAAACTTGTGAACCTTGTTGGCACGTCGTCCAGCCCACTGATTGTCTTCATCCACCACCACATGTGGAGAAACACATCTTCTTTGAGTGCAGCCAAAGGGTATGGGAGTAGTCCCAAAATCTCATAGGCCTAAATCTACACAAAAGACCAAATTGAGGTCATGACAATCAATGGTTTCACACTTGCTTAAGAATAGAATTTGCTCAAACAGAACTCAAAAATGGAAATTCTAGGTTGGATTTCTCTAAATAGGTCAAAAGGATTGAAGGCGGGCACCATTGGGCGAACACGTCAAAATAACCAAACTGAGTAAAAAAGTCATTGCACCTCGATTAGCCCGCAAGAGATGAAAGCACTTAACTGAGATAGAAATAACATACACACACTTAACTTAGAAATACAATGTTCAATTAGATAGGTGGAGATAAAAGATACTCAACTTGGATAGGAATGGAGAAAATGCTTCTTGAGGATGATGCACTAAGGTTGTAAAAAATATACTCACTTATATAGGAAAAACATACTCAGATAAGAGTAAACGGAGTACTCCAAACTTTAATAAGAAAATGTACTCAATTAATGATAGGAATTGAAGAAATGTTTGCCTTAGAGGAGAGACAAAATAGGCAAAAAGTGGTATTGACTTAGATAGAGGGAGGCAAAACTCAACTTGGATAGAAGTGTAGAAATGTATCTCACTAAGATATGAATGAAGAAATCATCTTGATGAAGAACTCTTACTTCAGCTAGGGGAATGTGAAATTTATTCAACTTAGATAGGAGTAAAAGAAGGTACCCACACTACAACAAATGGTACTATTAGCAACGCCTGCGTGCTTTGCTAATAGTCCTAATTAGCGTCACTAAAGAGTATTAGCAATGCGCAAGTGTACGTCGCCATGGGCGTCGCTAATACAATTAGCGACATGCACAAGAATATGCGTCGCTAATAATGACTATTAGTGACGAACTATGTGCGTCACTAATAATCGAGTGCGGTGTCGCTAATGCTATATAAAGAATTTAATAGGCGTCGCCAATAATATATTATTAGCGACGCACAGAAGGTGTCACAAAAAGTGTGTTATTGGAATGATTATACAACTTTAGCGACGAACGTTGTGCGGCGCTAATATTGTGTTTTTAACGACGACCGTGAAGCATTACTAAAACTAATATGTGGGACTTTTAGTGATGCATTTTGTGCGTCTCTAAAAGTTTTTTTTTTTTTTTTTGGCCTTATTTTGGACCTAACTTTTCCTTTTTTGTGTTTTGTTCATGTTTAAAACCTGTATCAATCATCTTGATATAAAACAATTCAAAACATTATGAAATGAATATAATAAAATAGAAATGCATTCATATATATATATATATATAATTACTTACAATCGTAAAAGTATAATTTCTCAATAAATACAAAAATAAAAAATTGTATCAAAAAATGTAACCACAGATGTCTAGGAAAAGAAAAAAAGAAAAGAGAAAGTAGGTCCCGATGCACAACTGAAAGACGGGGACGCAATAATTTCGATCAATCTGAAATAAAGATCAAATGATATATATTAGAACACTTATTATATATATTTGTGAGGTATGTGATGGGTTTTTTGGGTTAGCAAATATTAAATGTTTTGGTCTATCAAAACCCCAAAATGGGTCTTTTTTGAGCGAAATGTTGCATAAGTTTCAAACTAGTGATCCAAACTGAGTGTCGTAAGTTTATGCAAGTCTATTTTATCATTTTTGAGGTGTGTGATGGGGTTTCGGGGTCATTAGGCCGATATCTGACATTTTGGTTCGTCAAAATTTCAAAATAGGCTTTTTTAGAGTAGAAAGTTGCATAAGTTTCAAATTGGTGATCCAAATCGAGTTACGTAAACTTGTACAAGTCTATTTTGTAATTATTGAGGTGTGTGATGGGTTTTCATAGTTATTAGGCCGGTATCTGGTATTCTGGTCTATTAAAACCCCAAAATGAGCATTTTTAGAATGAAAAGTTGCATAAGTTTCAAATCGGTGATCCAAACCGAGTGTCCGTAAGTTCATACAAGTCTATTTTGTCATTTTTAAGGTGTGTGATAGGGGTTTCACGGTTGTTAGGCTGATATCCGATATTTTGGTCTGTCAAAATCCCCAAAATAGGCCTTTTTAGAGTAGAAAATTGCATAAGTTTCAAACCAGTGATTCCGAACTGAGTGCCATAAGTTCTTGTCAGTCTATTTTATTATTTATGATGTGTGTGGTGGGGTTTCGAGCTCACTAGGCTGATATCTAGCATTTTGGTCCATCAAAACCCCAAAATGGGACCTTTTAGAGCGTAACTTTGCATAAGGTTCAAACCGGTGATCCGAACCAAGTGTCGTAAGTTTGTGCAAGTCTATTTTTTTCATTTTTGAGGTATGTGATGTGGTTTTGAGGCTGTTGGGCCGATATCCGGCATTTTGGTCCGTCAAAATCCCAAAATAGGTCTTTTTAGAGCAAAAAGTTGCATAAGTTTCAAACTAATGATCCGAACTAAGTGTCGTAAGTTTGCACAAGCCTATTTTGTCATTTTAGAGGTGTGTGATGGGTTTCGAGGCCGTTAGCACTACAAAAAAAAGTGATTTTTTGCGATGCACATTATTAGCGACGCTTATAATGCATCGCAAAAAGTCTCTATTAGCGACATACACCATGTGCGTCGCTAAAAAAGGCTTTCCCGCCCAAAAAAAAGGGCGCCAATCTTTTGGCGACGGGCAAAACGTTATTAGCAATGCACATGTATGTCGCCCAAACTTAGCGACGCCCACTGAGCGTCGCTAATAGTTGTATTATTAGAACGACCTTCTGTTAGGCATTATTTTGCAATGCACAATGACTCATTAACGACGCTCATTGTGCGTCGCTAAAAAACCCCCTATTTATCTACCCGCGACCTCTGGTTTCTTCTTTTCCCTTTCGAACAGTCGCTCTCTTTCTCTCTCCAATCTCTCTATCTATCTCAGTCTCTCTCTTTCTCTCTTTGTATCGTGGATATCTCTCTCTCTCTCAGACGCTCACTGTTTGCTGCCGCCGACCGTCACTTTGCTGCCACCGATTGCCACGACCGTAAGTCCCGTTGCTGCCGCCAACGAACGCCGAACTTACGGTCTTACCACTTACCCTCTCTTTTTATTTTTTGGAATATGCCTATTCATGTATTGATGCAACTTTGTTTTCTCTTGTTTGGTTATATACCATGGAAAACAAGAAAGAAAAGAAAATATGCCTATTTATGTATTGATGCAACTTTGTTATATTTTGCATGTGTATATAGTGGTTATCTTGGATTTGATTATAGTGGTTTTATTTCTTTTTGGTGATATTTATATTTTGATAATTTGTTGGCAATGGGTATTTTGAGGGAATTTTTTTTTTTCTTCTTGGAAAACAGTTTGTCAATTATAGGGTATCGCTAGCAATGTCATAACAGTTTGTCAATTAATTTGACAGAAATTGTTGAACTTAAGTCATAAATCAAATGTTTTTATAGAAATAATTAGTTTAAATTCTTAATTAATTTTATAGCCAATTGCATCAATTAACCACACTATTTAAAAATATAAATAAAATAAAGTACAATCCCAGCAAAAAGAGTCACTCAAGGAGTAGGAAAATTGTTAGAGATATGATTCATATTCTTGT
Source organism: Nyssa sinensis (assembly GCA_008638375.1). Classification (NCBI taxonomy): domain Eukaryota; kingdom Viridiplantae; phylum Streptophyta; class Magnoliopsida; order Cornales; family Nyssaceae; genus Nyssa; species Nyssa sinensis. The sequence continues at coordinate 14,199,104 of CM018033.1, read as the reverse complement.
AATAAGTCAAACTAGGTATATAGGTCTTATATGCTGAGTGTAGCGAACAAATTTGAAGTTTTCATATTAATAAAAAAACTACTTCTCTTTAGAAATACATCTCTGTAATTTAGTTTGGTTATTATCAAAATCTTCACTGGTATAGTATGACTTGTGTTAACACTCAACTAACTTAATAATTACAGACTCATAAGATTCTGAACTGAATTACCAATAACTTGAGATAAATTTTTACATAATGATTAAAGAACAATTTTCCTCACACGGAGTCTCATATAATTGCTAAATAATTAGTGTCAAAAAATTTGTCGCTAGATGGATTAATTGAAGTATGTATCCAAAGAAGTGGACCCCTTTTTTTTTGGGTGGGGGTTGAATTTTTCTTGTATTTTGAGTCCATTTCTAGTCAGCCCCCTCCAAACAATCTTTGTGTTGTCTGTCTCTCTGTCTCTCTCTCTCTAGACTAGGTCTCTCTCCAAGATGTCTTCATTCCTAGCATTTTTGTCCCCTTCAGAGTAAAAGGTTCCAGTCAATAAGGGCTAACCCTACCTGTGGCAGCCTCAATCCATGGGTTGGACTGCCAATTCAACCCTCATTACGTGTCACTCAACTATACAAATTAAATCATAAATGATTTATTGATCTTGTATTATTACTTATGTATTTTTATTTATGTAATATGTCACTAGATGAAAGAGGGAGATGGAAGAATGGGGCTTCCTTATCTAGTGTCACATCACATATGTGAAGATACATGCATAAAGATAGATAAGCCATAGTAAAATATGACATTGGTTCAAGACTGGGATGAAGAATCTATTCTCGCCCTGCGTTGTTGTGTCCTAAATATATATATATATATATAAATTAGCTCGATTGTCATATTCATGTATTAGTAGTATTTGTAACTAAATGATCGTGTAACTCAATGTATAATTCCATTCATGTAAGCCTAGCCCCGTTCGGGAGTCATTTTCATCACATGTGAATCTTGTCGCGAAATTTAATCGCGATTGGGCTCATGTGTATGAAAATCGATTCTGAATTGTCTAAGATGACAATTCAGGAATGCATAAATTTGTATTGTAATCAATAGTGCATGCTTGAATATTTCACTATGACAAAATTTCAGCACGGTCTCCTATTGTTCTTTAGGCATATATTTAGGCGTGCTAATGTCTATCTCGTATACTTGGAGAACCGTGGGGAGATGCTGCCGAAATTTTGTCCGAGTGGAATCAAGTATTTGATTTGCTACTGATTGCAATGTAGATTGTCCATTCATGAATGGGATAGGACCACCTTACCCTTTAGAGAGAAGTTGGAGATGATAGGATTCATGTTTCATATTTATAATGAGTATCATTTTTTACTTGTATTAGGTAGACAAAAATGGATAAGAGTTGGATGGACTTGAGGGGTAGGCATTTGCTAGGGTTTGTGAAGGGGATCAAAGATTTATTGAGTTTGCTCGTGCATCTGCAGATGGGAGAAATAGGATAAGATGTCCATGTAGGAGGTGCAATAATAAGGATTATATGCACATAGATAAGGCCAAAAAGCACCTACTCCTACACGAGATGGACAAGAGGTATACGTGTTGGGAATTTCACGAGGAACACCGTGACTTACGAGTGGTATTTGAGGATAAAGAAAAAGACAACGATGATGACTTTGGTGATAATGTTGGGGTTGGTTACAAAGGCTTGCCACAAATGCTAGCAGACTTGCAGGGGGCTACAACTGGGGTGAGTAGTCATGAAAGTGACATAGGACAATTGAAAGCGTTTGAGTCCTTGTTGAGGGAAGCAAGGCAGCCGTTATATCTGGGTTGTGATAAGTTTTCAAAACTGGACTTTCTAGTGAAACTCCTTCATATTAAGACCATCAACTGATGGAGTAACAAATCATTTATGGTCATTGAATTGATTAAAGCAGTGCTTCCTACTGGGGAGACCCTTCCAAAATCATATTACGAGGTGAAAAGAATATTAAGAGATTTGGGCCTCGGGTATATTCCCATACATGCTTGCAAAAACGATTGCATGTTATTTTGGAAGAAGACTGAACAATGTAAAGAGTGTACGATGTGCCACGAACCCCGGTATAAGCTGAATGAAGGAAAGAGCAAGACAATTCTGCACAAGGTGCTAAGATATTTTCCCTTAAAACCTAAACTACAAAGGTTGTACATGTCTCAGAAGACGACAGAAGATATGCGGTGGCATAAGGAGAAACGTGTTGTTGAGGAAAATGTATGTAGGCATCTGGCAGATTCTCAAACTTGGGCTGAGTTTGATACAAATCATGAATGGTTTGCAAATGAGGCGCGTAACGTACGACTTGGGCTGGCTAGCAACGATTTCAATCTATTCGGTGACATGAGTAATGCCTACAGCATTTGGCCGGTGTTGTTTGCGCCGTATAACTTGCCACCTTGGAAATGTATGAAAAAATTATTTATCTTCATGTCGTTGCTTATTCCAGGGCTGAAGTCTCCTGGTAATGAAATAGATGTGTACTTGCGTCCTTTAATGGATGAGTTAAAGGAATTGTGGGAAGTGGGAGTGGAGGTATACGACGTCTCTAAGAATGAGACATTTTAATTGCATACAGCGTTAATGTGGACCATAAATGACTTTCCAGCATACGGGAACTTGTCTGGGTGGAGCACTAAAGGCTATCTGGCATGTCCGGTTTGCAATCAGGATGCATGTTCCCTACATTGTCTCATGGAAATAAGATATGCTATATGTGTCATCGTCGTTTTCTACCGCCATCACACGGCTGGCGAAATCGGCAGAAGCATCTATTTGATGAAAAAATTTGTAACACCCTGATCCCGCGAAATTAATAATTATTAATTAATACCGACTTACAGAATGATTTAGGGAATTAATCATAATCCCGACGGTCGCCATAGACCGATTAAATAAAGAAAATGTCTGGAGGGAAGGGTACCTTACCCGAATCCAAATTGTTGGTTAAATCGGTAAAATAATGCCGTTTTAACACTAACGGAACCCGAATTAGTTAACCCCGAAAATCCCGAATGATTAATAAATGACATGGAACCTCTGACACTGAAGCGAACTGAATTATGAAGCTTTCGGAAGAAACCGCATCGAAAAAGGAGCTACGGAATGAAAGTTATGTAGCAAACATTGAAAATTAAATTACTGTGCAACCAAACGTGGTCTTAACCGAAAATATGGAAAAAATGGCCAAATGGGAGGCCAAGGGAATTGAACCCTTGACCTTTGAGTGAAAAGAAACCTCATCCAAAAAAATACCAACTAGGCTAGGGGTATCTTTGTGTACAAATATACAAAGATATATATATATATAACTATAAATTTGATTTGGTCACCCCCCCAAGTGGCCAATAACCAAACATGCAACACCTCACCCATGCATCACCCTATGCCCCTAGGCCATCATGCCTATACACCCTAGGTCATCATCTCTCTACAAACACCTTATCACCAATCCACCAACCATATCACATGCAACCCAAATAATCTGCCATATACAAGATTATATGTGCATGTATGGAGGAGGGAGAAATTAGAAATTGTTGTATGAGATCTGTTAGAGTGAGAAAGAGGGCTAGAGAGAGAGAAACATGGTGTGCATGTGTGTATATGGCCATGTGAAGAGATACAAGAGGAGGAAGAGGACTGAGGGCTGAGGGGCACGATTGCACTGGGGCACACCTGAGGTGCCAAGGTCTGAACTGAGCTATAGGAGGGAGGAACAATGGCCTGAACTAGAGGTAAACACACAAAACTGTCAAATTTCTGTTCAAAAATTTTAGCACTGTTTCTGATAGTTTGGATCTGTACAAACTGTACATATATGTTCCTCTGAGACCTTGGAATTGTTCTGAATCAATCGGGACATACGGATAAGCCTAGAAACCCAAAACTGTAACAAAACTGCCATTAACGACCTTGAGTGGCAGGTCTGAAATGACCTCAACCAAACTGACTTTTGATGGTCTAGAACTAATCTAGACACGAAGAGGGTTTAAAATATCACGATACGCGACCCAAAAACACACTGGAAGACCCTCAAATTTGACACTATTCTTTTCGGCCATGGAACCCAAAACCTGAGATAGGCTTGCAAACTGAAATTTATAAATGGGGAATTGAAGCCCCGGTCCTAAGGGTCACAACAAGCCAAACCTCGTACGATTTGGTTGAGAAACGGCCGTGCTAGAGCAAACGATAATCTGATCGGAAAACCAAAATGGGTCACTGAAAACTATAGATTTTGAGGTTTAAAAACAGTCATAAAATGATCCTTAATGTCCTAGGATCTGTTTGGTATAAAAATCTTGAAAAAACGGATGAGAAAACCAAGAGAAACAGTGAGGGAAACCTCACCGTCCGTACGCCGGCGCCGGAGAAGACCACCGGAAAAACGCGCGGTAGAATGGGTTTTATTATAGCCGGGCCGGATCTTGAATCGGGTCGGGTGGGACCCGACCGAATACCTCTTGGGTCATTAAGCTGCGTCGTTTTGGAGTTAGGGATTTTAAATTTAAAAGCTAAATTCTGACTGTTTGGTTCCATGATTAACGAATTAAAATTGGGAACTAGATAACCTAACCGTGGATAGGGGCCAAATTGGGGATAAAGGGGACATGTAATTCCGGTTCTCTGGCCTAACTGAACCGGTTGGTTTTTGGAGGTTTTGGACTGGTTCAATTTTTGAACCCAAAAACCAAAGGGTTTGAACCCCTAATTTATAAAATTATGTTTTGACCCCTATAAGTTCCTGAAATTACGGATTTGTCCCCACTGTTTAACAGAATCCTACTGTGGCCCTGAATTTTGAGAAATTGTTCAATTAAGCCCCTGACAAATTAATTAAATAATAAAATAATTATTTTATTATTTTATTAATTAGGTAAAATTACGATTTTACCCCTGGACATTTAATATGTCAAACGAAGTCCAAATAAATTAAATAAATAGTGTATTTTCACTATTTCAAACATTCCGGACTCAATGGTACAGTCCGATTTTGGAAATACAGTACCGAAAAATACAGACCTGTAAGTGATAAATTATTGTATGCCCCTGATGGCACCAGACCCAAATAAAAATAAAAGACAGTCTATTTTGACTATGTCGGGCGTTCTGAACTCAACGGTGAGGTCCGTTTAACGAATTGAAGTCCCGAAAAATACAGACACATAAAGTGTAAATGACCATACTGCCCCTGATGCTTCCCAGGGTCAATTGAACATAACAGATAGTCCAACTTAATTATGTCGAACACTCTGGACCCAATGGTGAGGTCCATTTTATAAACTGACCTGCCGAAAAATATGACACGTGAAATTACCAAATTACCCCTGATACTGTACGAAGCCCAAATGAAGTCCAATTGGGACGAAATTGATAGCGATAGAAGCCCAGATACTGGTGAGACTGTAAACATGATTAAATAATGATTCGGAGTCAGAATCTTACAAAACGTAAAATGACCAAAATTGTAATACCCCAATTTCGTAACTGACATGTTTTGTATATGAGAAAACTGTTTTGGGAATGAAATGTCAGGTTTAGCTAATTTAATGCCTATTTTTAATAGTGATAAAACTCGAATTAGCTAATTATGGGAAACTCGAGAAAATAAAAACTGACATTGGACCTTGGTCAATGGAAGATATTCTGAGTAGGAAGTGACAGAAAGAAACTGCACTGAAAAAGGAGTTACAGATTGGGAGTTAAGGCCAAAACAGTGAAACTAGAATTTAGCGACAACCAAACAGGGCCTTAACCAGAAAATAAGAGAAAATGGTCACTTGGGAGGCCAAGGGGAATTGAACCCTTGACCTACCAAGGTAAGCAACTTTGTCTCAAAAAGTTACCAACTAGGCTGTTGGTTACTTTGTGCATAAATACAGCAATATATGTATATAACCTATAATCTGCTCAAGCCACCACCCAAATTGGTCAATGGCCTTGCATGCATTCCCTTCATCATAGCCCTCCATCACCTCCATCAGGTCAGCAGTCACAAACCCCACTAAGGGTAGAGATACACTCATATGTGTATAGCCCTATATGTACATATATATATATAAGCTATAACTTGCATCAATTCTCTCTTTAGAGAATTCTGAAAATACAGAATTGTGTGAGTGTGTGTGCATACGTGAGGGACTGTGAGAGAGGGTGAAGTGTGGAGAGAGAGAGAGAGAAGGGAGATTGTGCATGCAAGTGAGAGAGGAAATTGGCAATTGAAGTAAAGGCTTGAGGATTGCATGCATGACCTGAGGAACTTGAAGAAGCACTGTGAGAAATTCTGAGTCAAGCCATAGGAGAAGAGAGTCTCTGTTGAAGGTAAACTCCAAACTTACCTCATTCTTTCATTTTTAAATTTTGAATTATTTTGATGGGTTACTAAGGATATAGACTACATGCATGCCTCATTATTGACTCTAAGAACTGTTTTGAGTGTATAGCATGGCTTAGAGGTCTCGGATAGGTCAAAGACCATGAAACCCGAGACCAACCTCCATTGATGAACCTTGGAAAACCCAGGTCTGAATCGACCATAACAGTTCAAAGTTTTGAATGTTAAGACCTGAAATAGACCCCAAGAGGATCTCAAATATGTACCTACGCGACCTCGAGACTCACTGTAGCCCCACGAAATAGGAAATGAACCTACGGGTTTAAAATCCAATCCGTTAAAACTCAAGACTAAACTGAAATATATAAATAGGGTCTTGATCCTTAGGGTTTGTAGGTCACGTAGCTTCAAACCACACACAAAATGGTTGAGAAATGAGGATGCTAGATCAAGTTGCAGGTCACGGTTATCCTCTTGAAAACAGAACTTGTTAGGTTGATTCGATGCCCAAAACCGATGCCAAAGTGTTGGTGTGACCCTCAGGAGTCGATACCACCCGAAAACAGCAAGAAACCGTACCCCAAAACTCACGAAATAGAAGCTAAAAATCTGCAGAAAATAGGGCAACACCGAGTCAGTTTGTGGAGAAGACGGAGTTGACTCGGCCGAGTCGACCGAGTCGATCGAGTCGAGATGGGTTGGGCCGAGCCAACTCGGACACGTGTCTGTCCCAGGGACTGCCACTGCATTAATAAAGCTGCGTCGTTTTGAATAAACAGTTTTTAAATTATTTGAGGGCTGACGTCATTGTGACGTCAGCAATGTAACAGGACCGGTCAGAACCGGACTGAACCGAACCGGTTCAGTTGTAAAGAGACTGAACCCTTTGGTTCAGTTTTGAACTTTTGAAGATTTGCAAACTGACCCCCACTGTTTAACAGAATTACACTAAGGCCCAGATTTTGAAAATCTTTTGCAATTATGCCCCTGAAAAATTAAATAAAATAATAAAATAATTATTTAATTATTTTATTAAGAGGGAATAATTACCATAATGCCCCTGGACCTTAAACAAGTCAAACCAAGTTCGAATTTAATGATTGAATAGTGTAATCTTACTATTTCGGGCATTCCGGACTCAATGGTGGAGTCCGATTTGTGAAACCAAGTCCCGAAAAATACAGACATGTAAAGGGTAAATGACCGTACTGCCCCTAATGACACATAGGGCCAAATTTCACTGAAAGATAGTCCATTTTAACTACGTTGGACATTCCGGACTCAATGGTGAGGTCCGTGACTACAAATAAAGTACCGAAAAATACAACATATGAAATTACCATAATACCCCTGACCCTGTACAAGGCCAAATGAAATCCGATTTCAACGGAACTGATACCAGTAGTAGACCTGACACTTGTGAGACTGTATACATGATTAGATGACGAATCCGAGACAGAAATTATGTGACGGCAAAAATGACCAAAATACCTCTGACATACCCGAACCTAGATTTAAAAGCCGAGAGAGTCTAAATTGACTTTCTTCGATCTTCCGAACTCAATGGTTAGGTCCATAATATGAAAATCAGAACCGATAAATATATGAAGGCATCTGTTCTAACATGTCAAACTGTGTTCTAGGTAAAAAATATCACTTAAACTACCATGGACAAACAAGGCAAGAAATTCACCATCATGACTAAGGCCCAGAGGTTAGCCGATAAGAAACAGCAAGAGTTTATGCAAGAATTACTGAGGCAGCAAAGAGTTATTGAGCGCCATATTAGAATAGCTAAGTCCACTGAAATCGTTTCCATCCAGCCCTTCATATATAAGGCACGTACTAAGGAAATGATTGTCGAGGCCAAGATGAAAAAACAGGAAGATACTGAAACCCTAAGCCAAATGCTTAAGAGGTAAGACCTAAGAACTAGCCACTATAAGTTAGTTCCATGAAACCCATCATAGGGTAGACTTACTCAGTCTAAGGTCATGAGTTGATAAATCTTTATAAATTGTTTTAGGCTTAAGGAGAAAAAGAGGAAGGCTCCGTTCATAGCTTCAAACTCAAATATTGAAGGTGAGTAACTTCTGACACTGTTTAAGTTACTGTTCCTTGATCTGCTAAATTGTTTCGAATACTATATGTTTTAAATGCAATTGTTTAAATGTATGCTTTTATCACCGATGACATGGTTTTTAGTTTCTCAAATGATTAACTATACTTCTGATTGATATGCTAGCACTCTGAACCGTTTATCTGTTTTGATCTATTGAATTTGACTTGGATTTATTGAACTATTAATTCCAAACTGATTTAATTACCATGTGATTTAAGCAAAGATTGAATTCGAAACTCTTGCCTAGATATCTGTGTTACTCACTGGGCTTTTTAAAGCTCATTCCATTATTTTAATAATTTCAGGGGAACCCTCAGATGGACAGGTTTAGCAGGTCCAGAACATAGGGGGAAAATGTTGAAAACCCCAGATAGAATGATAACCCATTTTTGAGAATCTATACCATTTTTGTACTTTTTGTGTAACTGAACAGATTATGACCTTTTGTAGTGAAACTGTTTTGTAATCTTGATTAAGATAGGTCTGACTATGATATATCCTGAATGCTCTACCAAGTATACATGTATGCATTCTCATGTGAAAATTCCGCTGCTTAAACTATATATGTTGAATGCATTATGCTTGGGATTTAGATCGGAATGGCCTTTGGTTAGGATTACCGTCGGGGTTTTGTTTTCAAAAAAAAAAAAAAAAAAAAAACTGATAAAACCCGATGGGTGCCTAACTGGCCTTTGCCACGTACCCCAAATCTGCACAGGGTGGGTCTGGGGGATGTGACAAAAATACCCCTGAGCACAGTAAGTGCAAAGTAGAGGTCAAATAAAGGTCAAACTGATCTGATAAATTATCATAGGGATAATTATGAACACTGAAGGGCTTAAATAAGACTCCGGGACAGTAATGCGTAAAACGAGAAATGACCGATGTGTCCCGATGATCAAAAGCAGATACCAAACGAAGTCCAAAGGACTTAAGAATTTACATATGAGATATATGGGACATTCTGAGGACCACGGCAGGGTCGGGGGCAAGAATGACAAAATTACCATTTTGCCCCTATGGTTAAAATAAGAACCTAACTGATACCGATTGGAGTCTAAAAGATGTAGAACTTTATATTTAAGTTATAAAGACTATTCGGAGGGCCTTGACAGGGCCCGGGGCAAGAGTGATAAAATGACCGTTTTGCCCTTAAGGTTGAAAAAGTAACTGATTGATAACAATTGAAGTCTAAATGACTTGGGTTATAATCCTGATGACTGCTGAGCCTAATTTAAGAATAAAATAGCCCCGGATGAAACCCGATGAGAGGGCGATAGGCTACTAGGCTATCTTAGGTAAACCGATAGATACCTAAGATGACAAATGAGACCTGAATGGATGAGTTCTGATCTGTATATGATTGATGATTATTGTTCAGGATATACATGGAGATGCCTGACGTATCTGGAGGTTATCGGATTGTTTGCGCAAGGAGATAACCGTAACAGTTTATGAGTAACCTGGAACTTCTGACTTGGTGTATAAGTACACCGTCTAGTTACTGTATTTTGATTTACTGTACTATTTTGTATACTGTACTGTCTGAATGCATAATTTTTATACTGCATTACACGTAACATGATTTTGTACTCTCCTGCTCTCCTGTTCAGTTCGGGTCTGTCTTTTTCTGTTGTATGGTCTGTCGTGGTTTTATTCTGTATTGTTGCGTCTTGTGAGTAAACCTGACTCCTGAATTGGTGTATAAGTTCTGTCTAGATACTGTATTTTGAAGCACTATACTGTTTTGAACGTTATATTGTTTAACAAAAAGCATATATTTAAAGTAGCATATGCCTTGTCCTGATTGATATTGTACCAGTTTGTTCCGTCCTGTTCAATTCCGATATGTCTTGTTCTGATAGATGTATTGTTCCATTTTGTTCCGACATGTTCAGTTTCGATATGTCTTGATCTGATTGATGTATTGTCTCGTTTTGTTCCGTCCTGTTCAATTCCGATATGTCTTGTTCTGATAGATGTATTGTTCCGTTTTGTTTCGACATGTTCAGTTTCGATATGTCTTGATCTGATTGATGTATTGTTTCGTTTTGTTCCGTCATGTTCAGTTCCGATATGACTTGTCCTGATTGATATTGTTTCGTTTGTTTCCATCATATTCAGTTCCGATATGACTTGTCCTGATTGATATTGTTTCGTTTTGTTCCGTCATGTTCAGTTCCGATATGACTTGTCCTGATTGATATTGTACCATTTTGTTCCGTCATGTTCAGTTCCGATATGACTTGTCCTGATTGATATTGTTTCGTTTTGTTCCGTCATGTTCAGTTCCGATATGATTTGTCCTGATTGATATTGTACCATTTTGTTCCGTCATGTTCAGTTCTGATATGACTTGTCCTGATTGATATTGTTTTGTTTTCTTCCGTCATGTTCAGTTTCGATATGACTTGTCCTGATTGATATTGTACCATTTTGTTCCGTCATGTTAAGTTCCGATATGACTTGTCCTGATTGATATTGTTTCATTTTGTTCCGTCATGTTCAGTTCCGATATGTCTTGTTCTGATAGATGTATTGTTCCGTTTTGTTCCGACATGTTCAGTTCCGATATGTCTTGATCTGATTGATGTACTGTTTCATTTTGTTCCGTCATGTTCAGTTCCGATATGACTTGACCTGATTGATATTGTACCGTTTTGATCCGCCATGTTCAGTTCCGATATGTCTTGTTCTGATTGATGTATTGCTCTGCTTTGTTCCATTATGATCCGTCCTGTTATGCCTCTGTCCTTGATTATGCCTGTGACTTGAACTGGTGTTTTGTTCCGTCTGATCCCGTTATGTACTGTCCGTTAATAATTTGTCTGTCTTGATTGATATATGGTCCAGTTCTGTTATGATCTGTCCAAATTCTTGACTTGGTATATAAGTTACTGCATAGATACTGTATTTTGATGCACTGTACGGTTTTAAAAGTTATACTGTCTGAATGCATGTTTTTAAATGCAAACTTTTATACTGTATTGTACGCGGCATGATTTTGTCCCGTCCTACTATTGTTTTGTTCGGTCTGTCTTGTTCCGTTTTATGGTCTATCTGATTTTGTTCTGCTATGATGTGTCTGACTCTGGGTACCATTCTGATTATGAGCGGTCTGGCATAAGTAGGCTTGATTACGCGCTTAACTGATACATTATTGTTATGCCCTGTTATATTCCGCCCAGTACTGATCTGTTCTAATATTTGAATTAATTGCCTATACTCTCATTGATATATTGGCATCATGCACTGTTCCGTCTGTTCTGATTTGTTGTTCCATTTAGTTCAGTCCTGTTTTATTCTACTGAAACTGCATTTAAAGTAGATTCATAAAACTGCTATTTCAGAAACAACTGAACTACCCTTGTGCTTTGTAAACAAGAAATGGTTTTGAAACCCTTGACAGGGAACCTGTGTTACTCATTGGGCTTTTCGAAGCTCACCCCATTCCCTAACATTTTTCAGGAATGATATCTGTTGGATCTGATGGCACTGATCTGTGGAGACTGGATTACTGAGGATTGAATCTATTTAATCAGGTGAGTGAGGTAATACGACTGACTTGACTAATATGTATTAGATATAGACATGGCTCATGGATTTAAACGGTACTCTAGAGATTATAGTTCTGCTCTGTTGTTATATGTCGGATTATAGATATGCTCTGAGGTTAGAATTGTTAGCTGTTGGATTTTAGACTGGCTCTGTGGTACATAACCTTACAGTGAATACATGAGTTGCATTCCCCTGACAAAAAAAAAAGTTTTAAATTCCGCTGCATCTGACCCTACAGTCGGAGTGCAATTCACTGAAAAGTTCAGAAATTGCCTTCGGTTGGTCGCGTGGCGGCTGACTGGCATCACGTCCTCGACATCCGCGTAGGGTGGGGTTCGGGATGTGACAAAATTGAGCGCAGATTGTCACCTTCATTGTTTTCTAGCAAAGACGTGTTGGCACAATTAGTACTCATCCAACCAGTGAGGTTTGGAAAGATACCGAGTACTAAGAAGAGGAAGCGTACTAATATGGAGTTAAATTAGATGAAGAATAGCATATTTTTTTATTTTTTGTATTGTGAAACCCTTAAGTTAAGGCACAATTTGGATGTTTTGCACATCGAGAAGAACATTTGTGATAATATGCTGGGAACTTTAATGAACATGGAAGGGAAGATGAAGGATACTGTTAAAGCCCGGTTGGACCAGTAGGAGCTGGAAATACAGAAAGAGTTGCACCTAATACGTAGCGGTGATAAATATATCGTGCCTCCTGCACAATATACGTTATCATCGCAGAGCAAATGAGGATTTGCGAGTAGTTTAAATCGATGAACTTTCCAGATGGATACGCATCGAATATATCTCGGTGTGTAAATGTTATAAATGGGAAAATATCCGAATTGAAGAGTCATGACTGTCATGTCCTTTTATAATGACTTCTTCCGATTGCACTACGTGGATATGTCACTAATGACATATCAACTAAATTGACTGAGCTGGGCTGCTTCTTTAGAGAATTATGTTCGAAGACGTTGAATTTGGAAGTACTAGAAAAGCTCAAAAGGGATGTTGTCGTGATCCTTTGCAAGTTGGACAAGATTTTTCCTCCAGCTTTCTTTGATGTAATGGTCCACCTAGCTGTGTATTTGCTTCATGAGGCAAAATTGGCGGACCTGTCCAATACCATTGGATGTATCCAATAGAAAGGTACATTTAATTTTATAAATTGTGTTATTTATCCATCCTAACTATTTTAATGTAGAACTAATTAATTATTAAAACAGATATTTGCACACATTGAAGCAATATGTACGTAACAAAGCACGATCGGAAGGGTCAATTGTTGAGGCTTACGTTGATACTGAATGTCTCACCTTCTGCTCTATGCATCTTGAAGATATTGAGACAAGGTTTAATCGTCAAGAGCGAAATTTTGATAGTGGTCCATGGCAGCAACGAACTAGCCTTGTGGTGTTTAATCAGAATGTGCAGCCAATAGGTGCCCGTATATATGAATGGTGTCATTCTTAAGAGTTGGAAAAAGCCTACTACACCATGCTCAACAATTGCGATGAGACATTGCCATATTTTAAATAAGTTTATCGAAATCATTGCAATACTATGTTAGTACACAAATGTAAGTTACATATAATATATCTTATCTTATGTAGTGAGCATACGATCAAGCTTCAAAGAGAACATGTATCAAGTTCTGATCTAGAGCAAAGACAACAAAATTTGTTTCCAAAGTGGTTCGGAGAACGTGTAAGACAAGGTTTCAATTAATTGTAATTGTATTACTTAATGCATTTGTATTCAATTAATTTTGTACTTGTATTGAATTAATAGATGAAGCTATTACGCCACCAACAATCTCCTAAGGCGTACGATCAATTATATTCCTTGGCATGTGGTCCTGATCAAAGGATATCCTGCTACACTAGTTTAATTGTTGATGGTGTTTGATTTCACACGAGGGAACGTGAGGTCAGTCGGTGAACACAAAATAGCGGGGTCCTTGTTTAGGGAGATGGTGACATAGTTTAAACTGTAGAGTACTATGGTGTTTTACAAGACATCATACAGTTACATTATTGCTACGGTCATTCTGTGTATATTTTTAAATGTGATTGGTGGGATGTAAGTAATAAGAAGACTGGAATACAGATCGATAAGCACTTCATAAGTGTTAATACATCAAGTGTGGCATTTAAAGATAATCTGTATGTTTTAGTATCTCAAGCAAAACAAGTTTTCTATTTAAGGGGACACAAAAATAAGAGGTGATTGGCATGTTTTCCAAAAAATAAAAGCTAGAAATGTTTATGATGTCCTAGAAGTTGGCGAGGGAGATGAAAAGTTGGAGAGGATTGAGGAGGCACTATAAAAAGAGTCTCAAACTACCCACGATGGTGTTGTCGGCATGGTCAAGAAGATGTTACTTCGTATCAGTTGAATAGAATTGTTGTAGAACTAGATCATGTCGTAGCTTCCGACGTCACCAATACCACACAATTAGATCCGAGGGATGCAACGTTCATTAATGATGATGATGACGAGGAAAGTGATTTTGATGATGACACATTGTTAGAGTATTGTACCGAGAATGAAGAAAATTCAAGTTTAGATGATGATACAAACTCAAATGAATAATTGTAATAGGTGTTACATGTGTTAGTATCAAGTGTAATGGATTTCGGTTTTTATAATGTAATGGATATTCAATTTTATGATGTAATGGGTATTCATTTTTACTTCAATAAAGATTTTAATTTTTATGATTAGATAGAAACAATTTTATTTTTAAACTTTTTTTGTAAATATGGTGGGACCAGGTTCACGCAGACGCGTAGTTATGCAGGACCCATCGACCCCTTCCTCTTCATCTGCAAGGTCGACCGATCCTGTCATAGATGGTATACATAGTTTCTATTTTTATTAATGATTATATAAATATGGTACTAATTGTTTCTATTTTATTTCTTCTAAAGCTTCAGCCACCGCCCCTAGACAAGGGCGTGGTAGGTCAAAGAATCGCAGCTTGTAGGTTCAAATAGAGGTAGCGGGGGGCACGTGCCTTCAGATTGAGATACCTCCAGGCTTGCTAAAGCCCGTTGTTGGGTAGGAATAGCAGTTCATCACGAAGGTCGGCATCATTTTTCGGCTATGCGGCCCACTCCATATTAGTGACTGGAGTCGGGTCACTGATGCGGAGAAACGGGATATTCATACGCACATCCATGTATGTCTTTTATTATTGTGTTCAACTAAATTTTAATATATCTAATACCGTAATGTTTTCACAATGACATGCTTTACAGGAGAAGTTTGACATCGATCTCCACCTGCCTTATGTCGCAAAGGCAATGGATCGTAACTTGGGAACCCGTTTTAGGGACTATCATCACGAGCTCCACATGCACTACGAGGAAGAGGTGGCAACCAGTAGAGAGCCTCACGACAGACCCTACAGGGGGGTGGTGGTGGAGGATTGGATGTTACTATTCGACCGGTTCACTAGTGAGGCATTCCAGGTAAAAATTGTCAAAATTATTTTTGTTGTATGATAAATCATTGTCATTTATACTAACCTTCATGTCATTTTGGCCAAGTGTAAGAACTTAGCAAGAAAAATAGTGAGAGCAAAAGCAAGCAACAAGTGACCCACTGTGGTGGATCACGATCTTTTGTTTGGTATAGGCATTAGATGGTAAGTTAATACATGTATCAAGTACTTATTGTATAATCTTTTCATGAAATTAATCTTCACAAGCTACTATTTATTTGTTGTAGCGAGACCAGGAGACCGGTGTACCACCCAGCCCCATTGAGTTGTGGCATAGGACGCACTACAATCCCTAGAAGAGTTGGACTGGGCCTGAAGCTCAGTGGCTTTATGTAAGTTATTTATGTATATATTCTAGTATTATTAATTTAATATTAATATAAAGTTATAAAAGTAGTAACATATATTTATGTGCTTTTATAGGAGGAGATGGTCCAGCTGCGTGCTCAGCCGACTCCTGAAGGTGAGCATCCACCGACCAATGACCAGATATAGGAGACTGTTCTGGGCAAGAGGCACGGATATATGCGTGGCTTAGGGAGTGGGATGGAGCCGACAGCATCATCCTCTACCATCAAGAGTGATGCTAGGTTTCACGCAGCCACTGAGGTAGTTCAACGAGAGAATGCAGAGCTACGGCAAAAGGTGACGGCGCTTGAGAACGCTAGGCCCAGCTAGAGGCTCTTGTGCAGACGATGCTCAGCCAGTAGGGTGGCTTTGTTCAGCCTTGGTAAGTTTTTAAAATTATATACTTTGGTGGATTTATTATTTATAGAAAATGTTACATAAAAATAAAAAAAAAATTATAGTTGCATGAACTTATTTAATTTCATCGGTTCGAATGACCGTTAAAAACTTTTTCAAGTTTATGCTCCAAAAAGGCTCATTTTGGGGTTTTGAAGGACCAAAACACTGGATACTGGCCTACCAACCCCAAAATCCCATCACATACCTCCCAAATAATAAAATATACTTGCACGAACTTACGTCACTCGGTTCGGATACCCGGTCTGAAACTTTTGCAAGTATTTGCTTCAAAAGGCCCATTTTTAGGTTTTGACAGATCAAAACACTGGATATCAACATAACTACCATGAAACCCCATCACACACCTCCCAAATAATAAAATAGACTTGCACGAACTTACGCCACTAGATTTGGATGCCCGGTCTGAAACTTTTGTAACTTTCTACTCTAAAAAGGCCCATTTTGGGGTTTTGACGGACCAAAATGCCGAATATCAGCCTACCAACCCCGAAACCCCATCACACTCCTCAAAAAATGATAAAATAGACTTGTACGAACTTACGGCACTCGATTCAGATCACCGATTTGAAACTTATGCAAGTTTCTGCTCCAAAAAGGTCCATTTTCAAGTTGATAGATCAAAATGCTGGATATCACCCTACCAACCCCAAAACTTCATCACACACCTCAAAAATGATAAAATAGACTTGCACAAACTTATGGCACTCGATTCGGATCACCGGTTTGAAACTTATGCAAGTTTCTACTCCGAAAAGGCCTATTTTTAGGTTTTGACGGACCAAAACACCGGATATTGGCCTAACTACCATGAAACCCCATCACATACCTCACAAATGATAAATTATACTTATATGAACTTACGGCACTCGGTTCGGATCATGGGTTTGAAACTTATGCAAGTTTTTGCTCCAAAAGGCCCTTTTTTAGGTTTTGAAGAACCAAAACACTAGATATCGGCCTAACTACCATGAAACCCCATCACACACCTCACAAATCATAAAATATACTTGCACAAACTTACGATACTCGGTTCGGATCATCGGTTTGAAAACTTATTCAAGTTTCTGCTCCAAAAAGGTCCATTTTCAGGTTTTGACGGATTAAAACACCAGATATCAGCCTAAATACCAAAAAACCCCATCACACACCTCAAAAATGATAAAATAGACTTGCACGAACTTACGGCACTCGATTCGGATCACCAGTTTGAAACTTATGCAAGTTTCTGCTCCGAAAAGGCTCATTTTTGGGTTTTGACATAACAAAATACCGGATATTGGTGTAACTACCATGAAACTCCAACACACACCTCAAAAATGATAAAATACACTTGCACAAACTTACGTTACTCTGTTCAGATCACTGGTTTGAAACTTATGCAAGTTTCTGCTCCGAAAAAGGCCCATTTTTGAGTTTTGACAGACCACAATGTCGGATATCGGCCTACCGACCCCGAAACCCCATCACACACCTCATAAATGATAAAATAAACTTGCACAAACTTACGGCACTCGATTCGGATCAACGGTTTGAAACTTATACAAGTTTTTGCTCCGGAAAGACGGGTTTTGGGGTTTTCACGGACCAAAATATCGGATATCCGCCTAACTATCTCGATACCTCATCACACATCTCACAAATGACAAAATAGACTACCAAAAACTTAGAGAAATTAGTTCGGATTAGTGGTTTGCAACTTATGCTACTTTATGCCGTTCTTACTATTTATGCATGGAAAAAAAAAACAATATATTCACTTTCATATATATTTAATAAGTGTTCTAATATATATCATTTGATATTTATTTCAGATTGATAGGGATTATTGTGCCAGGGTCTTTAGGTCTTGCATCGGAACTGATTATTTTTATCTGTTTTTAATTTTCATCGATATTTGTAGTTACATTTTTTTAGACAATTTTTTATTTTTTTATTTATTCTGATATTGTACTTTTACAAATGTAACTAATTAATTAGTATAATATATATATATATATGTGAATGTATTTTTCTTTCTTAATATATATTCATTTTAGAATGTTTGGATTTTACTTTATATCAGGATGACTGATACAAGTTTAAACAGGAATAAAACAACAAATAAAACAAATCATGTAGGGAAAAAAAATAAAAATAAAACATTTAGCGACGCACAAAATACGTCGCTAAAAACTAAGAAATCAATTTATAGCGACGCTTCAAATTCGTCGCTAAAGATTGGCTACACACTATTACGACGCACAACAAGCGTCACTAAAGGTCGGATAAATATACCATTTGTGTGCGTCACTAAAAACTACCATTAGTGACGTACACCAAGCGTTGCTAATGGTAGCTTCTAGCAACGTACGTTGCGTTCGTGTATAGTATTTGCGACACACTAGCCCAATTATTAGCGACGTACCGTGAGCATTGCTAATAATTACCTTTAGCGATGCAAAGGGATGTGTGCATCGCTAATACTATTAGCGACACGTCTATTTGCGACGTCTTTAGCAACGCCACTTTGTGGGTCACAAAAGCTCTTTAGCGACGCATTTTTGTCACTATTAGCGACGCACAAAGCTCTTTAGCGATGCATTTTGTCACTATTAGCGACGTACGTGTGCATTGCTAGTAGTGTCTTTTCCTGTACTGTAGGCCGATATCCGACATTTTAGTTTGTCAAAATCCCAAAATAGGCCTTTTTAGAGTAAAAAATTACATAAGTTTCAAACTGGTGATCCGAACCGAGGGCCCTAAGTTCTTATAAGTCTATTTTATTATTTATGATGTATGTGATGGGGTTTCGGGCTCACTAGGATGATATCCAACATTTTGGTCCATCAAAACTCCAAAATGGGACTTTTAGCAGCGCAACTTTGCAGAAGTTTCAAACCGGTGATCTGAACCGAGTGTCGTAAGTTTGTGCTAGTCTATTTTTTCATTTTTGAGGTGTGTGATGAGGTTTCAAGGCCGTTGGGCCAATATCCGACATTTTTGTCTGTCAAAACCCCAAAATGGGTCTTTTTAGGGTAGAAAGTTGCATAAGTTTCAAACCAATGATCCAAACTGAGTGTCGTAAGTTTGTACAAGCCTATTTTGTCATTTTGGAGGCATGTGATGGGTTTTGAGGCCGTTAGGCCGATATCCAGCATTTTGGTCTATCAAAACTCCAAAATAGGACTTTTTAGAGTAGAAAATTGCATAAGTTTCAAACCGATGATCTGAACCGAGTGCCGTAAGTTCTTATAAGTCTATTTTATTATTTATGATGTATGTGATGGGTTTTCGGGCTCACTAGGCTGATATCCAGCATTTTGGTCCATCACAATCCTAAAATATGACTTTTTGGAGCACAACTTTGCATAAGTTTTAAACCGATGATCCGAACCGAGTGTCGTAAGTTCGTGCTAGTCTATTTTTTTATTTTTGAGGTGTGTAATGGGGTTTCGAGGCCGATGGGCCAATATCCGGCATTTTGAAACAGAAAGTTGCATAAGTTTCAAACCAATTGTCACAACCCGAAATCCACCCTGTGCGAATCTCATATCGCGACTGCCACCCTCCGGCCCATAGGCCATCGGGTCAGGCTCGAGTGAGCAGCGACGTCGAACAGCTATGTGATAGGGCCAGAACTAGCAAATTGAGAAAGAGTGAAAACTTTTTCTTTCCACACGCCCGCTCGGTACCGTCGCTTCTTCTTCTTCTTCTTCGGAGTGGTAAACAAATAATATACATTCAGAGCATACTAAAAATTTAAAGTTATAAATTTTGCATATTCGTTGCCTGTCGGGCTTAAGTACATATTTGTCTAAAATTTACTACATCAAAAGTTGACCAACTACGAGTCCTAGTACTTCCAAAATTCCTGATCAAATGGAGCTACCAATCACCAATCCTCAAATTAGGCAAGGCCCCCAACCATCATCATCACCTGAAAAATGTTAAGGAATGGGGTGAGCTTCGAAAAGCCCATTGAGTAATTCCAGTACTTTGTCATAGGTTTCAACTGGTAGTGGGTTAGTTATAAGAGAAGGTTCATATAAACATACACTACCAATTGTACATATACTTCAGATATAAAGACGAAATTCTTCAAAAAGATAGCGTGAAGCATACAAGGCATTCAAGCTAGGCACGCATTTCAGTGATCACAGAATACAAGAATTCTTTAAATCACATAGCATGATGCATTTTTAAAGCATTCAATAAAGCATTTAGTATGCAACAAAATTTATAAACATGTGCAGAGTGGCCATTTGAAGACCAAATAAATAATTTGAAATTCCTTCCATGAAAATAGGAGGACGCAAATTTCTTCTTCTTCAAAACTTGGGGTTATATAAAAACCCGTTCAAGATAAATGGGGGTTTAAAAACCTGCTACCATTTCTGAAAATATTTATCATCTTTTCACTTTGATTAGGTGGAAGTCTGTTTCGAACCAGATTCTAGTTTTACTTTTCGTGGAGATATCTCATGCCTAGGGGATCAGATCCTACTACCGGGCATTCTTCATGTCAATTGAGTTCCAAAGGAATCCCAATATCATTACTTGCTGCTTATGCACAATTACCTTGCAAAAGTATGACTTCTTCGTGAAATACTTTTTATAAGCATTAAAAAAAACAAGATTTCTTCATTGGATGTTTTTTAAGAGCGTCGAATTATGGCTTCTTCAAATAAACACTTTTCTTGAGTATTGAAAGCATGATTTCTTCCAATATAAGTTTTTCATGAGTGTTTGAATCATGACTTTTCAAATAGATGCATTTTATGAGTACAAAAGTATGGCTTCTTCAAGAAATGCTTTTGATGAACATCTAAAAACATGGCTTTAATTAAAGAATGAATTTTCATGTGTATTCAAAACACAGACAATTTAATCAAGGCTTTTAAATATTGGATGACAATATTTGAAATATTTGACATAAAAGCTTCAGGAATTTAAATCACGATGCACAGGAATTTATTAAGGCATAGACAGAATAAAACATTTAATTCAAGAGGCATTTAGTAAAACCGAAAATTACATGGACATGCAAGAATTAAACGTATCATTTGTCAGAATGTCAGGAAGTAAATTTGCATGCCATGTTAAAATTTATAAATGATTACGATAAAACGTTGGAATATAAAGCATATAAATACGAGATTTCAAAATACAGTAGATATGAAAACGCTTCAGAATATTTAAACTTAAACTTCTTCAGAATCCATGGAGATTAAAACCTCCACTTCAAAGTACAGGATTACTCAACTTAATTCCCCGGGTCAGCACTACTGGTGGCTTCCCCTTTTCCCTTGTAATTCCTAAAAATCAAGTTCATCAAGAATTCAATTAATTCCTCATTTACTTCAAATCGTCTCTAATTTGATGTTCTTCATTTAATCTTGGACCCGACGTATCCTAACTTCCTAGGATTGGTCTTACCGATCTACTCGTGGTAAATTAATAAGTTTTATTTTTAACGTGACTTATTTTTCAGTACCTAATTTGGTATTTTGGACCTCACCGTTGGATTCGGAACGTCGAAGAAAGTCAGTTTAGGCCTTCTCAACTTTTCATTTGGGTTCGAGCATATGCAAGGGCAAAATGGTAATTTATTTTTCTTACCCTAGACCTATCTTGGTCCTTAAAATATTTTACATATCTTATACGTAAATTTTTAGGTCTTTTGGACTTCGTTTGGTATCTGCTTTTGATCATAGGGACACATCGATCATTTAAATTTCATGACGTTCTGACCCCAAATCATTTTTTAATCATATATACAAGCTCGCTAATATTTGGGCTTCTATTGGTGTCAATTTTGTCCAATTTGGACTTCATTGTGCTTCGTATTGTATTAGGGGAATTTGGTAATTTATACCTTAACGTGTCTAAATTTTTCGGAGTCCCATCTCGAGAAACGGACCTCGCCATTGGGTCCAGAACGTCCAAAACAGTCAAAATATACTATTCATTTATTTAATTTGAGCTTCGTTTGACTCATTCAGTGTTCGAGGGTAAAATATCATGAAATTTGGTTGAGAAATGAAGGTGCATGACTGAGTTACAGGTCCCACGACTGTGATCCATGCATCAGGGGGTTCATGTCCCCATTACCAAAATCAGGTTTAGAGCAAGGTTCGTGGGGTTGGGTTTCATAGCTGAAACCTGCAACTCAGGTTTTGAGGCTCATTTTTTAGCCATTTAGTCTTATTCTTGTTGCAGTGAAAACCTTACAACATCTAGTTCGGGTCCCTATCCCTCATCGAGGTTTAACCACAGTCGATTCAAGCCCAGTTCAAGCAAGGTCCTCTAATGGCGGCTGCTTACGGTTTTGGGTTTTCTAGGTCGTTTTGAGGTCTCATTTTGATGCCTTATTGAAGATTTCTTATCTTAAACATCATGCATGCATTTAAAAAGCCTAAACAGTTTGTAAAAATGAGAAATTCATAGAGGGAGAAAAAAGGGTGGTTTTGTGTTTTACCTCCAAACAGTGCTCTCTCTCTCTCTCTCTCTCTCTCTCTCTCTCTCTCTCTCTCTCTCTTTTTCTTCTTGGTTGAGGCTTTGTGGTCTCCTTTAGGTCAGGTAGCCATGTAGGGAGCCCTCTCTCTTCTCTTCCTTCTTCTTCACTTTTCTTTTTCACTCTCTCTAACTCTCTTTTTCACTCTAACTTTCTCTCTCTACAAGTCTGAACACACTCACGATTTGATTTCTTTCTGAATACACGCAATACAGATGTGTGTATATGTAGTCATATGTTTTTAAAGGATTATTTTTTTTTAAGGTATTTCTTTTGGTGCATGAAAGGCCATTGGCCAATTTGGGAGGTGGGGCCTTGTTACTTTATACATATATACATATAATCTGCAATATAACACATAAGTAGGTGGGCAGCCCAAGTGGTATTCATTTTGGGCTTAAGTGCTTTGTCTACCTTGGGTCAAGGGTTCAAAACCCATTGGCCTCACTTTGGGCTTATTTTTGCTATTTTCCTCTTTGTGCCTTGTTTGGCATTTAATTTATTTTTATTTTTATTTTATTATTTATTATTTATTATTTAAATTTTACATTATTTTCACTTTGATTTTAAATTAATTATTCACTCTTCACGTACCGACTTCATAAAGCATAGTCGTATTTTATTTTCTCAAGAGTCGACCTTGATTTTTAAGGTCTCGAAATTATCCAGAAATTGTCATCCGATTTCCGGTTAAATTTCTTAATTATTCTTTTTAAGGTTATTAATAATAATTAGTGACTAAATTCTTATTAAATCGGGTCGGGGTGTTACACCAATGATCCGAACTGAGCGTCATAAGTTTGTAAAAGGGTATTTTTTCATTTTTGAGGTATGTGATGGGTTTCGAGGCCGTTAGGCCGATATCTAATATTTTGGTCTGTGAAAACCTCAAAATTGGTCTTTTTAGAGGAAAAAGTTACATAATTTTCAAACCAGTCATCCAAACTAAGTTTCATAAGTTCATGCAAGTCTATTTTATCACTTTTAAGGTGTGTGATGAGATTTTAGTCTTGTTAGGTTGATATCCGATTTTTTGGTCTATCAAAACCCCAAAATTGGCCTTTTTGGAGTGGAAAGTTACATAAGTTTCAAACCGGTGATTCGAACCAAGTTCCATAAGTTTTTGCAAGTCTATTTTTCATTTTTGAGGTGTGTGATCGGGTTTCGGGCCCGTTAGGCTGATATTCGCCATTTTGGTCCATTAAAACCCCAAAATGGGCCTTTTGGGAGTGGAAAGTTGCATAAGTTTCAAACCGATAATCTAAACCGAGTGTCATAAGTTCGTGCAAGTCTATTTTATCATTTTTGAGATGTGCGATCATATTTCAAGCTCGTTAGGCCGATATTTGTCATTTTGGTCCGTCAAAACCCCAAAATATGCCTTTTAGAGCAAAAAGTTGCATAAGTTTCAAACCGGTGATTCGAACTGAGTGTCGTAAGTTTGTGCATGTGTATTTTATCATTTTTTAGGTGTGTGATGGGGTTTTGGGCCCGTTAGGCTGATATCCAAAATTTTGGTTCATCAAAACCCCAAAATGGGCTTTTTGGAGTGGAAAGTTGCATAAGTTTCAAACCAGTGATCTAAACAGTGTGTTGTAAGTTCGTGCAAGTCTATTTTATCATTTTTGAGGTACGTGATGGGATTTCGGGATTTTTAGCCCAATAACTAGCATTTTAGTCTATCAAAACCCCAAAATAGGCCTTTTTGAAGCAGAAAGTTACATAAGTTTCAAATCGGTGATCCAAACCGAGTGTCATAAGTGCGTGCAAGTATATTTTATCATTTATGAGGTGTGTGATGGGGTTTCGGGGTCGTTAGGCCGATATCCGACATTTTGGTCCATCAAAATAGGCCTTTTGGAGTGAAAAGTTGCACAAGTTTTGAACTAGTGATTCGAACCGAGTGTCGTAAGTTCATGCAAGTCTATTTTATCATTTGTGAGTTGTGTGATGGGTTTTTAGTCTCCTTAGGCCAATATCCAATGTTTTTGTCTGTCAAACCCCAAAATGGGCCCCTTTTGAAAACTTTAGTACCTAAATATGGGTTTTGGGGTGTTTTGTTATTGACTTCACATTTTTTATAAATTATAAAGCCACTAAAGTAATTTTAAAAACTTACCAAGCCTGAGAAGAGCCCCCTACTAGCTGAGGAATGCTTACATAAGAGACTATAGCTGGGTCATTCAAGCATTGAGGTTTATCACCATCTGCTCCACCTTTACATTACGTTTCTCGGATGTCTCAGCACTCTGTGTGGCTGCGTGAAACCTAGCATCACTCTCGAAGGTAGAAGATGATGTTGTTATTTGCATCCCACTCCCTAAGCCATACACATAGCCGCACCTCTTTCCTAGAATAGTTTCCCGTATCTGGTTATCGATCAGTGGATCCTCACCCTCAAGGGTCGACTAAACACGTAGATGGACCATCTCCTCCTATAAAACGTAAAAATATGTTACTGCTATTACAATTTTGGATTAATATTAAATTAGTAATACTGGTATATATACATAGATAACTTACATAAATCCATTGAGCTTCAAGCCCAGCCCAACCCTTCTCGGGGTTTTAGTGCATCTTGTGCCACAAATCAATCAGGCTAGGTAATGCACCGGTCTCCTAGTCTCGTTGCAGCAAATTAACGGTAGCTTGTGTAGATTTATTTCATTAAAAGCTAATACAATAACAACTTGATACATTTATTAACTTACTATCTCATGCCTATACCATACAAAAGATCGTGATCCACCACAGTGGGTAACCTTTTACTTATTTCTGCTCTCTTTGTTTTTCTTGCTAACTTTCTACACTTGGCCAACAAAGAAGATTAGTATAAACGACAATGATTGATCATACAAGAAAATTAATTATGATAATATTTACCTGAAATGAATCACTAGAGAACCGATCGCATAGTAAAATCCAATCCTCCACCATCACCCCCTATAAGCTTTCTCGCGAGGATTTCTATCTGCCGCTACCTCCACCTGGTAGTGCACGTGGAGCTTGTGTCAATAGTCCCTGAAATGGACTCTTAAGTAATGGTCTACCGCCTTTAACATATGTGGAAGGTGAAGGTCGATATCAAACTTCTCCTGTAAAGCATTTCATTGTCAAAATAGTACTTCATTAGATATGTTAAAATTAAATTGAATACAATAATAAAAGACATACCAGGATATAAGCGTGAATATCCTGCCACTACTCATCAATGACCAGACTCCGGTCACCAACATAGAGTAGGGCGCGTAGTCGGCAAATGATGCCGACCTTAGTGGTGAACTATTGTGCCCACCCACCGACGAGCTTCAGCAAGTCTGGAGGTATCTCAATCTGAATATAGGTGCCCCCGGACGCCTCCATCTGTAGCTACAACTTACGATCCTTTGACCTACCGCACCCTCGTCTAGAAACAGTGGCTGACGCTTTAGAAGAAATAAAATAGAAACAATTAGTACCATATTTATATAATCATTAATAAAAATGAAACTATGCATACCATCGATGCAGGAGCGGCCGACCCTGTAGAGGACATGCTAGTATCAATAGTAGAGGAAGGGGTCGATGGATCTATCCCTAATGTGCATCTGCGTGATCATGGTCCAATCATATCTAAAAGAAAGTATAAAAATAAAATTCCATTACATCATAAAAATGAAAATCCATTACATCATAAAATTAAAAATCCATTACACTTGATCTTAACACTTGTAACACCTATTACAATTATTTGTCTAAGTCTGTATCATCATCTGTTCTTAAAATTTCTTTTTTCTTAGTAGAATACTCTAACAATGTATGATCCTCAAAATCACTTTCCTCGTCATCATCATCATTAATGAAAGTTGCATCCTTCGGATCTAACTTTTCGGTATTGGTGACATCGAAAGATAGGACATGATCTACGTCAGTTTTATTCAACCAAACCGAAGTAACATCTTCTTGGTAATATCGAATAACACCATCGTAGGCAGATTGAGACTCTTCTTGTAGTGCCTCCTCAATCCTCTCCAAATCTTCCTCTTCTTCTTAAACTTCTAGTACATCATAAATATTTCTAGACTTTATTTTTTGGATAATATGCCATTCACCTCTGATTTTTGTGTCCTTTAAATAGAAAACTTGCTTTGCTTGAGATGCCAATACATACAGATCATCATTAAATGTCGTCTATGACGTATTAACACTGATGAAATGCTTATCGATTTACATTACAGTCTTCTTGTTACTTACATCACACCAGTCACATTTAAACAAAAATGTAGAATGACCGAAGTAGTAATGTAACTGTATGATATCTTGTAAGACCCCATAACTCTACACTTTGTCTTGCTTCATAACCTTCCTGAACAATGATACCGCTATTCTATGTTCGTCGGTGCACCTCACATTCCTTTTTGTGAAATCGAACACCATCAACAATACAACTGGTGTACTGAGATATCCTTTGATCAGGGCCACACCCTAAGGCATATAATTGATCGTATGCCTTAGGAGATTTTTGGTGGCGTAATAGTTTCATCTATTAATTCAATACAAGCATAAAATTAATTGAATACAAATCCATTAACTAATTCAATTACAATTAATTGAAACTTATACTCACATGTTCTTCGAACCACTTTAGAAACATATTTTTATGTCTTTGCTCTACATCAGTAACATGTTCTCTGTAAAGCTCAGTCATATGCTCACTACATAAGATAAGATATGTTTTATGTCACTTACATTTATGTATTAACATAATATTGTAATAATTATGATAAACTTACTTAAAATATGGCAATGTCTCATCGTAGTTGTTGAGCACGATATAGTGGTCATTTTCCAAGTCTTCAAGATGATATCATTCATATATCAGAATATGGAATTCATATTCTAAGTGAACACCGCAAGGCCAGTTTATTGTTGTTCTAGACATCTATCAGAATTTCATTCTTCACAACTAAATCTCGTCTCAATATCTTCAAAATGTAAAGAGTAGAACGTGACACATTCAGTATCAAAATATGCCTCAGCAATTGACCCTTTCGGTCGTGCTTTATTCCACACATATTGCTTTAATGTGTGCAAATATCAATTTTAATAATTAATCATTTATAAATTAAAATAGTTAAGATAGATATAAGACAAAAATTAAAATTTAATGTACATTTCTATTGGATACATCCAAAGATATTGGACAGATCGACCAATTTTTGCCTCATGCGGCAAATGCACATTCAAGTGAACCATTACATCAAAGAAAGTTAGAGGGAAAATCTTTTCCAACTTGTAGAGGATCATGACAACATCCCTTTTAAGCTTTTCCAGTACTTTTAACTTCAACGTCTTGGTACATAATTCTCTTAATAAGTAGCCCAACTCAATCAATGTCATTGATATATCATCGGTGAGATATCCACATATTGCAACTAGAAAAAGCCATTGCAAAAGGATGTGATAGTCATGACTATTCAATCTAGATATTTTCTCATCTTTAACATTTATACACCGAGATATATTTGATGCATATCCATTTGGGAACATCATCGATTTAAACCATTTGTAAATCCTCATTCGCTCGTCGGATGACAACATATAGAATGCAAGAGACATATATTTATCACTATTACGTATTAGGTGCAACTCTTTTAGTACTCCCGGCTCCTACAAGTCCAATTGGGCTTTAACAATATCCTTCATCTTCCCTTTAATGTTCATTAAAGTTGCTAGCACATTATCACAAATGTTCTTCTTGATGTGCATAACATCCAAATTTTGCCTCAACTTAAGGGTCTCCCAATACAGCAACTCAAAAAATATGCTCTTAGTCGTTCAATTTAACTTCACATTAGTACGCTTCTCCTTTATAGTAACCGGTATCTTCCCAAACCTCACTGGTTGGATGAATGCCAATTGCGCCAACACGTCTTTCCCAGACAACAATGGAAGTGACGACCTGTGCTTAATTTTTCCATCAAACAGATGCTTCTACCGATTTCGCCATCCATGTGATGGCAGTAAAAAATGGCGATAGCACATATAGCATATCTTATTTCCATTATGTAGGGAACATACATCCATATTGCAAATCAGACATGCTAGATACCCCTTAGTGCTCTACCTAGACAAGTTCCCATATATAGGAAAGCCATTTATGGTCCACAGTACCGCTGCATGTAATTGAAATATCTCATTCCTAGAGACGTCGTATGCCTCTACTCCAGCCTTCTACAATTCCTTCAACTCGTCCACTAAAGGATGCAAGTACACATCAATTTCATTACCAGGAGACTTTGGCCCTAGAATCAGCAACAACAAGAAAATAAATGGTTCTTTCATACATTCCCATGGTGGCAAGTTATCCGGCACAAACAACACCGACCACATGCTGTAGGCATTACTCATGTCACCGAATGAATTGAAACCGTCGCTAGCCATCCCAAGTTGTACATTATGTAACTCATTTGCAATCTATTCGTGATTTCTATCAAACTCAGCCCAAGCTTGATAATATGCCGGATGCCTACATACATTTTCCTCACCAACGCGCTTCTTCTTATGCCACCACATCTCATATGCCATCTTCTGAGACATCTACAACCTTTATAGCCTCGATTTTAATGAAAAATATCTCAGCTCCTTGTGCAAAATTGTCTTGCTCTTTCCTTTATTCACCTTATACCTGGGTTCGTGGCACACCGTACACTTCAAACATTCTTCAGTCTCCTTACAAAATAACATGCAATCATTTTTGTAAGCATGTATAGGAATATACCCGAGGCCCAAATCTCTCAATAGTCTTTTTGCCTCTTAACATGATTTCAGAAAGGTCTCACCAACAAGATGTGTTGCTTTAATCAATTCAATGACCATATTAAATGATTTTTTACTCCATCGGTTGATGGTCTTAATATGAAAGAGTTTCACAAGAAAATCTAGTTTTGAAAACTTCTCATAACACGGATATAATAATTGCCTTGCTTCCCTCAACAAGGAATCCAATGCTTCCGTTTGTCTTGTGTCACTCATGGGACAACGACCCCAGCCGTAACCCCCTATAAGTTTGCCAACATTTGGGCAAGCCATTATAACCAACCCCAACGTTGTCACCTAAGTCATCGTCATCGTTATCATCTTCTTCTTCATATTCACTTACCATTCGTACGTCACGGTGTTCCCCATGAAATTCCCAACACATATTCATCATGTCCATCCCATACTGGAGTAGGTGGTTTTTCTCCTCATCTATGTGATTATAATTTCTATTATTGCACCTCCTACATGGACATTTTATCATATTTCTCCCATCTACAGATGTACAAGCAAACTTAATAAAGTCTTTGATCCCCTTCACATACCCTGAAAATTTATACCCGTTAAGTCCATCCAACTCTTATCCATTTTCATCTACCTTGTAAAGATCTGAAAAATCAGGGTAAATTTTTCGTTTTTGGCAGTAAGACACTATGCATGCACTATTTGTCGGCAGAGCACTACAGAGTCATCATTTGGACATAAATCATGTTTAGGAGCATAATTTGAGTATGCCATAGAAGAAAAACATGCTTAGAATATTAACATACACCTCCTGTGAAATTTAAGACTAATCAGAGACAGTTTCAAAAATTGGACCAAAAATGGCATCCCGGATGGCCTAGGTGGACCCGACTAAACCCGGCCACAAGCGAAAATAAATTTTTTAGAAAATTTTCATTTAAAATAATTTTAAGAATTTTGGCTAAAGCAAAATATCAAATTGAGGTGTTTCAGGACGGGTTGTAGTGTACCGGGGCCCCGGATTCATTAAGGGCAAAAGAGTCATTTTGCCCCCTATGCCCCTTTATTATAAATACAGCCCTTTTTATTGTAAAAATATCATTTTTTGGTCTGAGATACAGTAGCAAGTCGTGCATGAGAGAAAGCTGAAGAGAAAACCTAAGTTTTTCAATCTTCAAGTTTCCAAAACACACTTCTAGGCTTGGATTTTCACAAGAGTTCCTTCTAGGAAGTTGTTTCCCACGTCAGGGGATACATTCTCACCAATTTTGGCTGCAAAGCAGACACAACTTCCTAGGGTTGAGAAAAACCCTTTTAGGTATGATATTTTGCTAAGTAAAGAATAGGATTAAGTTTAGGAGTGTTTTGTATGTTGATTGAGTGATTTATATGTTTACTTGTTGTTAGAAAGTCACTTAGGATGTAGTTGATTTGAAAAACCTGGAGTTGGTAATTTGTATACTTGTGTGTTCTTTGTATTCCTTGGGAATTTGGTAAAGTGATAAACATGAACCATGGCTACACGTATAATTCATTGTATCCTAACTTATGCTCGTGTAGACAAAATATTGTAGTTGGAGAGTTATGATTTATTCAATGTGTTGGTACTTTATGTATTTTGTAATCTTTGAGAATTTGTTATAATGATAAAGATGTAATTTGAATATGTGTTTAAATTATTACATGATGGCTTATATTCATGTGGATAGGTTTTATGTTTTGGAAAATATGGTTGGTTAATGCATTGATGCTTGATGTGATTATGTGTTCTTTGAAAATTGGTAAAGTAGTGAACATGTAGCATCAGTATGTGTTTAAATTGATTGTATATAGTACATATTAATGTGGAAGAAATCTTGGGATTTGAAAGTCATGGTTCACTTTATGTATGATGCATGATTTAAGGTGTATGCCATGTATTTGATAATATGCCTCATTGGAATTGCATAGTATAATCAAGGCATGTTGGCATAGCGTGAATCCTTGGAAACATGCGTGAGTTGAGTACTTTGATGCCATGCATTATGAGGGTGCAGATCCTGTGGTGAAAAATCCAAAATTGGCCATTGGTACTCGCATGCCAACGGGGTCCGGACCGTGAAGCGAGACATACATTGGTACTTGCATGCCAACGGGGAAGAACCGTGAAGCGAGACATGGGTGTGGCATAGAGTTTGCATGGGTGTGTCACGCATATTGCCATTGCATTGTATTGATAAATTGGAATGCATGTAGATTATAAATGTACACTTGCACATGCCACGCCTTAAATCTTGTTCCTTGCATTAGCATTATGTCATACTAGCAGTTGAGCTGACCCCTCGTGGGATATCATATTTCAGGTGAAGCTTCGGGTACTTGAGACTTTTTGAAGTCTTGAAAAAAGGAAGGAAAATGAACCATGAAGAAGATTTGGCCCTTAGGGCATTATTTTTGAGTTGTGTAAGGGCATAAGCCCTGAAATCATGTGTGTTTATTTATACACACCTTGTATATTATGAAAACAATGGGCAATGCCTTATATATTGTAATGAGCATAAGATAGTGATGTTGTGAAATTCAAGTACATGTGTATATATGATAGATTGTATATTTAAATGATGTAAGCTTAATTTCTATGAAATTATGGCCATCGAGTGAGGATGGAATGTATAAATCCTTAGTTATATGGATTGTATTGTGAATATTAGGTAAGAAAAAGGCTTAGAAAACAAATGAGGTTATGTTAAAATTTTGTGAAATTAAAAAAGTTGTTAGGTGTGTAAAATATCCTATATATAGGTGGAAAAAGTGCCAAAATGGAGGGTTAAAAACCTTGAAGAAGTAGGTTAAAACTTGGAAAAATTAGCTGCAGCACTTTGAAGAAAAAATCAAAAAATAAAAAAATCAGCTTGTAGCTAGCTACAGTGTTTCTATAGGAAACAAGCCATAATAGCCCCCAGCCACAGCCCGCTCCTAGCCCTGCCTGCCGCGCGCCCCGCGCTCGTGCCATGCCACTGCATTGCACGCCCACGGCCATGCGTGTGGCCTGCCTGCTGCTGCCCCTACGCGACAGCCCCCTAACACCTCCCTAACACCTGTTCTTGGCCACCTTTTTGAGCCATGTTTGGGCACCCTCTTGGGCCATGTTTGGCCAATCCTTGGGCTATATTTGGCCACCCTTTTGGGCTATTTTTGGTCACCCTTTATGGGCCATGTTTGGCCACTTCCTTAGACTACCTTAGGTAGAATTTTTGGCCTATTCTTGGCCTATATTCTAGGACATTTGGGGCCCATTTGTGGCATTATTCCAAGACAATTTTAGAGATGTTTTGGGGTTGTTTTGGGAGCCATTTTTGAACATGACTTAAACTATTTTGAACATTAATTGGGAGGGATATTTGATGACATTAGGAGACCATTTTGGTTAAGTCAATTAGTAAGTCTTCATTTCTAATTTTGGGGGAAACATTGGGAAATGAATGCATAATCAACTAAATCCATCTTAATGGCCTTTCATTTACTTTTCTTATTTCATTTCACTCACTCTCCGAGTTTGTGTAAATTCAGGGCGTGACATACCTAATACAAGTCAAACATGTTGCTTATTATAAATATAAAACATGAATCCTAGTACCTTCAACTTCTCTCTAAAGGGTAAGGTTGTCCTATCCCATTCGTGAATGCACAATTTACATTGCAATTAGCAGCAAATCAAATGCTCGATTCCACTAGGAGAAAATTTTGGCAGCATCTCCCTACGGCTCTCCAAGTACACGAGATAGATGTTACCATGGCTAAATATGTGCCCAGTGAGAAATAGGAGACTGTGCTGAAATTTTCTCATAATAGAATATTCAAGCATGTGCTATTGATTGCAATTCAGATTTATGCATTCTCAAACTGTCCTACTCTAGACAATTCAAGAATCGATTTTCTTACACAAGAGCCCAATCACGATTAAATTTCGCGATAAGATTCATGAGTGATGAAAATGACTCCCGAACGGGGCTAGGCTTACATGAATGCAATTATACATTAAGTTAATGATCATTTAGTTATAGACAATACACATTTAATTTACCTAACCTTTTACTAATCAAGTAGATTCCAAATGCTATTTTTAAGAATTCGTGTTTATGAAACCTCAAACTTGAACTGTGCATGTGAAAAATGTCACTCTTACCAATGATCTTAATCGTGGATCACTCAATTTTTTTGAGTAAATAAAGAACGAAAAGTGATAAATGATTTTGTTAAACTAATCTACCACTCTACATGCACCCACTCCAAGTATTCTAGTTGCTTTAAGGTAATCAAATGAAGACAAAAATAAACAAAAACTGAATGATTTACAGCCCTTTAACTAATCCACAATTTTTTCACATACAAAGGTATAGTATATAAGTTTATTGCAAGCTAGACAATACCAAATTTATTACAAGCAAGTGTTAATTAAAAAAAAAACATTACATTTGTACGTGGTGCATAACTAAAGAACGTGATAAATTTATTATTATCATATACATATAGGATAAATATTTCACATTCTAATCCCATAAACACAAATTGATCATATGAATTAAATTTTTTTTCCCGATATAAAAAATAGCCATGAAATATTTTTCATTTCACGTTAGGGCTATTTAATATTATTTGTATATGATATTGTTATGATTAGGGTTTGTTTTCATATCTATATTGTTGTAATTAGTACAAAGGCCCTAACAAGGTAATAAAAAAAAAGTAGAAATAAATATAATGGTGGAAGCCTTTTTATTAGTTATTTCTTTTCTTTTCCACACATTTTTTTTGAGTCTTTATGTGTCTATACGTAGACACGTCTATAAAATTTATTTGTACACAAGTCAAAGCCAAAATTTTGCTTGACACCAACAGATTCTACATAAACTAAAAACTAAAATAAAGTCACCAAAATTAAAAACATGTAATCACTGTTATTGTAAAAATTAAGCTAACACCAATGGAGTCAACAAACTTGTATTGGAAAAACTCTTATTGAAGAAAAAAAAAAAAAGGAAAAGAAAAGGCAAGCAAAAATCTCTCTCATATTCTTTCTTACATAAATATATATATATATATATAATTAATTAACTAACTTGAAAAGTATAATAATGCAACATGATACACACAAATTTTAACATTTTTTAGAACATCAATCAAACTGAAGTTTACTGTAATTTAGTTTCCACAAACCCACCCAATCTTAAGATTCTCGAAAACATAATTGATAAATTCAAAAATTTCTAGCCCTAGAATTCAGAATTCTTTATTTCAAAATGAAACATATGTATGTAAATGTGTGTATGTGTGTGTATACATATATATATGTTTGTAATTGAGAACAGGGCTTATGGAGAGAGAAAGTGAGAGTTACCTTCGGCGCTAGAAGCGTGGTCGTTGCTGAATAGGCCATTTGCCATCGTCAAAACCGTGGTCGTGATTGGGGAGTGAGAGTGACAGAAAATGAGAAAAATTAGGGAAATAGAGAGAAGAAGAAACTAGGTTGCGGCTAGGAAAAACAAATTGGGGACTTTTTAGCGACGCACACCGAGCGTCACTAATAAGTCCTTGTGTATCACCAAAAATAACCTAAAACAACGTCGTTCTACTAATTAGACTATTAGCGACACCACATGTGCATTGCTAATAATAATTACCTTTAGCGATGCCCGTGCGCGTCGCTAATAATCATTTTTTGTCGTCAAAACATGCATGCCCATTTTTTCGTGCAGGGAACTTTTTTTTTACTGCTTTTTAGCAACGCACGTAGTGTCTTTTAGCGATGCTTTACTGAGCATCGCTAATAATGTGCGTCGTTAAAAATATAATTTTTTGTAATGCCATAACTGGCTTGGAAACGAAACAATCAAGGTAGGTTGTTCTGAACCTCTATCTCCCCAACGGATCAAAAGGACGAACCTACCTTGTACACAATCCCAATCACAATGAATCAGGATCAACTACTTCAAATACTAGCCGAAATTAGAAACAACATAGTCGATCATAAAGAGGAATCTCTTGGACTGTCCAAGAGTTATCATAGCAATAGTACCCACCACCTTCACCTCCAATAGGGCCCAATAATGTTTAGCCCAACCCACAACAATTACCAGTTATATCAATTACCAAATCCACAAAAATTTCCTCCAATACTGGTTTAAGACTTGCCTCCACAACATCAACCAATTCAAAATCTAGTTGCCCATGATCCTTTAGATTAGGCTGAACAATATGGGCCCACCAAAGGACTAAAACCCTATGATGAGGCTCTTCTTAGAAGGCTCGAGAAGATAGAAACCCTAATTTACAAGTCAAATCATGGGCATGACATGATCAACATCCATAAGTTGTTTCTCTATCCCGAGTATGTTTGCCCCAAAAGTTCAAAATGCCACAATTAGATAAGTTTAATAAGACCACGTGCCCAAAGACCTATCTCAAGCTCTATGTCACATTATGCAACCACTAGGGGCTACAACTAAACTGATGGCTCAAATGTTCCACCAAACCCTTACTAGGGCAGCTCTCTATTAGCTCTTATACTTGGAAGAGCCCATAACCAAAGACTAGGAACAACTCTATAATGCCTTTATCAAGCAATACAAGTACAAAAATGAGTTAGACATTAAACTCAGGAACCTTGAGACCACAAAACAAGAGCCCAATGAAACCTTATCTACTTTCATCACCAGATGGAAAGTCAAGGCAACCCAAATGGTCAACAGGCCGAGTGAGGTTAAACAAGTGTAAAAAGTGAAGAATAGCTTATAACTCCCACCTCTAGTAAAATAGGAAATTAGGGATAATGTGTTGAAAATTATAGCAATAAAAGAACCTTTTCAAACTCTTTGAACATTAAGAAGAAACATGACCTAAACTAAGGTTAGAAATTAACCCAACCCAATAATGGGTCGTAGCCCTAGTTAAACAATCAGCCAAAGTAGAATTAAAATCAAACCTAACCAAGAGTCAACCTAACCTAACCTACGTTAGTAAGATTAATGGGTTAAGTGACCAATACATCATTAACCTAAAAATGAGGCAAATATTACATCAAACATTAAAAATTATTAAATAAAATAATTATGGAAAATAGAGAAAAATGCAAAATAAATGCATAAAATTATTAAAAATGATAGAAAATATATAAAACATCATGAAAATCATGTGACCTACACATGACACTAGGAACCCCAAATACATACACTTAAGTGTGTATATAGGTGCAAAAATATATAGAAATAATTATGAAGAATCAGGGAAAAAAAGTAATGAAATAATGAAATAATTATTCCTCATGTATATATATATATATATGAATATCATAGGAGGAAATTAGTTAAGTATATACATATATAAATATATACATACACACACAGTGTGTATATGTGTGTGAGTATGTGTGTGAATGTGTGTGTGTGTTTAAACAATAAGAGATGAACTTAATTTGAGCCACCCCAACCCATATGGGATCACATGAGGGTCGGTTGCACATGAGAAAACTGAAGATAACAGTTGCAGCTTTGCGCCTACTGACCCCAACCAGTGAAGATGTTTGGAGTATATGGGAGGTAAAGAGAGAGAGAAAGCTTCCAATGGAAGGCTCACTTGGGCGACAATATGTGAATATATATGTATATATATATATATGTATATGCATACTACAAAACCCAAAAGGATTATACAGAATGAGAGCGGGAGGGAGGAAAGAGCTGTAGAGACAGAGAATGAAAGAGGAAGAAAAATCCTAAAAGATGGAGAAAGTGGAGAGAGAAACAACATAAATGGCTAAACTTGTAATAATTCTGACCCTTCTTAATTCTCATTGATGTATTCAATTAAATTATGGAACATTGCTGAAAAGCTGAATCAGAATGATAGAGAAAAACCCTATAATAGGCTATCAGTCACCATTAACAAACCTTGAGAGATGAGTCAAAAATTAATCGAAACCAAATGAGTTTTAACGACTAAAACTAGAATTACGTGAGATAAGGATTATGAAACAAGAAAAATTAGGTTAAAAGGACCTAAGACCACTGAGAACCGAACCTAAACAGAGAATGGTTGATTTTGGAAACCTAAGGAATTGAGCAATAAGCTCATTTATAAGAACTAGTAAAGAACCCTTAAGAACAGAAGATCACAACAAACAGAAGCTGATTTCATGAAGAAATGAGTAAGATATAGTGGGATATTTAGAAATCTCAATGGACAATGGATTAAGCTTTCAAGCTCAATCTAAAGCCCCAAACCAATGCCAAATAATTTCCTAAGGTGCCAAAATTAGTTTAGAATCGAAAACATGTCAAAAATGGGTCTGAAACTGAACGAATTAGCACTTGAAACCATTAGGGTTTTGCATAAATAGTGGCCTCTCAACGAAGACAATGATGAACAGTGTAGTCGGGCCATGTCTTAGGACAAAACGGGTTTAGGTATTGGCCGCATTTTAAAACGGGTTTAGACTTAATTCATACAATGTCGTTTTGAAACGTTTAAGCACTGACACCATAGTGACGCCATGATGTGTTAAACCAGCTGGACCGGTCGGCTCTCAAGGTTTTCTTCACGGTTCATTTGCATTATAACTGGACCGATTGGATTTTAGAAGAGATTTTAAGGAAACTCTAAATTTAACTACTGAACCAGTGAGTTTAGCTCAACACTTCTGAACCAAAATTCCTTAAAATTGAGTTTTGACCCCAAAGTTTTAAGAAAATTACACTTAGCCCTAGAAAATAAATTCATAATTATTTTAAAAATCCTTTAATAAATTAGAAAAGTACTAAAATGCCCTTAAGCCTAAAATTGGTCAAACAAATGCCAATTAAAATACAAGAAGAGTCTAATCCAACATTGTTGGGCGAAGTCCAATTTAGAAAATTAGACATTAAAATGTATGAACGGATAAACTGGAATAATTCCAAATGTGTCCTAAACAATGACTACGAGGATACCCACCTTAACATTTTTGGACGTTCCGAACTCAACAATGGGGTCCGTTTAGTTAAACGAGGTACCAAAAATACAGATATGTAGAAATGTGAAATTTCTAAACTACCCATAGTGTTATATGGCTATGAGACTGATCGAAAAAATTAGAAAAGGACATGCCTAACATTGTTGGATGCTCTAATCCTAATAGTGAAGTCAAATTAAGCAGCCGAGTACCTGAAGTCTGTCTCGCATGAAAGTGAAAAATTATGAAAATGCCCTTAGACCTAAAATAAGCTATAGGAAGGCTAATTTAGCTCCGAGAAAGGCTAAATTTTTTATCTTCGACATTCGAAAACCAACAATGATGTCTATTTGAAAAAAATAGAAGATCAAAATGAATTAAAAAATGATAAATACGTCTTTAAAACTTAATGAACTACTAGAAGAGTATAGAAAGTAAATATGAACCCATAACAATGTTTATAGGAACCTCTAAGTCCAAAAATAAGTTTCGCGTAAGATAATTAGGTACTAAGACACGAGATATAAATGGTAAAATTATCGAATTACCCTGAAGGCCTAATTAGGCAATTAGATGAATTCAGAGACTAAACGAAGGACTTACCATATAATTAAATGACCCTCTAGACTCAAAGATGAAGTTTGTTAAGGTAAATAAAGGATCGAACAGTATAAGACATGTAAAGAGCAAATGAACAAAAGGCCCCTAAGGGCTAAAGTAAGCCACCAAAAGGAATAAGAAGTGCTACGAACCCTAATTAAAGACCATAAGGGAATCCTAAATAGCAAAACTAAGTCCATAAGAGACTAAGAACATTAAGTAAGCAAAGATTTAAGTTGAGATCTATACTGATGTAGTATCAATGTATTATAATCCATGATTTAGGATCACCAATGTAACACCCCCGACCTAATTAACAAATAATTAGTGTAAACTAAAAAGACGTTAACAACATTGACGCATAATCTTATCGTGTCAAGTATTAAGAAACAATACTTCTTAAAATTGTCAAAAATAACACAATTACGATAAGAAGACAAAAGTCAAAAGACTAGTACTAGTAACATAAAATAATGTTAGCTAGTGACCAAAAGTTAATAAATGAAAATTTATTTAAGAAGACATAATGCAAGATGATTAAAATCAAAGAAAAAAAGGAAATGTAGGCCAAAATGGTGGCCCAAGGATTTGAACCCAAGACCAAGAAAAAAAAAAAAACTTGTGCCAAAAAGTATAGCCACTAGGCTATCAGCATTTTTGTGTTATATAAGCCACATAATATGTATATAACCTATAAAATGTTTAGAAATATTCAGAAAAATGAATGAGGTGTCTAAACCCCATTGGACCAACACCTCGGCCAATCCACTCACATGTAGCACAAAGCCCATATAATATATACATCAGTTGTGTAAGCGTGTGTGAAAAGTGTATTTCAAATCATCCGACCATATGATGTTTGGCTAAAGAAAGAGAAAGAGAAAGAAGAAGAAAAAGAAAAAGAAGAAGGAGAGAAAAGGCTTGCATACAACTCTGAGGTAAACTCTAAGAAGCCTAGAAGCTCAAAACTGTGAGCCAAGGAGAAGGAGATTCACCGTTTAGAGGTAAAAACTCAAGAACTGAATTTCTCTCTCTAGAA
This sequence comes from Nyssa sinensis, assembly GCA_008638375.1. Taxonomy (NCBI): domain Eukaryota; kingdom Viridiplantae; phylum Streptophyta; class Magnoliopsida; order Cornales; family Nyssaceae; genus Nyssa; species Nyssa sinensis. Next base: position 14,158,912 of record CM018033.1, on the reverse strand, counting down.
ATATTTTTCGTCAACTTTCTATTTAATAAAAACTAGAAAGTATAAATGTTCTTATTGGTATCATATTATGATTTAGGGGTAAGAATAAGATCTAGAAAGGCCTTAAATAGTAAAATATCACATGACCCACCATTGATGACCTTAGAAAGTAGGCCTGAACCAAACTCTATTTTGTGATTAGGGATCAAAACTAGGCTAAAAATGAAGCATAATGCAAAAAGAATCAAGTTGTTTGGCACCAAGATGAGCATTTACTAGGTAGTTGCAGGTCGAAGGATAATCGACCAATCCATCAAAATGATGTTTAAGATCGGATTTGAAGCCATATAACTGTAGGAAATTAAAAAGGAACATAAAGGCTCAAAAATACAAAATTTGGTAAAAAAATGAGTGACCAAAATAGTCACCGGAGAATCAGGTAAAGGCCCTTCCAACCACCACAATGAGATTCGAGGGGCACAAATGCTTCTTAAAGACTCTAAAACATGTTTATAAGAGTCTAGGAACAAAAAATAGCCAAAACAGTACAGGAAAATGGGTTTTAAAACAAAACAAATTTCCAATTTTCAGCCATCGTTAATAGAGAGTGTGACCAGAGGTTTGCCAAAAAAATAAAAGAGAAGGGAACTGTTCATGGGTCGGATCGGTTTTCGAATTCGGGTCGGAACTTGCCCAGGCGCAAAAAATGGTTAATTAAATCTACGTTGTTTTGAGGGCTTTGGTTTAATTTAAATGAAATTTGGGGTGTTTGGCAACAAGGACAAGAACCCCTGATTTTATAAACCTGTTCGAACTTGGGTGTAACACCCCAACCTGATTAGTAGAAATTAAGTCACTAATTAAATATCAGGGACTTAAGAAAAACTTGACCAAGAAGACAAAGACAATAATAAAATAAAAATATGACTAATAAAAATAGTACATGAGGAAAATAAAATAACAAGGCTTCGACTAACGAAGTCAACATATGAAGAGCATAAACAAAATTTCAAGACTTTGATTTATTAAATCGATACGTGAAGGAAATGGATAAGAATACAAGTATACAAGAAGAAAATGAGAATAAAGCAAAAAATAGGGGAAAAAATAGGATAAAATGTAAAAATGCCAAATAAGGCCTAAGAAGGAAAAATGATGAAAAATAAGACCAAAATGATGGCCCAAAGTTTTGATCCTTAAACCAAAAATATGGAAAGACTTATACCCAAAAAGTAAGTCAATTAGGCTACAGCACTTTTATGCTATATGTCTCACCCAGTACATATATATGCAACATAAAATATGAAATTAGATCGCATGCAGAATATATATATATATATATATATATACATGAATTCATATACACCTAAGCTATATATATAGGCACATGAGTGCCTATTGCGTGTGAAGGCTTCAAAAATAGAAACACAATCAAGTGTTATGTGTATATAGATGTGTATGTGTGCATAGCGGAGGCAGACTTCAGTGTTGCATGTAGAGAGAGAGAGAGAGAGAGAGAGAGAGGTAGAGAGAGCAGGAAGAAGAAGAAAGGAAGAAAGAGGAAGAGAAGATAGCTACATGCAAACCTAAGAGAGGTGCAAAGTCGAACCTAAGGGGAAGGAGACCCACAGTAGAGGTAAAAACACCCAAAAAAAAAACCAATATTTTTCTCTCAAGTAAACATAGATTTTTTTGCTATTTATTGAGGGGTAAAACACATGCATGTGAATATTATGATAATATATATGTTATACATGAGTAAAACAAGAATAACCAAGGCAAAAACCACAAAATAGTAGAACCGCCATGGATGGACCTTGAAACTGGGTTTGAAACAAAGTTGAGTTAAATCTATTTTTGGGAATGGGATCAAAAGTCAGGTGAAAATGGAACACCATGCAAAAAGAATTGGGTTAAATGGCTCAAAAATGAGCATTATATAGGTAGTTGCAGGTCTAGGTAATAACTGGCTTAATCCATAAGCTAGTGTTAAATAAAATTTTAGAATCGTGAACGTATAGGTCTCTGTAAATCATGAAGAATAGGCCAAGAATTGGCCAAAATGGTTAAGAAATGAGTGAGAAACCCGAGGTGATCGAAAAAGCGGGGGCTTGGAAAAATCCATCTATTCGGCGGGATTTAGAGAGTGAAATCAGTCTTAAACTTACCAAAAATGTTTGATTTATGTTTTGGTGTCCAAAAATAGGCAAATATCGCAAGGAAAATGGAAAAAACATTTCCTAGTTTCCGATCACCGGCGCCAAAGGGGGTGACCGGAGGTTTGCCGAAAAAATGAGGGGGAAGAAGCCTGTTCGGGTCGGGTCAGTCGGATCTGGTTCCAAGTTCTGGTTGGAACCCGCCCAGGCGCAAAAAGGGTAAACCAAAGTTGTGCCATTTTGAGCCTTTTGTTTTAAAATTAAAACAGAAATGGAGTGTTTGGATATGAGAATAGGAAATTGATTTAATGCCCCTATCCAATACCAGGGCTATCCTATCCCTATTTAGCTCCACTGTCCACTGTTTGGCTTAAGGAAATCAGGAAAAAATAAGGGGAGCCCGCAGCTCCCCAGTTTCGAACCCAAGACGTGTGTGCATGTGAGACTTAAGCCCCATGTGGGGACCACTGTGCCTCTGTGGCACATGTGTTAATATTTACACAGTATAATATATAATATTATATTAAGTAATTAAAGTAATTTAATTATTGTAATAAATCTTGATACCCAAATAAAATAAAAGGATAATGTAAATTTATTATTTTGGGCATTCTGGACCTAATGGCGGGGTCCATTTTATGTGACACGACTTCAAAAAATTAATACACATAAAATCCAAATTACCATTTTGCCCCTAAATATGCCTGAAGCCAAATGAAAATCTAAGAAGGTCTAAATTGACTTTCTTCAACGTTTCGAATCCAACGGTGAGGTCCATATTATCAAATTGGGTACTGAAAAATAAGGCATAAGTAAATGCACAGTTATAAATTGCTATGAGTAGTTTGAGTTAAAAGGAATAAGACCTATCCTAAGAAATTACGATTAACACAGTCTAAGAATAAGTTAAGAACAGCAATAAGTGATAATTTGAAGTAAATGTGGAATTAATAAATTCTTCATAAATTGTTCTTAGGAACTACAAGGGAAAAACGGAAGGCACACCAATAGCGCCGACCCCAAGGACAAAGGTGAGTAATCCTGTACTTTGAAGTGGAGGTTTTAATCTCCATGGATTCGGAAGTGTTCTAAAGTTCAAAATTCCTGAAGTATTCAAGTTCTAAATTCCTGCATTTATATGATTCAAACTATAACTGTTTCCATTTTAAAAATTCTATCTTGACATGCAAGTTAGCTTGTTTATATTGCTAACTTTCTGTAAGTTTATGTTCCAGCATATTTACGTTAAATGCAAAATTTTATTAAATGTCTCTCTAAAAATAAATGTCTTTCATTCTAGCTATGCTTTAAATATCCCTGTTTATCATGGTTAAATACTCTGAAGCTTATGTGTTAAATATCCTGAATTTGTATATATTCCAAGTATTTGAAGACTGTTATAAATTCATGAAAGTCATGTTTTGAATGCTCCCGAAAAACATCTACTTGAATAAGTCATATTTCAAATGCTCCTGAAAAGCATCAATTTGAAGAAGTCATATTTCAAATGCTCATAAAAAGCATATATTTGAAGAAGTCATGTTTTAAATGCTTTTCAAAAGCAACTACTGGGAGATCACGCTTTAATGCTTTTAAATAGCATCTATTTGTAAATAAATGTTTTTACATGCCTCTTGTTTGCGAATTGGTAATGCAAGATAATCGTGCATAAGCACTACGAGTTTGTGAAGCCCTTCGGGACTCACATACGAGTAAAATGACCAGTAGAAGGTTTATCCCTCAGGTATATGATATTTCCACAAGAAGTAAAACTAGAATCTGGTTCGAAATGGATTCTTTTGTTAAAAAGTGAAAAGATGTTACGTTCGAAAATGGCAGCAGGTTTATCCCTCATTTTTCTAAACATAATTACGTGTTTTGATTTCATAAACAAAAGATTCATGTTTTCAAAAAAAAATGATAGAAGGTTTTCGAACCCCCATTTAATTGAGAAGGATTTTTAAAGAAATGGTTCGGTTTTAAAATAACAAAGGGTCATACCCCCTTATTACGAGAAAAATGATTTTTGTTCATTCTATTAAGAAGCAAATGATTTAAGCTCTTTTGGTCACAATTGGCCACCTTATACATGTTTACAAGTTTTCCATTGGATATTATATACCTCACTCGAATGCCTTTAATGTTTCATGTTACGTGTTTTGAAGATCCTTATACTCTATATACGTGAAATATCTATTTTATCCAAATGCTTTAAAGTGCTTCGTGTTACGTGTTTTTGAAGTTTCCTATGTCCTATATTTGAAGAAATATGTGCCTAGCCTGAATGCCTTGAATGTTTCATGCTATCTATTTTAAGAATCATGTATTATGTATTTGAAGTGTACGAGCAACTAGTAGTGAATGTTTTTATAAACTCTCTTAATCACTAACCTACTACCAGTTGAAAACTCATGACAAGGTACTAGAATTACTCATGAGCTTTTCATAAGCTCGCATGGATTTGTTACCCATGACTCTTTCAAGTGATGAAAATGGTTGGGAGCCTTACCCATATTGAGGAAGGGCGTAGGGACCTCCACACATGACTTAGCAAATTTTTAGGAATATTAGGACCCATAGTCGGTCAACTTTTGTAGTAATGAAATTCTGGACAATATTGTAATTAAGCCCTTATGGGCAATGGACATGTAATGTAATATGTATAACTTTAAAAGTTTTAGTATGCTCTGAATGTTTGACATGTTTACCGTTTTGAAGAGCAGTAGTACCGGGAAGATGTGCAAAAAATATAGAAGAAGAAAAACAAAATTTTCACGCTTCTGCAATTGCAATCCTGGCCACACCAATGTCCGGCACCGCTGCTTCTGGTCCACATGCCGGCCTCTAGGCCGAAAGGTGGAGGTCGTTTTCCCTTAATCTGCACAGGGTAGGTTTTGGGTCGTGACATTGGGATATCCTATCCCTAGATGGACCTCTTGTCCGCTATTTGGCAAACTAAAAATCAAAAAAAAAAAAAAAAATAGGGGAATCGCAGCTCCCCAAGATTCGAACCCCTGACCTCTCACACGTGAGAAACCAAATATTCATGCGTGTGCCACTATGCCACCATGGCACTTATGTAATAAAATGAATAATATATAAATATATTATTAAATAAAAATAATTAATTTAATTATGAAAAAATGTTCCATCGCCCAAACAAAATAAAATGATAGTGTATCCTAACTTTTTTCGCCATTCTGGATCCAATGGCAAGGTCCACTCTAGGAGATGGAATCCCAAAAATTAAGACACGTAAAATATAATAACTACAATTTTACCATTCATGATACCTGAAGCCAAATGGAAGTCCGAAAGAGTCTAATTTGACTTTCTTCGACATTCTGGACCCAACAATGAGGTCCGCATTGTCAAATTTGGTACTAAAAAATAAGACACGTGAAAGGTAATAATTACCAAAATACCTTTGAGAACACCAAAGTCAATTAAATGTCATAGATAGCATATTCTGACTTTCTTTGACATTCCAGACTAAAGAGAAGAGTCCATTTTGGGGAATGAAGCACCGAAAAATATGACACATGAAAGCATAAATTACGAAAATGCCCCTAGGCTTAATATAAGCTATAGAGGTGCAAAGTAAGATCCGAAAAAGCTTAAACTGATTTTCTTCGACACACCGAACCTAACGGTAATGTCTTTTCAAGAAACATAAGGCCCGATAACAAATCAAAAAATGACGAATACATCCTTAAGACTAAATGAAGCTACCAGAAGAATATTTATGAAATTAAAAGACATATATTAATGTTTTAAAGACCACCCAGAGTCAAAAATGATGTCCCCATAAGAAAACGATGAACCGAATGAAATGATACGTAAGAGACAAAATTACTAAAATACCCTTAAAGGGAGAATAAGTTTCAGAAAGGGACCCGAAGGAGAGTATGGGATTTGTTTTAAGGTTTAGAGGGCCACCGAATCTGAAAATGGAACCGGTCAAGACTAATAACATCGAAAAGATAGCGATTAAATAAGATCATATGTTTATTCTAGTATTGAATTCAATTTAATTTGTGAACATAAGATTACCAGCAAAGGAATAAGGATAAAACAAGTGCCAAGACAAGTAAAGTAAACAAGTGAAGGAAAGACTGTGGACTCTGGCCCACATTTGAGTAATCTTGGACTTTGAAACGGAGGTTTTAACTCCATGATTCCTAAAATGTCTTAAATTCAGTTCCTGTATTTACATGACTCGTGTTTTAAATATGCTACTTGTTTCCATTTTTAAATACTATCATGATCTGTGAATGTACTTGTTGTAAATGTCGATTGTTTATAAGTTCTTACTTTAGCATGTCTATTTTAATTGCAAAGTTTTTTTAAATTCTTCTCGAAAGTGAATATTCTATTCTAGCCTTATTTTAAATACTCTAAAGATTATGTTTAAGAACTATGAAGACTTTGTTAAAGTATTTTTGAAAGTTCTATTTAAATGCTCTTTAAAAGCATCTACTTGGAAAGTTAAGATTTAAATGCTCTTGAAAAGTATCTACTTTGAAAGCTATGTTTAAAATGCTCTCAAAAAGTAACTATTTGACAAGTGGCTTTTAAATAACTCTGTTTGTGAACTAATAATGTAAGATAAGGAATGCATAAGCGCTTGTAATTATGAAACACCTGGTAGAAGGTTCATCCCACAAGTAAGAGGTTCCCTCATGTTCTAGTCATGTATTAACATAAATTATACTGACCTCATGCTAAGCTTAAAGTCTAGATCGATAGGGATTCTCGTGTAAAGTGAAAAGATGATAAATTATGAAATGGTAAAAGGTTTTTAAACCCCCATTTACGTGAAAAGGGTTTTAAATGGCCCCACTTTTAAAATGATAAAGGGTCATACCCTCCTATTTACAAGAAAAGGATTTTATCCTCGTGTTTACAAAAAAATGATTTTTATCCTCCTTTTTACAAGAAAAGGGTTTTATCCTCCTATTTAACAAGTAAAGGATTTAAATTCCCTTGGCCACCAAATGGCCATCCTGTACATGTTTACAAGTTTTCTACTACATATTAAATGTTTTACTCGAATGCCTTGAATGCTTCGTGTTTTATGTTTTGAAGATTCCTATATTCTGTATTTGATGAACTAAATACCTAGCCTGAATGCCTTGAATGCTTCATGTTATCTATTTGAAGATTCCTGTATTTTGTATCGTGAAATAAATGCTTAGCCTGAATGCCTTGAATGCTTCATGCTATCTATTTCAAGATTCATGTATTTTACATCATGAAATAAATGCCTAGCCTGAATGCCTTAAATATTTCATGCTATCTATTTAAGATTCTTATATTTTTGCATTTGAAGTATATGAGCAATTGGTAGTGGTTATTTTATAAAATCTGTTACTTAACCCATTGTTAGTTGGAAATCTATGACAAGGTACCAGAATTACTCACGAGCTTAGTGAAGCTCACATGAATTTATCTATGATATGTACAGGTGATATGAAGGTGGGGTATGAGACCCACAACCATAGTGAAGTACAAGTTCAGAAGTGCGTGAGGTATGGGACTCACGGGTATAGTGATATAAAGTTCAAAAGTGCGTAAGGTATGGGACTCATGGGTAAAGTAATATGAAGTTCAGATGTAAATGTGAGGTGTGGGACCCACAGTGATTGTAATGATAAATGTAATGTATGTTTCAAAAAATAATTTCTAAGCAATCTAGATACTGTAAGGAATAGTATAATATGTGTAATTGCTTCTGTTGTAATATTTGAACTTGATGTGATATATGAATGGAACGGGTTTGGTTTGAGAAAGAAATTCCACGATCACGGACCCCTAATCCACACAGGGTGGGTTTCGGGTTGTGACAACCAACAAGGAAATAAAGATAAGATAAATGCCAAGACGAGTCAAGTAAGCAAGTGAATGTGGACTCTAGACCACGTGTGAGTAACCCTAAACCTTGAAGTGGATACATTTTTCATGAAATGCAGTTCTTTTATAATTTTATAACATATTTCAGATTACAATGTTAAATCTTTTAGCTTTATGATAGTTTTCATAATACTATGAAAACTATTTGAATTTCATTCATTTAAGTAGCGTCTCTTTAAATTTTTTACAGCATGGATAGCCAAATGAAAGTTTCGTAAACATGTTTTAAATGTCATGAATCCGATTGCGAGTAAAGAGCCAGTCAACATGAACTCGACTAGGGGTAAAGAGCCAGTTAACATGAACCTTATCGGGGATAAAGAGCCAGTAGACATTAGATAAGTCATTATAGCAGGCAATGTAAGCCATGAGCTCTAAATTATAGTACAGTCACCATGTGACAACATATGGTCCCAAGGGACAAGCTTTAAGAATATTTTGATATGTACTATTTTATCTTTGTCATTTTTAGCTACAGATTTTATGATATGATGTTTTTTCTTACAAAACAATCTGGCATAAACTCTTACATGATTTTGAAAATAATCTTGCAACCCTTAATTACTTGTTATGTTTAAATAATGTCAATAACTTTTAGTACAGCTTCTTTTAACTACTATCCATGAAAGTTTATAAAAGTTACGAAAGTTTACAAAAGGGGTTTCCAAATACTTATAACTAGGCACTGGTGTTACTTACGATCTTTTCATTAAGCTCACAAGGTTTTATCCCTATATTTTAGGAATGACTAAGAGTTTATAAATCTAGATGCTAGTAAGCTATGATAAATAGAGACTCTAGCTAGAAGAGGATTAGTATCCTAGTTACAGAAATATTGACCTAAAGTGATAGTTACTAGAATAATGTGACAGTTTAGAGAAAGAACAAGTGAGTGATGTTCATCAATGATGTAATAGTTCAAATACTCGTGTGTAATGTAATGTTAGGCTCACATTATTATAACTCTAATGTTATGTTACTTATACGCTGTATAGTATGACTCTATTCAAACAAGAATTTTATAAACTTGGATTCCGCTGCACGATTTTATATGATCGAATACAATCTACTTGGATATGTAAAGAGGCCTTTGGTTAAACACATCATCAATATGCTACAAAAGGGTTAGTGTATTGGCAAGATGCCTAGCAAGCCAATCATTATCCTTAATCCGCATAGGATGGGCTTTGGAAAGTGATAGAACTTGCTTCCTATCAATCGCGAATCATTTTTAGCCCATTCTTTTGAGACTTTCAAAGCTCTTATAGGGGCTGGAATCTAGATTGATGATGTAATTAATGATGAAACATTGAAGAAGCCCATATTAAATTCACAATCAAGACCCAAAATGGGTATCTATTTTTCTTGAGTTTACGTTCGCTTTCTTGAAAGCTCTACCAACGAGGGGTTCTCTATAGACACCTCATTTTGTAATCCTTGATTGTATAGGGGTAAATCTATAATTTCATAACTCTCTTATGGCATTTCAGTCATTTTGTAGCATATTTTGAGAAATCCCTCGATTAGGGGTAATTTCATCATTACTAAAATATTTCCCATCTAGGGTATTTTGGTAATTTCACACACAATTTGTTTCTTCGGGGTATTTTGGTCATTTCATAGATTTTTTACCCCCAAAGGTATACTCGTAATTTTAGACATCTTTTGGTCCTCAAGGGCATCCTCAGTTAATTTTAGCATTTTTTTACCCTTTAAGGGGTATTTTGGTAAATGTTAGGGGTTTTCAACTTCTTATAGGTATTTCGATAAATTTGGCACCATTTTATAGCATTTTGGTAATTTTGACACAATCCTACCCCTAATGGGTCTCTTTTGCCCTTTGGAGGGAATTTTGGTAATTTCGGCCCCATTTTTTCCTTTGAGAGCATTTTGGACATTTTACCACAATCCTACCCCTATTAGATCTCTTTTGCCCTTTGGAGGGCATTTTGGTAATTTCAATACCATTTTTTCCTCTGAGGGCATTTTAAAAATTTTAGCACAATCCTACCCCTAGTAGGTCTCTCTAATCAATTGGAGGGCATTTTCGTAATTCTGCATCATTTTACCCCTGTAGGGATAATTTGGTAATTTTAACCCTTTAGTGACAAATTGAGCACATTATCATGCCTCGAGGGAAATTTGGTCATCTTTCATGTCATGGGGGATTTCTAGAGGTTCTTTACCAAATTGGGTACGATTTGGTAATCTTGAATGATAATTACCATTTTTAGGATTTATCATATGCATCAAATGAGGTTTATCTTAAATCTTATTGGTCCACGTGCCATGTTAGTCCATGTATCAATCCACATGTTGGTTCACGTGTCAATCCACATATTAGTCCATGTGCCAGTCCACATTTCATTTAGGTGTACTTGCATTCCCATTGGTCCACGTGTCAGTACATATGGCATATCCATGTGTCATTTGGGTGTTTCATGATTGGTCTACTTATGCTAGATTTCGTAGATGACATCTCATTGGTCCATATATATTTAGTATATTACATATATATGTTAGGAGTCTTTCCTTTAAAGAGTTTATTTAGGAATAAATTCCGTCTCCTTTAGTGAGTTTATTAAGGACTCATTTCCCTTAAAGAGTTTATTAAGAAATAAACTCCTCCCTTTAGAGATTTTATTTAGGAATAAACACCTCCCTTTAAAGGATTTCTCTAGGAATAGACTATCTCCATACTATGCCTATAAGTAGACCCCCTTGGCCACTATTCTAAGGGAGCATAAATCAATAACCATATACTATAATATTAGTCCTAGAGCTCTTTCTCTCTCTAGAATTCTTAGCTATAATTTCTCCCAAGGCCGAATTCATGCTCGATTAATGGTCTCCAATCAAAAAGCATAAGTCAAAACTCTACTCAAATAACGGTTCAGAATCAAACAATCCTAGCCGAAGTGCTATTTGATCATCAGCGACAAACAAGGTAAGAATCCTAAACCCTTCTCAAATCTCTTACCTAATTATTTCTTCTTCTATCACTCTTGATAGAAGAAAATGAACCGAAGAACTAAATAGCTCTAATTCCATTCTCTAAATGGATATGTCAAAAGCCTTTGGGCAAGAGTCAAATACTTTTTTCCTTTTTCTCGTTTATCTTTTATTTACATATACATGCATATCATATTTATCTTCCTTTACAGTCTTACTTTATTTATCATTGCAATTTCTCTTTTTTCTACTCTTTCTTTCTGATATATTTTTCAATAAAGAAGCCTTACATCTAAATATTTTAAGTCGGTCCATTCGGACTGGGCAAGGTGGGTGCCTAACATCTTCCCACTTTGTACCTTAGCCTCTGGATCTAGTTTTTCTTTGGTTTTATAGATTGAGTGTTTTATATTTATTTAACTTATATCAAGAGGTTTAGATTGTAACTAGGACCAAAGCTATGTAATTTCTCTCATTTGTTGTCCTTTTATAATGTATTCTCTCTCATGGATGTAAAGGATTTGTCTGTTTAAGTACCCAAAATAAGCTGGCGACCCCTCTCATCTCTCTTTACATCTTTTTAGGGTGTTGCTTCCCACCTTTAGGGAATGGGACAGCTGGATCACAAGTTTTAAGGGTCCTTTCCGATGGTTGCACTCACACAAACACTCACACTCCCATGTAAGTGTGTGTGTGTTAGTGTGTAAAAACCAATTGTGTGTATATGTGTGAGTGCATTCACAACCATGACAGCCCCAATTTGAGTCTTGATCTTTGCAACAAAACTTGATATTTTAGTGAGCTTTAGACCATTATTTGGAAATCAAGCAAGAACCACGACTGGGGATGTAGAAAACCAATAACGGCTAAAGGGGTGGATGATTGATTTTTTGTGAGATTTGAGTGAATTTAATCCACTAAGATGACTCAAAAAGGTTTTAAAATAACTTTAATGATGTTTGGAAAAGATGAAAGGGTGAGAGAATGCAAGAAAAATAAAGGAGAAAATTATGGTTTCAGACAGGGAACTCAGATAATAAGTATTGTTCACTAACTCGTTGAGTCAGATGAGTCATAACTGTTATAAACACCTCATTTTTAGACCCTTGATTTAATAAAGTTGGTTTCGCCATTTTTCATAAGTTGATACAATATATCACATCCAAGGATATTTTAGAAATTTCTCATTTCGCCCATAGATGGCATTTTAGTCATTTTGTCCATAGAAGACATTTTTGACAATTTGTTCACTTTTTCCATAAAGGGCATTTTGGTTATTTTGCCCAAAGAGGGCGTTTTCGACATTTTAGTCATTGTCCATAAAAGACATTTTGGTCATTTTTCCCATCAAGGGCATTTTATATATTTCGGTCATTTTGTCCATAAAGGAAATTTTGGTCATTTTGCCCATGCAGGGCATTTTTGTCATTTTACCCATGAGGGCATTTTTGTCATTTCGATCATTTTGCCCATGCAGGGAATTTCTGTCAGTTTTCCCATAGAGGGCACTGTAATCATTTTGCCCATAGAGGGCATTTTCGATATTTTGGTCATTTTGTCCATAGTGGACATTTTGGTCATTTCACCCATAGAGGGCATTTTTGACATTTTGCCCATAGAGGGCATTTTTGATATTTTGCTCATTATGCCTACTAAGGGCATTTTGGGCATTTAGCACATTAGGACCCTTGAGGATATTCTAGTTATAATGTCCACTAAGGGCATTTTAATAATTTTTAGTGTTTCCCTATCCATTAGAGATTGTCACGCCCCGAATTTTCATAAACCTGGGATTGAGTGAAATGAATTAAGAAAAATAAATAATAGGCAATTAAATGGATTTAGTTGATTACTCATTTATTTCTCCATATTTTCTCAAAATTTAGAATGAAAATTTGTTACTAGACTTACCCAAGATGGGTTTCAAATGCCAATAAAATATCTCCCCCAACTAATAGTCAAAATTAGTCTAAGTCGTGTTCAAGTATAGCCTCCAAAATATCCCTAAAATGTCTCTAAATATACCTTGGAACAATGGCCCGAATAGGCCCCAAATGCCCTAAGACATAGGCCAAGAATAGGTCAAAAAATCTACCAAAATTTGTCTAAAAAAGTGGCCAAACATGGCCCATGAGAGTGGTAAAATATGGCCCAATAGGGTGGCCAAACATGGCCCAAAAGGGTGGCTAACATGGCCTAGGGATTGGCCAAACATGGCCCAAAATGGTAGCCAAACTTGGCCTAAAAAGATGGCCAAACATGGCCCAAAAGGGTGGCCAAGGGGGTGGTGTCAAAGGCTGTCAGGCTGGGCACGCATAAGCAAGGCAGCAGGCAAGCGCGTAGGCTTGGAGGGGCAGGCGTGGCACGACATGGCACGCAGCGCACGCGCGTGGGGTTACGACTGTGGTTGGGGGCTGGTCTACTGCACTGACATTGTAGCAAAAGTGTATTTGCTACAAGCTAATTTTTCCATTTTCTGATTTTTTTTCCAAAGTGTTGAAAGTTGATTTTTCCAATTTTTAACCTACTTCTTCAAGATTTTAACCCCTACTTTTTGGCACTTTTCTCGGTTATTTATGGGCATTTTACACACCTAATGTCCCTTTTTAACTCATAAAATTTTGACATGGTCTCCTTTGCTTTCTAAGCATTTTCCACCTATTACTTTATAACAATTCATATATACAAGGATATATACATTCCACCCTCACTCAATGGCCACAAATTCATAGAAATTAAACATACAACTATTGTTCTTAACATTTACATGTGATGCACATTAAACAAAACATCTCATTTGTCATTTGGGTTTAAGCCCTTACATTACAAAATGGCCTAAGGCCTATAGTTCACTATTCTTCTAAATTAAACACAAATTATTTGGGCTTATGCCCATACATACAAAATGAAGCCCTTAGGACAAATATACTTCAAAATCTACTTTCTCCCTCCGTGCTCCAATGACTTCATCAACTTTCAAGTACCGGGAGCCTCATTTATAATATATAATTCTATAAAGGGTAAGCGCAACAGCTTGTATGACATAATGCTAATATAAAGAACAAAGTTAAGGCATGGCATGTGCAAAGTTTACATTTATAAGCTATATGACTTCTAATTCATCAATGCAATGTAATGGCAATATGCATAACACACCGATGGAACTCTATGCCAACCCATGTCTCGTTTCACGGTCCGCTCCCTTTGGATTAGCGAGTACTAGTCCTTGGCTAGATTTTGGGTTTTTCACCACAGGATCTACACCCTCATAATGCATAGCACCGAAATGCTCAACACACGCCATGTTTCTAAAGATTCACGTATGCCAAGATGCCTTGATTTTTCTATGCAATTTTAATGAGGCATTTATCAAACACATAGGGTATGCCTTAAATAATGCATCATACATAAAACAAACTATAACTTTTAAACCACAAAACTTTATCTACATGAACTTAGCATATAATCCAATAAATTACACATATAATCATGTTACATGTTCACAACTTAAACAAATTCTTAAAGATTACACAAATACACAAAATACCAATACATTGAGCAACCATAACTTTCAAACTACAAGACTTTTCCTACATGAACATAAGCTAGAATGCAATGAATTATACATATAGTCATATTACAAGTTCATCACTTCAACAAATTCTCAAAGAATACATAGGTACATAAGGTACCAACCCTAGGTTTTCAAAGTAACTATAAGCTAGGTGGTTCTCTAATAACAAATAAACACGTAAGTCATACAATTAACATATAAAAACACTCCTAAACTTATCCCTATTCTTTACTTAGCAAAATATCATACCTAAAAGGGTTTTTCTAAACCCTAGGGATTTGTGCTCACTATTTATCTGAACCAATCAGTAAGAACGTAGCCCTTGATGTGGGGAACAATTTCTTAGAAGAAAGCCTTGTGAAAATCCAAGCCTAGAGATGAGTTTTGAAAAGTTGAAAGTTGAAAAACTCTAGGTTTTCTTCACCTTTTTCTCCATGCACAACCTGCTGCTATATTCTCAGACCAATTCTGAGAAATTTATGTCCCAAGTGTTGTATTTATACTTAAGGGCTTAGGGGGTAAAAAGACCATTTTGCCCTTAATGAGTCAAGGACCCCGTTACACTACAACCCGTCCTGAAACATCTCAATTTGACATTCTGCTTTAACCAAAGTTCTTAAAATTATTTTAAATTATATTTTTCCAAAAAAATATTTTCCCCTGTTGGCGGTTGCGACCGAGCCCACTCAGGCCACCCGAGATGCCCTTTTTGAGTTCATTTTTCAAAAAATCTTGGTTTAGGCTCAAATTCTCACAGAAAGTGTATTTTAACATTCTAAGCATATCTCTCTTCTATGGCATACTCAAATTATACTTCTAAACATGACTTATGCCTAAATGATGCATGTTTAACGCCCTACCAGCAAATAGTACATGAATAGTGTCCTACCAGTAAAAATGAAAAATTTATCCTGATTTTTCAGATCTTTACAGGGATATTTTGGTAAATACTAAAGGTTACCCACCTTTTAGGAGTATTTCTATAATATTTGTGTTATTTTGCCATTTGAAGGGCATTTTTGTAATTATAGAATATTCTTATCCCATATAGGTTATTTTGGTCATTTATAGGCATACATGTAATTTTCATGTCATTTTACCTATATAGGGTTAATTTAGTAATTTTGGCCCTTAGGGACAATTTTAACTTTTTTATGCCTTAGTGGCATTTTTGTAATTTTTTTGTCTCTAAATTCTCTACCGAATTAAGGGTGATATAGTAAATATAGGTTTGTCCACCAAATCTTTGCCAAATTCCCTTCCTCCTTTAATCTAAGAGATTTACCATAGATTTGTGCACAAAATAATATCAATATCTAATTGCTTGCTCATTAAGCATTAATCTTGGTCATTCATTCATAGGATTCATTGTGAGCCTTTGGGTCAAACCTCCTTACTTTTTTCTTATAAATAAGACCCTCTGGCCACCATAATTTGAGGTTCTACATCATAATCAAATGATAGAAAAATTAAGAAGTCAAATGTTGTAGCAATAATCTCTATCTCTTTCATTTTTCTTCTCTCATATTTCTTGAAGCCTTGTTCTACACAAGCAATAGCTCTAATCCATTGAAAAAGGAGTTCTACACCACTGAAGATTCAATCTAAGGAGTTCAAGCTCAAGCCGTGTCTGATTCAACCCGAACAATCAGGTACGCTCCCTAAAACCCTGTTATTCTCTCTTTTCCTAATTTAATCTATCCTATCACTCTTGATAAAATAAATTGAATTTGAAAACTAGGTTAGCTCTGATTCCATTACTTGAATAAATATGTCAAATGCCTCATGGGCCCGAGTCTACTATTATCCTTTTAGCAATCTACTTTATATATTTTTATTATTATTTCATTCATGTCAATCTCTCTCTCACATCCCATCTCTCTCTATTATTATTATGTTTTTTTTCTTATTTCTTTCATGTCAATCTTTCTCTCTCCACTTCTTTTTTGGCTTATTTACTTCATCCCTACTGTTCATGGGAATGTTAGATACTAGACCAGTAGAGGAAAACTATTAAAGCACCACGAGATAGACAAAGACTTGAATAACATTGGTTTTAGATAGTTGTATTCACTCATTTTATATTGTAAAGGGTACATATACTCTTCTTGGATAGAATGTACATGTTGTATATTAGACCAATAAAGTCAACTATATACATTACTTTATTATATATTATCGATGAATATTTTGGTTTAGTTGCACCTGATTGTGATATATTTCATTAAATCCCGTTATGGGACTTGAACAAGTTTAAGCATGAGATCGAACCAAAACTTTAAGGAAAATTGTTTAAAGGAAAACCAACTCTAAAATAAACGGATTATATTGGATTCACTTGACTAAGATGATTAGTCTTAAGTCCTTCAAAACTGATGGCCTGTGGGTTTTGTTTATAAGAAAAAATAGAGATTTGACCCAAGTGTCTAAGATGAAATCCTAGTCTTAAGTCCTTCAAAACTGATGGCCTGTGGGTTCTGTTTATAAGAAAAAATAGAGATTTGATCCAAGTGTCTAAGATGAAACCCTAAGATGGAGGGTTAAGATCATGTCTTGAGTGATAATTATCTAATTAAATAAATAAATTATTAAATAAGAGTGACTATCCTAACTAAATGAATTAATAAATAATTATGACAATGCATAAACCAATAAAATTAGTGTCTATATGCAAGAGCCAATAAAATAAAAAAGAAATAAAATTTAAATGAAAAATAAACTCTAAAATGAAAACGTCCAGGTTCAATGTATCTCTATTTAAAGAAATATCAAGCAACCAGATTTATGGAAACACTAGAAGTGGAAAGTCCTAATTAAGCCTAAATAGACTACTATCATTCAAGATTACCAAATTGCCTCCAATTTGATGGAGAATCTCTAGATTGCCACAAGACATGTGAAATGACCAAATTAACCCCAATTCGTCACCAAATGGCCAAAGTTACCAAAATACCCCTAACGGGTAAAATGATACAGAAATTATAAAAATGCCCCTCAAGTGACTAGGAAGTCCTACTGAGGATAGGATTATGCCAAAATTACTAAAATTCCTTTAGTGGGCAAAAAGGTGCCAAAATTACCGAAACGCCCTCTGATGGGTAGAAAAGTCCTAACAAGAATGAAACTCTGTTATGAAGAGTCCTACTTGGACTAGGACTCTGAAAGGAGAGTCCCAACAGGAATAGGACTCTGTCAAGAGGAGTCCTAATAGGAAAAGGACTCAATTGGGAAAAGACCCTACTTGAAGTAGGTTTCTTAGCATAATCATCGATTTTTACTACTTAATCAAGGGTCACAAAATGAAGTGTCTACAGAAAGTCCCTCGTTGACAAAACTTGCAAGCAAGTGAACGTCAACGCAAGAAAAAAAAAAAGACAACCATTTTGACCTTGATTGTGATTTTGACGTGGTCGGACTCATTCTTCTATGATATTCCTACGTATCACCCTCAGGCGAATCAAACCGCTCATAGTTTATGACTAGCAGAAATGAGTGTTGTCCTTACCGAATTTTCTCTAAAGAGATTCGTCTCGATAGGATTGTTGTGAGGTTACACCCTCGAAAATGACTTATTGGAGTCTTACTTGATAAGAAATATGATCCTAACAAGTCTTGCATGAGGTTGTGTTCTCATGAGATAATCTTACATCCTTAAGCGTTTTACTTACAAGGAAATTCCATCCTAGTAGGTTGGTAAGAGAGAATGCAACAGACGGCTTACCTGAGGGGAACATTATCCTGACAAAATGATAAACTATGATGCAATAGATGACTTACCCGAAAGGAATGCTATCTTAATAGGATAGTTATACAATAGATGATTTACCTAAAAGGAATGCTATCCTAACAGGATGATAAAATGCATCCTTAGACGACTTACCTGAAGGGAATGTTATCTTAACAAGATAATGAATTTGCATCCTCAGACGAATTTCTTAAAATGAATGCTATCCTAATAGGCTGATAAAATACGTCATCAGACGACTTTCTTGAAAGGAATGCTATCTTAACAAGATAATGAATTTGCGTCCTCATACGACTTTCTTAAAAGGAAAATTATCCTAATAGGCTGATAAAATACATCCTCAAACAACTTTCCTAAAAGGAATGCTATCCTAACAAGATTATGAATTTGGGTCCTCAAACGACTTTACCTAAAAGGAATGTTATCCTAATATGCTGATAAAATGCATCCTCAAATGACTTTCTTGAAAGGAATGCTATCCTAACAAGATAATAATGCAATAGACAGCTTACCCAAGAGGAATGTTATCCTAACATGATGGTGATGCGATGGATGACTTACCTAAAATAAATGCTATCATAACAGGATGGTGATACGATAGATAGCTTACCTGAAATGAATGCTATCATAACAGCATAGTGATGCGATGGACAACTTACTTGAGATGAATGTTATCATAACAGGATATTTTCTAAAAGTAATGATATCATAATAGGATTTTCATAAGATTGTGTCCTTAACGAACGGATTACCAAGATGGATTACGTCCTCAGACGTTTGTCGAGATGGAGTACATCATTAGACGTTTTGCCAAGATGGATTACGTCTTCAGACATATTCCAAGATAAAGAACGTCTACAGAAGTTTTTCTGAGATTAAAGATTCCATAGGGAATGCCAGGACATATTTTTACTGGGGAAGTGAATTTCCTTGAGAAAATGATGATGGTTCGGACTTTTTTAGGGAATGTACCGACTCCATGATTTTAATTTGTTTGAATAGTTGAGACTCGCTCAAAAAATGTGGCCTGGATCTTGAGGAACCACTAAAGGAAATTATACTCACACAATCTTTTGAAAGAAACCGTGAGTTACTTGATGGCGGTTTCGTATTAGTGAGCCTACGCCACTAAATGACAAATTGGTCAACATTGACCAATTTTTCTAAATTACTGATTGGCCTTTCGATGCTCGGTGTTGAATCATGCATATCTATTAGACATATTTTGATTAAAAAAAAAAAAAAAGGCTTGATTTTGACAAAGAATGGGCCAAAATGGACCAAGATTCGTGAAAATGGGCTAAAGCCCAAAAATTGGCCTATCTAGCCTCTGTGTGCCAACGCAGAGAGGGGGGTTTCCACCCTCTGTGTGCCAATCGGCTACCCATGAGTGTCGATCAGCACTCGGGTGCCTAGGCAGCTTGTCTTAAAATGTTGCAACTTTTTTATTTTTTCCATTGCGTTTATGAGCACTCCCATGCCGCTCTTGTGATCACTTTTTGCATAGTTATAAAAGGGGTTAGATTCAAGTGTTTGGCACTTTTTTTGACCTTTTGAAAGATCAAACAGCTTGATTTTCAACAACAAATCCAAAAATTTCAAAAGAAAATGTCAAGTAAAGGCTTTGGTGACTCAGACCCAATGTTCGACATTGATCATGATTTGGGGATGTCAGGGTCAGTGCACGGCACAATCTTCTGATATAAACCAGCCCTTAGCTTTCAGAACAACACGAACTTACTCCAAGAAGTGGCACAACATTTGTCGCAACGGTACTGTAATGGCCATGTCTGGATTTTCTTGAGTTTTCTTCCGATTGTTTTGAAATTTTTGAGTTGATTCTTGATACATTTTGTTTTTTTTTTCATGCTTTGAAAGTTTTTTGCATGAAAGTCCTATTGCATGCATTAATGGGCACTTCACCCATATGCCTTTTAGAAGGTGCACACCACGCATCTGTGAAAATTCGTAAATGGGCAGTTTTGCTTTACCTTGGATTTTTGCATTTGATTAATGTTTGTTTGGCATGCGTATGGCTTTTAAAAGGATTTTCTAACATATTGACTTTGATTTCTTGTAGTCGGACTTAGAAATCTGAGCTCGAGGCTTGGCGATGGACATCGCAAAATGGTGGGCTGATTTGCCCCTCCGATGCTAAGGAAAAGTAAGGGCAGCCAGTTTTGGGCCATTTTTAGACTGAATAGTCCATGTTGACCATGATTGAAAAATTCTTTATGCTCTGACAAAGAGATGGTGAGACACCAAAAATACTTTCCACTTCTGGTTCGGAGAGGTAACATTGCGTCCTCTTGACTTTTCAATGATCATAGGCCTTTGATTCGGTAGTGACCGAATGCCATGGGACAATAAAATGCATAGTCAGGGTGACAAGATTTCTCGTCTTCTAAAGTGGCGGCCCATATTGGCCTCCAATGGTACGGTGCGGGTTAGGCATATCTTGGAAAACTTTTGCTTTCGGGATTATGTAACACTTTTGAGGAGAATTAGTTGACTAGAGCCTTCATGCTCTATATCTTTGGCCATACCCTCTTACCCAATGTCGGTGACACTATCCACCTTTAGTGCCTCCCTACTTTGGAGGATGTGGATAACTTTGGGGGCTTCAACTAGGGAGCAGCAGCAATGGCTGTTTTGTGTCATTGGATGTGCATACTATCCCAAGCGGTCACCAAGGGACTTGGTGATTTCAACATTGTTTGGGAGGTATGAATTTTTGAATTTCCTCACTTTCTTTTTTGAGAAAATGTCATTTTGGCTAACTTTCCTATTTTGGACAAATTTGGGCCTATGAGGTCCTCTAAATATTATCCTACTTTTTGGTGAAGGCATAAGAGAACATATTTTCCTGCATGTGGCGATGGCAGAAGCCAAATAGGCAGACTCACTAGGGGGTGAACGTAGTGCAGAGATTTCGGGAGGCCTTGGACGTGCTCCAAGGGGGACATAGTTAGTTCCCCTATTTGGAAATTTCCCTTGGTTAATACATGATGTGAGAAACTCATGCTTTCATTTATGACAGATTCGATGGAATCCTTGGAGGATGGTTCCGCCTTCAGTGGAGTAGAGTATTGGGATAGCGCGCTAGCGCTTGATTTTGGAAGGCCCTTTTAAGAGGGTATATTACTTGGGAGAGAGAGTGATTTGCCAAGTAGATACGGCTGTGCAGCTCTTTCTGCCTATATTACCCCCGGCCAATATAAGAGATTTGGACTCACTTGAATCTGACCCCGACTTTTTGGAGCTTTATGAAGGGCTGGCCATGCAATGGTTCTCCAACCAGTTCGACCATATGATGAGTTATTTGGAAGAGCTGATGCTTCCTTTGACTGGGGGTCCACCTCCCCCACCTAGGGCTGGGAGGCCAAGTGCGAACGCATATCATCTTAGGAGGCCACTACCATAGTGGCTAATGCAAGGTTATTAGAAGTTTTCTCGGCTTTCAATGTATCGATGATGACCAATGATAGGGATTTTAGCCTGGAAGAGTTATCCTGGCTAACTGGGTCTATAGTAAAACTGCTGGCTCCCAACCACTTGACTTGGGTAAGAGTTTTCTTTTACCTAAATTTTCCATGGTCTTTCTCTTTTTTGAATTGACACAAGATGTTGTTTGGGAACTCAGGTGGCCCAGACCATTTACGAGGAAGCCTTTGTCTACATCATGACCTTGAAGCATAAGGTTGCCCAAGTCACTGTGAAGTCATGGCAGAAAGCCACTTGCCAGACAGACTCTAACATTGTGAGGACATGATTTCCCATTTTCAACTGTACATATATTGACTATATTTTGACATTACATTTGAAACTCATAAATTTTTAAGCTGCTCAGGTTTCTCATCTTGAAGAAATGGAATCGAGGACAAGGTCGCCCTAGGGGAGGGATTCCTAGTAGGAGGTAAGGAGGAGAGCCCAAAAAGAAAAGCGAGGGTAAACTGAATGGCTCCTGCACTCAACCAGCTCAGCTCAGCCCAGCAGAGCATCAAGGCAAGTAGTGGAGAGCAAGAGTAAGGATACTAAGGAAAAAGAAGCTCCTTCCCATCAGTCTCGATGACATGAGTGAGGACAACGAGGGCACCATTAAATGAAAATTTTTCCTTTTTGGATGAACACTTTGTTTGATGAATACTTTTTCCTTTTTAGATTTTCTTGTTTTGATTATTCTTGTTTTGTTTTGAACAATTGAATGATCAATGCATGCACATTTATTCATGAATGTGTGCGATATCATCAAAAATGAAATAGAAATTGCTATCTAACATGTTTCAGATTGAAAAGACAGGGGGGAAACAACGAAAATGGGCAAAATCGAGCAAAGTGGCCTGAACCCCCCTGTGTGCCGATCAGTAGCATGTCCTACCCCAAGGGTAGTTTCACAGCCTGTTGTTTGTTTTCTTAATTCAGTCTCTTAAACCAACTTGGAAACGAACTTGTGAGTTTTTTTAGGATATATTGTAAACCCTAAACCTCCTAAATCATCGTATTCAACCTCTTGACAGTTCTACTACTGTATTTTCTGCAACTCTGCTCTGATGGCTTCTGGAATTATGGACGTAGTTGTTCTTGACGAACAAATCCATACATGGTTGTATGTCTCTTCAGCTCGAAGAAGATTAACTTGGGGGCATTAAAACTGAAATCTATTTTCTCTCTTGCCCAAGCTACTATAAACTATCATCTGTTGCGGGGCTTATCTTGTTTTTGGGATCCTACTAATCATTGTTTTCACTTTCATCTAAAAGAAATATATCCGACCTTTGAAGAGTTCTATGCTCTTTTTGATGTCACAATTGAAGGTAAACTGATCATTCCTTCTGTACAACGTGGTTATTTTTCTTCTCTATCCTCTTTTACTTGACTTGGATGCTAAGAAGGCAAATGAATTGGTTCAAGGTGAATCCTTCTCCCTACTTTCCATATTGGAAGTTTTCATAAATCAAGAGGCTAGCTGCACCAAGCTATGTGTTTTTTCTCTGTGCATTATCCCAAGGTTCCTGATTTTTCAAGAGCCTGATCAGGCTGATGTTCACTTAATTGATGTTGTGATTGGACTGAACAAAGGCAACAATATGATAGGTATTATTCTGGATGAGAATTTGAATAGCTTGTACTTGGTCCATGACGACTCAAATGTTTTCAGAAGTAGCCCCTTGTTGTTGACTATGTAGCTGCATGATAAGTTGAAGCTCTTAGCACCTTCACTTACCATCCCTTATATGTCAAAGCACTATTTGATATACCATAAAGAGCAGGCCAATCAGCACGTGACACGTATGACCATAATCCAACTCATGCTCGGCCAACAGGGTTCTCATTCAGCTAATGACTAAAAGCTCAAGCATCCAGATCAGCACAAAAGGTCGGAAGTGACCAAACATATGCCTTCAGAGCACATATATCCGGGCAAGGGTTTAAGAACTTATCACAAGGTCCAGACCAACACTCCAAACCTCGTCACCGCCTTTGCGGATGCCGAGCAGGGAATAAGGAAGCAGTCTTCAACAAGGAAACAGTCTTCAACAAGGGAACTACCATCTATGGTTATCTCTAAGCAATACTCCACAAGGTAACTGCAATCTTCGATGATCAAATCCCTATACTCATGGCGTCGAATCCTAATCAAATTAGGAAGGCCACGGTCTATAAATTAAACCCTAAAGGTACGCTTTATTTTTCATGCTCATTCTTTGGCTTTCAATACAGTCTTTCAATTCCTTTTACTTACTTAAGCATCGGAGCGGCTACCGCCGGAGCCAATCCGGTGGACCTCTGATCGTCTTTCTGAGTGTTCTACAGGTCACGAGCCCTCACTCATTGCGAGCCAAAAATTGTAGCATCAGTTTGGCACCGTCTGTGGGAACGACTAATCTCCAAGTGCTCTATTCATAAACCCATCTCTTTCCTCACCGGAAAACCATAGCACCAAATCTCCGACCACAACAGAATGCTCAGAATTCGCAAAACTCTCAGCGACAGCCGCCTGCTCCTCGTACAAAGGGACCAGCAGTTAACCCCATGCGACAAGAGATCGAATCGATCAAATGACACAATGAACTGGTGCAAGAACAGTTGCTTGCCATCACTAGAACGCTGGCAACACTCACACAAAACCAAGCAGCGGGTTCTCCTAACCCGCCGGTCAACTTCGTCGTAGGAACGCAACCTTCTGTTGCCACGGAGAATGAAGAACTCCATGAGCAGGCTCCAACTAACCAGCCTGGGCACCCACCGGGCGTTGCCCGCATTGGCAGAGATCCACAACCGTCAGCTCCAGGCTGGGGAACATCAGCCTTCGTTCCTGACGTCCATTACCGGACTACTACTCGGGCCCCAACTCCAAGGGCCTTAGGAGCACATCCGGCACCGCAAGAGCCTCATCCCCATGCAGTACCAATCCCTCTGGTTCGGAATCCTTTTCCGTCCGAAGGGTGTGCTCAACCCTACTACCCTGAAGCCGAGGCTATCGGGCAGGGTTCACAAGATGCCAGAATCAGGGACCCGCGAAGGGTAGAGGAAATTGCCGAATCTATGGACCGAACAATCGCCCTGAGAGGACCTCAGAACCCTCCAGAACAAAACGAGTTGGCCAGGCTGCTCGGAAGACTAGCCACTTCGTTCACTCATACCATCATGTTAGAAGAGAGGCCCAGAACGTTCATGGTGCCCACGTTCACCTTATATGATGGATCTGGAGATCCAGGGGATCATCTCTCGCACTATCAGCATACGATGGCCCTTCACGGAGCCTCTGATACTTTTATGTGCCAAACCTTCATCACCAGCTTGAAGGGAACTGCTTTGAAGTGGTTCCACAACCTCCCTCCAAACTCAATTACCAGCTTCTACGAGCTTGGTAGACAGTTCTTGGACAGGTTTATGACCAGCAGGAGGCTCAGAAGGGGTCCAGAGTTCCTGCTAAACATCAAACAGACTAGGGAGGAATCCCTCAGAGCCTACATCGCGCGCTTCAATACCGAACTCACGGAGATCACTGACTGTAGCCCGAAATTCCTTGCAGCAGCCCTGACTACTGGGCTTGCCCAAGGTGGATTCAGAGATTCCTTAACGAAGAGCCCTCTAGCCGATATGGCGGCATTAATGGATCAGGCCAGAAAGTACATCAACCTGGAAGAAGCCAACCACACATCCCAGAAGGGCAAAGATCAGACCCAAAGGGACAATCCGAAGAGAGAAGACCACAAGAAGGAGGATCACAGAAGAGACTCCAACAAAAAAAGGGCCAGGAGCCTAGAGAAGAGAACAGCACCCCGAGCTGTGTACAACTCTGGACCAAGGGAGTTCACCAACTTCAATCCTTTAAACACCACACCGAACCAGGTACTCCGGCAGATCCGAGATCGGGAGAACCTGAGGTGGCCGGAACCAATCAAAGGAGATCCTAGCCTGCGGGACCAAAGTAAGTATTATAATTTCCATAAAGATCATGGATATATAACTAACACATGCAGGACCCTCCGGTATGAGATAGAGCAGCTCATAAAGAAGGGGCGTCTTCGGGAGTTCGTCAAGTTGGACGGAAGGCAGAACCCCCAAGATGACAAGCCTCAACAACGGCCAGATCAAAGGCCCGAACAGAGGCAGGAGTAGAGGGAAGGGCGAAACGAGCCTCAGAGGCAGAACAACCATGTTATCTACGTCCTCCATGCTGACTCCCCTATCACAGGAATGTCCAACAGGGCAAGAAAGAGATATGCTCGGGAGGCCAGAGTTGCCCCGAACGTATTACAGATCTCCAACGTAGAAAAGAGGCTCAAGCCAGCACCGGAGATTCAATTCACTTAGCAAGATCTAGCAGGGGTACATTGCCCTCACAGTGATGCCCTTGTTATCACCCTCAGAATCGCCAACTTCGAGACCAAGAGAGTCCTGGTCGATACTGGCAGCTCCGTCAACATACTGTTCTATGAGCCGCTTAAACAGATGGGGATAGACCATGACAACGTCAAGCCTACCACTGCCGTGATGGCAGCTTTTGATGGCAACCTCAGTACCCCTTTGGGGAGAGTCGACCTTCCTACCACCATAGGAGAGGGTGAAGGGCAAAAGACCACCATCTCGGAGTACATGGTGTTAAACATGAAATCTCCCTACAATGTCATAATCGAGAGACCCTGGTTGCATCAGATAGGAGCAGTTACTTCAACCCTCCATCAGTGTCTGAAGTATGTCCACAACCAGCGCGTCCACTCGGTCAGAGGGTGTCAGCCAACCTCCCGAGAGTGCCACGCTATTGCCCTCAAGCAGAAGGCTCCTAAATAGCAATTACAGTACACTCGGGACTGTGCAGATCCGGTTCTCACTCACTCTCCCGAGGTGGAGGATTGCCCATCCAACATTGAAGAACCCCTAAGCCCAAGGGGATGCGACAGCCGAGCCAAACCTGTTGGCGAGCCCATTAAAATATTGGTCAGTTCAGAAGCAGAGGGGCGTTATTTGAACATCGGCCCAGACCTAACATACACCGAGCAGGAGAAGATAGTCAGGTTCTTGAAAGACAACCTCTCTATCTTCGCTTAGGAGACCAAAGACATGGAGGGAATAGATCCCAATCTTATAACTCACAAGCTGATGGTGGATCCGGATCACCCGCCAGTCAGACAGAAGAGAAGGCCGATTGCTCCTGAACGGCATCGGATTGTAAATGAAGAAGTCCAAAGGCTGCTGGACGCTAGGATGATATGGGAAGTGTTCTATCCTGGGTGGCTAGCCAACACCTTGCTTGTTAAGAAGAAAAATGGCAAGTGGAGAGTCTGCATTGATTATACAGACCTCAACAAGGCATGCCCCAAGGACAGCTTTCCACTGCCAAGAATAGACCAACTAGTTGACGCCACTGCAGGGCATGAGCTTATGAGTTTCATGGACGCCTATTCTGGGTACAACCAGATCCAGATGTACCCTCCAGACCAAGAGAAGACAGCCTTCATAACCGAACGAGGGCTCTACTGCTACAGAGTAATGCCTTTCGGGTTAAAGAATGCTGGAGCCACTTATCAGCGGTTGGTGAACAAGATGTTCAGCCCACTGCTCGGCAGCACCATGGAGGTATACATCGACGACATGCTGGTAAAGAGTCTTCAGAAAGGCAGTCACCTCCATCACTTAGCCCAGACCTTCGATATCCTCAAATAGCACAGGATGAAGCTTAATCCCTCGAAATGTACCTTCGGAGTTACGAAGGGAAAATTCTTGGGATACATTGTCTCTCAGAGGGGTATCAAAGCAGACCCCACTCAGATCCAAGCTCTGATTAGACTGACCTCACCAAGGACCAAAAAGGAAATTTAGGCACTGAATGGCAAAATTGCGGCACTGAGCAGATTTATATCCAAATCCACCGATCGCTACCTGTCTTTCTTCAAAGCTCTAAAGGGCAGCAAAGCTTTGTAGTGGATGGAAGAATGCGAGAAATCCTTTCAAGAACTAAAGGAGTATCTAGCCTCTCCAGAGCTCCTGTCAAAACCAGTACAAGGAGAAAAACTGCTCCTGTACCTTGCAGTTTCTGAAAACGCGGTCAGTTCCGCATTGATCATACAGGACAGAGGAGTACAGAGGCCTATATTCTACGTCAGTAGGGCACTACTTGACACGAAAAAGAGATACCCAGAAGTAGAAAAACTGGCCTATGCCTTGGTCATATCAGCTCGGAAGCTTCGACCTTATTTCCAAGCCCACCCAATTGAGATCCCAACTGCCTATCCTCTGAAGTCAATACTAAGGAAACCTGAGGTATCGGGAAGATTGGGGAAGTGGTCTGTGGAGCTAGGGGAGTTTGACATATCGTATGTACCCCGAAACTCCATCAAAGGGCAGGCCTTAGCTGATTTCGTTGCCGAGTTCACCCCAGCACTTCAGAACAAAGCGCAACTCACTGAAATTTTGGGAACCTAGCTGCTATACATTGATGGATCGTCAATCGATCAAGGTTCAGGGGTAGGCCTGGTACTACAGTCTCCTGATGGGCTCACGTCGAAAAAAGCAGTTAGCTTGGGATTCAAAGCTTCTAATAATGAAGCCGAATATGAAGCCCTAATCTTAGGCATGAAGCTCGCCTTGGAATGCGAGGCTCAGAACCTCGATGTCTTCTCTGACTCCCAACTGGTGGTGAGCCAAGTCTTGGGAGAATTTGCCATTAAAGATGATAGGATGCTCCGGTACTCCGAATTGGTGAACCACTTGAAGCATTCCTTCCAGACATTTACTATCCAAAAAATTGAGAGAAGCCAGAATTGCAGAGCAGATGCTCTGGCTAACATGGCCGCCCGCCTCAAGTCTGAAGCAAACTCCACAATTAAAATCTCCTTTCAGCCAGGATCCAGCATTGAGGAAGCCCAAATTGCTCAAATTGATGAACAGCCCCAGAACTGGATGACCCCAATCCTCTAGTATCTAAGATCCGGGCTCCTCCCAGAGGACAAAAACAAAGCCAGGAGAATCCGAATCAGAGCGGCTCGGTACCTGATCCTAAACAACAAGCTTTACAGAAGGTCGTATTCTTAACCTCTGTTAAAATGCTTAACTCCAGACGAGTCACAATATGTCTTGGCTGAAATACACGAAGGAATTTGCAGGAATCATAATGGGGGCAGAACTATAGCCCACCGAGCTCTATCGCAGGGCTATTACTGGCCTGGCATGTTGAAACAGGCTAAGGAATATGTTCGGAAGTGCGACAAATGCCAGAGATTTGCCCCGTACCAACATCAGCCTCATCATGAGCTTATCCCGATTCCTAGTCCTTGGCCCTTTGCTTAGTGGGGGATGGACATTATGGGTCCATTACCAAGGGCACCTCCAAACAGGAAATATCTCTTGGTGGCCATCGA
This sequence comes from Nyssa sinensis, assembly GCA_008638375.1. Taxonomy (NCBI): domain Eukaryota; kingdom Viridiplantae; phylum Streptophyta; class Magnoliopsida; order Cornales; family Nyssaceae; genus Nyssa; species Nyssa sinensis. The sequence continues at coordinate 14,129,728 of CM018033.1, read as the reverse complement.
CTACTTCTCTAAATGGGCCGAAGCCGAACCTCTGACACATATCACAGAAAAGGAAGTTGAGAGCTTCACCTGGAAGAACATTGTGTGTAGGTTCGGCATACCATGTGTAATTATCTCCGACAATGGGACACAATTCACTGGTAAAGGCTTCAAGACATTCTGCAAAAATCTCAACATTAGGCAGCACTTCGCCTCTCCAAGCCATCCACAAGCAAATGGGCAAGCGGAGGTCACCAACCGAACAATCCTTGACGGGTTAAAGAAAAGGTTGGAGCAGGCCAAAGGAAAGTGGGCAGAAGAACTCCCTGGAGTCCTTTAGGCCTACAAAACGACCAGAAGAACTCCCACCTCTGAAACTCCCTTCTCACTAGCCTATGGGACAGAAGCAGTAATTCCGGTTGAGATCGGTATGCCAACCCTGAAAACAGAAGCCTTTGAGCAAGAATCCAATGATCAACAGCTGATGGAAAACTTAGATTTGCTCGAAGAGATAAGGGATCAAGCCAGCATCAAGATGGAAGCCTATCAACAGAGAATGGTCGACAAATCCAAGGTAGGACTCAAGATAGTCAGCTTTCAAGTCGGAGACTATGTCTTAAGAAGAGTCTTTCAAAACACCAAGGATCCCACTATGGGAAAGTTGTCACCAAACTGGGAAGGCCTCTACAAAGTAACAAAGGTTGTTCGGCCAACTACCTACTGGCTAGAAGACATGATTGGGAAGCCTGTTCCTAGGCCATGGAACGTGCAACACTTACGGAAGTATTATCAGTAGAGATGTTTCTTTTACTTCCATAGAATATTCATCTATAAATGCACAGGCCTCCAAAGCCTGGTCCATAATGTACGAGTTTTTACACTCGGTCCATCTATAAATGCACAGGCCTCTAGAGCCTGGTCCATAATGTACGAGCTTTTACACTCGGTCCATCTATAAATGCACGGGCCTCCAGAGCCTGGTCCATAATGTACGAGTTTTTGCACTCGGTCCATCCATAAATGCACAGGCCTCCAGAGCCTGGTCCATAATGTACGAGCTTTTACACTCGGTCCATCTATAAATGCACAGGCCTCTAGAGCCTGGTCCATAATGTACGAGCTTTTACACTCGGTCCATCTATAAATGCACAGGCCTCCAGAGCCTGGTCCATAATGTACGATTTTTTGCACTCAGTCCATCTATAAATGCATAGGCCTCCAAGGCCTGGTCCATAATGTACGAGTTTTTGCACTCGGTCCATCTATAAATGCACAGGCCTCCAGAGCCTGGTCCATAATGTACAAGTCTTCGTACTTGGTCCATTTATAATGCACAAGTCTTAGGACTTGGTCCATTTATAATGCACAGGCCTCCAGAGCCTGGTCCATAATGTACAAGTCTTCGTACTTGGTCCATTTATAATACACAGGTCTCTTCAGCCTGGTCTATCTTTAAAAAACAGATTCTATGATCCAGTCCATCCAAAGACAGAAGTTCCAAACATCTACAAAACTAAAGTTTCCTATATCAGAATACCTTAGATCTGATATTTATATTATTTGGCTTATCTGTCAAACAAGCAACAAGTACCATAATTCCGATCAAGAATGAAGTACTTTGATTCAAGCATTCTTCTAAGTTTCTTTGAGCTATTCTTAGAACATTCATATGTTAGAAGTGCACGAGAAAGTTTCTGAACTACAGAAGAGTACATTCGAATACAAAGAACATCAGATCTGAGAAAAAGAAACTCAATTTTATTGATAATTCAGAAGATTTACATCAGTACAGAAACTGGAAATAAAACAGAGGCTACAATACAGAGATCATTACATAGGCTACTACAGAAGCTACTACAGAGGCTACAACTTGCAACATCATGGCTTTCTTCCTCGGATGATAAAGGGGCACAGGATCCAAGACTTCCATTACCGCCGTCGCCTGCTCCATTTGAAAGGAAGGAACCCTGAACCCCAATCCGCATCAAGGAGCAACCAGGCCATTTCATCATCACTATCATTGATCTCACGACCAACGGAAGATGAGGGCTCTGGGTCTCAGGGGACCGCCATTCGTCTTCCTCACCTCAGTTGTTAGCCGATTGAAGCAAGGGTCTCTGGTGAAATATGAAGAAGAGGAAGCACCCCACTTGCGTCTTCATCACCGGCGCTCCAAGCCTCGGTTGAATCAAGGAGGGACCACCACCAATCGGAGGCATCTCGACCGGATACAAAAGGGGATAAGAGGACTTGTGCCTCCTTTAATCCTTCCTTGGAGACTGAAAAAGGGGGAAGGTTAACTCTCGGCCACAGTTTAATCATTCCTAACTCAGACAGAGAATCATCCATCATGTCCGGGCAAGTGACAAAATTTCGGCAGCATCTAAAGTCTCTCCTACGAGGAAACAGTTTGGGAATAAAAGGGTTGAATGCAACTGAATGCCCTCGTTTCCATATATATAGACCCCTAAAGTCCAAAAGCCACCCAACTAAACCGTCGCAACGGTGAAAAAGAGATTGGCCTTGAAATCCCAAACGGTAATCGAATAAATAAACAGTGCATTAAATGTGCCTCTTCGATATACCAAGAGACAGGGTACAGAGCTCTGTGAACGAAAATCACAGTCTAACACTAGAGCCTCTGAATTGATAAAGAGAGGGGGACAAAGTCTAAATGTACAGGCCTCCTATCCAAGATTCAGAACTTATAGTCTTAACTATTTTATGACAGGCCAGTCACATGACAAAGGCCAAAACAGCTCGGACATATCCTGATCCTGAGTACTCGAAAACAGCATGCCGAGCATCGTAATGACAAGCACAAGCTGCCTGATTATCTTCACGAGCTCTTGATTCAGAGCAGTCTATCTTAGAGATCTACGAAAATTTACGCCCACTCTATTGGGCTCTATCTATCTGATTATGCTTGCTTTCTTATCTCATTATGATGAGACAGTTGAAGTTAATCTACATTCATTATTCAATTGAAAGTATCGAAGCTCGGAAGGTAACTATCGACTACTGGACGATTGACCTAACATGCAAGAGGCTCAGAACAACTACATTTACGACAAAATTGCACAGAAGGAAAGAACACAAGAAGAATCTAAAGGAAAGTCAATTTTACTGATCAGAAGTATACATTCATTACATCAAAAAGGAAATAACAAAAAAAAAATCAAAAAGCCCATAAAGCCTCAAGCCTTGTCAGAAGGGCCTGGATCCTCTTCCAAATTAAGGGCAGTAGCTCCAGCCATCTTGTACGGATCAGGACCAGACGAGGCAGGTTCAGGAGGAACGATTGACAACACGTCAAAACCCGGGAACTAAGCCTGAAATCTAGTTCGGAAGCTTTCAAAACCAAACCGGATCAGGTCATCACCCATCTATTCGACTTCCTCTTTCAATTCTGTCTCAGTCTCAATCTTGGCATGATCAACTGCCTCCTGAACCTTCTGATCAAAGGAATTTCGAAGCTCAACCAACTCCGCCTGAAGCGCCTCAACTTTCTGAGCGTATATTTCCCTCTCAGACTCTGCCACGGCGAGGTTGGTGCTAGCTTCCTTCAGACCCTCCTCAGCGGTCTGAACCTTGGATCGGGCTGTCCCAAGGTCCAGCCTCATCTCCTCCACTTCGGCCTTCAGCTTCTTAGCCTCCTCAAGGCCCATGGGGGTCACCATCAGAGCGGCCAAACTATGCATGCTCTGCACAAGGCAAGATAGACAATTTAGATTGAACAAATGAACAAACAGAAAAGTCAAGAAAAGCTTCAGAAGTTACCCTCATCTGGAGATTCATCATCTCAGTCATCAGCTTTGAGGGGTCATCCCCTCTGTATCGGTGAGGGCTCCGAGCCCATATTTGGTCAAATGCCTTCTTGGCAATTTGATAGTCCGGCTCATCAAACGGCTCGGATGGTACGGCAGGTGCTTTCCCCTTCCTAGTCCTTCTGCTCAGACCGGAAGGGGCAGGGGGAGCAGCCGAAACAGGAACGGCAGGTTCGGCCTCCTTCTCAACCTCGGTAGGGGCTAGCTCGGGAGAGCCAGAAATTAACCTCCTCATTTTTACTTCAAAGGGAGCATCAGGCTCAGCTCGGGAGGAAGCCTCCCCCACCACTTGGGCCTCCGGCATCGCCCACTTTGATGTCAGCCTCTTTTTAAGCTCTGTAGTACGGGCAGCCATCAAGTTCTCCGGAGTTACAATGACAGAATGAGCCCAATTTGAAGTCGAAAGCAGCACTCGGTACCGATCTCGCAGTGCTTTAGTAAAATCGGGCCTCTTCCAAGCACTCTTGACTACACAGAAGTAAGGAATAATATATCATTTTATCAGTTTTGAAGGCATAAACAAAGCTAAAGCAAACCCAAGGGAAGAAGCCTCACCTTTATGACCCATAGCACGAGGGAATGGCGAGGCCTCTCCTTCCTGGAAGTCTTCATGCTCCCATCCTCCTCCGACGAAGAAGTACCACTTCTTCCACGTTTTGTTGGAAGTAGGAACGGAGGACAGGGGTCGGAACCCCTTCTCGAAGGACATATAGAAAAGGCCTTCTACCTGTTTGAACTTCATATTCATATTGCTACGGATCAAGTCCAGGGACACATCCACCTTGTTTTGGTGTCCCAATACTATGAACCCTAGAAGCTGCCGCCAGCTATTGAGATTCAGGTCGGCAGGGCAGAGCTTGTACAAAAAAAAGAATTGCCTGACTAAATCCAGCAATGGGAGTCTCAAGCCCATTTCGAACCAGGCAAGGTAAACACAAATCTCCCCGGCTTCAACATTTTGGGGACGATCCATGGGGCCTGGAACTCTGCAGGTCACATTTGGGGGAAAATGGTATTTTACCCTCCACTCATCCAGAAGGCTCTGAGTAACAGCACTCTCACCCTCTTCTCTATGGGAAGACCTACCAGAGGTCTTCCCAGCCCTATCTCAGGGCTCTTCAAAGGCATCAACTATCCTAACCCCAGGACTATGGGGAGGTTCAACAGGCCTCTCCCCAATATCTTCGGGAGCAAGGTCACCTACATCTTTCACAGGAGACGGTACAGCCATCTCAGAAGAATTTCCTACTCCCTCACTTACATTTGGGGATTCAAAAGGAGCAGACATTATTCCCGGACTTAAGAAGAAAGAAGCAAGAGAAGAGAAAAAATCAGTCGAACCTGTTCTAAACTCAGGAAATCGGTGTTCTTCAAGGTTGCACAAACCAACAATGGCGGACAAAATCTTCTAGCATAGTGAAAATGACGGGAAAAAGATCATTTCAAAATCTCACCTCGTATTTATAAGCACAGTATCAGAAGGGACCCACCAAGACCAAACGCCATGACAGTTCAGAACAATGATGATTTCGAGAAACCCAACTACCAGCCAGTACAAATAATGACCTTGAAAAAACCTAATCTCCGGCTGCGCAATAAATGGTGCCCCAACAGTTGCCTTGGAATGCGAACAGGCAGGACACATGACTCTTCGAAAAAAGCTTAGCCCTAGTTGCTTGCTAGCATCAAACTAGGACTTGGAGGGGAGTAACTGATATACCATAAAGAGCAGGCCAATCAGCACGTGACACGTATGACCATAATCCAACTCATGCTCGGCCAACACGGTTTTCATTCAGCTAATGACTAAAAGCTCAAGCATCCAGATCAGCACAAAAGGTCGGAAGTGACCAAACATATGCCTTCAGAGCACATATATCCGGGCAAGGGTCTCAGAACTTATCACAAGGTCCAGACCAACACTCCAGACCTCGTGTCACGACCCGAAATCCACCCTATGCAGATCTTGTGTCGCGAGGCCGACCCGAAGGCCGTCCCTACTTTTTCCATTCCTGTATCATAGTACTAATATGCAATGTGCTAAAAATTTTAAACAATGAACAGTGGAAGTCTTTATCAATTACAGTAATCCAGCGGAAGTCTTTTTAAATAAATTAAACAGTGGAAGTCTATTAATTACATGACATAGTTCTACATAAAACAAAATGAGAACTAAACGTAACCAGCACCCGGGGGTGGTGAATACATGGGAGAACTAACATAGACTGATACAGTACTTCAAAATGTCCCCCTACGCTCTCAGACTCCTACTGGGGTCCCGCAGTGTCATCACTTGAAATGGGGTAAGTGGGGTGGAATGAGCTATGAAGCTCAGCAAGTAAACCAGATCTCCGACACTGGTATCGATGATTATAAAGAACATGAATCCATGAATAAAAATATGATAGCCAATCATAAGAAGTAAGATGCTGTGATAGCTAATGAGAACAGTTGCCATGATGGCCAATAAATAGTGGGGCACAATATACCATCAAGAGTAATGAATAAGTAGTGATAAGGATTTCTCAACAATAACCTGTCACAATAAGAGTACTGCCACAATAAAACGATTACACTCAAACCAATGAACAACATAAGATAATCCATAAGAAACAGTAATCCATAAGAAACAGTAACCATTCAACAATATATCCATAACAATAATCCAATCGAGATGCTTATAATCTGTAGTAGGGGATGGCAATCCCTCTTCATAATTCGAGGCCCGGCATACCTCTCAGTTAAACTCACATCTTTTGCCACACGTCCGTTCACGGACTAGTTTGTCATAGAAGCATCGAATGGATGTTGTGACTGAGCACAACTCCAGCATTTATAACATAGCATGATCATTTGTGATTCCATAGGAGTATGAAAATGGAATATCATATACACAGTAAAGCATAACCATAAGCCTTTCAAGGCACGGTTCAATATGATAACAATAGTACAATAGTCAATCAATGTCCAGAAGATAGAACAATATCACATTATGGATAGCAATAACATGAAGTACTTTCAAGAGTACAAGTTTGGCAGTAATGAATAAACTTGGCTTTAGAAACACCACATGGAAGATAAAGTGATCCACTTGCCTCTATCGTGATTCTACCTCAGAAATCCGTGAGTGTACCTTTGCCTTTCGAGTTTCCTATATATCAGTGAATACGTTTCAGAATAAATGCTATTCATCAAATTTTATGCCTTTCTATCATAAGTATTTCAAATACTATTTTAGACTTTACCATTGAGTCCGGAATGCCGAAGAAAGTCGGTTTAGGCTTTCGCGGAATTCCATTTGGACTTTTGTACTAAAAAGGGCAAAATGGTCATTTTACACTTTTACGGTATTTTATCTTTCGGGGTTCCGTCTCATAAAACAGACCCCACCATTGGACTCAGAACGTCCGAGATAATAAGTTTTGACTATTCATTTGTATCGTTTGGACTTCGTTTGACCCATATTTGAAACAGGGGCATTATTGTAAAAATTAATATTTAATTAATTTTTTATGTTTGGGCAACAGTGAAATTTCTTAAAATATTTGGGGCCGGTTCATAAATTCCAAAACCTGCGGTCTGAACCAGTTGGTTCAGGACCAGAAACCCTAAACCGGTCCACCCTTCCCCTGAACCAAACGGTTCACTTTAGTTTAAAAATCGGATTTCAATAACCCTGTTTCCCTATCCCATCCTTGGTTTGGATAACCCCAAACCCAATTTCAATTTACTATCCGTGTAACCAAACAAGCCTAATTCCATTTAAATTAAAAACCCAAAACGACACAGCATCACTTACCCTCTTATTTCCGATCGGGTCCCGACCCGATCCGAACCCGGATCCGGTCCAAACTTAACCCGGTAGCCCCCACGATTTTTTGGTCATCTTCCCCACTGCTCCGGTAGGGTTCCGGCGTGAACAGTCGTCTTCTCCGGCGACTGTCACATATTTTTCGGTGGTTTTTCCCCCCATTTTGAATGCCATTTTATTCCCTTCTTCCCAAGGATTTCAAATCCACTCTTGGTTTCCATTGAATCCCTCCCCATCTTCACGAAATAGGGTTTAAATATCTCCGGCCGATTCTCCGGCCAAGTGATATTTTCTATTTTCATGGCGTTTTGATCACTGTTTTGACCCCTAATTATTTCTAACAGTTTTCTGCACATCATAGGGTCATGCTTGGGTCGATTAAACAAGGTTTAATGCATGAAATGACCCACTGCCGATTATTCTCTATAACCTGCAACTTAGAATATCTCTATGGTTTCTAAACCTTTTTCTATCATTCTTCTTGCATTTAAAAGCTAAAAGCATGCTTATCAAGACCCTAGATTTGGATCAAACATTCATGCTTAAAATCTCAAAAACAGAACTAAATGGCTTACCTGGGTGTTCGGATTTTTGCCCTCTGTGACCCTCCAAACTTTCCTATTTCTACTCCTGAGTTCTTTGTCAACCTTTCTCTCAATCTCAGTTTTCTTTTTGCCTCTCAACTCTCACCCGTATGTACATATATAAAGAAAAGGTTCCACTGCCTCTCTCCTCTTTCTCTCTTTCTATCTCTTGGTTACTCCCCCTTCTATGGCCCCTTTCCTTGACCTAGGTTCTGTGTTGTCTCTGCCAAATGCAACTTTTGCACTAAATGGCTTGGGAGACTTGTTGGGCACTCAATATACATATATCATATTATATATATATATATATATATATATCACACACACACACTTCACCCAACCGACACACACACTCTCATTCACTCTACCTGTATACTGCCCAAGGGCAGTGTCCCTTTTCCCTTTTTCATTTCTTTTACATATACTTATATACATAATATACATAATGCATGTATAATACCTTATATTATATACATATATATACACATGAATACATCCTTTTTATACATAGATATACATGTATATGTAGGGGTAAAATTTCATTTTTAATCACATTTACATATATTCATTTTAATCGAGCTACAAATCTATGTTCACATATGCATGCATGGAAATACGTGCATACACGCATTACGATGTAATGCCCTGGGGTGCTCGGGTGTTACCCAGCCTTGATCATTCATTTCCATCATTCACAGTTCCAGTCATTCATTTCCATGAAAATATTATGATATACATATCTTACCGTTCAAGTTACACTATATAACCGACTTACCCCGGTATACGTGACGTATCCCGGGTCGGGATATTACACCTCGTCACCGCCTTAGCAGATGCCGAGCAGGGAATAAGGAAGCAGTCTTCAACAAGGAAACAGTCTTCAACAAGGGAACTACCATCTATGGTTATCTCTAAGCAATACTCCACAAGGTAACTGCAATCTCCGATGATCAAATCCCTATACTCATGGCGTCGAATCCTAATCAAATTAGGAAGGCCATGGTCTATAAATTAAACCCTAAAGGTACGCTTTATTTTTCATGGTCATTCTTTGGCTTTCAATACAGTCTTTCAATTTCTTTTACTTACTTAAGCATCGAAGCGGCTACCGCCGGAGCCAATCCAGTGGACCTCTGATCGTCTTTCTGAGTGTTCTACAGGTCACGGAGCCCCCACTCATTGCGAGCCAAAAAGTGCAGCATCACTATTGTTCAAGGGCCTTGTTGGTGACCAAAAATAATAAAAGAGATTTGTGCGAGTTTCTTGCTCAACTTTCACATTATGACATTAATTGGTCCACTGTTCACTAGCAAAGTAGAGCCCCTCGCTTGCGTTCTCCTAGTTATTCTTGTGTTATCTTAGCATGCTTGAGGAAGACCTCTTTCTATTTTCCCATTCACATACTACATCAATTTCGATGCATGCAAGTTGCCCAGAGGACTCGGGATCCTCAGTTCATTGTGGAAAGGTTAACTCCATCTATAGCCACAAAGATATCCGACTGTTGGAAATATGCTCATGTTCTAGATTTGGATAATATAGATTATTCCGACAAAGTGTTTACGACAGAAGAACATTTATGGTGGCACTGGAACCTAATCAGTGAAGGGGAAGAATTTAGGGATTCTATCATTTTTAAAGAGACTAGAGTAGACATTAGTGTGGACATAACTTCAAAGTTAGAAGTAATTAAAAAAGCTTACAAGGATTTTGAAGGAGGAGGAATGGGAAAGTTGGACTAAGAAGCAGTAAGCTAGCCATGGGGTGCGACAGAAATAGAGGTAAAAGCCCCTTTAAGCTTGAAAAGGAAATGAGAAAAACCTAAAAAGAAACCAGAATTAAAATGTAACAATAATGAGCTGGACTTTAGGCATTTTTCTTTGCACGTAGACTCAGTAAAGAACTACCTAGGTTTCATTGAGAAAAAGACTGGCTACCGCTTTGAGTTGGAAGGTAAGTTAGTGGATAAGAAAGAATGAAAAAAAGAAAGGATCTAAGTATCCTTTAGCAATGAAGATTTAGAATTTTTCTCTTTTTTTTTAGAGGAAGTTAGTTCCATGTTAGACTTAAACCAAGTTGATAGAGCTTTTACCTGTTATTGAATAAAAGATGATCTTTAACTTTTGGATTTGAAAGAATGAAACTTTTATTACAATTTTTTAGACCACACTCCCAATAACTTCGTGAGCTACCTACGTAGCCCCGTATTGCATGTGTAGCAACAATGTGTAATAGGGGGTCAGGTCATCATAGTTCAGTATAAAAGACAGCTAGCCGCTTAACATAATACTTCTTGAGTTGGTCGAGGTTGGTAGATGACAAAAACTCGTCTCCATCCATTTCGATGAGCCATATTGCTCCTCCAGTGGCTATAGATTTGATGATGAATGGGCCACTCTAGTTAGGCCTAAATGTACCTCTCGGATCAAGTATCGATGCTCGATTTTCTTTTAAGACCAAGTCTCCCGCTTTCAGGCATCTTTTTCCACTTTCTTTTAAAAGGCTCGGGCTACCCTTCTATGATACCCTTGTGTCTGATATAAAGCTTTGAGCTGCCTTTCATCTAGAAAGGCTAACTCATCATATCTGTTTTGTAACCAATCAATCAGCAACTTAGTTCTCAAGAACTACCCTAGGTGAGGGTATTTCTATCTCGATCGGTAACATTGTTTCCATCCCGTAAGTTAGGGAGTATGGGGTTTATCCGGTAGGCGTTCTGATAGATGTACGATATCTCCATAAAGCAAATGGAAGTTTTCATGCCAGTTTCTGCTAGTTTCTGTTTTTCTTCTCAAGATGTTCTTTAGAATTTTGTTTGCAGCCTCCACTGCCCCATTTGTTTGAGGTCAGTAAGGTGAGGAATGATGATGGGTGATTCTGAACTCTTCGACCAAATCAGTGACCTTCCCTTTAAAGTGCAAGCCATTGTCTAAAATTAGTTCGTAGGGTACTCCATATCGGCAAATGATGTTGGTTCTAATAAACTAAGCTACCTTCCTTACATTGAGGACAAAATATGAAGCAGCCTCCACCCATTTGGTGAAGTAATCAATGGCTACCAAAATGAATTCATGGTCATTGAGGCTTTTAGTGTGATTTTACCAATGATATCTATTCCTCAAATTGTAAAAAGCCAAGGGGATGTCAAGTTGTACAACTCCCTAGGGGGGAGATGTTGAAGATTGGCATGCATTTGACATTTGTGGCACTTCTTGACAAAACTAATACAGTCTTCATGCATGGTGTTCCAATAGTATCCTTGTCGGACTATCTTCTTGGCTAGCATGTGTCCATTCATATGAGGTCCACAAACTTCTTCATAGATTTCTATCATGACATGTTCAGCTTCATGCTTATGTAAGCACAATAGGTGTATTCCATTGAAAGATCTTTTGTAAAGTTTTCCCCCACAAATGATGAATTGGGCAGTCCATGATCTTAAGGTTGCTTTATCTTCTTTGGTATATCCTTTAGGGTATTCTGAGTGTCTGATGAATAACCAAACCTCGTTGTACCAAGATAGGGATGTCGAGTCCTCTGCGACTTCATTGATGTTACAGCAGTATATCAGAATTTCCCGAGTTTGAACAAAAAGTGGTTTGACTGTGGCTTCTTATGAATGTCCACCGTTAAGGCAAGGGTGGCTAGGTCATCCATGAAACTATTTTTAACTCTAGGTAAATAGTAGAACTATACATCTTTGAATTTGATTATCACTGTCTCTAGGTACTGGTGGTAAGGTAGGAGCTTCTCCTCTTTGATTTTCCATCTCTTTTGGACTTGGTCGATAACGAGGGCTAAGTTCCCATATACATCTAAGAATTCAACTTTTAGTTCTAAAGCTGCTTATAAGCCCACTATACAGGTTTCATACTCTGTGGTATTTTTGGTAGAGGGCTACTACAACTTCATGGCTAGAGGTGTATGTGACCTATCGGAGGCTACTAGAAGCATGCCAATGCCATATCCCTTCTTGCTAGCGGCGCCGTCAAAGAAAATACACTATCTATCCTCATGAATTTGCATGATTTCTTCATCTGGGAACTCAGCTTCCTTAACAATCTCACCTTCAACTGGGCAATCTACTAAGTAGTTGGCCACGGCCTTCCTTTTGATGGATTTCTGAGTTATTTGCACTATGTAAAATTCAGAAAGTAATAGTATCCACCGAGCAGTGCAGCTTGATAGGGTTGATTTTTTAAAAAGATACTTCACAGGGTCCATGAGGGAAACTAAGTGTGTTGTATAAGCCATCATGTAATGGCAGAGCTTTTGGGTAACCCAGACAAGAGTAGTGCACATCTTTTCAAGTGCATTATAGTCTTGCTCATAGGAGATCAACTTTTGGCTTACATAGAAAATAGTTTTCTCCTTTCTTTCATGTGTTTGGTTTTGGGCTAACATGGGTCCAACGGCTGTGTCAGTTACTGTGAGGTACAGTAATAAAGGCAACCCGGGTTATAGGGGAACCAAGACTGGCAGATTGGTCAGGTATTCTTTGATCTTTTCAAAAGCCTCTAGGCCTAAGGGGTTCCACTCTTTAGGAGAATCTTTCTTTAGAAGTTTAAAAATGAGCTCACAGATAGTAGTATGTTGTGATATAAATTTGCTGATGTATTGAAGTCTCTCTAGGCACCCTCTAACTTGTTTTTTTTGTTTTAGGCGGAGGCATTTCTATAATGGCTTTGATTTTTGCGAGATCCACCTCTATCCCTCTTTGACTTATCATGAAGCTTGGTAGTTTTCCTTATGTGACCTCAAATACACACTTTTAAGGGTTTAGTCTCATTCTGTATTTCTTAATTCTCTCGAAGAACTTTCTTAGACAGTCAGAATGACTTTCCTTGCCTTTAGATTTTATGATCATGTCATCGACATAGACTTCGACCTCTTTGTGAATAAGGTCATATAGAATGGTAGTGGCTGCCCTCTGATATGTAGCTCTTGTATTTTTCAAACCAAAAGGCATGACTGTGTAGCAGTATATGCCCTATTGTATTGTGAAAGTAGTTTTTTGCATGTGATAGGGGTGCATCTTGATTTGATTATACTATGCGAAGCCATCTACAAAGGACATCATGGCATGTTGAGTTGTGTTGTCTACCAAAAGGTCTATATTTGGTAAGGGAAAGTCGTCTTTTAGATAAGCTTTGTTAAGGTCCTTATAGTCAACGCACATGCGGACTTGCCCATCCTTTTTGGGAACAGAGACAATATTGGCTAACCATTGCGAGTACTCGACCACGGCCAAGAACCCTACAACTACCTATTTCTCGACTTCCTTTTTAATTTTAAGGGACCACTATTGCCTGAGTTTACTCAATTTCTGTTTGATTGGTTTGGCATCACAATAAGTCGGGATTTTATGTTGGACTATGTCTATGTCCAAACCGGGCATGTCTTTGTAAGACCATGCAAAGACATCTAGGAATTCTTTTAATAGTTCAGACAAGATTTCTTGTTCACCTTGGCTAAGGGTTGCACCGATCTTGACCTCTCTAGTCTGACCTTCTAATCCTAGGTTAATGGTCACTGTTTGTTCTATGACAGGTTGAGCCCTATTTTGAGATTTGGTGATGGTGTTGGCTAAATATATTAGAAACTTTCTATCCTCTATGTCAAGATTATTGTATTCTTCAAATTCATCATCATGTTCATTATATTCAATTAAAGGATACTCAGAAGAAGTATTTCTTTCATCGAAAGAAGGAAAAGTAAAATCAGCGAGTTCATCAAGTTTAATGAAATCTAAAGAAAGAGAGTCCTCAGACTCAGAGTCAAAAGCATTATCGAAATTTGTATCAGTCAAGTCTGAGTAATCAAATTCTTACTCAAGTTGTTCATCTGAGGCTGGCACCCCTATAATTAAGAGCCAATTATTGATTGGAACTTGGATGGGTGTAATGTCTTTCACTGGATCTTCTCTCATGTTTCTTGTGGAGATCATATCAACCATATCATCAGTGAGTTCCATCTTAGCAAAGCAATCTGTCAATCCTCCGAACTCTTCGATCCAGTCCTCCTACTGAGGATCATGTTGTCCAATCGGTACCACCACCTCCTCATCAAAACCATAAGTATGATCGTCGAATATTTTCCAACCGGGAACTCTAGTCTTAGCCTTAGCATTGTACCATGGCTCAGGGAACCCATAGTACGGATAGTCTTCTCTTTGCTAGACAAAGCTCCCACTCAAGGTAGAGAAGTAAGGCTTTATTTCTATGAGCTTGGGGGGCAGCCCTTGTTCTTTAGCAATTTTCTTGGCTCGTGCGGCCAAAGACTTGTCACGAAAATCTTCCTTAATAGGTGTATATCTAAGCCCGAATGTGTATTCTCTTTCCGGTTGGCAAGGTGATTTAAGTAGACCTTGTAAATTGAATCCAAGGCCTTTTCCCGGCACATATCCCATATGGACCATCATATTTATCACGACTTGTTTGTATAAGCCTCTATCAAATATTTGTTCTATCTCGAGGCTCCCTATACAGTCGAAGCTTGATAAAGGCAAATCATTGGAATTGTGTTGGATCTCTAGTACAGGGAGAGCATCACCGATAGGATAAATGTCCCTATGTGTAGTGACTGCCCCTATTTGACAAACGAGTTTGAGCTTCTAATGTAGATAGAATGCTATGGCTTTCATTTCATGTAACTAGGGTCTTCCGAGCAACAAATTGAAGAATGTCAGAATGTCTAGTACTTGGAAATATGCGGTGCTTTCAACCAGGCCGAGGTTCATGATAAGTGCCATGACCTCTAAAAATTTTCTCTAGGTATTGTCGTATGCCCTCACTACTTGGGCTGATGGAGTGAGATCGACTACTTCTAAGCCAAGGCATTTTGCAATCCTCAGAGGACAAACATTGAGAGCAGAGTCATTGTCAATGAGCACCATAGGTATCTTCTTTCCGAGAGCATCTATAGTAATATACAGAGCCTTAGTATGGTCAACCCTTCTTTTCGGCAAGTCATGATTAGTGAAAGTGATAATATTGTTGAATTGGACCCCTCTAATGATTTGCATGAGTTGTTCGAGGTAGTGGGGGTAGGAACCTATGCTTCATTGAGATGCTTCAAAATAGCCTTTCTATGTGGAAAAGATGATGTCAATAACCCCCATACTGAGATGTTGGCTTGCATCTTCTTGAGCTGTTTGAGGAGCTCATCTTCGATAGGAACCTGAGGTGGGACTCCTATTGATTCTTTGGGCTTTAAAAACTCTATAAGTGAGTCATCTGCTTGTAGATGAGCGGGCTTGAATGGTCTCCCCCCTCATGTGACATGTACTATATTGGTTAAGCCAAACTGACTCTTTTTACCCACGAGTTCGTCCCAAGTGATCATGCTACAATTTGAGACATTTGTGGAGTCATTGATGAGGCCACTTGGATTTGAGTCTTCGAGACTTAAAATGTTGATATTAAGTTGTGCATTTTGGGTCGAAAATAGGTTGGTAGTGACAATGGGCTTTATTGGTGGAGCCCCTATTATTCCTCCATCAATTAGGTCTTGAATTGCATGCTTCAGAGCTCGACACTGATTTGTGTTATGTCCATTGCCTTGATGATAAGCACAATGCTGATTCGGATCAAACCCCTTGGGTAGAGGGTTCGAAATTAGTCTTAGTTCCAAGGATTGAAGAAGCCCCTTCTCTCGGAGGTTATTGTATATTTCACCCATTGGTGCTGGTAAATCTGATAACTGCCTTTGAAGGCATTTTTGTGGGACACCCTGTGATATTGGCCATGAAAACGACATTAATGTGTTAACGGCAGTGATCATGTGGGTTGGGCCATTTGGCTTTGAGGTTGGAAAGACCTTACGAGGTTTTGGGTCACTTGCTTTAAGAGTGCCATCATTAATCGCATCTTCTACTTGTGTTTCGGCCCCTACTAGTTCTTTAAACGTCTCAAAGTATGAGGCGAAGAGAGTTTCACAATAGACCGAAAGTAGATTCTTTTTACCATCTGAACCTGCTCGGCCTCATTAGGCCAGTTAATCATTTGAGCTACTTTATTCTGCCACCTAGTGATGAATGTAGACAGACTTTCTTTCGATTCTTGCTTGGTGGTCTCCAAATCTCTAAAGGTGATATCAAGTTCATTGTTGTATTTGTACTATTTGACAAAGGCATTGCATAATTCTTCCCAATCTTTGAAAATTGCATCTTCTAAGTTCAGGTGCCATTGCAGAAAGGCTCTAGTCAGGGTTTGGCGAAACATCTGGACCAAGACATTGGTGTTGGCCCCTAGTGGTTGCATGGCCCTCACATATAGCTTAAGATGAGTTCTTGAACATGTGGTTCCATCAAATTTGTCGAGGTTCAAAATTTTGAATGTTAGAAGGAGCCGAATGTCTGGATAGAAAGATAGCTTGTGAATATCGGCTATATCATCACCTCGGTGAGCTTTGTAAAAAAAAGCCTCCATTTTTTCCAACTTATAAGCAAGGACCTCTTCTTATGGTTTCGGGATCTCTACTAGCCCATATTGTTTACCCCAAATCATAAGGATCATGGATAAGAGAATCTTGGTTTTGCTGATGCTGTTGTTGTTGTCCTTCTTAAGGCGGGACTGGTGGCACTTGGCGAGGATTGTTATTACCTACCGGAACAAGAGGTGGTGGTGGTAACCATTGTTGTACTAGATCTTGAACTGTGAGGAAGAGTCTTTAGTTCTCCTCTAGGTAATCGGCCATATCTTTCTTGATGCCGGCCAGAATCTAAAGTATCTATTCAAGGTCCATTGTAACTGTAGCTGTGCTTTTTTGATTTGTTGGAAGGTTAGAGGTTCAGATCAATCGGCCTCGGCTAGTCCGTTTCCAAGTCAGTTGTGGGTACTTATTTTCTAAAGACACTTGTGTTATTTGACTTTTTTGGTGACAAGGAAAATCCAAGAAAGACTTATTTGTAACCCCATTGCAGCTTGCAAAATTGGTTTTTTAGGAAAAAATAAAAGTTTTTCAGAAAAATTTAGAAAATTGGATAAAATTTTGCGGAGTAAGAGGACAGTACTCACCTATGTGCCGATCAGCACATAGAGGCTTTTAACCTCTATACTGATTGGCTAACAGAGAGGGGTATTTTTTTAGACTTTCTAGAATTTTTTGACTTCACCAATTTGCACAAAAAAGTTTGTGTGTGTCTTACCAAAACTGCGTTTGAAAATCCTAAATCATGAATCTATGGCTGATTATATGCATAACGTTTCGATCGGGTAAAAGGTTCAAGGTTTCCCTTCTAACAGTTCGTGCCATACACCTCCCACAGCCACTAGATTGTAATGACTATTGTCAAATGGTACCGCATCGCCTTTTTGCATACCATCCCAAGGCCACTAGAGTGTAGTATCCCCGGTCAAGAGGTATATGATCAAAGAGTTGAGGGCTTTCGCTGGCAACACCCGTTAAGCTGAGTGAGCATATAGGGCGAGGGCTACTAACTGTCCAAGGTTTAAAAGGTATGTAGTGCAAATGCAAATGTTATGGAGTGATGTGTGTGCAAGGTATCCAGATTTTAATACTTTTTTTTATTCATTCATCCATACATTCAAGCATACATCCATTCATCCATCATACAATAAAATAAATGAATGTAAAGCAAGTAAACAAAATATCCTTGAAGTGAATATTGTGTTGAGTCTAGCCTTCTCTTTTCCCCAATGGAGTCGCCACTGTGGGCGCTAGCAACAAAAAAAAAAAAGGAAAAACGATGTGTCATCCCTTTTCATGGATTTAAAGGGATCCCGACTATCTCCTTCCCTAAAAGTGGGAAGGAACGCCTCTTATAGGAGATTGAGATTGAGGAGTCGCCAGCTTGTTTTGGGGCATAAAACAAGCAAACCCTTTACAAATGAACAATACATATAAAGAAAAACTGAAAGGAATGAAAAAATAAATTACATTACCTTGATTCCTAAATACATACTAAAGATCCCTTGACATGGATCAAAATAAAGACAAAGCACTAAAAAAATATAAACACAGAGAAACGAGTTTGGGGGTTAAAGTACGAAGTGGGAAGGTGTTAGGCACCCACCTCGCCCAATCTGAATGGATCGGCCTCGAATATTCACTTGCAAGGCTATTTTGTTATGAGAAAACTGAAAAGAAAGATATATGAAAGAAATAAAGAATAAGGAATAAGGTGTAAAGAAGTAAAAATAGAACAGAAAAGACAAAAAATAAATCTAACTTGGGCTCAAAGGCTTCCTACGTATTCATTCTCAGAGTCACGTAGTTCTCTGGTTTACCCTCTTTTATCAAGAGTGATAAAAGAGGCAAGATCAATCGGATCTAAAGAAAACTATTTAGGGTTTGAGAGCGTACATTATTCAGTTGTGGTAGGCGGGCAGCACTTTGGCTAAGAAAGTCTGGATCGGAGGATTCTTTCGGGCAGATTTCTGGTTTGTTCTTCGATTCGGAAAGTGTCGCTTTTACTGGCTTTGTAAAGAGAGGCTATCACTTCAGCAAGGCTTCGACCTCAAGAGAGGGAGGGTTTTTATTGAGAAAATCTTAGAATTAAACTAACAGCATAAGACTATGAAAATCGTCTTCCCTTCGTATATTTTTGTGTCTTTCAAAACTAATGGCCTAGGGGCTCTATTTATAGGAAAATATAGAGATTTGATCCAAGGTTCTAAGATGAAACCCTAAGATGGAGGTTAGGATCATATCTTGAGTGATAATTATCTAATTAAATAAATAAAAAATTAAATAAGAGTGATATCCTAACTAAATGAATTGATAAATAATTATAAAAATGCACGAACCAATAGAATTAGTGTCTATATGCAAGAACCAATAAAATAAAAGAGAAATATAATTTAAATGAAAAATAAAATCTAAAATAAAAACGTCCAGGTTCAATGTATCTCCATTTAAAGAAATATCAAGCAACTAGATTTATGAAAACACTAAAAGTGGAAAGTCCTAATTAAACCTAAATAGACTACTATCACTCAAGATTACCAAATTGTCCCCACTTTGGTAGAGAATCTCTAGATTTCTACAAGGCATGTGAAATGACCAGCTTACCCCTAATTCATCACCAAAGGACTAAAGTTACTAAAATACCCCTAGAGGGGTAAAATGATATAGAAATTACGAAAATGTCCCTCAAGTGACTAGGAAGTCCTACTGAGGATAGGATTGTGCCAAAATTATCAAAATGTCCTTAGTGTGCAAAAATGTGCTAAAATTACCGAAACACCCTCCGATGGACAAAAAAGTCCTAACGGGACTGGGACTCTATCAAGAAATATATCTAAGTTTTAAAAGTAATAATTTAACTACCTAGGTCTTTTAATATATTTTAAATCTAATAATTAAAATCATGTGAATCATTTAAATAAATAAAATATAAAACATCCACAAATAATAATAATATTTTCTAAAAATATTACCTTTTGTAGAGAAGTTGATCGCCATGGATAAATGACCGATTAGAAGATATATTTTGTGAGTTGTCGTGATGGAGATCCAAACAATGGAAGGAGAAATTAAAATATAAGTGCTATGTTTTCGGACTGGAGAAGAAAAGGAAGAAGAAGATTGACCTGATTTTTGTCCGAGTAGGACATAGAAGTCACTAAAAAAAGGAGGTGGCCATCAGCATAAATAACGAACGGGACACAGTCAGAATTTTGCCAAAAAAGCATGGGTAGGATTGTAAAATACATGCCCAATTTTTCATAAATGGCTCAACGACAGGCGCATGTGTGTAATTCATGCGTTAATTTTTATGTAATTAAGTTGAACTTTGGGGAAAATTCTAACGGAAAAATACGTTGGGCCGTCTGGCGCTGCTCTGGCCAACGTCTAATGGATTCCAAAAGTCGGGCCTTCCCGCGCGTTTTTGATCTGCCAACGCCCATCCGAACATCATGGGCTCAAGACACCCCAAGCCCAGATACGATTCCCAAGCCCTAGACACCGATCTAAACGGCCTCTTAATACTTCACCCTAATTGCACCTGTCTATATATAATGCTTACCCAAAAAATGAGGTTTCCACGTAGTGGGTTTTACATAGAGTGGTGTTATAACATATGAACCATTTTTTTGTATTGAGAATAAGAAAATTAATATTTGTTTACATATTAATTTATTCTTATTGTCGCTTGTTGGGTAAAAAATTTAGAGTCTTTTTTTAATAATTCAAAATATTCAAAATGCATAAATGTTTAGGTACACAAAAATATAGATTTAAGAATATAAAAAATGAATAATTACACAAAAACTCCCTCAACTATCACCTTTTTACACTTAACCCCCTATTATTTAAAACACGACACTATAACCCCCCCCCCCCCTCTCTCGTGTTATACAATGTAACAGTGTTAATCGAAAATTCGAAATGACCAATTTAAACATGATGAGTTAGCAGTATAAAAGAGATTTGGTGGGAATGAAATCTTTGGTAACTAAAGAAGAATTCTATTGTTCTTATGATATATTACTATCGTGACTTAATCAATTGAAATTTTGTTATTTAAGGATGTAAATGCAATCAGTTTTGAAGTAAATCGTTTCATATTGTAATTAGAATCTTGTCGCAAAGAGAGATTGGGTTGGCTGCATATGAGAAAAGAGAGATTTCTGGCACAAAGACATTCCAAATTGCTTCCAAGAGGAGATGGTCCTTTCCAATTCCTAGAGCGCATCAATGACAACGCTTACAAGCTAGATTTACACTTGTCGGAGTTATAGAAATGTTCTTGTGACTATCTAGGAAGTATTTGGACAAGTTAGCTAATGATCCAACTTGGAAAAATAGTGCAATCAAAAAATTTGTGAGTAAAGATTGGATAGTTAATATGAATCAAAGCCAAGTTAATATGAATCAAAGCCAAGTTTATGGGGCCAAAAAAGGGTCCTGGAAGTCATTGAGGGGAACCACCGGAATTAGTATTTGCATTTGTGGGATTACTTTGAAATGATAAGAAAGAAAGATGTTGGGAGTACAGAATTGCTTAAGAGGGAGTAGAGACTATGCCATTTTTCATAGGTTGTTAGTTATTTTTGATGCACAGATACGTGAGTTCCAATTTATTTGTAGACTCATTATATGTTTTGATTACTCTCATTTAAAATGTTGAGTTGTTGTCGATAGGGGTTGACGTTGGTGTCGAAGGTTGGTGCCTGCATCATCACCGAGAAAAAAGCTCGATTGAAATGAAAGAGAGGTTTTTGATTTTGGGATATTTTTTGATTACATAAATGGCCAATTTGGAAAGAAAAAAAATACGCAGACTATTAGCGACACATACATGTGGGTCGATAAAAAGTCTATTTACATTAATAAAATGACATCATTTTTACTTATATTAATGAATTTTTCCCCTTTTTCCTAAGGCACTGGAGTGTCACTAATAATTTTTGTGTGTTATCAAGAAGAATGCGCAATTAATTTTGTGCGAGAATTGAGGTTTTTACTATAATTAACGACGCAAACTATGGACATCGTTAAATGTCACGCTCCGAATTTTTATAAACCCGAGAAATGAGTGAAATGAATTAAAAAAAATAAATAATAGGTAATTAAATGAATTTAGTTGATTATTCATTCATTTCCCCATATTTTTCAGAATTAAAAATAAAAACTTGCTACTAGACTTACCCAAAATGGTTTTCTAATATGAATCAACTATTTCCCCCAACCAATATTCAAAATTAGTCTAAGTCATGTTCAAGAATGATCTGCAAGATATCCCCAAAATGTCTCTAATTATGCATTAGAACAATGGCCCAAATGGGCCCCAAATGCCCTAAGACATAGGCCAAGAATAGGTTAAAAATCCTACCTAAAGTGGTCCAAGTAAGTGATTAAACATGGCCTTAAAATATGACTAAAGTGTATCCCAAAGATAACCAAACATAGCCCATAAGTGTGGCCAAACATGGCCTAAGAATTGGCCAAACATGGCCCAATAAGGTGGCCAAACATGGCTCGAAAGGGTGACCAAAGGCTGGTGTTAGAGAGGTGTCAAGCGTGGCACACATGGCTGGGCTGAGCGCAGGGCGGTGGTCGCCCGCGCAGGGCGTGAGCAAGCAGGGCGCTCACGCTGGCACGCGGCGCGTCCGCATGGGTGCGGGGGCGAGCGGGGCTGGGGCAGGTCTAGGCTGTTTTCTTGCAGACTTACTGTAGCACTACGGCTGAATTTCTCTATTTCTACAACAAATTTTCTTTGTTTTCTTAATTTTTTTCCAAAGTGTTTCAAGCTACTTTTTTTCATTTTTAGCCTATTTCCTCAAGGTTTTTAACCCCCCCCCTTTTTGACACTTTTTCCACCTATATTTAGGGTGTTTCACACACCTAACTAACCTTTTAATTTCACAAAATCTTAGCATAGTCTCCCTTGTCTTCTAAGCCTTTTCTACCTAATATTTCACAACACAATCCCTCATTTTTCAAACTAGCAACCATAATACATCTTTTTAATTCAACTAAACACTTATACATCAATTAAAATATACAATCCTCTGTACATACACATATACTTGAAATTTGAAACATCACAACCTCATGCTCATTACAATTTTAGGGTCTTGCCCATTGTTTTTATAATATACAAGATTTCTACAAGTAAATACACATGTTTTAGGGCTTATGTCCTCATACATACAAAATGAAGCCCTTAGGCCAAATATACTTTAAAATCTACTTTCTCCCTCCATGCTCTGATGATTTCATCGAGTCTCAAGTACCGGGAGTCTCATCTGTAATATATTATCCCATAAAGGGTCAGCACAACCTTTGGTATGACATGATGCTAATGTAAATAACAAAATTAAGACGTGGCATGTGCAAGTGTACATTTATAAGTTATACGCCTTTCATTTCATCAATGTAATGTAATGTCAATATGCATGACACACACATGCAACTCTATGCCACACCCATGTCTCGTTTCACAGTCCTTCCCCGATGGAACGCGAGTACCAATCGTACGTCTCGCTTCACGGTCCGTCCTCGTTAGATCGCGATTACCATAGCCAATTTTAGGTTTTTCACCACAGGATCTGCACCCTCATAATTCATAGCACCAATGTGCTCAACCCACACTATGTTTCCAAAGATTCATACATGCCAAGATGCCTTGATTTTCTATGCAATCTCAATGAGGCATTTTATCAAATACATGAGATACGTCTTAGATTATGCATCATCAATAAAGTAACTATAACTTTCAAACCACAAAACTTCTTCCACATAAACATATGTTATAATACAATCAATTAAACATATACTCATATTACATATTCACTACCTTACCAATTCTCAAAGAATACATAATTACACAAAGCATCAATACATTAAACAAACCATATCTTTCAAAACACAAGACTTCATCTATATAAACATAAGCCACAATGCAATGAATTAAACATATATTCAAGTTACATGTTCATCATTTTGACACATTGTCAAAGAACACACAAGTATACAAATTACCAACTCTAGGTTTTCAAAGCAACTAGATCCTAAGTGACTTTCTAACAACAAGTAAACATATAAATCATTCAAGCAACTTATAAAAATGCAAAGAAACTTAACTATATTCCTTACTTAGCAAAATATCATACCTAAAAGGATTTTTCTCAACCCTAGGGAGTTGCACTCGCTGTGAAGCCGAACCAATTGGTAAGAATGTAGCCCTTACTGTGGGGAACAATTTCTTAGAAAGAAGCCTTGTGAGAATCCTAGCCTAGAGATGAGTTTTGGAGGCTTGAAAGTTGAAAAATCCTAGGTTTTCTTTACTTTTCTCTCCATGTACAACCTACTGCTCCTTCTCAGACCAAATTATCTGATTTTTAATCCTAAAGGGTTGTATTTATACTAAGGGAGCTAAGGGGTGAAAAGACTCTTTTGCCCTTAATAAGTTCGAGACCCCGTTACACTACAACGCGTCCCGAAACGCCTCAATTTGACATTCTGCTTTAGCCAAAGTTCTTAAAATTATTTTAAATAAAAATTTTCTAAAAAATTTATTTTCGTCTGTTGGCGATTTCGGCCGGGCCCACTCGAACCACTTGGGATGCCCTTTTCGAGTCTATTTTTCAAACTATATCCGATTAGGCTCAATTTTCACAGGAGGTATATTTTAACATTCTAATCATATTTCTCTTCTATGGCATACTCAAATTATACTTCTAAACATGACTTATGCCTAAATAATACATGTATAACGCCCTACCGACAAATAGTGCATGAATAGTATCCTACCGACAAAAATGAAAAATTGATCTTGATTTTTCAGATCTTTACAATAAAAATACTATTACTAACAATTTTATGTGCGTCATTAATAGCCTTCTTTCTTGTAGTGTTCATTTTGATTTATATATGTCATACAATATACATACGTATAATTTTATAATACTTTTTTTTTAAAAAAAATTCTTTGCTTAAAAAGAAAAAATTAGTACTTATATATCTATTTATGTGCATCTACACGTATTTATATATCTATATACTTAATTAATAAGTTCATGTATGATATTTATATGAGTCAATGTTTATATATGCACGTGCACACACATATACATATATATAAATATTTTTATTTTATTTATAAATGCTTATATGAAAAAATTAACATATGATTACAAAATTTACTTATAATGCCTACTTACTCTGAATTAAGGAATTAAATTCATATAATTTAATATAAAATAATAATTCTAAAAAAATTATATTAAAAAAAAAAACCAACTCAAATTCATTCTATAACATCCAATAATGAAAGAAGATAGTTGAGCCAACCTCATAAGTACATGACAAATTATGAAAATTAGAGTTTCCTAATTACAAAATAATATTTTTAAATTAGAAATTGATTCAATTTAGGTATCTTTCATTTTAATTATAAATTTATTTTTATAGTACTCGTACATAACTAGGGTCAATGCTAGTTCTAACCGATATAATTGAGTTTAATTATAAATGTTATGAATTATGTTTGAGTTTTGAAGATCTATGATTTATTTTTTAACCTAATTTGTTTGAATTATATTACTTTATATTAAATTATGTGGTGTTTTTATTTGCAGTTTTAATTATTTTTCGGCGCTAATATATATATATATATATATATATATATATATATATTTCTTTATATATATATTCTTTCAGCTGGGCGCAAGTTTATTTTATGTATACATATTTATGTATTATTTTGTTTTGGTGTGGATTTAGTTTTGTCTTATACTATTCTCTGATAACAGTATATTCATAGACCAAAGAGAATCTATTGTTTTGTCTTATTAATTTTTAATCTTTTTTATGGTTATAATTTTTTTTTATTTATGAATTTTAATTGTCAAAGGGAAAGAGTTCTACCTTCATTCCTTAATCTTTATTTGGGGCCATTGTTCTTCTATTATTTTTTATTTATTTAATTGTATAGACTTTTTATAAATTAGAATTAGAATTTATATTTATCAGAGAAGGACATTAGTTCCGTATGATAAATTAAATTAGTATTTTTTATTTTATTCCTAATTCCAGAGATATGAAGGGGAAAAGGAGCATAAGGAGAAAGAAGTAAATTTAGAGTGCCATATTGATTTTTGAGTTAAAGAAAAAAAAAAAAAAAGGAGAGTGCCATCTCATTACTACATCGCTATCTTTTTTTTTTTTAATATTTAAATTATATGTGTTAATTCTAAAAGTTTTTAATAAAGGACGTCTCAATAATTTTGATTATAACAAAATATTATCTATGTGGATTAATATTTTATTTAGTGACAATGCAAATAAGTCATTCAAGTTGAAGAACATTGTTGACTTAGAAATGACAAAATTCATTATGCAAAAAGACTCCACTCAAAATACAAGTTTCAATGAAAAAATTCAGTCAAGTAGAATGGTCTTACAATGATCCAAGTAAATAGATACACTCAATTCCTAAGAATCAATACAAGTCAAGAGAAAACTTTTTATTTTTTTATTTTGAGTTTTGAGTGAATCAGATTTAGATTGATTATTAAGCGTAACCTCTTAATATTTAAATGTTCAAGTAGAACTAATCTTAAAATGATTTTTCAAAACAATACATTAATATACTTTAAGTTTTGAAAGATCAAACTGTTTTGAAAAAGAAATATATGAAAATAGGCAAGAAGGCTTAAACTGTAAAACTAGTCGACCAGTTCTTATGCCTTATTTTTACACTATCAAAATTAGTTGATCAATTCTAATAATCAGTTGTTTAAGTTACTATTTTGTATATAACCTAAACCTACTGTCCAAACCAATCGACCAATTAATTAAATCAGTTGACTGACTTTTGAAGGCAAAAATAGTGTACCACATAACCAGTCGACCGAATCTAAGAACTAGTTGACTAATTGTTCTTAATCACATGAACCTCAAACCCTCTAAACAAATCAATTGAGCTGATCAATCAACTAGATCTTCATCCAGCCAACTGATTTGTGAAACCAATCGACAGCTTTTGTCGATCTAGCAATTGAAAATTCAAATTTTGAACAAATAAAAAGGAAGGGGGGGGGGGAATGATTCTATTTTGAACCTAACAGACATATTTTTTAAAGGGTTACAAATAGAAATTCTTTACAGAATTTATTATTATCTCTTTACAAGCTTTAATTTCAATATCCTTATTGTTGACTTTAGATATCATTTATTGCAAAACTTATGTAACATCCTGACCCCGATTAATTTATAATTAGTTTGTTAATTATTAATTAAAAACAACATAAAGAATAATTAAGAAAATTAATCAAAATTTCTCAATAGTTACGATAGACTAATAAAATAATTAAATATGTCAAGAGGGGAACGATGTAATACCCCGAACCTAGTTTACAGATTAATTTATATAATGATGTCTTTTTAAAATTTAATGCATTAATTTAGTCATCTTAACTTGATTTTAACACTACAAAAATTTGAATTACCAAGCCATGAAGACCACGAGGAAATGATAAATGACGCAAGGCTTTGAACCTAGAAGCCAACCCAAGTAGGAAACGACAAGAAGAAACCGTTTCGTAAAAAGAGGAATAGAAAATAAAATAAAAGGGAAAAAATCAAAATGATAAACTGCGTGTACCAAACGAGGCATAAGCATAAAAATAAGAAAAATAAGCCAAAATTGAGGCCAATGGGTTTTTGAAC
The DNA here is from genome assembly GCA_008638375.1 of Nyssa sinensis. Taxonomy (NCBI): domain Eukaryota; kingdom Viridiplantae; phylum Streptophyta; class Magnoliopsida; order Cornales; family Nyssaceae; genus Nyssa; species Nyssa sinensis. The sequence goes on along the minus strand of CM018033.1, from coordinate 14,102,384 downwards.
CCTTGACCTAAATAAGCAAGCATTGAAGTCCCAAAAAATTACCACTTGGGCTACCTACCATTTTGTGATATATATTACATGTAATATATATATATATATAGTAAATAATTTTCCTCCACCTCCCAAATTGGCCAATGGCCATTCACGCACACCTCATCTATATTTTAAAAATATGTGTATATATGTATACATAGTGCAAACCCTTGTGTGTGTGCATGTGTTGTGTGTTTTGTGTATGGCTAGTGAGAGAGTGAGAGTGAGTTAGAGAAAGAAAGTGGAAGAATGAAAAAGAAAAAGAAGATGGAAGGTGAAGCTGCCCGTTGCATGCAAGGTTACATGCATGGATGTCCTAACTTGAAGGAGAGAAAAGCAACTGAGAGGGGAGAAAGCTGAAGAGAGAGAAAGAGGTAAAAAAATTTCTCTCTCAAAATTTATTCATGTGCAAGCTTGTCTATGGTCTAACTGTTGCATGCATGTAGAATATTTTGTAGGGCTGAGAAAATAGGAGCAAAATTGTGAGGTTTGAAGCTTAGAAACCCTAGGAGACTTAAAATTCGAAATTGAAGATTTTGAGTTTTGATCTCACTTAACTAAAGCTTGAAATTGATTTGAAGGCTTATGAGGAAACAAAATTTAGGTCATTCTGCAAGTGGAATGAACCAAAATGGTCAAGAGAACATGAAGAAAATCATAGTTGCAAGTTCGGTTAAACAATTTTTATAGTTGAGATTTTGGTTGAATTACATATTATTATGAATGGGAAAATGATCCTTGAGGTTTCAAAAACTTATAGTAACAAAAAGGAAGGAAAACGGTGGTCTGAAACAACCCGAAATAGAGAAAAAAAAAAACTCTTCGAAAAAGCGGCCCTGGTCGGAGCAGCTGCTGTAATTGGCCATTCAACGGCCAAGATAAGGCTCAAATAAAAATCTAAAGATAGATATGGAACCCTCACAAAAAATGGTTTAAACCACGTTGAAAACGACCGGAAAAGTCATCGGCCACAAGTCGCTGGCGATGGAGGTGATGCCGAAACCCTCGTCGGACTTTTGGGGACGATGACTGTTCATGGGTCGAGTCATGGACCGGGTTTTCGGCCGGGTCGAGTAAGGACCCGACCGAACGCAAGGATGGTTATTTAAAACTAGGTCGTTTTGAACCTGATTTAAATGAATTGACCCTGTTTGGGTACAGGAATAATAAATTAAGAATTTAAAACAGAATAACCCAAAACGTGGATAGGGCACATATCAAGGATATGCTATTCCGGTTCATATGTGTAGCCTGAATCGGTTGGTTCACAGTCTCTTTAGACCGGTCTAGGGTTTTAAACAGTAAACCCACTAGTTCAGTGTTTAAATGAAAAATAAATAAACCGGAACTTTAAGAAATTTCATTTAGATCCCAACAGTTATGAATAATGATACTGAGGCCCAGATTTTAAAGAATTAATTTAAATAAGCCCCTGAAAAATAATAAACTAATAAACTAATTTATTTAATTAGTTTATTAATTGGGTAAAATGACCATTTTACCATTGGACACCAAATAAGTCGAACGAAGCTCAAATAAAATAAATAAATAGTATACTTTTATTATTTCGGGCATTCCGGACTCAATGGTAGAGTCCAATTTGTGAAATTAAATCTCAAAAAATATAGACATGTAAATTATAAATGATTACATTGCCCCTAATGATACCCAGGGCCAATTAAACATAAAAGATAGTCTATTTTAATTATGTCAGACATTCTAGACTAAATGGTGAGGTCCGTGAAACCTAAATAAATCCCAAAAAATACGAACGGACAAATTAGGATAATTTCAAATACGCCCTGATGATCAGGTATGTGATCAAATGGACCCCGATGAATATAAAATTATGTACCTTAACATTTTGGGACATTTCGGACCCAATGGGGGGATCCGTTTTGTGAAACGAAGTCCTGGAACAATAAACACATGAAACATCAAAATAACAATTTTACCCTTAGTATTCCAAAAGCTAGATAAATGTCAAGGGGGACATAGTCTGATTGTTTTAGGCACCCTAGACTCAACGGTAGAGTCCGTATTACCAAATGGAGTACTGAAAAACGTAAAGCGTGAAAGTGTAAATTATGAAAATGCCATAGGCTTAATATGAGTGGCAAATAAGCTAATTAAGACCGAAAAAAAAGTCTAAATTTATTACAATCAATATTTTGGACTTAATGATGACGTTTTTTTAAGGAAAATAAGACTCGGTAACAAATTAAAAAAAATGACAAATACGTTTTTAGGACACAACGAAGTTACCAAGAGAGTAATAATGAGATAAATAAGTCTATGAAAATGTTGCAAGGACCAATATACTCAAAACGGAGTCAGAATACGTAAACTGTGAATGGGAAAAAATGGGACATTAAAAAATGTAAATTATCGAATCGCCCTTGAAGGACCAAAGATGCTATAAGGCTACAGGGAACCCTGAAATGGGAAATTAAAAACCCTTAATTGAATAGACTAAGTTCAAGGAACTTAAAGCATTGCATAATAATGTTTGAGATAATGGGTACTACTTCATTGTGCAATATTTTTGGACCCATGATTATAGGATCACTTAAACGATGGAAATGAAAAGATGCCTTGGGATAACAATAGTGGTACCGCATGAGAATGCAATGTTAAAAAATCGAAGTAAGTAATTCCTATGCTTTAATATGGGTTATTCATAGCCAAGTCACGTTTATTTTCAAATGCTGCCAAGATTTGTACTATATTTCCCACCTAATGAACTTGATTTCTCTGATTTGATGCCAATCGATTTGTGATTATTTGTTATGCATGTACTTCGGATTCAATTTGCTTGCCTATGTGATTTTGGGAACTTGATTACCCATACTTGAGAATAACTGTGCCTTCATACCATGCCATGATATTGTAATATATCTTATTAATGAAGATCTTGTTTGTTCCACACACTTTAAGTCTCGTTGATTGAGATTTGGTTGTTTCATACGATTGTACATCCCATGTGAAATTTTGATGATCATGATACTTTGTAAGTGCCTGGAGTTGTGCTCAGTCACAATGGTCCATCTATTCACAGATTGCGTTGTGGACCCTTTGGGGTCATTTGTGCCCTTCGGGGACTTGAGGTGAAAGAGCTCTAGCGTTATACAGTAAGCCCGAGAGAGAGAGGCAGACCTAAATATGCGTTTGTGGGGGTATGCCGAGCCCCGTTTTGTTTACGCATCTATTGTGTTAGAACTCGGTAATGACATTTTTTTTGCATTTGTTGGATGATCATATTCTATACCCTATGAATGATCATAAAATTGCAAGCATGAAACACTTTTGATTGGCTAATGTATTGTTTGTGGCAGTGACTTATCATGTTAAGCTAGATGCCATTTTGGATGATCTCGTCATCACTTTCTTGTATCATTTTGTGAGATAAGCCTTTTAGACCCTCGGGTCATTATTGCTTTATCTTGGTGACTGGCTATATGATATCATTTTTTCTATATTATTGTGGATTAACCTTGACCCATAGCAAAACTAAGAATTTGCTTACTAAGCTAAGTTAACTCATTCCTTACTTATGACCATTTTTTAGGTGGCCCTATGAGAGATGAAATGCAATGAGATGACTAGTGGAGCTAGTGAAGCACAAATGATTAACATTGATGATACGAACTCCAAGTCAAAGTTGACCATGTACTCTGTAAGGTTAAGTTTAAAATTGTGTATTATAACGTTGCATTATTAGTGATGAGGTTAGCCTAGTATGTTGGATCACCGTAATTAAATTGTACTTGGAGATATTTTAATTATTGGTCATTGGAGATGAGCTTTTGATCAGGTGAATTGTATTGGTGTAACTTCCACTTTAAGTAATTCAGTGATATGTGATTTAATATTTTTTTCCACTCTTTTACAGTTCATCTGATTTAGTACAGCCTGTCCGAGTGGTAGTGTCAGTCGTTACCCTTAATCTGCATAAGGTGGGTTACGGGTCACAACTGTTGAAGATTTTTATAATTATCTCCTAATTAGTTGTAAATAGATTGATAGAATTTATCCCTGTAATTATGTGATATCTCATATCCCATGCTTATCTCCTATTCTTTAGGAACAAGATTTGTAAAGAAGGGCTATTAAAGTCGTGTATCATTGAAAAGAAATATATGAGAATTTGAATCAATTATTCAACATGGTATCAGAGTAGGTCCTATTATAATATATATATACATATATATATTTTGTTTCGTTATCTTAGAATCAATTTCAAAACCTAGAAGAACGAAACCCTTGTGCCGTCATCTTCAAACAGAGAAGAACGCACCTTACCTTGTGCCGTCATCTTCAAACAGAACAGTGAATAGCCAGCCGTTTTCTCCATTGCCAGATCTGAACCTGTTCTACTTTTCCCTTTGTTTTTTTTATTCCTTTCCTTGTACCGTTCAACCCTTGTGTCGTCACCTTCATATATTATTAAAAATCAACCAGACGCTTTCTGTATTGTTGGCCACCGAATCAACCTGTTACCCCTTGTGTCGTCATCTTCTCTCATTATAACCTGTTGCCCCTAATATGGCCACCGAATCAACCGAACCCATCACTAAATCCTTTTCTCCTATCATACATATCCAATCTGAAAATTCCATCTTCAATGCTGGTATAACCCTCACCGAAACCAACTATGACGTCTGGTCCCAGATTATTGAAATACATATCGCTGGCCGTGAAAAGCTTGATTACATTATTGGTGATTCTCCTCAACCTAATACTACAGATCCTTCGTATTCCAAGTGGTATGCCGAAAATCAAAAGGTTAAAGGCTGGTTACTCACATCAATGGCACCAAAGATTATGAAGCGATACCTCCAACTCCGTACTGCTCGTGAAATTTGGAGCGCTCTTGCCAAAGCGTTCTATGATGGAACCGACGAAACACAAATCTTTGCCCTCAATCAACGTGTTTTTTCCCTCCGTTAATCTAGTCGTTCTCTTCGTACATATTATGGTGACTCGTTGCAATCTTCCAAGAACTCGACCACTGTGACAAAGCTCCCATGAAGGATCCTGATGATATAGTTGCATATAAAAAATCTGTTGAGAAATTACAGATCCATATATTCTTGAACAGTCTTGATGCTGAATTTGAACAGGTGCAAGGGGAGATTCTTCGTCTGGATCCCAATTTGGACCTTGAACATACATATTCATATGTTCGTCGTGAAGAAAATCGTCGGACCCTCCTAAATGGTGATCTGACTTCCCTTGATTCTATGGCCATATTAGCCCGCCGATCCACTCCACCTACACATCGAACCAGACCTGGTGCAGCCCTAGTTTCTGTCACACTAACATCCCGTAGTTTTGATATCGACAATAAACAACCTCCTAGATCCTGTACTCATTGTGGTGGCACGGGACATACTAAATCTCGCTGCTATGACTTGATCGGCTACCCTGAATGGTGGGATCCTGCCAAGGCTCTAACTAAACGTCACTCAACTCGTTCGTGTATTGCATTCGCTGCCACTGTCCATGCCGAGAGGCCTATATCAGATCCTACTACTTTACATATTTCTTCTGGTTCCCCAGGTAAGACTTTCAATAACTCTGTTCCTATTGAATTTTGTACATGGATTATTGATTCAGGATCAACTGATCATATGTCCTTTGATACTACTTCTATTTCTATGTTGAAACCCTCTGAAACCCCTATTGTTTCTACAGCCAATGGCACTCTTATACTACAGTTATTAGTGAAGGTTCCCTCTCTCTAAACAATCTTAATTTAGAATCTATTCTTGTGGTGCCTTCACTTAATTTTAATTTGTTATCCATATCTCAAATTACCACTTCCTTGAATTGTGTCGTGATTTTTTGGCCTAACCATTGTTTCTTTAAAGACATCAAGACAAGGAGGACAATTGGGTGTGGTACTAGAAGAGGAAAGCTCTATTATCTTGATCTCACACCATCTAGCTCACGTGCATTGGCTCAGTCATTATCAGTTACTAGTTCGGCCTCTACTTCTGCTATCTGGTTGTTGCACAAACAATTTGGACATACTTCATTTGGATACTTAAATTATTTACCAATACATCTCCGTTGCTGTTTAAATGTGAAATTTGTGCATTGGAAAAGAGCCACTGTGTTCCTTTTCCATTGAGTTTTAATAAAAGTCCTTTGCCATTTATACTTGTATACTCTGATGTTTGGGGCCCAGCAAAAATTCCAACACTTAATGGTGCACGATGGTTCGTTTCTTTTATTAATGATCATAGTCGCATGACTTGGGTATGTTTGATGAAAACAAAGCAAGATGTTTTCTCACTATTTAAACAATTTCACTCAATAGTTGCTACTCAATATAAGACCTCCATTCAAGTTCTTCGTACTGATAATGGCGGGGAATTTGTCAATCATGAGCTGAAGCAATTCTTACATCTTCAAGGCATCATTCACCAAACCACATGCCCCTCTTCTTCCCAACAAAATAGGGTTGCAGAAAGAAAAAACCGACAACTTCTAGACATGGTTCGAGCCGCATTGTTTGACGCCCATATACCTCTTCATTATTGGGGCGAATCCCTTACTACTGCATCCTACTTGATCAACCGGATTCCATCTCGTAGCCTGGCCTTTCATACACCTCTCGAAACCTTAAATCGCAGCCTATCCTCACCATCCATGTCAAACCTGCCCCCAAAAGTTTTTGGCTGTACTGCGTTTGTACACATACCCAGTCTTGCTCGCCATAAGCTACAACCACGTGCCCTTCGCTGTGTCTTTGTTGGCTATGGCCTCCATCAAAAGGGATACAAATGTTACCACCCACCAACTCGCAAACTACATGTTACCATGGACGTACAATTCTATGAACTCCAGATGTATTATCCTGCTACCGCAACTGCAAGTTAGGGGGAGCCTAGTATTAGTATTGGCGACTTGCAGTTCCTCAGTTATCCAACCGAAACCATAAGCCCTAATCCTCTTGAACCGGAACCTGAACCTGAACCTGAACCTGCCAACAATACAGAAAGCGAAGCTGAGACATAACAGCTGAATATAGTGAGTGAGCCTATAGCACTTGAGCTTCCACCATGTGATCATGATAATATGGCTGAGACGTTTGTACCAGAACATCAATTGTCTCCACTAGATGGTTCTACTTCTCATCATGAGTCATCCTCAGTCACTGAATCTATAGTAAGTCATGAACCTCTACTCCGAATACTTCTTAATCGTACCATAAGAGGAGTTCCTAGCGTTAGTTATAAACCTGTTCTTAATTCTACTTCTAAGTACCCATTGAACAATTATGTATCTTATCATGGGTTATCAAAAACATATGAATCATTTGCGAATCAATATCTACTGTACATGTACCTAATAGTGTGCAGGAGGCCTTGAAAGACCCCAAATGGAAAGAAGCAATGATCGAGGAGATGAAGTCACTTGAAAAAAATGCAACATGGGAGGTGGTTGATCTACCAGTTGGAAAAAAACCTGTGGGATGTCGATGGATTTTTACAATTAAATACAAGGCTGATGGTGACATTGAGAGATTTAAAGCTCGACTTGTAGCTAAGGGATACAGTCAAACATATGGGATTGATTATGTAGAAACCTTCGCACCAGTGGCCAAAATAAATACAGTACGTATACTCTTATCATTAGCTGTGAATTTAGATTGGCCATTACATCAATTTGATGTAAAGAATGCTTTCCTACATGGAAATCTCCAAGAAGAAGTATACATGGAGTTGCCACTAGGATGTGAGTTATAGATTGAAGGAAGCACATAAGTGTGTAGATTGCGAAAATCATTGTATGGTTTAAAACAATCACCAAAGGCTTGGTTCGGCAGATTTACAAGTTCAATGAAGGCATTTGGATATCAACAAAGTAATTCTGATCATACTCTCTTTATAAAACATAATAAAGGAAAGCTCACTGTGCTAATTATATATGTCGACGATATGATTGTAACAGGAAATGATACTGATGAAAGGAAAGCTTTGCAGACTTATCTTTCTTGTGAGTTTGAAATGAAAGATCTTGGACCATTGAAGTATTTTCTAGGAATTGAGGTGCTAAGGTCTAAACAAGGTATGTTCTTGTCACAACGGAAATATACTTTAGATTTACTAAATGAAGTTGGTATGTTAGGTTGTAAACCAAGTGATACACCTGCTGCTGAAAACGTCAAGTTGGGTACACTTCTGGACCATATTCCCACAAATAAAGAACGACATCAAAGACTTGTAGGGTGGTTGATGTATCTTGCACATACTCGGCCTGACCTAGCATATTCTCTTAGTGTTGTTAGTCAATTCATGCATTCTCCTAGTGAAGATCATATAGATGCTGTAATACGAATTCTATGATATTTGAAGTCTTCTCCGAGGAAAGGAATTATGTTCACTAAGGGAGACACTTTATCTATTGAAGGCTATACTGATGCAGATTGGGATGGATCAATTAATGATAGGTGTTCAACCGCTGGGTACTTAACGTTTGTTGGTGGAAACCTAGATCTAGTGCAGAAGCTGAATATAGAGGTATGGCTAAGGGTGTGTGTGAGCTATTATGGATTAAAAATCTATTACAGGAACTCAATATTTCACTAGCACTTCCTATGAAACTCTATTGTGATAATAAGGCTGCATGTGGCATAGCTCATAATCCTGTTCAACACGATCGAACTAAACATGTAGAGATTGATAGACATTTTATTAAAGAGAAACTTGAAGCGAAGATTATTGAGGTTCCTCATGTTCGATCTCAAGATCAACTTGCTGACATTCTCACTAAGGCCATATCAAGTCAAGTCTTCCACGGAATTCTGGACAAGTTGGGCATGCACAACATCTATGCATTAACTTGAGGGGGAGTCTTGAAGATTTTCATAATTATCTCCTAATTAGTTGTAAATAGATTGATAGAATTGATCCTTGTAATTATTTGATATCTCATATCCCATGCTTATCTCCTATTCTTTAGGAACAAGATTTGTAAAGAAGGGCTATGAAAGCCGTGTATCATTGAAAGGAAATATATGAGAGTTTGAATCAATTATTCAACAACAACAACTTAGATTTGAAAATTATACTTATCTTAAATACTATGAGCTTACACTTGATTAATCTTCATAGAGTGTTTATTTATTGTACTAATCAACTATTCAAGAGAGTACTTATTAGTAAATAACTTTTTAATTTCTCATTGCGGTGAGATTTGTACGTAGGTGCTTTCCATGTGAGGCAAAAATGGATATTTTAATGGGTAAAGAGTTAGGAATTTTTATTGTAAAGACTTGACCTCTACTTGCAAAAAATATCAAAATAGTGGAAAAACTCAAGTGTATGCTTGAGTCGAGTACATAAGCAGTTTTTTGAACATCGTAAAAATTACCATATTTGCTCTCTCTTTCTCTTTTACATACTTGTACATATTTTACATTCATTTTTAAAATTTGTAAAAATTATCAATATTTATAAAATACCCTATTTACCTCCTCTAAGATATATATCAAGATAACAATATATATATCTTTAATTATTTAAATTATAATTTATATTTACCAAAGAAGAACATTAGTTTCGCATGGTAAATTAAATCAGTATTTTTTTATTTAATTCCTAATTCGAGAAATATGAAAGGAAAAGGAACAAGGAGGAAAAAAAAAGAAAGTAAATTTAGAATGTTATATTAAATTTTGAGTTACAGAATTATAAAAGAAAGTGTCGTATGATCATTGTATTGCTATAATATACAATATAACATTTGAATTTTTTTATATATATACATCATAGCAATTCTAATACATGTACTATTTTTAAAACTTGGCCTTAATGTAAAAATTCATGTTCCAGTGGAGTGTTATTTGCTTTGCATTAAAAATGACAATGCCATTTTTAATGCCATATAGTGTCAATTTATGCTATATCACAAAATACAACCTAACATATTTATGTCATATCATGAAATACAACCTAATATATGTCAAATAGATGTGAGATTCACGCTACTACTTTAAGTAAATGTCAAATGGAGGTGAGATTCACAATACTACTTTTACGTAAATGACAAATGGATGTGGGATTCAATCTTCTTTTTTAGGGAAAAATATTTAGTGTTAAAATATGTAATTTTAGCATTGGAGTAGAGTTGTCAAAATTTGAGATTTTTATATTATAACAATGCTAAAATATAGATTTGACTTTGATAACATAATATTTAAGAGCATTTCTAATGTTAAATATCATTTTATCTATGTCAAATCTATATTTTTGGTTTGTTACAGTACATAAATATTAGATTTTGACAAGTTTGTTCAAATACTAAAATGTTATTTTTTTAGCACAACTACTATTTTTTCTTGATAAAGTAGCATGGACCTCACATACGTTTGGTATTTACTTGATAAAGTAGCGTAGACCCTATCTTTATTTGGCATATACAAGTTGTATTCAGTGAATGACAAAAAATTGCACCAATTATTCTTGATGTCAAATCTGATATTAAAAATGATATTGACATACCACAAACAGACACACCAATCACCTTGAGACACGTGTGCATGCAGAGTTAATAATCTCGATCATACAGAGCAGTGACTAGCCTTCAGGGCATTCTCATATATACCATTCAGAGCCAATAAACTTGGTCATACAGTGCAGGCGAAGCCTCCACGGCGTTCTCATGCACATATCCTCCAGACCTTATGTTCTGGGTAATATTTATTCAACACTTCATATGGTACCGACTTTATGGTTTCCTTAAACAACTGCCAAGCAAGGAATAAGGAAACAGTCTTCAACACGGAAACTACTATCTATGATTATTTTCATCTACGACTCAACGCTCCACAAGGTAACTGCAATCTCCGATGATCAAATCCCTATATTCATGGCATCGAATCCTAATCAACTTAGGAAAGGCCACGGTTTATAAATTAAACCCTAAAGGTACGCTTTATTTTCATGCTCATTCTTTTGGCTTTCAATACAGTCCTTCAATTCCTTCTACTTACTTAAGCATCGGAGCGGCTACCGCCAGAGCCAATCCGGTGGTCCTCTAATCATCTTTCTGAATGTTCTACAGGTCACAGAGCCCATACTTATTGCGAGTCGAAAAGTGCAGCATCAGTTTGGCGTCGTCTGTGGGAACGACTAATCTCTAAGTGCTCTATTCACAAACCTATCTTTTCCTTTACCGGAAAACCATGGCACCAAATCTCCGACCGCGACAGAATACTCAGAATTCGCAAAACTCTCAACGCCAGCCGCCTGCTCCTCGTACAAGGGGACCAGCGGTCAATCCTATGTGACAAGAGATCGAATCGATCAAACGACACAATGAACTGGTGCAGGAACAGTTGCTTGCCATCACTAGAACGCTGGCAACACTCATACAAAACCAAGCAGCGGGTTCTCCTAACTCGCCGGTCAACTTCGCTGCGGGAACGCAACCTCCTGTTGCCACGGAGAATGAAAAACTTCATGAGCAGGCTCCAACTAACCAGCCTGGGCACCCCCCGGGCGTTGCCCGCGTTGGCAGAGATCCACAACCGTCAGCAGTTCCAGGCTGGGGAACATCAGCCTTCGTTCTTGACGTCCATTACCGAAGCACTACTCGAGCCCCAACTCCAAGGGCCTCGGGACCACATCCGGCACCGTAGGAGCCTCATCATGCAGCACCAATCCCTCCGGTTCGGAACCCTCCTCCGTCCGAAGGGCGTACTCAACCCTACTACCCTGAAGCCGAGGCTGTCAGGCAGGGTTGGCAAGACGTCAGAATCAGAGACCAGCGGAGAGTAAAGGAGATTGCCGAGTCTATGGACCGAACAATCACCTTGAGAGGACCTCAGAACCCTCCAGAGCAAGACGAGTTGGCTAGGCTGCTTAGAAGACTAGCCACCCCATTCACTCACGCCATCATGTCAGAAGAGAGGCCCAGAAAGTTCATGGTGCCCAAGTTCACCCTGTATGATGGATCTGGAGATCCAGGAGATCATCTCTCGCACTACCAGCATACGATGGCCCTCCACGGAGCCTCTGATGCTTTCATGTGCCGAACTTTCATCACCAGTTTAAAGGGAACTGCGCTGAAGTGGTTCCACAACCTCCCTCCAAACTCAATTACCAACTTCTATGAGCTCGGTAGACAGTTCTTGGACAGGTTTATGACCAGTAGGAGGCTCAGAAGGGGACCAGAATTCCTGTTGAATGTTAAGCAGACTAAAGAGGAGTCCCTCAGAGCCTACATTGCGCGCTTCAATGACGAACTCACGGAGATCACTGACTGCAGCCCAAAGTTCCTTGTAGCAGCCCTAACTGCTGGGCTTGCCCAAGGTGGATTCAAAGACTCCTTAACAAAGAGCCCTCCAGCCGACATGGCGGCATTAATGGATCGGGCCAGAAAGTACATCAACCTGGAAGAAGCCAACCGCACATCCCAGAAGGACAAAGATCAGACCTAGAGGGACAATCCAAAGCGGGAGGACCATAAGAAGGAGGATCACAGAAGAGACTCCAACAAAAAGAGGGCCAGGAGCCCAGAGAAGAGAACAGCACCCAGAGCTGTATACAATTCCGAACCAAGGGAGTTCACCAACTTCACTCCTTTAAACACCACACTAAACTAGGTACTCCGGCAGATCTGAGATCGGGAAAACCTGAGGTGGCCGGAACCAATCAAAGGAGTCCTAGCCTTCGGGACCAAAGTAAGTATTGTAATTTCTATAAAGATCATGGACATACAACTAACACATGCAGGACCCTCCGATATGAGATAGAGCAGCTCATAAAGAAGGGGCATCTTCGGGAGTTCGTCAAGCAGGACGGAAGGCAAAACCCCCAAGAAGACAAGCCTCAACAATGGCCAGACCAGAGGCCCGAACAGAGGCAGGAGCACAGGGAAGGACGAAACGAGCCTCAGAGGCAGAACAACCATGTCATCTACGTCCTCCATTCGGACTCCCCTATCACAGGAATGTCCAACAGGGCAAGAAAGCGATATGCTCTGGAGGCCAGAGCTGCCCCGAACGTATTACAGATCTCTAACGTAGAAAAGAGGTTCAAGCCAGCACCGGAGATCCAATTCACTGAACAAGATCTAGCAGGGGTACACTGCCCTCACAGTGATGCCCTTGTTATCACACTCAAAATCGCCAACTGCGAGATCAAGAGAGTTCTGGTCGATACTAGCAGCTCCGTCAATATACTGTTCTATGAGCCACTTAAACAGATGGGGATGGACCATGACAATGTCAAGCCCACTACTGCCGTGATGGCGGTTTTTGATGGCAATCTCAGCACCCCATTGGGGAGAGTCGACCTTCCTACCACTGTAGGAGAGGGTGAAGGGCAGAAGACCACCATCTCGGAGTACATGGTGTTAAACATGAGATCTCCCTACAATGTCATAATCGGGAGACCCTGGTTGCACCAGATAGGGGCAGTCACTTCGACCCTCCATCAGTGTCTAAAGTACGTCCACAACCAGAACGTTCACACTGTCAAAGGGTGTTAACCAACCTCCCGGGAGTGCCACGCTATTGCCCTCAAGGAGAAGGCTCCTAAATAGCAATTACAGTACACTCGGGACTGTGCAGATCCGGTTCTCACTCACTCTCCCGAGGTGGAGGATTCCCATCCAGCATTGAAGAACCCCTGAGCCCAAGGGGACGAGACAGTCGAGCCAAACCCATTGGCAAGCCCATCAAAGTGTTGGTCAGTTCAGAATTAGAGGGGCATTATTTATATATCGGCCCAGACCTAACACACACCGAGCAGGAAAAAATAGTCAGGTTCTTAAAAGACAACCTCTCTATCTTTGCTTGGGAGACCAAAGACATGGAGGGAATAGATCCCAATCTTATAACTCACAAGCTGATGGTGGATCCGGATCACCCGCCAGTCAGACAGAAGAGAAGGCCGATTGCTCCTGAACGGCATCGGATTATAAATGAAGAAGTCCAAAGGCTGCTGAAAGCCAGGATGATACAAGAAGTGCTCTATCCTGAGTGGCTAGCCAACACCGTGCTTGTCAAGAAGAAAAACGGCAAGTGAAGAGTCTGCGTTGATTATACAAACCTCAACAAGGCGTGCCCCAAGGACAGCCTTCCACTGCCAAGAATAGACCAATTGGTTGACGCCACTGTGGGGCATGAGCTTATGAGCTTCATGGATGCCTACTCTAGGTACAACCAGATCCAGATGTACCCTCCAGACCAAGAGAAGACAGCCTTCATAACCGAACGAGGACTCTACTGCTACAGAGTAATGCCTTTCGATTTAAAGAACGCTAGAGCCACTTATCAGCGTTTGGTGAACAAGATGTTCAGCCCACTGCTCGGCAGCACCATGGAGGTATACATCGACGACATGCTGGTGAAGAGTCTGCAAAAAGGTAGTCAACTCCAGCACTTAGCCTAGACCTTCGATATCCTCAGACAGCACAAGATGAAGCTCAACCCCTCGAAATGTACCTTCGGGGTTACGAAGGGAAAATTCTTGGGATACATTGTCTCTCAGAAGGGTATTGAAGTAGACCCTACTCAGATCCAAGCTCTAATTGGACTGAAGTCACCAAGAACCAGGAAGGAAATTCAGGCACTGAATGGCAGAATTGCGACACTGAGCAGATTTATCTCCAAATCCACTGATCGCTGCCTACCTTTCTTCAAAGCTCTGAAGGGCAGCAAAGCTTTGTAGTGGACGGAAGAATGCGAGAAATCCTTTCAAGAACTAAAAGAGTATCTAGCCTCTCCAGAGCTCCTGTTAAAACCAGCACAAGGAGAAAAGCTACTCTTGTACCTTACAGTTTCCAAAAACGCGGTCAGCTCTGCATTAATTAGACAGGACAGAGGAATGTAGAGGCCTATATTCTACATCAGTAAGGCACTACTTGACACAGAAAAGAGATACCCAGAAGTAGAAAAGCTGGCCTATGCCTTGGTCATATCAGCTCGGAAGCTTCGACTTTATTTCCAAGCCCATCCAATCGAGATCCCAACTGCCTATCCTCTAAAGTCAATACTGAGGAAACCTAAGGTATCGGGAAGATTAGTGAAGTGGTCTGTGGAGCTAGGGGATTTCGACATATCATATGTACCCCGAAACTCCATCAAAGGGCAGGCCTTAGCTAATTTTGTTGCCGAGTTCACCCCGGCATTTCAAAACAAGGCACAACTCACTGAAACCTCGGGAACCTGGCTGCTATACATTTGATGGATCGTCAACCGATCAAGGTTCAGGAGTAGGCCTGGTACTACAGTCCCCTAATGGGCTCACATCAAAAAAAGCAGTCAGCTTGGGATTCAAAGCTTTTAACAATGAAGCAGAATATGAAGCCCTAATCTTAAGCATGAAGCTTGCCTTGGAATGCGAGGCTCAGAACCTCGATGTCTTCTCTGACTCCCAACTGGTGGTGAGCCAAGTCTTGGGAGAATTCGCCATTAAAGATAATAGGATGCTCCGGTACTCCGAACTGGTGAACCACTTGAGGCATTCTTTCCAGACATTTACTATCCAGAAAATTGAGAGAAGCCAGAATTGCAGAGCAGATGCTCTGGCTAACATGGCCTCCCGCCTCAAGTCTGAAGCAAACTCCACAATAAAAATCTCCTTTCAACCAGGATCCAGCATTGAGGAAGCCCAAATTGCTCAAATTAATGAATAGCCCCAGAACTGGATGACTCCAATCCTCCAGTACCTAAGATCCGGGCTCCTCCCAGAAGACAAAAATAAAGCCAGGAGAATCCGAATCAGAGCGGCTCGGTACCTGATCCTGAACAACAAGCTTTACAGAAGGTCGTATTCTCAACCTCTGTTAAAATGTTTAGCTCCAGAAGAGTCACAATATGTCTTGGCTGAAATACACGAGGGAATTTGCGGGAATCATAATGGGGGCAGAATTATAGCTCACCGAGCTTTGTCTCAGGGCTATTACTGGCCTAACATGTTAAAACAGGCTAAGGAGTATGTTCAGAAGTGCGACAAATGCCAAAGATTTGCCCCATATCAACATCAGCCTCATCACGAGCTCATCCCGATTCCTAGTCCTTGGTCGTTTGCTCAATAGGGGATGGACATCGTGGGTCCATTACCAAAGGCACCTCCGAACAGGAAATATCTATTGGTGGCCATTGACTACTTCTCTAAATGGGCCAAAGCTGAGCCTTTAACACATATCACAGAAAAGGAAGTTGAGAGCTTCACCTGGAAGAACATTGTGTGCAGGTTCGGCATACCACGTGTGATTATCTCCGACAATGGGACACAATTCACTAGTAAAGGCTTCAAGACATTCTGTGAAAATCTCAACATTAGGCAGCACTTCGCCTCTCCAGGCCATCCACAAGCAAATGGGCAAGCAGAGGTCACCAACCGAACAATCCTCGACGAGTTAAAGAAAAGGTTGGAACAGTCCAAAGGAAAGGGGGCAGAGGAACTCCCTGGAGTTCTTTGGGCCTACAGAACAACCAGAAGAACTCCCACCTCTGAAACTCCCTTCTCACTAGCCTATGGGACAGAAGCAGTAATTCCGGTTGAGATCGGTATGCCAACCCTGAGAACAGAAGCCTTTGAGCAAGAATCCAATGATCAGCAGCTGATGGAAAACTTGGATTTGCTCGAAGAGAGAAGGGATCAAGCCAGCGTCAGAATGGAAGCCTATCAACAGGGAATGGTCAACAAATCCAAGGTAGGACTCAAGACAGTCAGCTTTCAAGTCGGAGACTTTGTCTTAAGAAGAGTCTTTCAAAACACCAAGGATCCCACCATGGGAAAGTTGTCACCAAACTGGAAGGCCCCTACAAAGTAACAAAGGTTGTTTGGCCTACCACCTACTGGCTAGAAGACATGACTGGGAAGCCTGTTCCTAGGCCATGGAACGTGGAACACTTACGGAAGTATTATCAATAGAGATGTTTCTTTTACTTCCATAGAATGTTCATCTATAAATGCACAGGCCTCTAGAGCCTGGTCCATAATGTACAAGTCTCAGTACTTGGTCCATCTTATAATGCACAGGCCTCCAGAGCCTGGTCCATAATGTACAAGTCTTTGCACTTGGTCCATTTATAAATGCACAGGCCTCTAGAGCCTGGTCTATAATGTACAAGTCTTCGTACTTGGTCCATCTATAAATGCACAGGCCTCCAGAGCCTGGTCCATAATGTACAAGTCTCAGTACTTGGTCCATCTTATAATGCACAGGCCTCTAGAGCCTGGTCCATAATGTACAAGTCTTTGCACTTGGTCCATTTATAAATGCATAGGCCTCTAGAGCCTGGTCTATAATGTACGAGTCTTTGCACTCGGTCCATCTATAAATGCACAGGCCTCTAGAGCCTGGTCCATAATGTACGAGTCTTTGCACTCGGTCCATCTATAAATGCACAGACCTCTAGAGCCTGGTCCATAATGTACAAGTCTCAGTACTTGGTCCATCTTATAATGCACAGGCCTCCAGAGCCTGGTCCATAATGTACAAGTCTTTACACTTGGTCCATTTATAATGCACAGGCCTCCAGAGCCTGGTCCATAATGTACAAGTCTTTGCACTTGGTCCATTTATAATGCACAGGCCTCCAGAGCCTAGTCCATAATGTACAAGTCTCAGGACTTGGTCCATTTATAATGCACAGGTCTCTTCAGCCTAGTCCATCTTTAATACACAGGTTCTATGATCCAGCCCATCCAAGGACAGAAGTTCCAAACATTTACGAACTAAAGTTTCCTAGATCGGAACACCTCAGATCTGATATTTATATTATTTGGCTTATCTGTCAAGCAACAAGTACTATAGTACCGATCAGGTGTGAAGTACTTTGATTCAAGCCTTCTACCAAGTTTCTTTGATCTATTCTTAGAACATTCATATATCAGAAGTGCACGCGAAAGTGTTTTAACTACAGAGGAGCACATTCGAATACCAAGAACATCAAATCTGAGAAAAAGGAACTCAATTTTATTAATGACTCAGAAGATTTACATCAGTACAAGAAGACTGGAAACAGAACCAGTACACAAAAGGCTACAACAAAGGCACCATTACACAGGCTACTACAGAAAACTACTATATCACTACTATTTGCAGCATCACGGCTTTTTTCCTCGGATGATATAAGGGCACAGGATCCAACCTTCCATTATCGATGCCGCCGACTCCATTTGAAAGGAAGGAACCCTGAACCCCAATCTGCATCAAGGAGCGCCCAGGCCATTCCATCATCGCTATCAATGATCTCAATACCAACGGATGATGAGGGCTCTAGGCCTCAGGAGACTTTTCATTCTCCACCTTTGTAATCGGCATGACATCCCAACAGACTGAAGCAAAGGTCTCTGCCAAGTCACAAGGGGGAGGAGGCAGCCCACATTCATCTCCCTTAAAGCAGTTGTCACACCCCGGCCGATTTGAGCAAGGGTGTCTGCCAGAATATAGAGGGAAGACAGCATCTCACCTTCGTCTTCATCATCGATGCTCCAAGCCTCGGTTGAATCAAGGAGGGACCACCTCCCATCGGAGAAATCTTGACCAGATGCTAAGATGGACAAGAAGATCTTAGCCTCCTCTAATCCTTTCTTGGAGACTAAATAAAAAAGAAGGATAACTCTCGGCCACAGTTTAATCATTCCCAACTCAGATTGAAGATCGTCGATCATCTCCGAATAAATGGAATTTTTTGAAAAACATCTAAAAACCTCTCCAACAATGAAACAGTCTGAGAGTAAAGTAAGAAGATGGGGCGCAACCGTACACTCCTCTTCCACTTATATAGACCTTCGAGGCCCAAGAGCCACCCAGTCAAACCGTCGCAACGGTTAGGCGAAAAGTTAGCTTCAAAATCCCAAACGACGATGGTGCAATAAATAAGGCATTAAACCGCCCTCTCGGGAGAAGCAAAAGGCAGAGACACACACGCAATATATAGACTTTTCAGTCTTGTCCACATATATGTAGACGTGACAGTTTCTCCAAGACATTAACGCTTGATGGGCCATGTATACAACGAAGGTCCATCAACTTTGATGTACCTTGACCCTTGTTTTAACAGATTTGGAGGCAGAAGTTCTGATCAACCGAGCTACAATCACGAAATACCCACTTATTATTATAGGTCTCCAAATTCAGAACAGCCAGCTTTGAAATGTTTCAAAAGAAGTCTTTAATTACTGACCTATGGTAGGTTAAGCAGCTCGGAATGCAACCACCTATAGAAGAAAATCTGGTCTGGTATATACTAAGCTCCAGAGCAACGCTATTTACAACAATGACCACAATCAACTACAAGTTAAGACACTACAGAGCAGTATAACTTAAGTCATGCACAAACACTACAGAGCAATGTAACTAAGGAGACAAGAGCATCAAGCAAAAGACTGTTCCATTAACAAATGTATATTTCAAGTACATTGGAAGTTCAAAAATAACAAAATATACATCCTAAGCCTGATCAGCAGGGACAGGATCAACGACTGGAGAAGGATCGGTAGGGGCAGCATCAACCGTCTCAGTCGGTACGACCGCTTTAGTGGGATCGACAGGTAGGATATCAGCCACTTCATTTTGGATAGCAACCTCTGAAGGTTCAGATCCAGGTGGCACAATTGAGGAGACATCAAGGTCAGGAAACTTGGCAAGAAGCTGGGATCGGAAGTTGTTGAACCCAAACGTAATCAGGTGAGTGGTCATTCCTTCCAGCTCTGACCTCATTTCCTCCTCATAATCCACCAAGGCCTGCTCCACGGCGTCGTCAAGCTTTTTACGATATTGATACCGTATACCATTCATCTCCGCCTGCAACCTCTTTGCCTGCTCAACGGCGAGGTTCCTTTCCGACTCCATCACGATCAAGGAGTTCTAGGACTCCTTTAGCTTCTCTGCGGAGTCGTGATGTAACACCCCAGACTTAATTATTAAATTATGTAATGAAAAACTCTTCTTGAAATCTGATCTGGCATTTAACTGTTTAAATTCAACTGTTTAATACTGATCAAACCCATGTTAGCAAATGTTAAAAAATTCTGAGAAACTGATTACTGTCACTGAACCCTCAGACACTGAAGCTAACCTAACTAGGAGTTGACTGAAAGAAACCGCGTCGAAAAATAAGCTACAGAATGAAAGATAGGAAGAAAACAGTGAAACTGCATTAATGCGCAGCCAAACAGGGCCTAAGCCCGAAATATGGGAAAAAGACCAAAAATGTGGCCAAGAGGATTTGATCCCTTGACCAAACTAGGAAAAATTTGGTTTACCAAAAAATTACCACCTAGGCTAGGAACACTTTTGTGTATATATGTACAAAGATATGTATATAAGTATAAATCAGATCTGGCCTCTCCCCAAAGTGACCAATAGCCATGCATGCAATACATCAGCATGCATCACCCTATGCTATAGCCATCATGCCTATCCCATCATGATTACATCTCCTCCCAACCAAATTGCATGCAAGCCCATCATGCACTTGGGGGAGATGAAACATCAAGAAAAGAAATCTGATTATTGATATACAATCTCCATATATGCATGAGACCAAATCTGTAATGAGGGCTTAGTTTACTGTTTTAGAGAGAGTGTGGGTCAGAGAGAAAGGGAGAGAATCTAGAGAGAGAAAGTGAGACCTTGTGTGTGAGTTTGGCCATTGAAGAAGCAATAGAAGGGAGCTAAGGTCTGGGAGTGCACGGAGGGATCAAAGCCAACTTGTTGGAGCTTCTGTTCGAACACAGCCAGTGAGGGAGACCACTGTACGAAGGTCAGTTGTCCAAAATTTTCTAAAATTTTCCTCTTTGATTTGGCTACTGTTTTATAGATTTAAGACTGTTAATGCATGCGTAGTAGATTAATAATCGAAACTGGGTTGTTTACGAATGATTTGAACCCATAAAACTGCCCAAACCCCCAACCCGTGAGCAAACCGCCATTGTTGAACCTTGAGGTTGCAGGTCTGATTCGACCTCAACCAACCGAGTTTTTGATGATCAATACACGAAATAGAACTCTGTAGGACCCTGAAAAACACCATCCGCGACCTAGAAACCTAGGTTTAAGCCCTCAAAATCGACATTATCCTTTTCGGCCCAAAAACCAACTCTCAACGTTTGACCACTAAATTGAGATTAAACGATTGGGAATTGAAGCTCATGTTAAGAGGGTCACGGAGGACCAAACCCCGTGCAAAATGGTCAAGAAACCAGGCCGTATGGACCGACTGTAACTCCCACGATAATCGGCTAGAACAGTCCCCCGTCGTTGAGTTGATGTTTGAAACTGATGCCAAATGAATGGTCTTACACCCAGAATCCTTTTAGAACAAAAACCAGTGAAAATCGATGCATAAAACTCCACGAAATTGAAGGAGAAAATTCTGCAATTCTAGGGCAACAGTAGCCCTAGACTGTTGGGGACGATGAACAGTACGGGTCGGGCATGGATCGGGTTGTCGGGTCGGGTCCCGACCCGACCGAGAAACGGATAACCCGTTTAAAACCAAACTGTGTCGTTTTAGCATAACTGATTTTAAATTTTAAAATTTTAGGGCTGACGTCAGCCTGACGTCAGCACATTACCTTGAACCGGTCAGAACCGGATTGAACCGGTCCGGTTCACTTGCTTAAGGACTGAACCCTTTGGTTCAGTTCAAACCTTTTGGAAAATTTGCAAACCAACCCCCAACAGTTCTGAATATTACACTGTGGCCCAGTTTCTGATGTTTTAATTCATTTATACCCCTGATAATTTAATAAATAATAAAATAAATTATTTAATTAATTTATTAATTAAATAAAAATGACCAAATTACCCTTAGGTCATTAATAGGTCAAATGAAGTCCAAATAAGTCAAATGAATAGTGTATTTTCACTATTTCAATCATTCTGGACTCAATGGTGGAGTCCGATTTAGGAAATTAAGTCCCGAAAAATACAAACACGTAGGAGTAAATGACCATACTACCCCTGATGATACTCGAACCCAAATACAACTAAAAGATAGTCTATTTTGACTATGTCAGACATTCCGGACTCAACGGTGAGGTCTGTATTAGCAGATAAAGTACCGAAAAATACAACACACGAAATTACCAAATTGCCCCTGACACTGTTTAGAACCCAAACAACGTCCGATTGAGACGAAACTGAAAACAATAGAAACCCTGACACGTAGGGGACTGTACACGTGATTGGATGACGAATCGGAGTCGAAACTTCACAACTGTGAAATGACCAAAATACCCCTAACCCTGTATCAAGCTAGATAACATCCGAATGAACTAAGAACTAACCCAATGAAAGCTTAAATAATTTCATGACCGGACTGCCTAGAAGTAGTACACATCCTGACTTCTTGGATCATGCTATAGGGTAAAAACTCAAACCGGTCATGGAAGGGAAAAACAAGAAATTTACCATTATGTCTAAAGCCGAAAGACTAGCTGACAAGAAGCAACAGGAGTTCATACAACAACTCTTATGGCAACAAAAGATTATCGAACGGAACATAAGGATAGCCAAAACGACTAAGGTAGTCTCCGTTCGACCGTTTATATACAAGATGCGTACCAAGGCAATGGTCGCGGAGGCTAAACTAAAGAAATAGGAAGACACGGAAACCCTGAAAGAGTGGGTGCAAAGGTGAATTTCAATTATCATAAAAACACATAGACAGCGAGATAGTCTAACTCAGGTTGAAATTTAAATAAACCAAGTTAAAGATTCATGTGAGATTTACGAAATGTTCCTAAATTTTCTAGGATAAAGAAGGATAAGAAGAAGAGAAAGGCTTCTCAGTTAAGTCCCGTTACCGCACAAGGTGAGTAACCTAGACTCCTGAATTGGTGTATAAGTACACCGTCTAGTTATTGTATTTTTTATACTGTACTGAACTGTTCCTACTGATATACTGTCTTCCATGCTTCTACGCAATGCATAACTATATTTTTACCCTGTCCGATTTCACTGTTCCGCATTGAAATGAAATTATCCTTGTTTTTACTAAAAGAACAACTGACTCATGGTACCAAATTCAGTCTTGAACTCTGTATGAGCATATTGCACTATTTAAAGTGTGCATATTGTACTGTTATCCTGTTATACTGTTCTGCTCTGCTCATTATTGAACTGTTCTGTTGCTATGATGTTTTGACTGTATTCTTGTTTTAAATATTGTTCAAATATACGGATTTAACTATATCCTCTAAAACGTCTGATCCAACCACCTGTTTTATAGACAACAATGGTTTGAAACCCATGACAGGGGACCCGTGTTACTCACTGGGCTTTTTAAAGCTCACCCCTTCCCTAACATTTTTCAGGTGAGGGACCCAGCGACCGGGATTAGCGGGTTGGAGACCTGAAGCACTATTTTGAAGAATCCATGAATTAACCATTTTTGTACCTAACTCTATTTTTGAATATGATGTATTGAAACCTAAGACTAGTATCTTTTGTAGGACAATGATGTAATAGTTAACCATGGATGTATTAATGGCTCTGCCAAGGTGTTATGCATTCCCTTAGTTCCGCTGCAACTTATATTAATTGAATGCATTGTACTTGGATGTTACTGATGAATAGCCTGTGGTTAGGATTACCGTCGGCATTTTGATTTCAAAAAAAAAAAAAAAAACCGATGGGTGCCTAACTGGCCGGTTGCATGCCCCTAATCCGCACAGGGTGGGTAAGGGGGATGTGACACGTGAGCCTCCGACCGAGCAGTACCAAGCTGAAGCCTAAGATCGTCCAGCTCGGCCCTGAGTTGGTCAAACTCCTCCGCATGGGGAGAAACCTCCACCAAAGTAGAAAGGGTATGTAGGGTCTGCAAAGTACAAAGTAAACAGTTCAATACTAGCCAAAACACTTGGAGAAAAGGGAAAAAGAAATAAAGGACCCGACGAACTCACCTTGACCTGAAGAGCGGTCAGATCAGCAAGAAGCTTCTCCGACTTCTGGGGCTTGAGCTTAACTGAGCCTTTGGCCCAAAAGTCCCTCAGAATCCTCTTGGCCCCCTGATTAGCAGCATCAGGAGCCACCGATGACGATGCCCCCTTGCCCGCTCGTCGAGACCGGGCCGGGGGGACCACCGAAATGGGGATAGGATCCTCTCTCTCCCCCTCAACAGGCTCAGGAGAGGACAGAACTAACCTCCGCCTTTTTTGGATGGGAGGGACCAATGGGGAAGAAGCCTCCTCCGCTGCCACAGACGAAGATGGCCCGGTCTCCCACCGAGCCATCACACTATTAGCAACCTCCTCAACACTCCCCCTGGCAGCCATCAATCTTTCAGGGTTAACAATGGAGGAATGGTCTCGATTGCTGGGCTTTAAGAGCTTCTTATATTGCTCCTGCAGCACGGGAGAAACGGTCGCCCTCTTCCACGCACTCTTGACTGCAAAACAAACACAGAAATTGATCAGTTCAGCAATCGGCGTACAAAACAGAATCAATGCAGCCACAGGAAAATTGGGCCTCACCCTTTCGCCCAGTGGTTCGAGGGAATGATGAAGGTTTGCCTTCGAAATCCTTGAATTCCCATCCTCCTTTTATGAAGAAATACCACTTCTTCCAGGTCTTGTTGGAAGAGGGCACAGAAGTAAGGGGTCTGAACCCACTATCAAAAGACATATAATAAAGGCCTTTCGCCCTCTGAAGTTTTAGATCCATATTACTACGGATCAGGTCAAGGGACACATTGACCTTATTCCTATGCCCCAACACAATAAAGCTCAACAGATGTCTCCAACTGTTAAGGTTCAGGTCTGCGGGACAAAGGTCAAACCAACAAAATAATTGTTTTATAATATCAGGAAGGGGGAGTGTAAGACCCATTTCAAACCAGGCCAGATAGACACAGACTTCCCCATCTCTAACATTGCATGGACGATCCCGAGAATCTGGGACCCTGAAAGTCACATTTGTGGGAAGTTTGAATTTTGCCCATAATTCCTCCAACATTGTTTCGGTGATAACACTCTCGCCCTCCTTTAACCGGATCGACCAGAAGTCTCACCAGCCCTATTTGGGGGCTCATCAAATGCATCAACAATCCTAACCCCCGGACTGGAGGGGGGTTCTATCAATCTATTTTCATCATTATCTACAGAAGGAAGATTCACTAACTGAAGTTGAGGAACCGTCTCAAAAGGACTGCCCGAACCAGAGTGTGATTCAAAGCCAGACATGGCGAACAAAAGAAAGAAATGAAACAAATGAGAAGGAATGTAGAAGGGGACTAAAATAGAACCTGAGATCAAGAAAGGACTATGAACACCGGATATCCTTCAAACTTCAAAATATGTCAAATGGCTCAAATGGCGGTCTGGTACTGTAGAAACAAGAGCAGAAGAAAGGTATGAAAGACCTTTCCCTCCCTTTGTATATACATTCGAAATATGGGTCTTCCAAGACAAGCCAACGCAACGGTTGAAAATAATTATGGATTCTCAAGTATCGGCTGCGCAATAAATAACTCATTAAACCGGCGTCTCGAGAGGTGGAGAAACGAAACGTATGACTCTTCACAAAACCCATAACCCTAGTTAAGCCCTAGCTTCTAACTAGGGCTCGGGAGGGAGTAGCTGATATACCACAAACAGACACACCAATCTCCTTGAGACACGTGTGCATGCAGAGTTAATAATCTCGATCATACAGAGCAGTGACTAGCCTTCAGGGCATTCTCATATATATCATTCAGAGCCAATAAACTCGGTCATACAGTGCAGGCGAAGCCTCCACGGCGTTCTCATGCACATATCCTCTAGACCTTATGTTCTGGGCAATATTTATTCAACACTTCATATGGTACCGACCTTATGGTTTCCTTAAACAACTGCCAAGCAGGGAATAAGGAAACAGTCTTCAACACGGAAACTACTATCTATGATTATTTTTATCTACGACTCAACGCTCCACAAGGTAACTGTAATCTCCGATGATCAAATCCCTATATTCATGGCATCGAATCCTAATCAACTTAGGAAAGGCCACGGTCTATATATTAAACCCTAAAGGTACGCTTTATTTTCATGCTCATTCTTTTGGCTTTCAATACAGTCTTTCAATTCCTTCTACTTACTTAAGCATCGAAGCGGCTACCGCCGAAGCCAATCCGGTGGTCCTCTGATCATCTTTCTGAGTGTTCTACAGGTCACGGAGCCCATACTTATTGCGAGTCGAAAAGTGCAGCATCAGATATTGTCATTTTTTGACAAACCAAATAATACACTTTTTTTTTTAGGGTATGTAACACCCTGACCCAGATGTGACCGAGCAGGCTATGTAAACCGAGTCGTTAAGGCTTCTTGTTTAATATTGAATAAAATGGAACGGTTGGAAATTCAATGATTTTTGAAGTACAAATAGTTCCCGAGCAATGCCTGAGCAAACCACGAACGGATACTGGAATATAATAAGAAAAAAATATATATATATAAAAATAAAGATAAAATAAATAAATAAAGAAATAAAAAAAATAGAAATAAAAATCAGGTCATGGTATCTGGAATTAGATATGTATATATGTATATATATATATATATGTATATGAGTAGATGTATATTAAATACATAAGGGGGAGGGGGTTACACACAAGTAGAATAAAAGAAATGAAGGGAGAGAAGGAGTGGCGCAGGAAAAACGGATGGGGGGTTATGCGCAGAACATGAAAAGGCAACAGGGAGAGAGAGAGTTAAAGGGAGGGGCATTTTTAATTGGGAGTATGACTCAAGCGTTAGACTGAAAAAAAAAAAAAAAAAAAAAAAAAAAAAGAAAATTTGTGCATTCGCTTCAAGATTCGTTTTTGTTTTCTCAACAAGAAGTTCGTGATTGTTAAGTGTTTTCGTATAATCCTTGTCGAGTTAGAATTTCCTGTTCGAGACGTTGTTCCAAGTCAGTTCTTACTCGGATACGGTGGTGTTCTTTCAACATTTTGGATTTGAGAACGAGTTCTGGAGGTTTCGGTTCGATTTTGGAGAAATTTCTGGCTTTTGTCATTTTCCCTGTTTTTCTACGTGTGATTCGAGGAAGTATCAATTTTATATGATGATGGGTTAGTTGGTTTTGGAGACGGAGATGGATGATCATGGTGGATCATTCGTCGCGGCCAGAAGGAGGTCTCAAGGTCTCGAGCATGGCAACGCTTGCCATTCCACTTCTATGGAAGTTGTGGCAAGATCGGCAGCATGGCTTGACAGAGGAAGGATTGAATCATTGCCTGTGGGAGTGAACCCAAGCAATCTGCTGTTGGGTGGATACTGGTGCGGCACAAGCTAGAAAAAAAAAAAAAAAGGGTAAGAACAGTTGCTTTCTATTCTTAGATGTTTAGAAGTATGAATGATTAATTTAATTTCAAGATCTCGTTAAGCATAGAATTTGGTTTATATAGTAATTTGAATCAACAAAAATGATCTAGAAAAGAGAAGGAAAACGGAACTTACAGGAAAGAAAAAAAAACCGATCGGAAACGAGTAGAAAATAGAAATTACAGAGAAAGAATTCAAATTGAGTGGTGTAATTTTGATGTGATAAACTTTGTTTAAATCATGGGGAGTTCATCCTTTTGGGTGCAGGAAGTTTCTAGAATTAAAATTGGATCACAATCGTAGGAGAAAAGAGGAGGAAATGGAAGAGAAAAACGGCTGGCCGGAAAAACCGCACAGCCACCTGAGCTGCAAGTCTTCCCTGTTTTGGGAGTGTTCGGGCTCTCCGATTTGAAATCCGACGGTAGATTTGAGTTGTCCACGATCTGTAGGTGTGAACCCCACTGAAAAACGTGAGAAAATCCGTCGTCGGCAAGTCGCCGTTGACGGAGAAGACAACCAACACGCTGTAGTGTTGCTATGCGGCAGCTGGGTTTTCTGATTTTATTTTGGCCAAACCGAGTCGGGTTTGACCCGACCCACCCATTCAGATGACTGCCCAACACTTGTACTTCATGAGTAAATTTTTAAATTTGAGTTTAGATAGTGTTTGGTTAGAAAGGAGAGCTATCCAATGGTTGGGTTAAACTTGAACAGGAAATGAAAAAAAAAAATAATAACGAGGAATGGAAAATTTGTATGGGCAGTGAATTGAACCTGTGACCAAAGGAGAAAGGGGGAGAAGCTTAGCCACTGTGCCACCAAGGCACATGTGGTCTGCTTGGGCTCAAATACGATATGTATTATCTAGATTAATTAATTTAAATAAATGATTTAAATTAATAAATTTTAAATTTAATTTCGATGCCTAAATTAGTCGAATGAATAATGGAAACTTACTATTTTGGACCCTCTGAATTTAACGGTGAGGTCCGTTTTACGAGACGGAGTCCCGAAAAAAAAAATGAAATAACCGTAGAATGCCAAAATGACCAAAATGGCCCTACCTCAAAGGTAAGTCAAACGGACTCCGATTTAGTTAAGTAAATAGTGAATTTTTATTAATTCAAACCTACTGGACTTAACGGTGAAGTCCAAATTATGAAAACAGAACCCAAAAAGTAGAGACACGTAAATGACCATTTTTCCCTTGGGTAAATTAAGTTTAAAATGGAAATCATAAAGCATAAATTAGTACGGGAGGTATTTAGAGTAACGAGGTATAAATTCGGTAAATTATATGAAAACTGAAACGTGTTTATTGATTTATAGGCAAGTCAAAAGGAAAGGAGGAAGTCACGGGATATTAAGACATTGATAAAGTAAGTGGATTCCTATCTTTGATACGTG
Source organism: Nyssa sinensis (assembly GCA_008638375.1). NCBI lineage: Eukaryota > Viridiplantae > Streptophyta > Magnoliopsida > Cornales > Nyssaceae > Nyssa > Nyssa sinensis. Next base: position 14,073,657 of record CM018033.1, on the reverse strand, counting down.
ATTTCCAAGCCACGTTCTTTTCATTACTGCCAATCTTGTACTCATATATGTATTCACTGTCATTGTTTCCCACCATGGATATTGTTCTACCTGGTGGATGCCTATTGGTTAATGTTGCATGACTGATTCATTTCATTGATAGCCATTTACTGTATGTTATGATGTTCCATGTTTTATACATTCATATGGAATACTATAGAATCTTAATTTATGTTAAGTGTCGGGTTTTGTGCTCAGTCACACTACCTATCTGATGCTATCTGATTGACTGTGACCTACGGGTCAATTTATGGGACCTACGGGTCAAAAAGGACATATGGCAATTATGGCATTTTTACGCATTAAGGAAAATGGGCATTTTATATGCATTTATGTTAATGGGGGTATGCCGGGCCCCAAAAGACCGAGGGTCTGCCAAACCCTGAACAGAGTCAAGGCATCATCCATGTTAATTGATATTGTTCTATGTTGATTGGTTTGCTTCATTGGACTTGACTGTGACCGTTTCATTGTGGCAGTATTTATGTTGATTGTGTTCATCGAGCCTATTCTACATTCATGCTACACTGTTACTCTTTACGGTTATTGTACGTTGTCATTCATTGGTTACTCTTGACTGTTATTGTACCTTGTCGCTCATTGGCCATTGTGGCATTTTACAATTGACTGGAATCGTTATCATGACTGGCTATCATGTTACCTTGACTTGTATTCATTTATGTCATCCCCACCCGTATTGGGGATAGGCTTCTACTTACTGAGTTTGTAGCTCACTCCTTACTAAATTTTTTCAGGTGAGAATGTTACAGAACCACAGTAGGAGATCAGAAGATTAAAAAGTCAGTTGAGGAGCATAATAGTAATGAATGAAGTCTCTCCCATGTACTCACCACCTAAGAGTGGTTTAGGATCAGTTTATTGTTAGTTTGAAGTTTAGTCTTTGAACAATAATTGTAATACAACTTCCGCACTTTAATGTCATGCTTATATTATTTACTGTTATCATTGGTAAAAGAATGGAAAAAGTAGGGACGGCCATTGGGTCGGCCCCACGATACGAGATCCGCATAGGGTGGGTTTCGGGTCGTGACAGGGTAGAAAAATAATACACTATTAAAACAGTAATTTTTGCATCATAATTAAATTTTGAAAATGAAACATACGTGGGAGTTGCTCTAAGAACATTTTCAATACTAAATGCTATTTTATCTGTGTCAATTTTATAATTTAACATGTTATAGTGCAAAAATATCGAATGTTGGTAATTTTGTTTTAGTACTAAAATGTCATTTTTTAGCACAATTATTATTATTTTTGAATAAAATAGTGTGAATCCTACTTTTAATTTAATATACACAAATTGATTTCATGAATGTCATAAAATAATATTAATTACTTTCAATATCAAATATCATCTTAAGAATAATATTTTAATTTTTTAGCAAATCAAAGAACACATTATTAAAGCAACTTTTTTTATATCAATGTTAAATTTTAAGATTGACAAATCAAATAACGCATAAATTCGAGTGACTCTGACACTGCTCTCAAGAGTTAAAACGCAATGCCAAAATAATATTTCTTTTTTTCAAAAATTGGCTGTGTTTGGATAATGATTCAGATATGATTTTCTGAACAATGTTTTTGAAATGTGTTTCAAAATTTTGTAATTGATTTTTTGAAACCTGCAAAAATGCGTTTTGTTATGCTAATTAGAATTCAGTTTTTTAGTTAAAAAATGTGAAAATTTGTTTGGATATAATATTTGAATTTAAGTCTTTTAGAACAAAACTATGAAAATACATTTTGATCTGAAATTTGATTTCATTTTTTTTAAGATAAAAAAATATTGAAAATGCATTTAGATAAGTTATTTTTTAAGATAACTTTTTATTTTTAAATTTTTAAAAAGTAAAATTACTGTTAGTGGCTTCCTAAAGAGAGACTATAATTATCAGAATTTTTTTTTTGAAAATTCCTTTTCAAGTGAATTTATGTTAATATTTTTATGTTTTCTGTTTTTGAAGAGAGAGAGAGAGAGAGAGGGCATGGCTTAGGAAGTTCTGCCACTATTTTTCTATTCTAATGAGAGAAAGAGAGCGTTTTTTTTGTTCTTAGAAATGAAAATGAAAATGATAATGTTCTTGTAAAACCTGCCTGCTTGGATTTGTTTTTGTTTTTAATATTTGTGTTTTCAACCATGAAAACAATAAAAATAAAAATAAAAATATATGTGTGTTTTCGGTTCATTTCATTTTTTAATGAATTTAAATTTTAAAAAATTAAAATTACTGTTAGATGTTTCCTAAAGAGAGGCTACTATTATCAGATATATTTATTTTTTTAAATTCCTTTCCAAAAGAATTTATGTTAATATTTTTATGTTTCCTGTTTTTGAAGAGAGAGAGAGAGAGAGAGAGAGAGAGATTTTTGTAGTTTTATTTTTGTATTTTTGTTCTTAAAAATGAAAATGATAGCGTTCTTGTAAAACCCGTGTACTTAGATTTGTTTTTATTTTTAATTTTTATGTTTTCAACAACAAAAAAAATTATAAAAAAAAAATTAAAAATACATGTGCGTTATCTAGTAATTTCATTTTTTAATGAATTTAAAATTTTAAAATTAAAAGTACTGTTAGTTATTTCCTAAAGAGAGATTATTATCAGATTTTTTTATTTTTATTTTTGAAAATTCGTTTCCAAAGGAATTTATATTAATATTTTTATTTTTTAAAAACAGAAAATAATTTTTTAAAAAGTACTCAATTCTTCTTTAAAACGTGTCTTTTAGGAACATTTTTGAATAGATATTTTCAAAAATGAAAAAAAAATTATAATCTATCTATTAATTATTATTTTTATTTGATTTTACTTAATTGAGATATTATCAACAAAATATAGATATAAATAACTAAAAAAATATGGATAAAACGTCATCAATTCTAATCATAAATAAATGAGATGTAATCAATTTTTTTTCAATTAATGCTTAAATATAAATATTTTTATTTTTATCATTTTATATTTTTCAGGATTACAGAGTAATTTAATAATTACTTTAAAATTTTAAAAATTTAATGTATAAAGTAGTTACATTATTTTTGAAAATAAAAAATAAGATGCAAAAAATATTCAAAATACTTTTAAAATAATGTTTAAGATTTTATTTCAGAACATGACTAAATAAATAAGTTTTCAAATATGATTTTTAAAAAATTTGTTTTCGGATTTATAAGCAAGGACTAAAATTGCAAGACAATACGTCGCAGTCTTGGTCTTTGCTTGTAAATAAGGAGAACAGCATGGGCATTTATTAAAATTTCTGTAACGGCTACTTGGACCCCTACCGTTGGATATGTGGAAAAAGCACGCTCTACTAGGCCACCGTAGTCCTCCCAGTTTCACAGAGAGAGAGAGAGAGAGAGAGAGAGAGCTCATCGGGTCATCTCTATACAACACTTGGTCAGATCAGATCTTGCAAAACTAGGTTAACATTTTGAAACTTGGGGTTCCGTTGCCACCGATACAGGGCGCACAGAGTTCTCTCTGTTGCTTCATCAAGCTAAAGCTCCAGGCCTCCAAGTCTGAAGTCGACTATGAACATCTTCAGGAAGAAAACCTCACCTAAAGGTGTTTTTTTTTGCTTCCTACTGTCTCTCTCTTGCTTTGTCTAAAATCTCATCTATATCGTTACTAAAATTTTATTTTTTTTGCTTGCATTTTCAAAGGCATTTCGCCATGATTAGCTAGCTGTCTCTCTAACCCTGTTTTCTAAAATACTTCTTAGATTTTCAGTACATTTTTACTGGATTTTTGGGTTTGTAATGGTCATTCTCTTACATAACCGTTCTATTTTTACTAGGGTTTTTTTTGTTGTTGTTAATGTTTCAAAATTTTCTTTTCTGTCCTGTCTTTTTTGAAGGTAATACAATCTTTGGGGTTTGTTGCTGTTGTTATTCTTATGCTTTTCTTTTTTATTCTTTTTCTTTGTGGCTATTTTGGGTTCAATTTTATTACATTGAATCGATATTTTTTTTATTCTGAACTGAATGAAAAAAGGTGTTGTCTAAATTCACAGATGCACTCCGAACAAGCAAAAGAGAAATGTCAGTCGCCACCAGAGGTACTTTTGGTTTCTTGCCCTGATACAGCTTTTGTGTCTTTGATTGGTGTTTTGTTTCTTCTCCAAGAAACTTCTTTTCCATGGGAAATTTATTTCTCTAGAGAAAAAAGGATACCGTGAAGTATACTGAAACGTTCCTAGTATATGATAAATCGATCAATTTGCAATTATAGAAGTAAATGAATTGATTATATGCATCTCTAAGTGTACTGAACTTGACTCATAACAAGGTATTTTAGTTTTGGGTTACACGTTATATCTTTATCTCTGGCAAACAAATTATATCTTATCTTACTTTTGGTTCTTACAGAATGCTGAGGTCAATTTTTTTCTAGTGCACGTGGATCGCTAAATAGTCAGATATCCTTAACAGAGGGCATATTGTGACTTGTAACCACTCCTCATTTGAAGTGGTCCTATTGATATACCCACTTTGGAATTAAAAGTGAAATCCAGAAATGAGGAGGAAGAATTGCCCACTTGAGGGCCGCAAACCTCAGATAATATTGAAACTTCTAGTAATTGCATGTAGCCAATTAGTCTAACACTGCACAACCTAAATCGAATTAAATTGGCATATATGGCTTGATATTTCTTCAATGGACCTCTCTCAAGGGTTGAATTCTTCATGAGCGCACTATCTTTGAATTTTGTTTGAAGAATGAAAATGAATGGCTAAAAGGTGACATTTTGAGGTGACCGACCTCCTAACAAATTCTTTGATGGTATTTTCCTTTCAACTTTACACTTCCCCCCCTTTGCAATGTCAACATCCATTGAGTCCACAAATTTTCCTTAGAAGGCAGTTGAAACAGGCTTTAGGGTTAGTAAGGATAAGGAACACGTTTCTCCATATTCTTAAAGGACTTCTTCAAGGTTTGAATTCTCCAAGAACATTATATTTGATTTTTTTCTGAAAAATGGAAATAAATGCTGCCAAATGGAGTTGACAATTCATCCCCCGGGGGGGGGGGGGGGTCTTCCTCCTAACAACTTATTTTGAGGGTTTGCTTTCTAACCTTTCACCATCTCTCTTTGCAATGTTCTGCATCCATGAATTTTCCTTAGAATGAAGTCAAAAAACAAGTTTTAGGGCTAATAAGGGTAAGGAACATGTGTCTCTATATTTCTTCAAGGACCTTTGTCAAGATTCAAATTCTCCAAGAATATTGCATTTGAATTTTTTCTGAAGAATGGAAACAAATTGCTGCCAAAAGTAGGATACACTTTGAGGGGGTTCTTCCTCCTAACAACGTATTTGAGTATTTTCTTTCTAACCTTTCATCATCTCCCTTGCAACTTTCTGCGTGGGTTGTGCCCCTTTGGCACGTCTATTATAATATTAACTCTTATATATATAGGCATACATACAATACATACATACACACACACATATATAAATATATTCAGCATGCATTGAACCCACAAATTTGCCTCAGAAGAGATTCTTATGGCAAGCTTTAAGGCTAACAAGGCTAAGGAATGGCTTCATATTTTTCCGAAAGAATCTTACTTACAGGTTGAATTTTGTTTGAAAAATGGAAATAAATGCTGCCTAAATGAGGTGAGGCTTCTGGCTTTTTTCCTCCTCACTGACTCCTTTGTGGGGATTTTCTTTCTAACCTTCACCTTCTCCATTTGCAATGTTTGGCAACTGTTGAACCCACAACTTCACCCCAGAGGCTAGCAAAGGCTCGCAACAATATTCTTCTTCCCTACTCTTTCATCAAACTAAATGCAAACTAGGAGATTACACTTGCTCAATTATGAAAGTCTTAAGTTATTTCTGCAATTATTGCTTCCTTTAGTTGGTAAGAAAGGAAGCTTATTAGTCCTAGTCCTAATAGTTAGATAAAGCAACAGAAAGGCGGGGAAATTAGCTCTTAAATGCTATTAGTCTAACAGATCAAGTAATAAGAGCAGGTAAAGCCAAGCAAAGAGGATTGGCATGATGAGGTCTTTGCCAACTGAAAGTGGAAAGCAATGCATAATGTGCCTTGATACATGCCCTATAGAAAACTAAAGTAAAAACCCAGGAATTGAGAAGAGTTGTCCACATCAAGGAGAAAGGGTGGAAGGGGTTGGAAACCTCCTTCATGCCATGCCAATCTGTCAATATTCAAACTAGTTTCTTCCTTCCATACCAACTCATGTGGACTTCCCAATTAGCCTAACCCTACAAGAAACATAAATTCATTCTAATGAAATAGACACCTATTTCATTTTATATCTGGTTCTGTACTTATTGCAGGTATTGAACATGAGATTTCATCTTTACAGGCCTTTAAAAGTGTTCTAAGTTTAACTGAAAATGACTGACTGCAACTTCTAGACTGTGACTTCCCAATTAGCCTAACCCTGCAAGAAACATAAATTCATTCTAATGAAATAGACACCTCTCACCTGTTGAGGCCTTTAAAAGTGTTTGTTTGAGTTATGAGTTTCACATATAAATATTAGCCTCCATTGAAGGCATTCATTCCCTTAATATTTGTTTTGCTGTCATTTTCATTTTATATCTGGTTCTGTACTTATTGCAGGTATTGAACGTGAGATTTCATCTTTACAGATGGAGGTATGTTACTGTCATATCTATTATATTTATCTTATATTTTCTAAATTTTCTCTGTGTTCTTCTGATCTCACTTTGGCATGCAATTTTCAGGAGAAGAAATTAGTGGCAGAGATCAAGAAAACAGCTAAAACTGGAAATGAGGCAAGTTTAAGTTCATTTCTTGATGAATTATTGGTTCTCATTTTAGTTAGTACACCATGTTGATGGAAGCTGTAACTAAATGATACACCAAGCAAATACTCTGGAAGCAGGTCTTCTGGCATTGGATGACTGATGTTGATTCCTCTTTCTTGTTGGCGTACTGGTCTGTTGTTACAGTGTTTTGGGGAAGGTGTCTGATGTGTGTGTGAGCCTTGAGGTGTACTTGTAGGATGCTCCAATGAGTAAACATCATAAGCCATTCTGCTTAGGTTTTCAGGCAAAATAAAGTTGCACAACATATTGAGGTGTACGCTCAAATTGCTAAGGTCTCTTTTTTCTCTTTTTTTGATAAGTAAGTGAAAACTGTATTAAAAGGCACATTTATTCTTACTAATAAAAAATTATTTCAAAATTTGTACGATATCATGCTTATCTGGATTCCAGTTGCAGGATAATTATGTTTATTTTTGTTGTTATAGGCTTTAAAAGGTTTGATTTTTCTACTTCAATTTATAAATGTATATTTTTATATTTTATAAATCTACAAGTTAAAAGGATCTGTTCTTGAGACCTATGTCTCACTATTGGTGCATTTGAAATGCCACAATTCAGGCCTTAGTCAAATAGGAGCCACATGAAACCTCTTAGATTTTTATTTTCCTCGAAACAAAAAGGGTTAATAGAACTTGAGATGATCTGAACCATCACATGCTCTGTTGTGACTTCTTCATTTGCATGATTTCTTCTGAGGTGGTCATTTGGAATAATTTTGTGCTTTCTGAAACAGCGATGTACAGGATATGTAAACGTTAATTTCTTAGTCAATTTGCCTAGAACATTATTACAGTAAAATTTGTGCATAAAATTTGCCTATATATTGAAAGCTGAATATGTGAGTTTGATGGTTTGAAATGATCAGAGTGGTTTTAATGTCTTGGTCAATTTTCCTAGAACATTATAACAAGAAAAATTATGCATAAAATTTGCCTATATAGTGAAAGCTGAATGTGTGAGTTTTGATGGTTTGAAACGATCAGATTGGTTCTTTTGTTTTAGTTATATAAATATGCTATGGACTAAGGAGAGAATCAAAGTTATAAAATTGTGTGATGTATTGAAGGTTGAAACGAATTGTTTTGTTGGAAAAAAAAAAGATTATAACACCTCTTCCATGTAGGATCATCCATTGGATTGGACTACAATAGCTGCATGTATGCTAGGTGTTCTGTTCTGTCTATCTTAAGCAAGATCTCTCTGTTGCTTGAACTGTAGAATTACCTGCAAAAATGAAGTGCCATAATTGTTTAGAACATTATTACAGTAAAAATTGTGCATCAAATTTGCCTACATAGTGAAAGCTGAATATGTGAGTTTGATGGTTTGAAATGATCTGATTGGTTTTAATGTCTTAGTCAGTTTTCCTAGAACATTATAACAATAAAAGTTGGCCTAAAATTTACCTATATAGTGAAAGCTGAATATGTCAGTTTGATGGTTTGAAACGATCAGATTGGTTCTTTTGGTTTAGTTATATAAATATGCTAAGGACTATGGAGAGAATAAAAAATAAAATTGTGATGTATTGATTCTTTTGATGTATTGGTTCTTTTGGTTTAGTTGAAACGAATTGTTTTGTTGGAAAAAAATGATTATGACACCTCTTCCATGGAGGATAATCCATCAGATTGGACTCCAATAGCTGCACATATGCTAGGTGTTCTGTTGTCTATCTTAAACATGAACTCTCTGTTGCTTGAACTGTAGAATTACGTGCAAAAATGAAAATTTAAAATTGGCTTGAGTCATGGACAAATTAAACTGTATTTTTGTCTTGCTTGAATTGTAACAGTGTACGTTGAAGCCTGTTGCTGATCGTTTAAAATAGCTTCTTCTTTTTCCTTTGAATGAACAATTTTTTTAATGTAATTCCCAGGCCGCAACCCGAATCTTGGCTCGTCAACTTGTTCGGCTGCGGCAACAAATTACAAATTTACAGGGGAGCCGTGCCCAAATTAGAGGTGTAGCAACTCATACACAGGTCATTATTCTACTGGCAAAAACTACTTAAATTAGATGAGGAAACAAAAAGAGAAAATAAAAAAGATTCTATCCTAAATCATGTCTTTTTGTTTCTTCTACAGGCTCTGTATGCCAGCACTTCTATGTCTACTGGAATGAAAGGTGCAACCAAAGCCATGGTTCGCCATGAACAAGGTATTCATTTGTAGGTGGCACTGAGAGAGAACAATATATAGCTTAACCAATCTGCTGATGCACAACACATGAGATCTACACTTCATAAAAATTGACTTTTTGATGATTAGCCATTTAAGCACTGATTTGGACAGTAAGTGACATGTGAGACATAATCCAGAGAAAGATAATTTGCAGATTAGCAAAATCATCTGTATGTATTTATTACCTTTGCGCCAGATGGTTGGTAAATGATTAATTAAAATTATGTAGTGCTTAGTTCTGAATGTTTCTCTGACAAATTTAGTCTTTGCCATTTCCCATAGGTTGACTTGTGTGCTGTTTCACTATTAATTTGTTTTCCTTCAATTTGTTTTTCCTTTTTCAGCAAATGGCACCTGCGAAACAAGCTAAAGTGATCAGAGAATTTCAGAAGCAGTCAGCACAGATGGACATGACGGTAAAATTCTCTACTACTTATATTTGGTCCAAATTATTTCTTAATTCCTATTATGACTTCTAGCAATTATATGAGTCTCCAACTAAATAAGTCAGGAATAATTACCAATCAAAAGAAAAAAAAATTAAGTTGGAATAATTGTGACACAGCAACTTTGGCTGAGTTAAGTTCAGATCGCTAAAACTATATTCCTGCTTAAATCGTTCATGTTGTATTCTATTATACAATTGTCTCTATATATTTGAGAAATATATAATATGCACGATCTTCCATCCAGATTGAGATGATGTCAGAGTCCATTGATGAAACTTTAGACAAAGATGAGGCCGAAGAGGAAACAGAGGAGCTCACAAACCAGGTAAAATATGGGTGTCCATATTTTAGTTAGTTATTTTTTTCCCAGAGTTTTCTCTATTATGCGATACTCCATTTTTTGCCAATGATCTCTAATTTGCATGGTTCATTTGTAGGTGCTTGATGAGATTGGTGTAGATATTGCATCACAGGTTGGTTTATTTGATTTCACCGTTGCACATGGACTTCAGTATTTGTGGTGTTTACTTATTTTTTAACATGTGAAGTTATAAACAACTTTGTTATCCCTGTCCTTTTTTTTCCCTAACAGTTATCTTCAGCCCCAAAAGGTCGGATTGCATCAAAGAAGGTTGATAATGTTGTACCTAGGTGCGTGCCACTTTTTTTTGGAAGAGAAATCTATGTTTTTATATTCATTTATTGGAAACATAAAAGTTGAGGATAATAGTATTAGGTAGCCGTTGAAAGCTCGTAGCATAGTTGAGTTTTGGCAGTAACATAGGTAGGGTGGGTAGCCGTTGAAGGCTCGTAGCATAATAGTTGAGCTTTGGCATAACATCTAAAAGGGTGGGGGTGTTATGGGTTCTATTATTATTGTTGATTGAAAATAGTCAGGCCTGATAGCTGTTTTATCCAATCGCCTTTTCGGTTTTCCCTGGAACTCAAAGATGAATGCTTTGCCATAACAGTAATGTCGATCCATTGTAACATGAAGGTCACAGGGTTCGAGTAATGAAAACAAGCGAAGAGTAAGGCTGCATACATCTAACCCTCCCTAGACCCTATAGTGGTAGGAGTTTCATAGACTGGAACTATCCTCAATATTTCTTTTTCCTTTTTGATTTATTCTTTCTGGGTTTAAATCTTATTAGATTCAGCTCTTATCTATTTTGATAATCCTCCTCCATATAGTTTATTAGCATCAATGGATGGTTTAGTTTGAAGGCTATCCATTTGATCTGTTATCAGCTTAACTGGTCTTTCTAGATTTCTAATTCTAGATGCTGTTTGCTGATTTTGAGATTTAAGCTGTTCTTTAATTTTATTCTATTTGCCTACTAGTCCTATTAAGGCATTGCTGATAACTGAATACATTTGATATTTGTTATCTACTATTTCGTAATTTTTTATATAAATTTCACTGCATTCTCTTGAATCAATCTTTTAAGATCTTTAAGACTATTCTGATTTAGTCATTTTATTTTTAATTTTGGCATTTTGTAGTTTTAAAACCTCAATTTTTCTTATTTGCTTATCTTCTAATTTTCCTAAGGCGTTAGCCAGATCTTGCTAAAAGATAACAAAGTTTGAATAAAATGTTTGAAGACCTTTCCTTTTCTCTTCTAGATCTTCTTTAAGATCTATCTCAAGTCTATTCTGGTCTTTGTGCATAGTGTAGACAGCTGATCCTAGTCCAATTGCCTATTTCGACAATTCTTTTGACTATTAGGTCACCTTGTGTGGGACTCAACCCATATTGTATCTTTTTTTTGGATAATTCTGAGACATTGAAGCCATTCTTCAAGAGTCTTAGTTTGTCTGAAGGTCACAAATTCGAGTAATGAAAACAAGAATTAAGGCATTGCTGTTTGCTGATTTTTAGATTTAAGCTGTTCTTTAATTTTATTCTATTTGCCTACTAGTCCTATTAAGGCATTGCTGATACCTGAATACAGTTGATATTTGTTATCTACTATTTCGTAATTTTTTTATATAAATTTCACTGCATTCTCTTGAATCAATCTTTTAAGGCATTGCTGAGACTATTCTGATTTAGTCATTTTATTTTTAATTTTGGCATTTTGGAGTTTTAAAATCTCAATATTTGTTATTCTCTTATCTTCTAATTTTCCCAAGGCATTAGCCAGATCTTGCTAAAAGATAACAAAGTTTAAATAAAATGTTTGAAGACCTTTCCTTTTCTCTTCTAGATCTTCTTTAAGATCTATCTCAAGTCTATTTTGGTCTTTGTGCATAGTGTAGACAGCTGACCCTATCCAATTGCCTATTTTGACAATTCTTTTGACTATTAGGTTGAGGTTGCCTTGTGTGGGACTCAACCCATATTGTATCTTTTTTTTTGGATAATTTTGTGACATATTGAAGCCATTCTTCAAGAGTCTTAGTTTGTCTGAAGGTCACAAATTCGAGTAATGAAAACAAGAATTAGATTCATCTCTTATCTATTTTGAGAATCCTCCATACAGTTTATTAGCATCGATGGATGCTTTAGTTTGAAGGCTATCCATTTTATCTGGTATCAGCTTAACTGATATTTCTAGATTTCTAATTCTAGATTTTGTTTGCTGATTTTGCGATTTAAGTTGTTCTTTAATCTTATTCTATTTGCCTACTCGTCCTATTGAGGCATTGCTGATACCTGAATACAATTGATAATTGTTATCTATTGTTTCATAATTTTTTTAATATAAATTTCACTGCATTCTCTTGGATAATTTTTTTAATATTCTATTTGCCTACTTGTCCTATTGAGGCATTGCTGATACCTGAATACAATTGATAATTGTTATCTATTGTTTCATAATTTTTTTAATATAAATTTCACTGCATTCTCTTGGATCAATTGTAAGATCTTTTAAGCTTATGCTTAGATCTTTAAGACTAAGTTGATTATAGGAAAAAATTTCTTTAATTTTGGCATTCTAGAGTTTTAAAATCTCATTATATGTTCTTCAGTTATCTTTTAATTTTCCTAAGGCGATAGCTAGATTTTGCTAAAAGAGAACAAAGTCTGAATAAAATGTTTGAAGACCTTTCCTTTTCTCGTCTGGATCTTCTTTAGGATCTATCTCAAGTCTATTCTGGTCTTCCTGCATAGCGTAGAAACTTGATCCTATCCAATTGCCTACTTCGACAATTCTTTTGGCTATTAGGTTGAGGTCACACCTCGTGTGGGACTTAAACCATACATCTTTTTTTGGATAGTTCTGACACATATTGAAGCCATTCTTCAAGAGTCTTAGCTTCTCTGAATTTATATGATTCTGGAGTCATAAATTGAAATTGTTGGATTTTTGTCGTGCTCCAATTACTTTCTTAATTTGAATACTCCCTTGTTCAAAATTATTGTCTATATTCTTTATCTAATTGAAAATCTTTATAGTTTTCTGATTTTATCTTCAAGAATTTTGATATTTTATTTTAGAAGATTATTTTCTTCTAAAATTTGTTCAAGCAATTTTGTTAGTATCGCTTTAGAAATTTTTTATCAACCTAGCTGTTAAGTTAAATAAACAAAAACTAACTTGGATGAGGTGTAATTTCCTATAGCCCAGTTAAGTTCTCTGACTAGATGAAGAACAAGTTCCTCATTAATCTGGTTGAGATCTTCGTCTCCAAAATCTGAGAGAGTAGCTAAAGTCCACTCTTTCTTGTATTGGCAGTCGTGTTTGAACTTGTCTATGAATGACTTCCAACGTCTGATTTGGACTCTAAATATTGTTAGTTTATTCTTTCTGAGTTTAAGTCTATATTCTTTTTTGTCTGATGAAAGATAACAAAGGTCAAATGTGGTTGTTATGGCGGTTAAAGCTAACGATGAGAGGTTTGAGACAAGGATAACAACCTTGTATATACTCTAATTATGATCTCCTGATGTCATATATAACCCAGTCTGAAATCTTCTGAATATTGGAGCAGGTTCCTCCTGATCTGGTGAGATAATATGTTATTGTCACTTTGGTATATTTGTGCAGTGTTTGTTCTAGTGTCTAGATTTGAATTAAATTGTGTCTGTGTTCATAAACTAAGTAAATTTGATCAAGTTCTTCTTCCAGTTCTGCCTGGATGTTCCCACACTTTTCTTTTGATGGACTTGTCTTTGCCTCAAAGTTGACTGCCTTAACACCTGAACGCCTATCCATGGATTTATGTGTATACCTTTTGTTGGGTATGGTCTACCACTGCTTCCATCTTCTATACATCCCCTTTTTCTCATTGCTCCTCCTCTCTTCTAGTTTTGCCCGGATGTTCCCACACTTTCTTTTGATGGACTTGTCTTTGCCTCAAAGTTGACTGCCTTAACACCTAAACTGCCTATCATCCACGGCTTAACGGCAACATGACACGACACAGTGACTCACCATGGTTAAGATGGGAACAATGTATATGGAACTACTGATTTAGTTGGAGATTGGATGATCAAGGAAATATTCGTGCAGTGTTTGTAATCTTCTAGTGTCTAGATCCGAATTAAATTGTCTGTGTTCATAAACTAAGTAAACTTAATCAAGTAATATGATTAATAAGTCCTATAGGTTTGAACCAAGGATTTATGTGTATACCTTTTGTTGGGTATGGTCTACCACTGCTTCCATCTTTTATATATCCCCTTTTTCTCATCTCTCCTTCTTCTTCCAGTTCTACCTAGATGTTCCCACACTTTCTTTTGATGGACTTGTCTTTGCCTCAAAGTTGACTGCCTTAACACCTGAACACCTATCCACTGCTTAACGACAACATTATACGACACAATGACTCACCATGGTTACGATGGGAATAGTGTATATGGAACTACTGATTTAGTTGGAGATTGTATGATCAAGGAAATAATAACGTTCATGGAAAAACAAATATTTCATTATTTTCAAAATGGAAATACATGTCTTTGCCTCAAAGTTGTGTCTGTGTTCATAAACTAAGTAAACTTAATCAAGTAATATGATTAACAAGTCTATAGGTTTGAACCAATGATTTATGTTTATACCTTTTGTTGGGTATCGTCTACCACTGCTTCATTCTTCTATACATCCCCTTTTTCTCATCTCTCCTTCTTCTTCCAGTTCTACTTGGATGTTCCCACACTTTCTTTTGATGGACTTGTCTTTGCCTCAAAGTTGACTACCTTAACACCTGAACACCTATCCACAGCTTAATGACAACACTACACGGCACAATGACTCACCATGGTTACGATAAGAACAATGTATATCGAACTACTGATTTAGTTAGAGATTGGATGATCAAGGAAATAATAACATTTGGACATAGATATGGAAAAACAAATATTTCATTATTTTCAAAAGGGAAATACATAGCTTAACGACAACACTACACAACACATGCGAACAGTGTATATGGAACTACTGATTTAGTTGGAGATTGGATGATCAAGGAAATAATAACATTTGGACATAGACATGGAAAAAAAAATATTTCATTATTTTCAAAAGGGAAATACACTTCTAAAATTCTTACCTATAGACTATGGGAACTTAGTTCCCACACTTTCTTTTGATGGACTTGTCTTTGCCTCAAAGTTAACTGCCTTAACACCTGAACATATCCACTAGCTTAACGACAACACTACACGACACAGTGACTCACCATGATTAAGATGGGAACAATGTATATGGAACTAGTGATTTAGTTGGAGATTGGATGATCAAGGAAATAATAACGTTCATGGAAAAACAAATATTTCATTATTTTCAAAAGGGAAATACACTTCTAAAATTCTTACCCTATAGACTAGGGGGAACTTAGTTGATATTGCTAGCAAAGAAATACATAAAGAAAATAAATTACCTATGCTAAAAGAAGGGAAGTTTTTGAGATACAATGAAATGTATACAAAGCTTTTATCAACCGAATTAGATTGCCTTATTCGTCTGAGAGGGCACATAGATCTCTTCATATGGGAGGAGATAAGTGTTTTTGGTAAGAAATCTTTTTACTTTTTCTAGCTGGTGAGTGCTGCTTGAACTGGCTGCAATATGAAAAGATGATTTCATCTTACCTTCGTTGTCTTCTTCTTTTGTCTTTGGTCTTCTTTGCTTTTACTTTTTTGAGAAGGACGATTATTTATTATCTTCATTGTCCGTCTTCTTCTAAATTTGCTTCCTTTTGCTTTTACTTTTCTAGCACTATCAACTTTAGTTTTTCTTGGATTCTTTCATTCATCATTCCAATACATGTGCGATCAAGTAAGGTAGTGGTATTTGAATTTTTTGAGGTGGAGCATTTTCGTACATTTTGTCCATGCTTTACACTAATCCATTTTAGCCATGTGATATTTGAATTCTGCATTCTGAATGATGGAATATGATGTACCACTTTTCTCGAGTATATTGTCACTTTTATGTTATTTCTTTAAGTGCGAAAATAACTATTTCTTCGAGAGTAATAGCTCTGGATGTAACATACTCTTTTGTGATACACAATAATCAAAGTCTTGAAATTATGCATCCATTGTTGAAGTCTTCCGGAAAGCACTCGAGCAAAGTATTGAATGGGAGATAATCTTTCCTAGCCTTTTGAACAAAAAAAGATGAAGGCCCTTCCTTCTTTTTCAGTTCCATTGAGGTGAAGCCTCTCCATTTTCCCGTTGTTAGTTGGCAAAAGAGCATCCTACGGAAAGTTTCATTCTGTTTCGCTGAATGTCATTGATGCGGAAACATCAAAACAATGTTATGTTCTCCTTGAATGCATGAGAAATTTTACTTATCATAAATGTTTCAAGTATTGCAGCATATTCAACCCAAAATCCAACGTATTAAGCAATTCTATTTCTACTTAATTTGAAAGTGTTTCGATTACACCCTTCATCATCCTTGGTCGGGTTGCCAAAGCAGCGGTGATGAAGTGTTTCGATTATGATTGACCTACTCTTGCAAGAAAATGGCCGATCTAAAGCGCCCCTTATTGAATACTCAAGGAAAGCCTTGATAAATATTTGAAACCATGCGCTCAAGCACCCAACCTATGCAAGGGGCTTGGGGCAACAGAAGAAATCTCCTTCATCCCAACAACATCAAAATCAGCAGTCACACCTTCAATGCTTCATTATGGCCTAGCTAATGTGCCCCTTTATTGAATACTTAAGGAAAACTTTGATCAATATGAGAAACATGCGCGCTCAAGCACCCAACCTATGCAAGGGGCTTAGGGAAACAAAAGAAATCTCCTTCATCCCAACAACATCAAAATGAGCGCGCTCAAGCACCCAACCTATGCAAGGGGCTTAGGGAAACAAAAGAAATCTCCTTCATCCCAACAACATCAAAATGAGCAGTCACACCTCCAATGCTGCAGATATAGGTTCTGGGCCAGTTGGGTTGGTTTGAGTAAGAAAGGCACGTCCATCTTCGCGGAGCGATTTGAAAAGGAGTAATATCTTACTCTTCTTCGAACCCTTTGAAAACACAAAAGTTGAAAGATTATCTCCCATTCAATATTTTTATTTGAGTACTTCCAGATTACTTCAACAATTGACGTAGAATTCCCGGATTTTGTTTATTGTGCATCATATACGAGTATGTTACATCTGGAGCTATTACTCCCAAAGAAATAGTGAAGACATATCTTTGCACAGAAGACCTCATCAGACACAGATGCTTTACTATTAAAGAAATAACAGAAAAAGTGGTAAACCAGATTCCATCAGTCACAATGCATAATTCAGACATTAGATGGCTACAGTGGATTAATGTAAAGAGTGGAAAAAAATGCCCCACCTCAAAAAATTCAGATAGTACTTCCTTTACTGGATTTGCATGTGTGTATTTGAATGATGAATGAAAGAATTTAAGAAAAACTAAAACTAATAGTGCGAGAAAAGCAAAAGGAAGTAGATTCACTAGAAGATGACAATGAAGATAGGAAGGAATTGTCCTTCTTGGACAAGTAAAAAGCAAAGAGGACCAGAGACAAATTAAGAAGACAGAGAAGATAAGATGGGATCATCTTTTCAAATTGCAGTAAGCTCAAACAACACTCACCAGCCAGAAAAAATAGAATATTCTTTACCAGAAAATACTTATCTCCTCCCATGTGAAGAGATGTTCTATGTCACCTAATCTAATTCGGTTGATAGAAGCTCTCTGTATACATCTCATTGTATGTATAAGGGTCCTTAACAGATGAAGAAGGTAAATTCGGTTGATAGAAGCTCTCTGTATACATCTCAGTGTATGTATAAGGGTCCTTAACAGATGAAGAAGGTAATCTAATTCGGTTGATAGAAGCTCTCTGTATACCTCTCATTGTATGTATCTTATAAACTTCCCTTCTTTCAGTACATGCAATTTATTTCCTTTATGTATTTCATTTCCAGTAATATGAACTAAGTTCTGCCACTCTATAGGTGAGAACTTTAGGAGTATCCCTTTTGAAAATAACGAAATATTGGTTTTCCTTGTCTATGTCCAAACATTATTATTTCCTTGATCATCCAATGTCTAACTAAACCATAGTTCCAAAAATCAGTTGTTCTCATCTTGGCCATAGTGAGTCATTGTGTCGTGTTGTGTTTTGTTGTCATTAAGCCGTGGATAGGCGTTAAGGCAGTCAACTTTGAGGCAAACACAAGTTCATCTAGAGAAAGGTGGATAGGAACATCTAGATGGAACTCGAAGGGGAAGGAGAGGCGAGAAAAAGATGATGAACAGAAGACCGAAGTAGCGATAGAGCATACCCACTAGAAGATATGTTTTTTTCCTACTTCTTTTTGAAAATTTGCTACTAGGCTTTATAGCATTTTTTATATGGACACTTGCATTTGATGATATATCCTCATTATCACCACGTGAAGCTGTCAACTCTGATTTGTCTAGAAAAGCATTTTGTTTTACCATATCTAGGGTGCAATCTTCTAAAACGGTTTCATTTCCTATCATAATATCTTGTATAAAATTTGTACCAAGTTCCATAACCCAATCTGATTTTAAGCTAGTCTAATGATAGAAGAACATTTTCTTCTTCTTTCTATTTAGCTTTTCTTTTGGCTTCATTCTCTTCAACTTCTCTATAGAAGTCTGCAAGACCTATCTCAGCAATTTCTTTTCCTTGTAAGCAAAGAAACTAATTATATCTATGCTGAAAGAGCTTGGAAATGTTTCTTTCTTACAAATGGATGTTATACATCCAGAATGTCAAAAGTAAAGATTTTTATATATATATTATATATATATATATATATAATCAGTATAGTCTTATACACATACAGATATATATATATATATATATGTTTTCCATACAGTTGCACTTTGTTATCTTTCAACAAAACCTAGCTAAACGCTTTAGTAGAAGAATAAATAATGAGATTTTGAAACTCCAGAATGTCAAAATTAAAGTTTTTCTTGAAAATAATCAGAATAGTCTTATATACATTCATACATACATACATACATATATATATATATATGTTTACCATACAGGAGTTGAACTTTGAAGAACTTTCTGGTGGGACTCACCATAAGCCTTCCGATGTTATAGAAGTGTGGCCAAAAATAAGCTTATGTACTTATTATTTCGATTGTCACTTGTGCATTATGTCTCGTGCATGTCCCATATGTTTCTATTTGGGCATTGTCTTTGTGCACGTTACTATTTTTCCCCCTTTTGGTGGGTAAGGTCTTCAGGTTTTAGATAGCATGACCTGGAATTACCGGTGTTGCTGAATTTAGGTGTTTCAGTTGCATCACTTGTATATATGTATATTATATTCCCCGTTGCTAGCAGGAGCTAGCGGGTGTTTCGTGCCTTGGTAGAACTCGTCTTCGATTGGGATTTCGATTGAATAGTAGACTGAATTTATAATAGTAGAATCCTTTCAACTCCAGATTTTGTGATATGACCTGGTTTTTTGACTTGGCTACTTTCCTCTGGGGGATGTTCACCCTAGGTAATTAAAATTAGGGGGACGTGTGGCACCTTCTTACATTGCTGATGATGTTGTGATGATAGTGATGTGGATTGCAACGAAAATGACAGTCTCCTCGAAATAACCCAATGTAGTGTATTTTTTTGGAGGGGCTCAATTATAGTCACTTTTTGACGCACACACCATATTGCTAGTTAGAGGGGCAAGCGATGTGTAGTTCGATAATCGTCGTGGTGGAGCTGTGTAGTTCGGTCACTTGGTGTTACTTAAACAGTCTGCTAGAATAATGTTAAGTTTTTCGTTTCCATTGCTTCATATTTCTTACAATTTTCTACCAATGAATATGCAGTTCTGAGTCTGCAGATGTGGAGGAGCTGGAAAAGAGGCTGGCCTCTCTTCGACGTATCTGACATGAAAGGCATGCATGGCAGACAACTAAGCTTTTTTCTTCTTCTTCTCCTTTATAATATATTTTCTCATTCTTGTATAAATTATCTTTAGTGCTAAATAAAAAAAAAAAAACATGCTTGAGGATTCTTAGGATTGTATTCTCTGTTGAAACTTCAAAAGCTTGTCAATTTATGGACTTTTTTGTTTTCCTTTAAAATGATTACTTAAAATTGCCAATATATTGATTTGCCTAGCCATTGATCATTTCCCTAAAGTCTAGGCAAACTATTCCAAAACAAATTGAGATTATAGTGTTTGTTTGACAGGGTGGAATTTGGACTTTGGAATTGACATTGGTTAAAATGTAGGATTGGAATTAAAATTGGTCCAATTAAATTTAATCAAACACACAAACCAAGAAAATGAAATAAAAATTGGTAATTAAATAAGTTAATATATATATATATATATTTTAATAAAAAGGTCTCAATGATTCTAAAATCACAAGTGCATATATAGTAATATACCATTGTACATGTGATTTTTAATCTGACTCTCAGGACTCTACAAAGTAGGGAAAGCCCTCCATTTTTTTCCTAAATATTTTCGTTCCCACGTAAGAAACAAGAGAAACTCAAATCCTGCTCCCTATGGCATCTATTCCATTTCTCGAAGAGCTGTTTCTTATCCCTCTTACAGAACAGAGGAGGCAAGCTAGCAAGCTCTCCGGGGTCTATCCCTATAAGCAAATGAAGATCTAGAGTGGGATTATACGAATTGCTTTTACATTCAGACACTAGTCATGGAATCCATCTTTTCCAAGCACATTTATATAATGTTATTTAAATAAAATAGTAAAAGTGAATCCCCCTTTGATAAAATATAAAATGCAAATATCATTTTCCTTGTTAGCATTCAAAGAGAAGATCTTCAAACCAATTGGAATACTACAATTTCCCATAAGTATGAGCCTCCCACACATAACCCCCAGCTAATGTAATAAAATGAAGAGTTAATTATTGGAAGCTCTCTCAAAATAAGTGCCTATAAGTTAAGGTCTAAGGGAAAACGTTGTAAATCCCAAAAGCTCCTTAGTTTTTAAATTGCTTAAGCCCAAGTCCAATAGTGCTAACTAGCTTTGTTATGTTTTTTTTTATTAACTAGATTGCCCCTCCTCGTTTCCTAGATCCAATCTATTTCTTTCCCTTCCTTGCAATATCTCTCTATCAACCTATCCTTGTAGCAAGAGTGCCTCATCAACAAAGACAACTAGAACAATCATCGTCGGAATGGCTCCACCACCAATGTGCCTACTGGAGGCTCCCTCTCGTCACCTTCGTGATGTAGTACAACCACCTATACCTGCCATCACCATAGTCGGTCATTTTCTAATCACTCCATCTTTGAGCAGCCATTGTTATCCTTTTTTCTGCTCTACCGCCACAGGTGCCGCCACTGATCGTAGCCATTCTTCCGCTATCAAAACTCCACCTGCTCGAAACACTACCACCAAAACTCTAATTATGGTTGTCATTTGACACCATCATTTGTATGCTTCCCTCCACCCGTGATCAATCAATTCATCGATGACTCAACCAAAATTTTTCTATAAAGGAGTCTTAATTCCATGGAAAGCCTCAACCGTATTCATCAAGGCTAATCAGATTTGACAATAACAAAGAATTGACTTCGTCAAGGCTAATTACAATCTGCGTGTTAGAGACACTTGGTACATAACAAAGGGAAAAGTATGAATATGTTACAGTTAGCAAATCTTAGGCTGAAGGCCATTAAAAGAACTCGATTCCACATTTTTCTTTGTAAGTTGAGTTTTTTTTTAGAAGTAATGGTGGTCATGGTGGTTGCTAAATGGTTTCTATTGGTATCGGGTAAAGGTTAGTTGTTTAGTGCAGTCGGGCACACAGGGTTTTTCATGTGGCAGGCAGAGAAATTTCTCTGTTTGCTAGATAGAAATTTCACTGTTCTGGTTGTTTGAATTTTTTTCAGTTGTGTCTTCCCCCTCTATTTTTACCTTGTTTCCTTTTTTGATCTTGGGCATGGTTTTATGTACAGGTTTTATTTGCTTTTGCTTTACCAAAACAAAGAAGATTTTTCTTCATTTAAACTAGACAGAGAAATTTTTGTTCTATGGACTAAATACTCCTTATAAATATTGATATTTTTTTTTTCAAAATTTCATATATAATATGGATCATTTTTTTATAGATCTCGATTTTTAGAGTTCAAATATATAATTTTTATATAAAAAAGGATTTATATATTGTAAGTTATTTAATTTTGAAATTCATAGAAAAAAAAAAGTGGTTACGTGGCAGTGCTTGAATGAACCAACGTAACAACTATATTTTTTTTTAATACCAGAAGTTGCAATCATATTTGTGAATTTTATAATAGAGGGGCATTTTTGTTAACAAAATACTTAGACTGAGTTAAAATATTTTGAATTAGACCTTGTGGTAATTAAGTACTTCATGGGAGACCCATTACCAAATCCCCTAAAATAAATTGATAATTTCTTCTTTCTAAAGGGAAAAAAATGGAATGAAATAAAATTGATAATTTGTTTTATCTCAAATTGATGCCCAAGTCCAATGGTTTGTTTGGTAAGACAATGCGGTAGGAAAAAGAGAGAGAGAGGAATTGATACTTCCTATCGTTTAGTAAGAGGAACAGGAGAAGGGAAGAAGAGAGATGAAACAATAATTTTTTTCTTTAGGCCCATAATATTTTTCCCCCCAAAAGTGAGAGGAAAGGAAGGAAAGTGACTGGGACTTTTTATACATGTTTCCATCAAACTAAATATTTGTTTAAAATATAAGGGTATAATATGAAACACTTATTTCATTCCTTCCAAAATTTCATCCCTGTACTAAAATTGTTGGGATGTCCACAAAAGGTCTTGATATATATATATATATATATATATTGAAACCTAATTTGACCCAAAGTCAAGGAAACACACACATACATACACGAGTTGAAAATCAATTTCCTTGACTTTGGGTCAAATTAGGTTTCAATATATATATATATATATATATATATATATATATATATATATATATATATATATATATATCTCAATCCTTTTTTAACACTAGTTTTCTGATAAGGGACTTTCTAACCTCACACGAGACCTCAAAACTATCATTCTTAACAAGTCACATATGAACTACCATATCGAACAGTCGTGCTTTTATGCACTCCATTTCAATGGAAATAGACAAATTTCATTTCTCTCACAAATTGGTGGGGTTCACTTTCACCATTTGAAAAAACCCCGCATGTTTGTGAAAGAACTGAAAGTTGTCTATTTGAATTAAAATGGAGTCACTCTTAACTCGGCCTAATCAACCCTATACGTGAACACCTTATGGTTCAAATTCACCTTCATTTTTCTATATATTTTTTGTTTACCCTATTTTATTCATTATTTTTTCTTTTTTCCTTTAAATTTTCTTGTCCACTTTCACTTAAGGTCAATGCCCTACACTCGGATCCCATATATTGCCAAGGATACCTCTAAAAACCATGCTTAACCAAAATATGAATTAATACTTGTGTATCACCCATTAGGCGCTTCCTTTGACCCATATGGAGCCTCTTGTTTCAACCTTTTATCTATGTTTTTAATGCCTTTTCTCACAACCACCAACTTGTTCAAACACATACATCATCTTTTAAAACTCCTTCCATTTGAGAAATCAAATTTCACATCCATTTGAAATTTTCTTAATTCTTTTAGATGCAAAAGAAATAATCATACCAACTATATCAAGTTCAGTAATAGGAGCAAACAAATCAAAATAATCAATTGAATTTTTATTATAATCTCTAGCAATTGACCTTGCTTTAAACCAATCCATCTCCCACATGACTAGCTATAAATGTCCAGGATTTCTAAAATTTTAGGCCTCTTTGAATGATTAGAGTTCAACATGATAGTGATCGATTCAATTCTCTTGTGATGTGTTAGAATATGGCCTCACCGAAGATGAGCATTTACCTATTTTAGCACAAGTAAACACAATTTCTTAATTATTCAATTGATTGACTTTTGGAGGGATATACCTTTATGATGCTCGAAGGAATATTGTTGATTTTCCTATGGATGGACCATCGTCCAAACCTTTAGCTTTGTGAGATGGAATTACTATTTTCTTAGTAATCAAAGCCTTTTGAGTGTTCACTTTGAGTGTATGAAAGTTATATTAGCTTAAATCTCACAATAGTGCTTCTTTATTTTCCATTTAGTGGCCTTTGGGTAAATATAGCTTGGTGTTCTAACAACTTTTTTTCTGATTTTTTTTTGGCCTAGTCTGTATTCAACCACAATTTCCTAAAATCTTTCGCGATCGACCATAATGAAGCTTGGTTGACTAGGTTGTTCAGGAGCTCTGAAACACTAGACAATTGTAGTTGACCATGATAAGGCTCGGTCAACTATGTTACACTTTGTAGTTTTTTGGTCCTCTTGTGGTCAACCACGAATTGGCCCAAACTAGTTGGGAAATCGCACCCTAAATCCATCCTTAGACCTGTATTAGACTAAAACTTAGAACATGACCAACCAAAAGACCTCAAAAAAATAAAATAAAAATGGGTTTTATATCTAACAAGTGAGTAATTTTTTCTTGCTACGAAAGTGTTTCTTGTTCAACTTAATAAAATTTTATTTCAAATGTATATAATCACACATGCTATCAGAACATGAACCATTTAAATACTGTCAATTTTGTTTTTTAGAATTCCTTTGTAATCATTGTCACTAATGTTGAGGGGCACTGAAACCTTCTTACTTCAACTTCTACCTTAGTCTCTCCTTTGTTAAGAAAATCACTAAAGCTTAACCTCTCATAGATTTCTCCCATTTTGTACAACCTAAGATGTGTGCTTGAGGGGGGGGGGGGGGGGGGGGGGGGAGGGATCGAGCTACATGGAATTCAATGAATAATGCCAGTGCCTTTTGTCGATTTGAATTCCAAGAAATGATATTTGTTTCAAGTGGATATACTATGCCATAGATGCCAAGTTTATCGAAAGCATTTTAGCTATATATTTCAAAGTAGGATTACAATCACTTTTTGGAGCAAAAGAGCGGATGTGTGTGTTACACGGACCAATAAGGTTGCGGAGATCCGACCTCAGCGATTCACCTTAGCAAAATTCAAAATGGAATCAATATCACTTTTCAAGATATAACTGCTTAAAATAAAAATAATTCATTTAAAATATTTTTCAACATACTTTTTAGAATAAAATTTTCTTGTATACGAGAATAGAGTGGCATTCACTTATCAAAACACATTCAAGAGAAATATCACTTTTCAAATTTCAATACACGATTTCTTCAAAAAGTAATAATTCATTTCACATAGATTAAAAGTAGTAATGGAAGCTCTTTCAATGCTAAATGTCATTTTTTTTATGTCAATTCTATATTTTGACATTGTTACATAACAAAAATGCCAAATTTTTACTATTATGCTCCAGTGCTAAAATGTTATTTTTAGCACAACATATGGCGTTGTGGACCCCACATCCCATACATCTGGAAATTAGCAACCAAAATAAGCCAAGTGTGGCTAGAACAGAAAAGTGAAATAGTTCGAGTGTGGATACCACCTTAGAGCTTCTCCAATTTGCAAACTCGGATGATGCAACATGACAAAATGTGGACCTTACTTCCCATACAATTGTAATCCATTGAAATAGCTATAGCTATTTCCAATGCCAAATATTGCATTAGAAATGGCATTGCCATTTCTTGGCAAGCCAAATGGCATGCCATTGGAGCAACTTTTTGTACATTCTTGCCAAATTTTGGAATTGGCATAACATTTGGCACATGGAATGGAGAAGCTCTTAGTACGGTAAAAAATAGAACATGAAAATCCATGTCGACCTAGATTCTGAACATTAGGCGAGATCTTATAGTATAGCCTAGTCATATATAGAGATAACATGAGAGATCTTTTGCCACTCTATGGGTTCCGTATAAAGGCATCCAGTAACTGAGCAACAAATCATAAGGTTATTAATGAGTTTCTAAACATCTTTTCAAACACATTTGCAATCTACTTTTATAGATGTAGCATAATATTTGTTTATTAAAAATGTGTAGTGATTCATGGCACATCATTTTATGCCCATATTAATACCCATCACTCACATGAGTGTAGGACCCATCATCATATCACTCACATGGGTCTCACACCCATGTGAGTGATGGGTATAATATGGGCATAAAGTGATGGGAAATTAAACATTACTCATTGAGAAAGAGTATAATTATGACAGTAGAATTAAAAGCATTTCCATAAAAACTCGCCACTTTAGGGTATTGGATTACTCACATTTTTTTGCCTAAATTTGGTTCCTTAATTCTCTTATTCCTTGGGGATTCCTATATATATATATATATATATATATATATATATATATATTGATGTTGCACTTTTCTGGTCTGAAGGCTTCTTCTTTGAACTGCTTGTCAAGAACTTGAGGTTAGAGGGTTATCGAGAAGGTTCCGATAGTAACCATTCTAATAATAAAGTTAGTCAAGGAAATAATGACGATAATTCAAGAGAAAATTTTAACATGAATTGAATGTGTACCTTATGGCCTTATTTATAGGCTGTAGATTTCCCAAGTTGATTAGGACTAATAGCCATGAAAGTAGGAATTTGAAGATATCTATAGGTAGCGGTTTCTATATTGAATTCTGTTTTCTTATTCTGAGATCGGTAGTCCATAAAAGGCGGTGACCAACTCAGAACATCTTACCTTTGAACTCTATGTGCTGGTAGGTTGGATGTGAAAGCCATCTTTATGATCTGTATACTGAAAATTTTAACATGAATTGAATGTGTACCTTATGGCCTTATTTATAGGTTGTAGATTTTCCAAGTTGACTAGGACTAGAAGCCATGAAAGTAGGAATTTGAAGATATCTATAGGTAGTAGTTTATATATTGAATTCTGTTTTCTTAATTCTGAGATCGGTAGTCTATAAAAGGACGGTGACCAGCTCGGAACATCTTACCTTTGAACTCTATGTACTGGTAGGTTGGATGTGAAAGCCATCTTTATGACTTTGTATACTGAAGAACTTATGGGATGTCATGCCCCGGGCCCTAAAGACCCATGGGTAACCTTACAAATTAAGGTCAAACTAAATAAATGATTCCTATATATCTCAACCACCCTATGATATGCATATTCTCACTTGAGTTTTTCATAACAAAAACATTCATTCACATTCCATACACATAACCCAACAAGGTTTCCATACATAAATTCCAAAAGTGTATTCATCTTGTGATTGTTATTTCTAAGTTAAATGAATACTAGTCTTGTTGAGGCTTTCGAGTCTTCACATCAATATATAAAGACTATAAGGCCTTTTACATTTCCAAAATAACAAAAGACCAAAATAGAAGTTGTGAGTTTAATTACATCCAAAAATAAACATAAGAGTTTAAAAGAGATGTTCTTCTAATCCATGTCATCAAACGACCGACTCCTTGCTGTTACCTGTATCTGGCAGGGGTCAATATAACAACCCCAATAGAGCAACTAAACAAAGGGAAGAACAAACAGTGATAAGTGTAGGCATGTGTTAAGTATAGTGTCAAACAAGTGTTACCAAGCATTTCAATTCAATGAACATTCATAGTATAATCAATGAAAAAAAGAGCATCAATACAACAATAATAACATATTTCAATTCTCACAATAAGAATGCAACACAAAAGGAGGTTACTTAGATTATCATCACCTCACTCATCTCAACGGTACTATTTTCTACTTCCACTTCTTCCATAATCCTTCAAGACTACCTAATGGCCACCGGTTGAAATTGGGTGCTTTTCGGGCTACTAACCCGATGAAAATATATGACTACCCACGCGGGGTTACGGTTCATAACTGAAGGGAGATACAATCCCCATCACAAAAACCCCGGGTAATTATCCATGACTTCCCCTTTCTCAACCCTTCAACTATCTAGATTCTCATTCATTCCTCACAAAGTATTTATTCAATCTTTCATTCAATCAAGGATATCCAAAGGAGTAATATCATTCACATCAAAAGAAAAATGTCACATATGCAATCCAACCAATAATTTCACCATACAACATTATTTCCATCATTTAAGCATTTTATCAAAACATTTAGTAGAAATATCAACTTCCTTCAAGTTCATGAATAACAAGTAATTAATTCTTGAACATTCAAGTAAAGGAGTTTTAAGCTGGCACCATGCATCAAACACACATTTCAACATCCTAGACAAGATATATCAAGGGTTAAACACACAATGTTTATCTACTAGTTCATCTATAAATTTACATTATTCTCTACACAAATTTCATATAAGATGGTCCATGAAAATCTCATGTAATGCATATTTTCTTCCTAACATTCATTCTTCACTTAGGTTAGAAGCCCTACCTCCCAACAAGTATGGATTTGTGTGTAAAGAGAGAAAGATTATAATTTCAAGCTTCAATCCTTGCTCCCAAAACCTAAGAAACGATTTACATCATTTATTTCACTCAACCAAGGTAGATCTATAAATAATTTTAAGAAATTTAAAAATCAAATGAAAAGCCCCAAATTTTACCTCGTGTTCTTGAAGAAATCTTGAAATTCTAACTTTTCAATTGTTAAAAATTCTTCTTATACTTGAATCCTTGTGTTATGTTATGTTTACAATGCTTGAAGATTCATGAAAGCCCAAGAAATGCCCTAACCCTAACTTTCATCTTGTCTAGAGAGAGTTTAGAAGGGAAGAGAAAGTGGAATTTGAGTAAAAATGGCCTTTCAGCCCGCACTTAAAAGTGTTATGTCGCACGTTCATTCGAACGAACGAACGAGCCCCCCGTTCGAATGAAGATCGAACGAATATCAAACAAAATTTACAGTAGTGTTCGTTCGAATGAACAACCCATTCGTTCGAATGAATGCCAAAACACCTTATGCCTTTTTTCTTATTTTTACTATTTTCAATTTATCACCCATGTATCATTACTCCATATTATGTTGTTTAAATTCTTTCCACCTCATTATTATGTTCATGAGATTTATCATCATGCAAAAGTAACATTATTCATTATTTATTTCTTTTATGTATTTTTCAATTTTGCGAAACGTTACAACTTCCTCCCTTTAAAGAAATTTCGTCCCCAAAATTTAAATAATATCTTTATCAAGGAATAATTTCGGATGTTTGCTATGAAGTCCATCCTCGCGCTCCCACGTGGCCTCCTCCATGCCATGTTGTTTCCATAAGACCTTGACCAAAAAAATGGTCTTGTCTTTTAAAACTTACTCTTTCGAATCTAGAACTCGGGTCATTCCTCATATAAAGCATCCTCCTCAACTCCCAGATTGGTCCTAATCTAAAACACGTGAATGATTCGACTCATACTTACGAAACATAGAAACATGAAACACATTGTGGACTCCCGCTAGGTGTGGTGGTAAGGCAAGACGGTAAGTGACCTCTCCAATCCGCTCAAGGATCTCAAACGGTCCTATGTACCTCGCTGTCAACTTCCCATTGCAACCAAATCTAGCCAAACCCTTTCGTGGGGGAAACCTTAAGGAACATGTGATTCCCACCTTAAAGGCTAAGGATTTTTGCCTCTTGTTTACATAGCTCTTCTGTCTACGTTGTGCCTTAAGTAATCGCTGTGGAATGATCTTTACTTTTTCTATGGTTTCCCTAAATAAATCTGGACCCAAAAGGTGTTGCATCCCCAACCTCAGTCTAACAGATAGGTTAAGGTCTACCATATAATGCTTCAAACGATGCCATCTTGATGCTAGCCTGGTAGCTGTTGTTGTAGGAAAACTCCACAAGTGAAAAGTGGTTCTCCCAACTACCTAGAAAATTCATGACACAAGCGCGTAGCATAAAAGTTTGAATGGTATGCTCTGACTGACCGTTAGTCTTTGAGTAAAATACCGTGCTAAACCGTAACTCGGTGCCCAAGGCTCCTTGTAGACTCTACCAGAAACTTGTCATGAATTGTACATCCCTATCTGAAACAATAGACACTGAAACCTGTGAAGTCGAATGATCTCACGTATATACAATTGGCTAAGCGTGTCCACTAAATCTATAGTCCTGATAGGTAAAAAGTGTACCGACTTCATCAATCAATCCACTACCACCCAAATGGCATTGTGTCCCCGTAGTGATTTAGGCAATCTCGACACAAAGTCCATAGTCACATACGCTCATTTCTACTCGGCAACTGGAAGTGGTTGAAGTAATCCTACGGGCCTCTAGTACTCTACCTTGACTTGCTGAAAAGTCAAACATTGGCTAATGAATCCTGCCACATCAGCTTTCATGCCCTTCAACCAGTACTGTCTGCGAGGATTTTGATACATCTTCGTACTTCCCGAATGCATTGCCAATCTAGAATGGTGGAGCTCATGCATAACCTCCTCGCGATTAGGCTGTGGAACATAAACTCGGCTCTGGAATCTCAACCCATGGTTGGTGTGAAGTGCCCAACCGTCAACTGTATCACCACTGATGATACGAGTACAAACAGTCTCGGCCTTAGGATCTTGTAACTGTGTGTCGACAATGCGACTAAGCAAGCTAGGGTGCACAACAAAGGATAACAGTGTGACAACTCCATCGGTCTTATTAAGACACATATTAAATTTTGCCTCTGCCTCTAGCATCTCCCACTCACGAATGAGCATACTCGCCCAGTTCCCATGAGATCTCCTACTAAGCCCATCAACCATAACATTGGCTTTTCCCAGATAATATTCTAGGTCGAAATCATAGTCTTTCAAGTATTCCATCCATCTCCTCTATCTCAAGTTCAAGTCATTTTGTGAGAAAAGGTACTTGAGACTCTTGTGATCTGAGAACACCTCAAATCCCCATAAAGGTAATGTCGCCAACTCTTCAATACGAAGACTACGATGGCTAACTCTAAGTCGTGAGTTGAGTAATTCCTCTCATGAGGTTTCAACTGCCGTGATCCATAGGCAATGACCCTATTCTGCTACATGAGTACCCATCCCAATCTGTCTCCTAAAGCATCGTAATGGACTGTATATCCCACTTCACTCTCGGGGATAGTAAGAATAGGTGCGATGGTGAGATGAGTCTTCAACTCTTGAAAAGATCACTCACAAGTGTCATCCCACATAAATCGAATGCCCTTCCTTGTGAGACATATCACAGGCATCGCCAACCGAGAAAACCCCTCAACAAAATAATGATAATAACTGGCCAATCCTAAGAAACTGCGTATCTCAAAAAAAATTTTGGGTCTCTCTCATGTTGTAACAGCCTCGATGTTAGAAGGATCTACGGATACCCCGTGCTTTGAGACAACATGTCCAAGAAACTTTACCTCAATAAGCCAAAAACCACATTTCTCAAACTTGGCATACAGTCAATGCTCCTGTAAGGTCTGTAATGCAATACGAAGATGCTCTTCATGTTTCTCCCTTGAAAGTGAGTAAATGAGAATGTCGTTAACGAAGACAATGATGAAGGTATCAAGGTAAGGCCGAAAGACGTGATTCATCAAATCTATGAATGCCGCTGGGGCATTCGTCAACCCAAAAGGTATGATAAGATACTCATAATGCCCGTATCGTGTCCAGAATATAGTCTTTGGAATGTCCTCTTCCTTGATCCTCAACTGATGGTAACCCAATCTCTAATCAATCTTTGAAAAACAAACAGATCCCTTCAACTGGTCAAATAGATCATTAATATGTGGCAAAGGATACCAGTTTTTCATAGTCACTTGATTGAGCCCATGGTAATCAATACACAATCGAAGTGTCCCATCCCTATTTTTCGCAAATAATATCGGGGCTTCCCATGGTGAAATCCTAGGTCGTATAAAGCCCTTGCTCAACAACTCCTCAATCTATACCTTTAGCTCCCTTAGTTTCACAAGTGCCATGCGGTAAGGTACCATAGAAATAGATGCAGTGCCCAGTAAAAGATCAATGGAGAACTCGATCTCCCTGAGCGATGGCAACTCAAATAAATCCTCAAGAAATACATCAGGAAAGTCTCGTGCTACTGGTGGTAATCCCTCTTGAATGCTACTACCATCCTCTAAAACCCAATTGAGCTCTCTCAGATCGTGTGAGTCCAAATGACGCGGAGTAGTCAGGTCACTCCTATCACCTAAGAAGTAAAAAGCAATCTCCATTGGGAGTACAAATAGTCACCCTTCATCAATAAAAATTGATGGTTGAATGATAAGTGGATAGCCAATCCATACTTATAATAAGGTCAAATCCCATCATATCTAACACGATGAAATCAAAGACAAGAAGTTGATCTGCTATCTCAATCGCATGAGTGGCAAATCCTTTTAAGTGTAACCCTGCCTCCAACTAGAGCCTCTATTTTGAGAGGATGGTAAAAAATATCCACCTCTAATCCCAATGTAAGGGGGTAAATGATGATGAAATGAAAAAGTGTGAAGCACCCGTGTCAATTAAAATATTAGCCCATGAATTGAACACTAAACGTGTACCTCGGACAATAGATAGGCCGGCAGATGAACCACAGTAACTACAAATACTCTCCCATGAATAGGAGCCTATGAATAGTTCTACTGTCCTATTCCCTACTGGGAAGCCCGTGGCCTGACTGCCAATGAGGAACGTCCTAGAGCTGGTCTAGAGCTATGTATTGAAAAGGCCGGTGTTGGTGGAAGTGGTAGACGAAAACTCTGGCTAGGCCGGATAGTCTATGAAAAGTAAAGTTGCTGATAGCCTGAGGAAGCCTCGACTCCTTGTGGTGCTGTGCACTATCGGGCAAAGTGTCCCAACTGACGACACCGAAAATAACTAGGAGTCCTACCGTGCCCTTGTGACTGGCCTTTACCCCGTGAGTGTCCTTGGCCTCTGCTAAGTGCTTTCCCCCTACCCTGTGACTGAGTCTGTCCCCTCTGTGGGCAATCTGACCTATGGTGTCCAGGCTGTTGATATGAAAAATAAATCATCTCCCCATGAGAGTTCTTCCTTGGTGTATGGGAAGCAAAAGGTGTTGATCGTGTAAATGACTAGGTCGGTCCCTAAAACTGAACGGCTCCCTCTATCTGCCTCTTCTTATCTCGTCTCTCGGGATAAGCACTAATGCTCCTAAATGGATATCGGACCTCTCCAATCCTCCTAAAATCCTCAACCTCTGCCTCAATCAGTAAGGCTCACTCTACCAACTCAAAATACACTCGCAGCTTGAATGGTACTACCTTAGTTCAAATAGTAGGCTTGAGCTTGAACTCAAAAGTCTGTGCCTTATCGGCCTCATCCATGACCACCCCTGGTGCATATCAAGAAAGTACAGAAAATCGGGACTCATACTAAGTCACAGTCATGTCACCCTAGTACAAGTGAAGGAACTCCTAGCACATCGCATTTTTAGCGACTATAGGAAAGTACTTATCGAGAAAGGCAATTGTGAACACATCCCAAGACATAGCCATAAAATATCATCCTCATCAATCCGAATCGTGTCAAGAAGTCTAGTGATGGTCCAGAGCTAGTAATCAGCTGCTAGTGGGTCAGGCTTTCCCCTAAACTTGGGAGGATTAAGCTGTTGGAACTCTCTCATGGCTGTTGTG
Organism: Nyssa sinensis; assembly: GCA_008638375.1. Lineage (NCBI taxonomy): Eukaryota > Viridiplantae > Streptophyta > Magnoliopsida > Cornales > Nyssaceae > Nyssa > Nyssa sinensis. The sequence continues at coordinate 14,040,181 of CM018033.1, read as the reverse complement.
GCCCTACTCTCGCCACTCTGGGGATGTGATTGCGCCTCATCCCTATTGGCTTGAAGTAGAGTATGCAACTTCTTTAGAAGCAACCATTGAATTAGAGTATGCAACTTCTTTAGAAGTAGTTTGGCTCAACAAGTTCCTTTTGGAATTAAGAATATTACCATAGGCATAGTTACCTATAGTCATTTGTTATAATAATAGTGGGGCTGTAACTTAATCCAATGAGCCAAAGAACCACAAGAGTAGGAGACACATACAACACAAGTATTATCTCATTAAAGAGATCGTTTTGTGCAGAGCTATTATAGTCACCAAGATTGCATCTATGGATAACCTTGTTAATCATTTTCAAGTTTATATGATAGGATGCGTGCCAGGTGTAATGGGATATGGATGTAAATGCAAGTGGGAGTTTGTTAGGATGTATACTCTCACATCTAAGACATTTTGCTATTATTTAATAAATTTGATTTATTATTATTGAGTTTCATATTATCATATATGTAGAGATTTGAAAAAACAAAATAAAATAAAATATAGGGAATAAAATAATGGGACAATAAATAAGAAAATGAAGTAAAATGATTTAGTAAAATAAAAGGTATATATGTATATATATGTCTCAAGTTAAAAAAAAAAAAAATAATAATAATAAAAAGGGGAGTGTCGGCAGCCTTGGGAGGGACATATATTGTGTGGTGTGTGTTTGAGTGAAGAGGGAAATTAAAAGAGAAGCCGCAAGAATGAGAGGGGAAGTCGGTGAAAACAGGGGAGGAAACTGGTCGCGTGAGAAACGGAGAGAAGAAGGAAGAAAAGAAGAAAAGAGAAGAGAGAAAGAAGAAAAAAAGAGAAAGAGAAAAAAGAGAGAGAGGGAGAGGGAAGGGAAGAAGCCGACGCGGCGGTGGTCGCGACGGAGGAGCGACGGCGGGGAGACGATCGTCGACGGCGTGGCTATCGGAGACTTGGGCTTCGATGTCGACCGCGCTGCCTAGGGGATCAGAAGGGATGACCGTCGTAGCGTAGCACCGGAGGTGTTGATCGGAAAGGTGAGAGTTCTGTGAATACGGAATGGATGGCAGTCGATTTAGGCATTGGATTTCTTGTTCAAGTGGGTTTTGATATGGCTCGGAATTGCGTATGGCTGCTACTGGAGTTGCGATTGGAGGCGATGACGGTGCTGCTACGGGGATTTATGTATATAGGTGTGTGCGTGTTGGTGCAGCAGTGTTGCGGTGAGGCAGATGGGTTTTGGCTCGGTTGTATTGGCGTTAGGAGATTTGGTGCGGAGAATTCGTATTGGTGGACTGTTGCTGTGAATTGGGTGATTGTGTATGGGTGTTAAATGAATAAGGAAATAGAGAAATATGGTGCGGTGCGGTAGTTTGATCAGGTTATGTCCCAAAGTTTGCTGCATGGGGTGATGATTGTTGGTTGGATTCCGAAGGAGACGCAGTTTATCAGAGAAATAGAAGAGTTGTGGCAGTGCATAAGATGTTTATATGTCTATATTTGTGCACATATGTTTGTGTATTTGTGTAGTGGTGCAGCAGGTGGCTTGTACGTACGTGTGTGTGTGTGTGTGTTTGTGAAACGGTGCAAAAAGGGGGGACGGAAGTTGCGGCAGGCAATGCCGCAGATGCCGTGAGCAAGACCTGCGCTGCGTCGTTTGCCTGCTTCAGGTTCAGAGCATGCGTTCTGATGCTGTTACATTGAGAAAGGCTAGCATATGGTGTGAGGTAGCAGTGTCGGTTCGATTGATGGTCGGCTGCCCAGGTTTTGATGGTCTCCGTTGGTGGCTTAGTTGATGATACAGTAGAGCTAAAATAACTAGGCAAAGAGAGCATGAAGCAGCAGTGTTGGTTCAGGGAAAGATTGATTCAACTAGATAGAGGAGCTGCAGTTGGGTGCTGCAGAACCAAAACTCTTGGAGCAACAAAAAGGTCTCTCTCTGCTCGTGACCTTGCTAGTAAATCGACAAGAATTTAGCTGCTGCTGCTAAATTTTCTGATGAGGTTAAACTTAGAGAGGTTGCTTCTCTGGAGGGATATGTGCTTCTGAAGCAGCTTAGAGATGCATTGAAATCTTCGAGGGGCCGATTAGCCGGATGAAACAAAGAAGATATAGAGAAAGCTATTTCTATGGTTAGTCTTGTGAACCTTTCTCTGATGCTGTGAGCTGTTCCGTATGTGTTCTCTACTAATGCCATTGATAAACCAAGTTTCCATTTTAATTGCATTTTTTGGGAATTCTTAAGAATGATTTTATCGTGCTCGACATACAACAAACTAAAGATATGGAGGAAGATGAGCCATAAATGAGATTGGTGTGAATCCTTTATGCTACAACATTGGATTGATTTCTGTACGATTTTTATATTATATTTGAAGCCTAATTGAGTAAAAGAAATAACAATCATAAAAAGACATAAAATTTGATGAATAGCATCATTCAAGTGACCAACCGACTGAGTTACATTTTATGGTTTTAGGAACATTGAAGAGAAAGGCGAGGATTCTCTAAACAGCTATAGTAGGAGGATTGCATTATTCACCAATTGACTGAGTAGTGGACATGACTTCTTGGGGTTGAGATAACCCGATCAGGTATGGTACTTTACTAAGTAAGGAATAGAATTAAATTAGGATTGATGTGCATATTGCTTGAATGCTTTTTGTGCTTGTCTGCTGATAGAAGATCACATAGGAATGATTGCTTCTTTGAGTGGATTGTTTATATGTTTCCATGTTCTTTATGATTATTTGGGAGTTATGATTTACTTCTTGAGTTATTATCATATGTGATTTATGTTCTAAACGGTTTATTGATATTGTGACACGTGGGTTTGCGTAAGTGTTGAGATTGATTGAGTATGACACGTAGATTGAGGATGAAGCCTTGTGATTTAATTTTAAATGTAATACATTGTGTAAAGCATGTTGCATATGCTTATGAAAGTGATGTTTCATTTGAACTGTATTATTGCATGATGAAATCATGGCATATTGGCATTGTGTGATTCCTTGAAAGCATAGTGTGGGTCAGCACGAGGTGCTGGTGCATTATGAGGGTGTAGATCCTGTGGTGAAAAACCCAAAATTGGCCATTGCATTGGTACTTCGTGCCATCGGGGAGTACCCGTAAACGAGACATGGGTGTGACATGACATGCATGGTGTTGACATGACATGCATAGAGTGGACATGGATGTGGCATAGAGTTGTGTGAGTATTTCATATGCATTGTCATGTGGCATAGAGTTGTGTGAGTATTTCATATGCATTGTCATGTGGCATAGAGTTGTGTGGGTGGTTCATGTGCATTGTCATTACATTGCATGGACAATTGGATGGCATATGGATTCATTACCATTACGTGGTATGCATGATTTGGAAAGCATGCGGATTATTGTCGTTATATTGCATAGATGATGTGGAAGGCATGTGGATTGTTATTATCGCCATGCATAGATGATTCAAAAGGCATATAGAGATAAATGTACACTTGCACATGCCACGCCTTACATTTTGTTCCTTGCATTAGTATTGTATCATACCAGCATGTTGGCGCTGACCCATTCGTGGGAACCATATTTCAGATGATATTCCCGACACCTGAGGCTTGGGGAAGTTTAGCTGAGTGGAGGAGACTTGATTGTAGATGGACATTTGGCCCGAGAGGCATGTTTTGTGATGTACGGGCTTAAGCCCAATGACATAGATGTTGTATCATAGTTGTATAATTTTGATTGTATAGTTAAGCGATGTATATTTAACTTTGATGCAGTTGTGGCCATCGAGTGAGGATGGATTGTGGTTGTATGTATATATATGATGTATTGTGTTTATCAGGGGGGAAAAGGTTCGAAAAACAAAGGAGACTCTGCCGAAATTTTTGTAAAACGAGAATGTATGTGTATTGATGGATGTATAGTTATGTTAGTGGAATAGGCATGTATCTATATCAGTTAAAATTCGTTAAATGTTTATTTATTTATTTACTCGTCTATTTATTTTCTTCTTTTGTTTCCTTCAGTCGCGTCCCCGGGTTCGGTCGGGAATTCGGGGCGTGACAATATATGTGGATGTTATTATTTTAAACCATGAGATAGTTAGTCCTTGAATTGTTATTGAAAATAATTCATATATATAAATGAGATTTATGTATAAGAGATATGAACTTATGATCAAGCAGTTCTAGAATTGTTTGCAGTCATTAATGAGATTGGGCATCTTGTTTGTAAGATTGTAATACATTTGACCTCTATGTGATATAGTGGTTTATCTTAACCACTAGAGTAGTGGACTTTAGATTATTATATTGGTGTATTTGGAATACATTGAATTGGATCAGTATAAGAAACATGTCATGTAAAGTTATCATCTTTGATGTGATTCTTATATTCACTATTTGCAATAAGCTTTTAATCTTGAGAGAATAGTAAACTTAAGTTCTTAATGGTGGTGACTTTGAGTTACCAATGAGTGAGGTCTCTTAGATCCCTTAGATCAACACCTCAGTATCTTGAAAAATCATTGTTTAGACTGTGGGAACACATATTCTCAAGATAGAATCTACACTTTCTAAAATAGAGAAAATGATATCATTAATGTATTAATTCAATTGATTAATCACTGAAATCCGGAATCAATCTTTTCAATAAATTGTTTATTGAAATGTTTACCATTTTATAGTGCTTAATAATTGGTGAATTAAGTTGTAAAAATAATTAAGAATTGGTTTGACGATGTGTAAGCCTAAATCCTAATTATTGATATCCAAGTAAAGGGGCCAACTGTATATGTTTAGTGATTTTAGGTTTTTCGTTATTTCACAAAATTAGAGTGCAATTCTAATTATTTAGTGAAATTAATTAGAATTAAGTAGTCATTAATTAATTAAGAGTTAATTAGAAATTAATTGACTAATTGAAGCTAATTTGGTGAGACTCTAAATCTCTTATTTTGTCCTAATTTTGTAAACCCCTATAAATATGTGATATAAGGGGGATAGCCGCACACAAGCTAATATATTATTTTCCTGTTAGAGAGTAAAAGAGGATCCTACTCTCCTCTCGAGTGTACGACTTGCATAGAGGGAAAATAGGAAAAGAACTACAGTAAGAGAAACAAGATTGTATCAATCTCTTCAAGAAGGCTTTTCAACAATCAAGATTATCAACAATAAAGTAATTATATCCCCTCTTTTCAAGATTGTATGATTCATGTAAAGAAAAAGATCTAAATAGATTTTTGAAATCACTTCTGCTGTGGTTACGAACCCAACATAACGACCTTACGAAACGGTGGCCTTGCATAGGATAAGGGGATTAGTTAGGCTATAATTGGACACCTCATTTGCTTAGCCAAAAAAAATGAAAAAGTTGTTTCATACTCAAACCCAATGTCCTTCTATTACTACAACTTCCTTCTCTCTCTCTCTCTCTCTCTCTCTCTCTCTATGTATGGGGTCATTGCTTGTACAAAATTATGAAACAAGTTGCAAGGATGTGTTATTCATGGTCAATGGTATTCACATTTTTGGCCAAACATAGGAGATCATTTTAAGGATATGCAACACCTTCATTTCTCAAGTGTCAATTTTCCTTGTACATGCTGTCATGTGGTGGTGTGGTGTGAAAACCAAAAAATTACCAAGAGTACTTTGATAATTTTTAAACCTAAATTTTGATTAAAATAAAATATGCATAAAATAACTATAGAATTAATTACACGATGAAGTGTATAAATTTAATAGAATTAAAATATAGGTATAACATTTAATTTTAGTTAATGTGGGCCATAGTGCCACTCAAGCATGCTTGGGTCACATACAAATGAGTTATTTTAAGATCATTATTTGAATGCTCGAATTGTATACCTGAAATCTACACATCAAAATTAGTTATCCTATTAATTTTAATGAACTTATCAGATAGTGACTTTTCAGGCATGGGTACATTTGTGTTGGCTAACTAGCCACATGACACTACAAATATTTTTGTAAAGCTTCTCAGATATGCTAACTAAATATTGGGAAAGTGCATAAGATTCCAGATTACTGGTTAGGATAGGCGAGATGTGGCTCATTATGAGCCAAGTAAATAGCATCTTAGAGAAAAAATCACAAGTATGTGTTATATACCTGACATATATGTATGTGTAGAAAAGAAGATAAGTGCAAATGAGAATGATCCTAAGCTTTCTATAAATAAACTCCTTCATCTCTCATTTTCTTTCTCTTTTACTCTCCATCTATCCCTTACGAAATATATACAAACACAAATGTATAACTATATGTATACTTATAGATTCAGTAATGGAAATGGATTTAAAGGCTTGGTGTTTCAAGTTTGAGAAAAGAACCTAAGGAGTAGTTTCTAGACATTCTTGGGGCATGAGAAAGCTATGGAGAAACTCCATTGATGGAGCTTTAGGGCACTTTCTCTCTATAGATTATGTCACTCTCTCTACTAGTTTGTTCATCAAGAAGTTGAAGTTTAACCATCTGTTCTTGCTTTTAAGCATGTTATATATGTGTGTTGATATATATATATATATATGTCAACAAGCATGTGTGTCAAGATCGGGTTGGAGGTTACTGACGCTGTCAAATTCTGAAATAAGAGATCAATGGCCTAGATCCTCTATTAATTACCTACAATACAACTAGGTTAAAAGATCACTAGAAGAGGTCCGGTGAAGGGCCCTCTGATGATTAAGTCGGTAGTGTGACTGATAAAGGATTATAACTGAGAATCGACAATTAATGCATACCTTGAGTGGAAATCTCTCTTTCTCTCTCTTTATAGGCATGGATATTGTATTCTTGGTAGGATTTAAATGGAGAAAATATAGGGATTTCATTTATCATTTTAAGGCAATTTCCTAATTAGACTTTGCCAATAAGTTTTGTATTGTGTCAAACTTGGATTACACCACCTAGTACGGACTTCCAACCTTACCTTTGGAATGGAACCTTGTTTTCTTAGGTCTTGAGTTCCGGATGAAAGGCTCTGGTCCATGTGTTATCATCTCCGATTTTAGATTATTTTGGGCACACCAATTATTCCCTCTAAGTCTTAGGTCTTTAGGGTCGCTCCAGACCTGAGGCTAAGGTACCGATCTGAGAGTATCGTACTAGCTTTAAATGCATGTGATGGCTATCATTTCGTATCTTAAAGCACAACCGTTATGCCATTTTAAGAATTGCCTTACTCATCATTACCTAGGAACAATCGCTCATAATTACTTACAACATTTGGGATTTCAAGAGCACTTGTCGTCATTAATCATACTAGAATAAGGTTTGTTATAAAAGGGGAGAAACACCTTTTAACAAGGCTCCTTCACTCCTAAAAACTTCATAGAGCATTGCTGAGCCAAGACGATTTCTAATAAGTCGTCCCTTCTTACTCTAGTGAAGATTTTTTTGGTGAACTAGACTTTCTAAGGCTCCTACTAGGTTAGGATTTTTAACTCCTACTACTTCATTTTTTTTCTTTTTAAAAAATTAGTCATGTCATTATTAAAAGACAACAGTAATCCTGGCCTATCCAACCTATCATAGTCAGAGGGGTCTGGCAGTGATAGCTCTAATACCTAAGAGGTTAGAAACTTAGAAATTAGGGACGAACCTAAGGTAACCTAGAGGCTAGCTATTCTAGGGGAGACCTATAACATACCCGACACCGTGATTTGTGGGGTACCTGGTTCATTTGAAAGTCCTAAAACACGAGGTCCTCGGGAGATCTGCATGTATAAGGACTGATTTGAGTTAGGTTTTAGGTTTCACTTCCACCCTTTACTTAAACAATTCTTCCACTTTTATGGTATCTATCTTAGTGACCTATACGTGAATGGTTAGAGACAACTAATAGCGTTTTTGGTCCTTTCTCTAAAAAATAATATAGAACTAGAACTAGACCTTCTCAGGTGCAACATGGACCTTAAAAATATTTTGGAGGGGTTGTATTATATTTATTTCCTTACTGAATATAAGTCATTGATGTCAATCCCATCCTCCAACAACACTTGGAAAAAATGGTATTTCTTTATCAAGGGTGCCTAGAAATAGACACAACATACAAGCATGACCATGGGATAATCTATCAGATCTCAGGTAGACCTGGTGAGATATGCACCCCAACGTACTTTCACATCTTGATTCTAATCAATTTCTAAATATTATGATTTTTTGCATTTATTTTGTGCAACTCAAAAAACCAAAGGGTATACCAAGTTAACCACTAACAGGTAAGGCACGCTCAGGAAGATCCTGAAGTCTTTTTCCCGACCACACAACACCATCTTAAGCATCAAGAACCTAGTGAAAGTCGACTTGATCCAGGCTCTAGAGATGGATCTAAGGAAGTAAGTTTTAATCAAGTTCCCGACCTTTGACAAAGGATTGTGATATTAAGTTAATTTCTTATTCTAATTGGTATGTGGATTTTGTTATTGATGTTATAATCCTTCAAAAATATGGCAATTTATTGGTGTATATGCAAGCTCTAATGAGGGGGTTCGATGTAAATAATAAGATAAGTTATTCTAGTTAGGGTGCTTTTGATAGTAGTGCCAGGATTACAAATTGGTGATTTTAATATTATTTTATCCAATTCTGAAAAAAGAGGGGGGAAACAAAAGAGAGATTGGTGGTTTAGAGTTTTCAGAGAATTTTTTATCTTTAGGAGGCTTGCTTGATTTAGACTATATGGGATACCTGTTCACTTGGAATCACAATAGAAATGAAGTTTATAACATTCTGGCTCATTTGGATAGAGCCTTATATGATAGCAATGAGAGGATAAATTTTCCAAAGGCACGTTTACATCATTTGATCTTTTTTGGATTTGATCACTGCCTTTTATTGCTGAACATTGAAGAGGTGTTTAGAGGAAGGAAAAGTTTGTTCAAATTTGACTCAAGATCTACTGAAGCTAAAGATTGTGAATCTGTAGTTAAGGAAGCTTAAGGTTCAACAGTTATAGGAACTAAGTGGTTTAATGTTTTAAAAATTTTCTAACACAGAATTCTATAATGAAACAGACACCGTGCTCACAACTTTGGACAGAATATCAGCCAATTTCAAACAAAAATTTAGACTGCAAAAGAAGTAATGAAGTTTGATTCAGATAAAGTTCGAAAGTTGGAAAGACAGTTATGTTAAGAATGAAAACTAGAAGAGAAGCATTGGAAACATAAATTAAGTATACAGTGGCTAAAGGTTAGGGATAAAAATACAAATTTATTTCATGCTACAACCATTCGATGTAGACAACGTAATTAGATTGCTGGTTTGGAGGATTATAATGCAGATTTACTGAAAATAAAGTAGGTATCCAACGAATCATTATGGATTTTTTTAATAATCTTTTCCATTCATCTAATTTGTAGAATTTTGACATTATTTTGAATTGTGCGGGGAGGAAGATTTCAGATAGAAAGAATGTAAGGTTGACCAAACAACCTTCTACAAAAGAGATTAGACTAGAAACTTTTCAAATAAATGCTTCCAAGACCTAGGTCTGGATGGAATGATGACTGGAGTTTTGGAATTATTAGCATATTACGGGATTAGATATCACTGCGACTGGTTCAAGATTTTTTTTTTTCTTCTGTTAAGTACTCTTTTGCATAGGAAGTAATAAAGTTTGATTCAGATAAAGTTCGGGAGTTAGAAAGATAGTTATGTTGAGAATGGAAACTAGAAGATAAGTATTGGAAACATAAGTTAAGTATACAATGGCTAAAGGCTGGGGAGAAAAATACAAATTTCTTTCATGCTATAGCCATTTGAAGTAGAAAACATAATCGGATTGTAGGTTTGGAGGATTATAATGGAGTTTTATTGAAAATAAAGTAGGTATCCAACGAATCATTATGGATTTTTTTCATAATCTTTTCCATTCATCTAATCTGTAGAATTTTGACATTATTTTGAATTATGTGGGGAGGAAGATTTTAGATAGAAAGAATGTAAGGTTGACCAAACAGCCTTCTACAGAAGAAATTAGATTAGAAACTTTTTAAATAAATGCTTCCAAGACCCTAGGTCCGAATGGAATGATGACTGAATTTTTTAGAATTATTAGAATAATATGAGATTAGATATCATTGCGACGGTTCAAGATTTTTGTTTTTGTGAAGTACTCCTTTGCATAGGAAGTAATAAAGTTTGATTCAGATAAAGTTCGGGAGGTGGAAAGACAGTTATGTCGAGAATGGAAACTAGAAGAGAAGTATTGGCAAACATAAATTAAATATACGATGGCTAAAGGTTGGGGATAAAAATACAAATTTCTTTCATGCTACAACCATTTGATGTAGACATCTTAATCAAATTGCAGGTTTGGAGGATTATAATGGAGTTTTACTAAAAATAAAGCAGGTATCCAACGAATCATTATGGATATTTTTAATAATCTTTTCCATTCATCTAATCTGTAGAATTCTGACATTATTTTCAATTATGTGGGGAGGAAGATTTCAGATAGAAAGAATGTAAGGTTCACCAAACAGCCTTCTATAGAAAAAATTAGATTATAAACTTTTCAAATAAATGCTTCCAAGATCCTAGGTCCGGAGGGAATGATTATTGAATTTTTTGGAATTATTAGCATATTATGGGATTAGATATCATTGCGATGGTTCAAGATTATTTTTCTATTAAGTACGTTTTTTCATAGTATCAACTTCATAAATATTATGTTCATTCCTAAGGTTCAATGTCTAGTGAATATGGGGCAGTTGAGACCAATTAGTTTGTGCAACATAACTTATATAATCATAAAAAAGATCTTGGCCAGTCAATTGAGAGAGGTTCTTTCTATGATTATTAGTGAAAACTGGTGTACTTTTGTTCAGGGGCATTGGATTATAAATAGTGTTATCATTGCTCAAGAGATTTTCTATAGATTAAAGACTCAATGGAAGAAAAGAAAGTATTATATGGCTTTAAAGCTAGATATGAGTAAGGCTTACGACCAAGTGAAACAGGGCCTTACGAAAGCTATGATGGGGAAGTGGATTTCTAGTGGATTTTTTGGATTATGGAATTGTGTTTCTTCAGTTTCATATTCAATAATCATAAAGGGTGAGAGCAAGGGGAATATCCAACTTATTGGGGACCTCCACTAAGGTGACCCTCTATCTTCATATTTATATTTGATTTGTGTGGAAGAGCTATATTGTCTTCTTTGAGATGTAGAAACAAGAAAGGAGCTAGAAGGGGCCCAAATTAGTCATGGAGGCTTATCTATTAACCATTTATTTTTTACGGATGATTCTCTATTATTTTGGAGAGCTTCTTTTGTGCAAAGTGTTGTGATAAAATCTCTACTGTAGATTTATGGATGCGTTTTCAAGCTTAATGATCAATTTCTAAAAAAATTCTTTGGTTTTGTAGTAGAAATTCTCTTATAAAGTTAAAGAAGATTCTTTCGTGGTAGTTGGAGATCTACTGTGTTACAGGTCATGATGAATATTTGTGTCTCCCAATAATAGTGGGGCATTTTAAGAAAGATCTTTGCTCCTTTATATGTGAAAGAGTAGAAGCAAAAATGTAAGGATGGAAAGGTAAATTTCTCTTTTTAGTGAGAAAGGAAGTGGTTATTAAGATTGTTGCTACCTTAATTCCTTTGTATGTTATGTTCTTCGGGCTTCTTAAAAAGTTATGCAAGGATGTCATGTCGAATATCAGTCATTTCTGGTGCGGTTAGAAAGGAAAGGAGTGGAATATTCATCAAATGAGTTGGAGATGGATGGTGACTCCTAAGAAAGAAGGTGGTTTGGGATTTAGGGAGCTAAGTGCTTTTATGTCACATCCCAAAACCCACCCTATGCGGATTAAGGGTATGCGACTGGCCAGTTAGGCCAGAAGTTCCAAGTTACTCACAGTACGTTGGAAATAGCTCAAGATGTCCGCTTATGGCTTAGATTAACTTTGGGAGTCCTATAGCAGTGATTAGATACACATCAGTTATCAAATAATGGTGTATTTTTCCAATATCACTAGCTTAGAGGTTAAATTTGAGAAAATTTATTTCACCGTTGGATCCGGAACGTTGAAAAACTTTAAAATGTGTATTTTCATAATTTTTGGGGTTTGTTTGGTATCATTATTTGACCTTCAGGACAACTTTGAGATTAACCCAGTTCATCTGTTCATATTTTTTGAGATTTAATTTCATAATTTGGACTCCGTCATTGGGTCCAGAAGGTCCAAAATAGTTAAAATACACTTTTCTTTTATTTTATTTGGGTAACAGGCAATTTATGTTAATTAAATTAAATTTATTTATTTAATCCCTTTATTGTATATTATACATATATTCAAGTCATATTGTGGCACAGTGGTTATACATTCAGCCTTAGGGTTTATACACATGTACGCTAGTAAAGGTTCAAAACTTTGGAGCTACTCTACTCCGCCTATTTTTTTTTTTTCTAAATTTCCCTGTACCAAACAATGGACAAGGATCTAATTCATAGATAGGATATTCCCTATTCTGAACAGGGTTAATTAATTAATTTACTATCTATGCAACTAAACGCCCCAGTTACATTTTAAATTCAAACCCAATACTGCACTATTTCAGTTAAAAATCCAACCCCGTTTTAGTTCGATCAGGGCCCGACCCGACTCCGACCCATTAATTGCTCCTACACTACTTCTTTTTCGACATACCTCGATGTCTTCTCCGGCGCCGACCAACAATCTCCGATGGAATTCCGAGCTATTTCCAACGGGGTTAAATTCTATTTTCCCTAAGGATTCCATTTCTAAGGTATATCTTTAACTGATTCAACCCCTGGCCATCGAACAACCACTCACAGTGGCTGCTCCGGCGAGGGTTATTTTTCTGGCGATGCCATTTCTTCCTATTTCATGGTGTTTTAGACACTATTTCTTCTCTATTTTTCTTCTTACACACTTTTGGGATTTAAGGGAACACTTCCCTGATCCTCAAATCAACTTAAATCCACCAAAAATCCTCACCACCCAAAATATCATTATACCTGCAACTCCCATTTACTCCCTCATTTCTCCACCAAATCACTCCCTGTTTCTTCCTATATTCACCATATTTTATATAATTTTTGGCCCTATGATTAGTTAAAGATTTTTTTTCTGTTTTTATAAACCCAATTTAAACTCTAAGTTCAAAATATAGAAACTCAATAAAGCTTATGGTTGAAATCCTTACCTGCCTTAGCTTCCTTTATTCTTCATCTTCTTTATCCTTCAGCCTAAGCTTTACTTTTCTCTCCACCACACTTTCTGCCGCAGCCTTGCTTCTCTCTCTTTCTTCCTTACTTTCTCTCTACATAGCTGACCTCTCTGTCGATTCTATCTATATCCCACAGCTGTCAATGCATATATATATATATATATATATGTAAGAGCATTCCAGAATATATATATATATATATTATATAACCCACCTATTTCACCAACTCCCGGCTGCTTCCCATATTTGTTTTGCATATATATATATATATATATATATTTCACCTGCCGACCTTCCAACTGCTTCCATATGTATATATATATATATATATGTGTATGTCATCAATTCTAAAAGCTGCCTTTGGTTCCAACACATATTGACATTACATATTATGTAATGTTCACATATTATAACCGTATATGTATACATGTATTGATATATATATATATATATATATTAATTCACACATATATAAGCATATTTTTCAGGTATCCATTACCGTATGTGTTTTTCGCACGTATATTAGTCGAATTAGATACATCGACAATTTAGGAAAATTTTAATTTAAATTCTTAATTTTTAGCTGTGCTATTTTGGGTCATCGTAAATTATGTATACTAAATTATATAAGTCAAAAATATTGAGGCATTTTATTTATTTCAGATTTTTGGGATATTACATTTGCACCTTGCTCTTTTGATAAAATAAGGTTGACAGTTATTATGTTATCCCGATTCTTTAGTTACTCAATTCGTAAAGAAAAAATATTTCAAGAATGAGTCTTTTTTTTTATGCCAAGCTAAGTTACAATCCCTCTAGGGTTTGGAAAAACATTATTGAAGGAAGGTGAGTTTTGCTTTTGGGTTTATGGTGGTGAGTTAGATATGGATCCAATATCAATGTTTGGAAAGATCAATCCCTGGTTACCTAAGCCTTTTTCTTTGAAACCTACACCTTTGGTCCCAGATGGTGTTTCTTCCTCGGTCTTTATAGTTTCTACTTATATTGATCATGGTGTTCATAAATGGGAAGAGCATGTGCTTGAGCGAGATTTTTTATCTTGAGGATGTAAGTTTGATCTTACGTATTCCATTGGGTAGAGTTCGGCATGATGATTTTTTAATGTAGCACTATGCTACTAGTGGTACGTATAGAGTTAAATCTAGCTATTAGAAGGTGCGGCTCTTGATTGATCCTAGTCAAAAGTTGTATCCGAGCAAAATCTAGTCATTTCGTTGAAAGATCAATTTGGTGGTCTTAATTGTGCAATTTAAAGGTTTCACACAAGCTCCTCTTTTGTTTCGTGGAGATGTTGTTATGACATTCTTCCCTTTAGACCAAATCTAAGGCATCAGAAGGTACAAGTGAATGGCCTTTGCATTTTTTTGTCATCGGGTCGAGGAGATCTGTTGGGAAATTTTAAGATAATTACACAATTATTATATAAAATTGTTTAATAACAATAAAAATAGTCAACACCTTAAATCTCCAATCTAATTGAAAAATTAAACATAAATAATATAAGGGTAAATTATGCTGACCTCTTCTGCAGTTTCTGATAATAACGCTGACCTCCCCTAAGGTTTCTGAAATTACACTGACCTCCCTTACTTTATCTAACAATATACAAATTGTAACACCCCGAACTTTAATTATTTGAAAATTAAGGTTAACGGTAATTATTAATAAGACTAAGCTTAAATAAATGACAGGTAAATTGCTTGAAACAATTCCACTATGAAAATGGAGACCAAAGACTCAAGAAGTGTACCGTTAATAAGAGGATTAAATAAACAGTGAATGCATTGTAACGCATGATATCATAAATGAATCTTTTAATGATACTTTGGAATGATTAAGCATAATGATGATTATTATAAGAAAAGTCCCCTTGATAATCATGGACAATTCTACTTGAGGCTAATCATCTATAAATATGGAAACAAATATATAAATGAGAGCAATTAGCTATAAATTGGAGACAACCAATTTTAAGAATGTAATTTAATGTCAAAGGTCATAACTTGATAGTAAATTATGATTGGTGTAAATCAAGGATTTAACGCACGAATAATTTTGAAAAATTAGTGCACGAAATGCACTAAGGCAAGACTATTGGTACATGAATAATGTATTCTTAATTAAGATTATTGCAAAATTTGAAGAGATTTTTGGGGATGATTAAAAAACAATATAATACAATTACCAAAAAGAAAATAGAAGGAATAGGCCCAAAAATGCTCCTATCAAGACTTGAACCTTGCACCTTGTACAAGGTAGATACTAACTCCTAAAAAGGTAACCCACTAGGCTTCAAGCACCTTTGTGTTATCTTAGCCACATGAAATGTATATAACATAGAAGAGTGTAGGGAAATTCAAAAAAAGGAAATAAGGTGTCACCACCTTATTGCACCAACACCCTAACTAGTAGAAACACATGCAAGAACCTTACCCCATATATCATATCTATATTAGATTTGTGTGTTGCTTATAAAGGGTTCTGTCAGCCCATGATATAAAAGAGCCCCAAAAACATAAACTTCCGTGTGTAATTGAAACAATGTGTTTGGCTAGAGAGAAAAATGTAGAGGGAGAGAGAAAGGGTGAAGGAAGATCAAGAAGAAGGAACCTTCTCTCACTGCAACATGCATGGGTAAAAGAAGGAAGAAGAAGAAGGAAAAGAATGGAGGAAAAAATCAACTATTGCGGTTAAAACGAGGAAGAAACAACCGAAGAGAGGTAATTTTCTCTCTTTAGAAAACTAGCATAAAAACTCATTTTTTTAAGCTCATATATAGCCTAGATTATACATGCATGTGTATGATATTGAGAAAGGAAGAAAATAGAAAAGAAACAATAATGTTTAGGCTTAGAAAACTTTAGAACTCTTTAATACTCGAAAATGAGAAAACTGAGTTTTGAACCCATGATGAACCAAACTTAGAACTAATACCATGGCTCACAAGAGCACACAAAATGGAACACAATGTAAGTTGACCCACCAAAAATGCTGCAGTAACGGCCAAGAAAAGGCCATTTGCAGTTGCGGGGAGGGAAGATTAGAAGAGGGAGATTGAGCGTGATCTCCCATGTTTTATGAACGAAAAACACTCCTTTAATCCCCTAGAAGTTAAATGGCATGAAAATGGGATAAAAACACCCACTAAAACTTGATGAAATAGAAAAGAAAGATTCTCGCTGGAAAAATGACCCTCACCGGAGAGCTACTTGTGACTGACCTTTTGATGGCCTTAAAATCATCCAAACCCTATTGTGACTCCAGAAATGGAATCCCTGTGGAAAAACAAGTCGGAACCAACCAGAGTCATCGGCAAAAAATGATTGCCGGTGACCAACGTCATTAGAGAATGTGATCGGTGCCGACAGGGTTATTTGTTGACCAGTCAACCTTTGATTGGGTTGGTCAACGGGTTGGATCGGGTCGGATACGAGTCGAGTCTTGACCCACATTAAAATAAATCCAATGAGAACAAAAACAATTTCGTTACTTAATGAAGGGCTGATGTTATGATGATGTCAACGTGACACAAAAAATTGTTTGAACCGTTTGGTTCTTAACCAAACTAAACCGGTTCAACTGCCACATAACTGGACCTGACTGGTTTGTTTTTAAAGTATTCATAAATTATAATTTAAACCCCATATGTTTCTGTTAATGATGGAAGGGCTCCAGAAATTAATTAAAAATTATTTTTTAAAATCCTTTAATTAAATAAGAATTACTAAAATACCCTTAAGCCAAAAATAGGCCAAACCAAGGTCGATGAAAATCCAAGAAGAGTCAAACCCAATGTTTTTGGGCATTCTGGACTCAATGATGGAGTCCAATTTATGAAATTAGATCCCAAAAAATACGAACGGATAAACTGAAATAATTTTAATTGTGTCCCAATGCATTAATTAAGCTATCAATTGAATCTCGACGACTATAGAAGTACCTACCTTAACATTTTTTGACATTTCAGACTTAACAATGGAATTCGTTTAGTCAAACGAGGTAACAAAAATACTGACACAAAGAAATTTATAATTCCCAATAGCCCTTAGTGTTGTACAGGCTACCAAACAGACCGAAAAAATATTTAAAGGGGCATATTTAATGTTTTTGGATGCTCTGACACTCCAGACTTAACGATGACATCATTTTAAAGAAAATAAGACTCGGTAACGAACTAAAAATTGACGAATACATCCTTAAGACTTAATGAAGCTACCAGAAGAGTATAAAGAGTAAAGAGAAACCTACACCAACACATATAGGAGTTTTTAAGTTTGAAAATGAACTCCATTGAGATAATTGAGTACTTAAGACATGAGTTATGAACAGTAGAATTATCAAACTACCCCTAAAGCTTAAGTAAGCAATCAAATGAACTTCGGAACTGAGAGAGGGACTACCTTACAATTAAAAGACCATCTGGACTCAAAAATGAAATCTGTTTAGGCAAATGATGAACTGAATGACATAAGACATAAAAGGATAAATGACCAGAATGCCCTTAAAGGCTAAAGTAGAGCACACAGTGAACTAAGAGGTATTAGAAACCCTAATTAAAGACCATAAGAGAATATTAAATTTTTAAACTAAGTCCAAAAGAGACTAAGAACACTAAGTAAGCAAAGGATTAAACTAAGATGCATATTGATATAGTATCAATATATCTTGAACCATAGTTTAAGATCACCAATAAGGAATAAGGATAAGACAAGTACCGAGGCATATCTAGTAAATGAATAAAGGAATGACTGTGGACATTGGACCACAGGTGAAGTAACCTTGAACCCTGAATTAGAAGCTTTTAAATTGATTACAGTTCTTTTATTGTCTTCTTACATTTGCATGCTATACTTTACAGTTTTATGCAAATGTTTTATTACTTAATCAAGTTTTGAATAGCATGCTTTATAAGTAGCATTCTTAAATATTTTAATGCATGGATAGCTATGAATGTTTTGCAAAACATGGTTTTAGTATTACATGCCATATAGACCCTGTCGGGGGGATAAGAGCCAGTAAACCATTTTATTGATTTGAATAGCGAGGATTTTGCTAAGAGTCAGAATCTGGAAGGAGCTATGTAAGCTCGGAGCTCTAAATTACATAGATGGTCACCAACGTGACAATGATGACCCTTAGGGGACATAAGCTATAAAGATATTTTAGCATGTGATACATACTTACTTATTTCTCTACTATTGTTATGGAATGCATAATGAAATGATACTTTGCAAAACTAAACTGGCATAAACCTTTGTGTAACAATTGTAACATGTCTATATTATTTTATAAAAAGAATGCCAGTAGATTCCAAGTAAATATTTCTTTAACTATTATCCATGAAAGCAATGAATATTTTATGAAAGTGATGAAAAGTTTATGAAAGTTATAAAAGGTTTATAAAATAGGTTTCCAGAAACCCATGACAGAGGACTGGAATTACTCACGAGCTTTTTAATAAGCTCATAGGATTTTATCTTGTAGTTTTCAAGAAGGACCAGGAGGTTACAGATGTAGATGCAAGTAAGCCAGGATGAACATAGAGACTCTAGGTAGAAGAGGATTAGTATCCCAACTGTAGAGGTATCAACCTGAAGTAATGATAACTAGAGTGTCATGGCAGTTTAGGGAAGAACTGAATGTCAATGATGTTATCATTGTTGTAATAGTTAGATATTCATATGTAATGAATTGATGGGCTCATGTCATGTAACTCTGATGTAAATTTTTAGTTATGCTCTACCCAGTATGATTGCATTCAAAAAATTTTTACAGACACAGATTTTCGGCTGCATGAATTGTACAATCGAATGTAATTTATTTGGACATGTTAAGATGCCTTCGAGTAGACATATCATCAATACATTACAAAAGGGTTAGTATATTGGCAAGGTTCCTATATGGGCGGTTATTATCCTTAATCTGCATAAGGTGGGTTCTAGGATGTGACACAAATACCCCCTCTAGTCAAATTTCTTAATTAAAATGACAAAATCGCCCCTTTTAGTTTATTTATTTTTTGCATTTTTTCAATTTTGACCAATTTTTTCTAAATTAAATTTTTTTATTTTATTTTATATAAAAATAAATTAAAGGTTTTAATCAATATTTATTTGCAGAATAAGAAAATTCATAATTAAAATAAAATTAAAAAAAAATGAAAAGGGCAATTTTGTCATTTTGGAGAAAATTTGACGAAGGGGGATATTTGTCTGTTGTTAGGTAAAGTAGGGGAAGTCAGTGTAATTTCAGAAATCTTAGAGGAGATCAATGTAATTTACTTATAATATAAATATTTAGATAGAAAATAAGATTGGAAAACTTAGTTATGAGTCAACGAGAGGCACATTAAGCATTGTTGTATTGTCGTAGTGCCTCCTTACGTGTGAGTGTTGTCGATCACTGAAAACTCCATGATACAACCCATAAAGCTCACAACAAGTGCCTCTTATAGCGCACATCTGGTGGAGTCTTCTATTGAGTTGCCCATAAACTCAATATATGAAAATAAGAGAAGAAACTTTATTTTTCATATCATCTCATTTTGGGATCTTCTTAAAACTCTCACATTGTCAAATTCTCATTTCTATTAGACCTACAAAAGGTCTCAATTTATAGATTAGAAATGACTTGGAACATTAATAATTTAATTTATTTGTAATAAAACACAATGTATAACTTATATAAACCTCACTGCACTAACCACAAATTTACTAAAAGAATTATGAATTATAATAATGTGTTATTAACACCTAATAAATAATTTATATTTTATTTTTATTAAAATTCTAACAATCCTACACTTTTAATAAAAAATAAAAAATAATTAAAATTTTATAAAAGCAAATATATGTATATAGAAATTTGGGCAACAATATATCATGCAATAGGTGTAGGTGTCTTCCGAACTTGAACCTCACTTAGTGTTAACTGTTTCCATTTGAAAGATCATAGTGTAATACACCTTGAACTAGATCCTTTGAGCCAGACTTTAACAAGCCACACACATAGTATCTATGTAAGACTCATAGTTCGGGTTTGCACTATCAATGTTCATGCATACTATCTTGATTTTCATGAGAGTTTTAGAGGATAGCCCAATTCTTACGATCGCAACCTCACAGGTGATTGCTTGTCTTGGGCTTATTTAGGGAAAATCTCTTCTTAAATGTCACTGTATAACACAACACATTACCTTAGGACTGAGAAGGAGAAATTTTATTTTATTTAATTTCATTGGTCCTCTTACAAAGTGTTGTATAATTAAGTCACACAATATGGGTTATTTTTACCCATTTCACCTCCTTCATGGGTTTCCCAATCAAAGAGTTTGAGTTACCTCCCTAGATGACTTTCTTATGGGATTAAACTCATCTCACTCGATAAATATAGATCTAGCCTAAGTGCTAGTCCTATTGTTTCTCAAACATGTATCTAGCTTTTTAGAGTTAGTCCTAATTCAATTTCCCAAGACAATTTAGTTTCATGGACTTATCAAATAAATATGTCCAACTCTTTGATATAAGGGCCCATCATGTAAATTTTGTCCATTTATTATAATTGAAACAACAAGGACCTTTATGATCCATTTTTAATTGAAGGAATAAGGACATATAATGTAATACCCTAACCCGGGTTAGCACGTATACCGAGGTAGATCGGGTCGGGTAGTGTACTATTAGTTGTAACCCGAACAGTTTAAACTCTATATCACTATATAAAATGTACTGTACGATTTTAGAAAGTAAATAGTATCAGTTATATAACTAGTATCGGGGCAATACCTGAGCAACCCAGAACCATGCCTCGTAATATGTGCATGCACGCATTTTCATGCATACATACGTACATATACATGCATAGCTCATGACATACAGGGTATGTATATGTGCTCAGAAATCAGTATATACGTGTTTATATATGTATAAGATGGGTATAAATTATGTATTTATACATATATATAATTATAATATAGTATAATATATAAGTATATATATATATATGTGTGTGTGCGTCTAAAATGTAAAAGAAAAGAAAAGAAATAAGGGAAAGGAAGCTACCAAGCAGCAGCATGTTGGTACAATGTGTGTGTGTCAGGTTGGTAAAGTGTGTGTGTGTTATGTGTGTAACCAAATATATATATATATATATATATATATATATACACACACACAAATATCTTTACAAAATCGAATGCAAAGCTGCATTCTTAGAAAAGAGAAAAAGAGAATTAAATAGAGCAGAAGAGGGAAGTCAAGGAAAGATGTTGAGGGAGGAAGAGAGAGAGAGAGTAGAGAGAGAAAGTGGGTGGTTGAGGTTTTATATATATATATATATATATATGGTGCGTAAGTTGTTTAGATAGAAACAAAAAACAAAAGAGAAAAAGAGGGAACTGAGAATTGTTTTGGACTCAGAAGGAAGGGCTGAAGGATTCAGGAAGGAGGAACCTACACCAAGAAAAATCAGAATTTGAAAGGTGAGTGGTTGTTTCTGTTTTGAAATTTCTAGCATGATTCATTTAGTTTAAAGTAGAGGGTCTGAACAAGCATGAAATATGGAAAATACTGCAAAAAGAATTAGTTAAAATGGTTGAGAAATTAAAGAGAAAAATGGAGTAGCAGGTTTATGAGATATTTTAGGTTCTTTATATTTTATGCATAAAACCTTATATAAATAGTGTGGAATTAATCCTATGAAGTGCAGAAAACTAAATGAAAAAGAAAGATATGAAAACAGTCAAGAAACGAGCTCAAAATTGAGAAATATCAGTTGGCTAGAGCCACTGTTTTTCTCTATTTCGTGCGAATTTAGTAAATCAAAGTGAAAACAAATCCTAGATATGAGATTTCCATGAAAAACCGTAGAAGAAGGCATTTAAAAACTGTTAAAATTCGACTGAAAATTCAGTCGCCGTTGTCGGAGAAGACGACTGTTCACACTGGAACCCTACCGGAGTTCCACCGAAAAAATGGGGAAGAAGACTGTTTAGTCTTGGGTTTGGATTCGGGTCATGGGTCAGATCCAGGTCGGGACTCGACCGAAATAGAAACGGGTAAGCCAAAACGACACAGTTTTACTTAAGTTTAAAAGATTTTAAAATTAAATTGGGAGTGTTTGGCTACGGGCATAAGAAATTAAAATAGAAATTGATTGGGAATAGGGATATCTTATTCCAGTTTTAAAGCCTAACCACTATTTCGCTATCCTTGATAGGGATAAGGTTTTCTGAATTTACAAATGAACCCAGAAGTTAGGGAAATTACAATCAGACCCCCCAACCTTTAATTATTATTATTTGACCCTCCAAAATAAAATATTAATTTAATTAAGTTAATTTAAAATAATAAAAAATTACGAAAATGCCACTAAGTCAAACAGTAGTCAAACGGACTCCGATTAAAATAAAAGAATAGTGAATTTTTATTATTTCGAGCATTCTGGACTCATTCGTGGGGTTTAATTTACGAAAAGAGGTCTCAAAAAGTAAGAACCCGTAATAGTGCAAATGACCATTTTGCCCTTTTTAATACAGAAGTCCAAATTGAATTCCGCGAAAGCCTAAACCGACTTTCTTCGACGTGCCAGACTTAATGGTAGAGTCTAATTTAGTAAAAGAGGAACTAATAGTAAAGAGGCATAAAATTTGATGAATAGCATAACTTATGAAAAGGTAAACTAAGATATACTATCTATTGATGAATAGGGATTTCAAAGAGGAAGGAACAGTGACTTGGTTTTATTGTTAAAGAACAAAAACGGTTTAAGAGGTAAGTAAATGTCTGATCTCTGCATGTGTTACATTCTCAGCCATGTCAACAATCTTTCTTATATTATCTATTATACTCCATACATGCCAGAATATTTATTGAGTCCACATTGATATTGCTCTATCTTATGGAAAGTGTTTATTGACTATTATATATCTTGATCATGATTTCTGTATGCTCTATACATAGGCCTCAAGGGGCAAGACTTATAATCTCAGCAACCCAGCTTACACTGGCCTGTTAAGGCAACAGTTTCTTTTCGCTGCTGAGATAGTGTTATTGCATTTACTGTTTATTGGATTTAGCATGATCTCGATATATTATATTGTAGCCAGATTTGTGCTTAGTCACAAACTCCATCTCATGCTTACTAGACCTACGGGTCGAGAAAACAGAATCAAAAGTGGCAATTAAAATGGTAGCTAAAATGGGATCTGTGAGGCAAGTACTAAACCGACGGGTTAGTGCTTGGCTGAGAGATAGAGGAAAAAGGGAATAAAATTAATTAAGGGGTATGTCGGGCCCCAAGTTAAAGTACATCCACATTTGTTGTTATCAGTATCTATTGTTGATTTTCATAACTTGATCATATTATTTCATTATGAATGATCATGAGATTTTACAGCTTTTTATTGAGAGTAGACAATATATACTTAAGACAGCTCATGACTGTAGCAGTATAATATTGTTAGCAGAACAGATTTCATTTCCTTATCACTTCACTTCTATCAATTGATATTGAGTTATATATTCATTGACTGGCTAGCATCTTTACATATACCTGTACACATGGTAGAGTAAATGAGTATTACTTACTGAGTTTTCATAGCTCATCAGATACTACACATCATTATGCAGGCACAAATATCGAGGACAGACCCTAGAGTCAGATAGCTAGGAAGTGGACATTTGCTTTTGAAGCTGTAGTGTAATACTTAGTACAGACAGTCTTATAGCTCTCCCATGTTATCCACGTCTTGGGGATGAACAATTGTATTAAGAAATTTTGTATTTCGCATTTTGTAAACATTATCTAAATTACATGCAGCTTTTATTTATTTATTCCGCACTTTAGTTGATGCATGTTAGTAGCACTGATTGTGTAGCAAGTTGAGACCCTTGGTTCAACAAGCAACGTCGGATCAGGTGCGCGATACGAGATCCGCATAGGGTGGGGTCTCGGGTCGTGACATATAAAATAGACATGGTCCTTAATTGTGAGACAACATGGACATATTCAATCCATTGTTATCAAGAAAATGACTTGTATGTTTCACACCCATTAAATCAATTTGGTCCAATAATTCAACACCAACCACACTTGTTGACCAATGGTCTTACTACTAGGAATCACATACACTATGAATGGCAACCACAATTAGGTTCCACTTTTATAATTTGATTCTAAATGGTGATGTGTTGCGCCCCTCACTATTTTAATGATTTACAACTTAATTTTGTTATAGCCAATAGTCTCTAACAATTAGGAACCACATCATTTTAAATAATGACTATTACTCTATTGGCTATTAGGAATCACTTTGATTTGATAAAAATATGACCACAAGTTAAAATAAATCTATAGTTCTTAGTGGTATAAGAGATGCTGACCATAGATGGAAAAAATTGACTTCTAGTAATGTGAAGACTACTGGCCATAAAAGTATATTTTAGTAGATATAAGATTACTGATTATTGGAAATTTTTAAGATAATCACACAATTATTATATAAAATAGTTAAACAACAATAAAAATATTCAACACCTAAAATCACCAATCTAATTGAAAAATTAAACATAAATAATAAAAATTTAGATAGAAAATAAGATTGAAAAACTTAGTTATGAGTTAATAAGAAGCATGCTAGGCATTGTCTTAAAGTCGTAGTGCCTCCCTACGTGCGGGTGTCGTCGATCACTGACGACTCTAAGATACAACCCATAAGGCTCACAACAAGTGCCTTTTGTAGGGTACATTCTCAAAAAGCAAGGGGGGTCATAGTTTTCGATCGAGTTGCCTATAAACTCCATATATGAAAATTAGATAAGAAACTTAGGGGTCGTTTGATAACGTTGTTGTTTTCTATTTTTTGTTTTTGTTTCTATTTTTTTGAAAACAGAAATAAAAAAACACTGTTTGATTGCTCATTTCTATTTCTATTTAAAAAAAAAAAAAACATTTTCAAATTTAGGCTAAAAACTGAAAATGAAAAAATGAGCTTCCAAGATTTTTGAAAGCCAAAATCTAAAACTGGGTAATGTGTGTGTCTCTCAACTTTAATGAGATTGGGACACTGAGTCCTATTAACTCCAAGTTTTTATGTCTTTTGGCCCTTTTAAACAAAAATCTCGATCTTTCTAATACATTATCATTTTCTTCTAACCATAGCCCCCTCCCCTCCATGTATGTGTGTGTGTGTATATATATATATATATATTCAATCAATTAGAATCTTACCATTGTAATTCCATTAGTCATCTGTGCATTTATTGTTTCCATCGTCTGTGAGTGTTTTTTTTTTTGATTAGTACCATCGTTTCTAAATTTGAAAAGGGAACCTTGACTCGTGCCATGGTGACCGAGCATCTATTTTCCATTCATCAGACTTTTTTTTTACTCTCTTCCCTTATAGACATCTTTTGATGTTGTTTAGGTATTATTAAGTTTAATTAGAATTTATCAAATCCTTCAAAGTTTGAAAAGTTCTTAAGAACGCAATTCTTCAATTCTATACATTATTCAAGGGGTTTTTTTCATGTTCTTTTATTTGATTCTTGTTGATGAGAGTAATAAGTGATGATGAGTCACAGAGGATGTTATATGGTGAGCAAGACTTCCACGTCGAATAACTAGAGATCTCAAGGTGAGATGGCAAGGAAGAGCAAAGGCAATCTAGGATAGAGAGATTCCGGAAAAGTGTGGAGTGCATAGTCGAGTGTTGGTCGAGGGGTCGACTAACACTATACTTGTTTACTCTTTTTTTTTAAGGATTCTAGAGAATGGGTTTAGAAAAGTTTTGACCTCTTAAGATCCATGCCTCTTTCAATGATGTGAGATTGTTGTTTATAGTAGTCATGTCACGTGAGGTAGCTAGGTTATGACATTAGTTATGACAAATTTCTTACATGAATAGTAAAGCTTGATGGTATGGCTTCCTATGGATAGTGATAAAGGATAGTAGAATGATGTAGAAGGTTTGAGGAACTTCCCGGTGGAACCTCTCGTCTTGAACTAACCTTGGGTGTTTAATGCGAGAACACCTAGGGAGCTCCCAATGCCCTTGCCTCTATACTATAAAAACCTAAGTATCCCCAAATAGTGGGTCTATAGCACTTTTCACTTTTCGGTGGACTTTCGTACGAATTCCACTAGTATTGTTCACAGGAACTAGAATTCAACTGACAAGCTGAGATTGGCTAGTGCATCGAAATGAGAGTTTTCTTCTTTGGGGAGTTGCTAGATTATATATTCGAGAATATTTCCAAGTTGTTTTAGTACCTTTTCTTTGTATGCGGCCATCCTAGAATCTTTAGCTTTGTATTCCCCATTTACTTGACTTGCTATTAGTTGTGAGTCACAAAAGACTTGTAGCTTTTGTATCCCTAACTTGTTGGCTAGTTTTAGCATAAATAAAAAGGCCTCATACTCTACCTCGTTGTTTGAGGCTTTGAACCCAAGTGAGATGACTTGCTCCATCATGGTTCCTTCTGGAGTAAATAGTACTAGTCTAGCTCATGAACCTCTCTTTCGGGACTGAGCCTTCCTTTAAGAGTTTCTAGTGTTGTCCAGGATCCACTTCTTCATCGATGCAATCAGTTCCCTGTGGCATCTATTCGGCTACAAAGTCAGCTAGGACTTACCCATTGATGGCGGTCCAGGGACTATACTGGATGTCAAATTAACCCAGCTTTACTAACCATTTTGATACACATCCGAAGGTGTCCAGACTGTGCAGAATTGCTCTGAGCGGGTATTCTTTAATGACATTGATAGTGAAAGCATGAAAGTAAGGCCACAATTTTCTCGAGGCTACTATTAGAGCCAAGATCAATTTCTCAAGTTTCGAATAATGAGTCTGGGCATCTTGTAATACCTGGCTAACATAGTATAACAGGTTTTTGGACCTTATTGTCCTCCCTGATCAGTGCAGTGTTCATGGTAGAGCTTGAGGTTGCCAAGTATAAATAGAGCTTTTACCCAGTGACTGGCTTTGATAATAGTGGGGAAGTAGTTAAATATTGTTTCAAATTTTGGAATGCATCATCGCACCCCTCTGTCTGCTCAAACTTCTTATTTTTCCTTAATATTTGGAATAAAGGTTAGCACTTATCCGATGCTCGAGACAGGAATCTATTTACAACTGACCCTCTTATAATTAATATTTAATAAGTTAATAATCTCTACTAATTAATAAATTTTTAAGGAACTAACTTGATTCCATAGTAGATAATTAATAATTTTATTACTTAATAATTAATACATTTAAAAAAAAACTCTTTATAATATTAATTATTAGAGAGATAAAATAGTTATATATTTATTTGCATGTATCCTCTTTTTGACATGTCTTAGTAATTATATCAATTAATTTTATATAATTGAAGTCAAAAGTATTGTAGATGAGAAAAATTATAATATCAAGAAACACAACTTCTTTACTTGAAATAGACATTAGGAGTTTTTTATGTCACAAGTTGAGTATTCTACTGTATTCTTTATGAAAAAATTAAAAACTCATTGAAAAATTGTATATAAAGTCTTATTTTTGTACTGAAAATCATTTACATGTAAGAAACAGTTGTTGGTTAATGAAAGTATGAGAAAAATTAATAATTAATAATTCTAATAATTAATAAGTTTTTGATCTCCCATGTCTATTAATTATAAGAGGGTTAACTATAGTGTCACTGCTTGTCCTATTAGCCTCTAAACATTTTTTGTCGTCCTGGGAGATTCTATCTCTAGAATGGCTCTGATTTGGTCTGGTTTCGCTTTGATTCATCGTTTGGTTACCAAGTGCCTAAGAAATTTTTCCTGCGCTACCCTAAAAGTATATTTTTCTAGGTTGAGCCTCATTTTATATTTGCGGAGTTGGGCGAAGGCTTCTAATAAGTGGTCAAAGTGATATGCCTTTATCAGACTCTTCACCAACGTGTCATCTACGTACACTTCCATGGTTTTCCCTATTTGATCTTGGAAAATCATGTTGACCAACCTTTGGTATGTAGCCTCTGCGATTTTCAATCTGAAAGGCATGACCTGATAGCAAAAAGTCTCATATTTTGTTATGAAGGATGTTTTCTTTTGATCGAGCTTGTGCATGAAGACTTGGTGACAGCTTGAGTAAACATTCATGAAACTAAGGGGTTCATGTCCCGAAGTGGCATCTACTATTTGATTAATTTTTAGCAATGGGTAGTTGTCCTTCAAGGCATGCTTTATTGAGGTTCGTGAAGTTAACATGGGCCCTCCATTTTTCATTCTTTTTCGGCATTGCAACAACATTGGAGAGTCAGTTTGGGAAATTTACTTCTCAAATGAATCCTACTTTGAATGGCTTCCTTACTTCCTTTTTTATGGCTTGGTTTCACTTGGGAGTGAAAGGTCTCTTCTTTTGGAGGACTGATTTTCGATCTGGGTCCACGAATAACCTATGAAAAATGACTCGAGAGTCAATTCCGAAGCATATTTTGGGCGGACCAAGCGAATATGTCTCGATTTTCCCAAAGGAATTAGATGAGACTATTCATTAATATGTTATTGAGCCACGTTCCAATTCAGGATACCTTCTCTAGTCATGGACGCAGTTGGATTAATTCCATATCTTTTTTTGTTGGATTCGTTTGGGTTACTTCATCTGTGGGGTCCAACTCCGAAAAGTCGTTATTTCTTATATTCCAGTTCTGTAGCTACTAGTTTGTTTCCATTACACCCTTTGTTTCCCAGGTGGGAATAGATGTCAGAGCTACTTTCTTGGACTCTTTATGTCCTACAATGGTGCAACTCTTAGAAGCTCCTTGGTCACCCCGAATGGTGTGTTCTATTGGGAGTCATCCTTTTTCTGTCGAAAGTAGAGAGTTTTAGAGTTTGGTGTAGATTTGAGGGCATTGTGCCCATCTAGTGGATCCAAGTTCACCTTAGGATGACATTATATGGGGACGGTGCATTGACCATGAAGCATTCCGTCATCAAGTTAGTTGGGTCAACCACTACGAGTAGTGTTATACTGCCCTTTAAGTATTTTACTCCTTCAATGTTGCTTACCAATGGCTCTTCCCTAAAGGTAAGGTAGTCCATATTCAGACCTATCTTCTCTAGTGCATGCATGAACAGAAGGTTCATTGCACTACCATTGTCCACCAATGCTCGGTAAGACCAAACAATTAGTTATTTGGACTGAGATAACTAAGGCATCATAATGTCGCAGATGTATTTGCTGTGGATCCTTAGTAGAAAAGGTTAGATCCTAGTTGCTAATGGGCATGAACATCCCTAGGACTTCTGCCAAGGATACCTCCCTAGCGTTCTTATAGTATATATATGTATTTTTCTTTATTTGTTGTTCCCTTAGATAGCGTTCTTGCCAGGATAGTGTCTACTATCTAAAGCTCTTCGCCTAGTGGTGATGGGGAACGCCGATTTTCCGGTGGCCAATACTTCAAACATATTTTTGGATAAACTCTCTCAGGTATCCCCGCGAAATCAATTATTTAATGTGTTCTCATAAGGCTTTACAATCTCAGGTGTTATGCTCGTGGTCTTAGTGGAAAGAATAATATTTCTCTAGGTTTCTTTTCACCAAGTCCCTTTTTATCGAGGGAGGTCTTTTGACCCAGGGTTGATTTTTTACTTGGTGTAGGAAGAGTAGGAGGAGTATAACCGTTTTTTGCGAGTTGGTCCTCTCTCTTCTTCTTAGATGATCGTGATTTATGTTCTGTCGCCTTACTGGTCTCTGGACGGTTCTTGATTCCTTTTCGATGCATTTGTCCAAAGACTAAAGCACCAGGCTCTTCTTCAAGCATGATGTGCCTCTACACTTGGATTAACACCTCTGCCATGTTATCCGACTTCTTTTTTACCAATGAGTCAAAGAACAGGGTGCGTAGCCATCATTCTTTTTCTAAAATCTAACATGGCGAGTTTTTCGTCGCATTGGCCAATGCTCACCATCTTTTGTTTAAATCTCTTCACATATTCCCGAAGGGACTTGTTATGCCTCATCTGAATAGTGAAGAAGTGTTCTGGATCTATTATGATCTCTTGACAAGTTGAGTATTGTGTTTAGGAAATAGAGCATAGGTCAGGAGAAGCCCTGGGTTGAACCGGGTGTTAGACTGTGGTACCAGTTCATTGCAATACCCTCTAGATTAGACGGAAAGATTCTGTAAAGTAAAAAGTCTTCTCCTTTATAAACGGCCATAACTTATTGAAATTGGCAAATGTGATTGATTGGATCTATCGTGTCCCCATCATACTTTAATTTGGGTAGCACAAATGTCTTTGGGGGCTATTTTTCCAAAATCTCCTTGAGAGTGGACTCTTTGTGGAGTTGATTATATCTTGTTCCAACTGCCCATAGGGCTGGAGCCTATTATTCTCTTTGATCTTTTGATCAAGGATTCCTTCAATCTCTCTTTCCAGCGAAATGACCTGTCGCTAGGAGATTGAGGCTTCATCGCAGCTGATTGTGGTTATTATTCGACCCTTATGGGTTGTAGGTCACTCCTGTTAAGTCATGTCATCACCGACACAGACATTGGTTGCAGTTCTTTCTTGACGATTTACAATAGGTTGCTGATGGTGAACCTCGGTGATCTATCGCTAGAGTGGCTACATGAACTCCTCAATCTTTCTGAGCTGATGGATAAAGAAGGCGGCTAAATCTTGTTGGGCTTCCACAAGAGGTGGCGGGTCCTAGGGATTGTTCTGCTGCTCCAAATCATGTGGCCCTGAAGTTTTCTGTATGTGAGGCTTCAGTGGATGCCCCGCCTTGCCCTCATCCTCTTCTTCCATTGTTACCAAACATTTTTGCTGCTAGTAGCACTAGTAAAATAGGATAGAGTGGTGGGAATGGTTCTCGAGTTTAAGACTTGAACTCTTAATGAAAGCACCAATTTTTTAGGGAAGAATCCTTCACAAACGAGTGTTCTCCTGCAAAATAGAATAGTAGCTATCAGAGTTGGTTAATCGGCATCGGTGTAGTGCCAACCAAGGAGTCTCCGATGATCAAGTTAGTGATGAGCTAGTTTGAAAGCTTAGATAAAGCAAGAAGATGAATACTAAGTTTGGCATACCTTTGAACCAGTGGTTCTAGTATTTAAATAATTGGTCGTGTCCCTGGAGATGGCTCCTTTGATCCCAGTTGATTCCACTATCGTAGAAGAATATCATGCCATGACTGGCATCATGCTCGATTGAGCTCCTTGATTTGTTGGGGGATTGGAATCCCACTAAATCAACCTATGTTTTATGGGCTGGAATTGGTCAATCATGTTATTAGTATGGAGTGATGTTGTCGAATTGATCTGAGAAGAGAAGGAAGAGGTTTTCTACCCTAGTTCTTTCGTTATGATGCCATCTTATGGGAGCAGTTTGGCCATTTTCTCTTGTTTATGCCAGGTGTCACTCTTGGACGTGTGGGTTGATTTTGTGCAAGTACAGCTACATTTTGTAGGTAGATAAATTGTGGATCACAAGGGATTGTTTCATTGATTGGTGGCAAGAGCTACTTAATAAATGGAGTAACCAAGAGGATGCAGATCTCCAATCTCAAAATGCAGTTTTTTTTCTTTGGTAGATTTGGAAGGTTGGCAACGAAGTTTTGTTTTTGCAAGGTGCAACTCATCCAGATCAAACAGTGACTCTAGCGTAATTTTCAGCCAAAAAACTTGCTGAATCAAAGTGTAGCGGTGGGATGCGGCAGATGTCTGTACCGTCAACAGTGGTTACGTCACGTTAGATTCTACTTGTTTATGCATCCATTTCTTATGCTTAAATAATACGTAGTGTAAGTATTCTTTCTCAGGTGGAGTGGGGAGTGTGGTTCGTGATGATAAGGGGGTAGCTATTGGCAGTGGCTAGCTAGCTGTTATAGAAATCATGTGAACTCTACTTTAATCATGGAGGCGAGGGTCTTGAACTATATATGTATAGATATATGGCTTTCGTTTTGCGGAGGTAAGAGTGATAATGAATATATTCTCTTTGATCTCTTTCCTTCAAAATGCCTCTACCTTCCACCCCCAGGCAGTTTAGTGTGGAGGTTGGTGTTGTTGGCTTTCAGCATGTGGGGTGTATGAACAATGAACAATGGTGTGGCTGATGGTCTTGCTAGTTTGGATAAAGTATCCCCATCTTGGTTGGGAGATTAGGAAAAAGTGGATGTTTGAAGTTAGTTTCTTTACTTTCATATCAATATATAAAATTCTTTCTTCCATTGATAAAACAATACAAAACAAAATAATATATATATATATATATATATATATATCTAAGAGGAGAGAATCTTGGTAGTAGTTGGTGCGGACCCCCAAGGAAATGGGTTTTCATCCTAACTAGGCAAGCAATGACGATCCAGATCACGAGGCCTCGTCCAAAT
The DNA here is from genome assembly GCA_008638375.1 of Nyssa sinensis. Classification (NCBI taxonomy): domain Eukaryota; kingdom Viridiplantae; phylum Streptophyta; class Magnoliopsida; order Cornales; family Nyssaceae; genus Nyssa; species Nyssa sinensis. Next base: position 14,007,564 of record CM018033.1, on the reverse strand, counting down.
AAGGAAAACAAGTTGGGTGAGGCATTTTAAATTACTATTTTAACCTTTATCAGCATTTTGGTCTTTTTTGTCTCATAATTATTAAAAATTAAGAAAATAACAAGAAAAATATATATTTTTTATTATCTAGTGATAAATAATAAAATATAAGTATAATTATTAAAATTATCTTAATATATAAATTTAATATATTTGTATATCTATATCTATATCTATACTACCTATAAATGTATGGATCCACTTACATGTTTTCTTCTAAATTGTTTTACACTTCTACTTGACAAAAATTCCTTTTATTCCTTGTCCTTTCTTATTCCCACTCTCTTCTCTTTACTCTTTGCCCTTTTCTATTCCCACTCTTTTCACTTTACTCTTTGCCCTTTCCTATCCCACTCTAACAATTCTCTTCCTTTATTTGGGCTTTGGATTGACTGCATAGTAGAACAGAGTTTTTGCTATATTTCTCATGCTAAGAAAGTTTGCATGGATGTGGAATTGCTGTGGCCTATCGTTCACTTTCCCTCCAATTGACACTAGTTGTCCTTCATATGGTCAAATAATTTGAATGAATCATAAGAAGCATTGTAGATGTTCTGTATTATTTTTTATTCTTTGAAGCGATGTATCTGATTTTCATTTTTTCGTTCATTCAGCAATGGGAATTGCCATGGATGGGTTTGAGAAATTTTAGTTCTCTACAGATGGAAGCTTGAGCACAGTAGAAACTTTGACTTCTACTGCTATATGTGGCATCATACATTCAGTATTTGGTGGACAGCCTTTTATGATATTAGGTGTTGCAGAGCCCATAGTTATAATGTACACTTACCTTTATTTCACTTTCCCTCCAATTGACACTGGTTGTCCTTCATATGGTCAAATAATTTGAATGAATCATAAGAAGCATTATGGATGTTTTGTATTATTTTTTATTCTTTGAAGCAATGTATCTGATTTTCATTTTTTCGTGCATTCAGCAATGGGAATTGGCATGGATGGGTTTGAGAAATTTTAGTTCTCTACAGATGGAAGCTTGAGCACAGTAGAAACTTTGACTTCTACTGCTATATGTAGCATCATACATCCAGTATTTGGTGGATAGCCTTTTATGATATTAGGTGTTGCAGAGCCCACAGTTATAATGTACACTTACCTTTACAATTTCTGCAAAGGAACCGCAGATCTTGGACAAGAGCTGTAGTTGGCTTAGGTTGGATGGTAAGAGGAATCAACCTCATTTCCATGTCTAAATTTCTTTACAAGGGATTTTGAATTTCTTGATATAACCTTTGCAGGGTTTGTGTCTGGACTGCTCTCCTGCTCTCCTGCTCTTTCTTCTGGCAATTTTCAATGTTTGCACTGTTATCAATAGATTTACAAGAATTGCAGGGGAACTTTTTGGTATGTTGATTTCTGTTCTTTTTATGCAAGAGGCTGTCAAGGTATTCTATCCAAAATACCCAGAAGATTGGGACACTACAGATTGGTCAAGTGGGTGTCTTCTGAAATGTCTTTGATATATAAATTTTCTATCTCTGAAGAAGCCAAGGTTGAAGAAGGAGAGTGGGAAAAAGAGAGATAAAAGAAGATTATATAGCAGACCAAAATAGCTGAAGCGGAAAGATTAAAAGAGCAAATTGATTCATTTTGATGTGATTCTACTGGTAATTCTCTTGAATTGTTTTCCAATTTCTTATAAATTGGTGAATTACATCTTAATTTTGTTTTATTTGATTTTTCAAATTACTAATGAGTTTTTTGTATGCTGTTTTAAATACTCTTTAGGGTTTCAGTGATGTCTGCAACAGTTATGAGTGATCCAACGGTGATGTCTGCGACAGAATCACAATCTGTTGTATCCAAACTGGCAGCTCAAATCGAAGTGGAGTTCGTGAAATGTGATTGTTGCGGATTAACAGAGGAGTGTACGCTGGAATACATAAACCGAATTTGCCAACGATATCAAGGCAAATGGATCTGTGGCCTCTGTGCCGTAGCCATGAAAGACGAGATTGTGAGATGTGAAAGGCTGATCGGCACCGAAAAGGCGTTAACTCAACACATTAACTTTTGCAAGAAGTTCAAATTAGCTAGCCCATTTTCGAGTCCAACAGTTCATTTGATCTCTGCCATGAGGCAGATTCTCAAGCGAAGTCTTGATTCTCCAAGATCATTGAGGTCGCCTACGAAGAAGATCGGAGAGATTAATCGTGCGTTATTTACTCGATCCGAAAGTTGTATTCCTACTGTGTCTTTAGTTGATTCATCGTCATATAATTGCATGAAAGAGGGTAACGAATGCAAATGAAAGAACAAATTGTAAGTATCATTTGATTCATTTCAAATTCAGCAATGAAAAAATAAAACAAAAATTCAACCATCATATAATTGCTTCATCGTATTAAAAAAATCAATTTGGTATTAATTTTGGATGAATGGACTAAAGAATTTTGGTTATAATTTGAAATTTTTGACCAATTTGCATTAGTTGAATGGACATTATGGTGGCTTTTACTGTTACACTTGATGTAGGCCCATCTTCTGGACTTCTAATTGTGAAAAATTACTCAATCATCCCAATGGTAAGATCATGAACCTTGGGAACCGTTAATTGCTCTTTCATATTATAATTGGGGCCTGACTGATTTATTTGGATCATTTATGCCTTGATTTTCCAGAGTTAACGATATTAGAATGAAGAAACAAGATACTAAATAGTTAGGAAATTATTCTGAGTTGGGTTGGTAAATTATTCCTGGTGAGAGGGTGATATTTTATACGAGCTTCTTCTTCCTTCACTTTCAGGTCCTGGGCGGCAAGTTTTGAGGTTCCCTAAAATCTTTTTTGGCACGATGCATGTGTATGTGACTCTTGAGTACAAAGAATGGATAGGTACCCTTAGAATCGATGCTTGACAGTATCACAGCTCTGCTATTCTGTAGCTCAGCTAGACAAAAGCTTTTGAAAAGGGTTCTCAGTGCATGGATGTCCATGACTCATGAGAGGCCTCAGCCACAGAAAAAAGTTAGGATGGTAGGATTATGCTATCGTCCCACTAGACTAATTTTCCTCAACCACCAAGTCAGCCTGAGAGAATCTGCTTGGTTCGTCCACTGACAGATCACTTGAATGATACTCAGCTTGTGGGCCCACACCCCACATCATCATCTTGCTAACCTCACTTTTGAATTTTCTTCTCTAGCAGTGCCCTGACAATTAATTGGCGGAGCAGTTTAGACGGCCGGAATATGGTCCACAACATAACTACCAAAACCATGGATGGGCCTTTAAAAAGATTGAAATAGGTGAGTTTAATGCATTGGTGATTATTATAATAAGGTATCTGGTAACCCAGAATGCCTTATTTAGTGCTCTCGAAAAAAGTTGGAATTAAATATTTAAAATTAACACTAATATGAAATGTGTCAATTATTGCTTGAAAACTGTTGGGTTTGGCCTGGGCCACTGCAAAAAAATAATTAAATGAGTAAATATAAAACTAAAAATAGCTTAGAGGTAGTGAATGAAAACTTGTCATGAATTGCAATATACGCCTAGAAATGGATTTACAGATGCCAGAAATGGATGGGTAATTAACTTGTCTAATTTTTCCTAGTTATAATGCAAAGGAAGCAGTGTACTTGTAGAATCATTAAAAATGGGATGGTCAGGTATTTTAAAGATTTTTTCTGTTGATCCTGGCTACTGGTTTAATCCATGATTGGATTATTATTTCATCACTTGGTAGTGTCATTGGTTAATTTAGACATGTTTTTTTTTTGGTGAGTTAATTTAGACATGTTACATTTATATAATAAGATTTTATTTAATGTTGTGATTCAATTGGCAATACATAAATATGGTTAACTAAATTGCGACCTGCTCAGCAACCAGACAATCTATGGAGAGAAAAAAAATGAATATACAGTAATAAATTGAAACCCGTCTCAACTCATTTTTTAAATAGTTATTTAACAAATTATCTATATTCAATCTGAAAGCAAACTTTCATCAACTCGAATCCACACACATCATTGAAATTCTATTTTATAGTTTCTTAATGGCTGACTGCTTGTTTAAAGTGTTGCATCTTGGAACTTAGAAATGTATTATGAATGTTATGGAAAAAATATAGAAAAGAGGTTATGTATAAGGAGAAAATAGGAGAGCAGTTAGAATGACTAAAAAGGTTACACAACGTAATGAAATCAAGAATTGATTGCATTAATTTTCTTAGTTGGGCAATCATGTTGATGAGATGTTCCACACTAGTAAGGTGTTCAAGAGCATAGGAAAACATGATTCTGCATTTGAAATACACACATTTGTTTCATAGCAATAAAATTTGAAATCAGTCTCTTTTGCTGCATTTGTAGCTTCATTTTTTGGATTTCAGGACAGAGTTTCTTGTTGTTATCATTTCTTCTGCTAGCGCCATTTACCGCAATATCTCATTCCAAGGGATACTAAATTCTAATTTCAAATCTTATGGTATAAACTGATTCCATTTGCATCTTTCAGAGTGCTCTGAGATTACATTTTGATTATATGATTAGGTAATTTATCAACTTTGTTCAAAAGTCATTCAGTTAAAAGATTATTGTGGAGCAATGTTTATATTCTTAAAGTAATGTACCATCATATTCCTATTTTTTCATGAATTATAGATGAATTATTTTTTCTATTGTTTCTTTGCTTTGTTTTTCTTTTGTAAATATCATTATTTAGAGTTGCAAGCCTATGATTAAATGATGCTTAGAGTCATGTATGGCCTTTTAAGTTCTATATACAACACCTCTATATATAGACTTGATTTGATGATGCAGTTAGAAATGGCTGAGGAATGTCTATTACATGGAATGGACTTAAGTGGGCTATTGCTCCTCTATTCTGCTCTTGGTGATACTGAAGGAATTTCAAAACTTCCTTCGCTTGCTAAACAACAAGGGAAGAACAATGTTGCATTTATATGTTTATTTATACTTGGATCCATCCAATGGACGAAGAAGGGTAACTATTATATTACCCATAAAGGAAAGGAAATTTCTTAATACTTTTTTAACTTCGTGGCAATTTGGGCCAATTGGCAGGTTAACAGAAAGTCTACAGAATCATTGGCAAATCCTGAAGAGTACCCTAACTTGTTTGACAACTGGCAGGTTGCTCTTTCTATTAAGTCAAAACATGCAGAAAAAAGGTACAGTCCATGTGGTTTATATAAATATGTCCTAATATGTCTCTTGGAAATTTATGTCTCTGTCTTTTTTCTTAACTATTCCATTAGGATGGAAGAATATTTTTTCTCCCTCTGTTATGCTTGGTTGGTTGTAAAGGTTTGCTTTGAAGTTCTCTTCTTGTATTGGGGTGTTCCCCTCTTTTGGTAGTAATAAAATTTCACTTACCAAAATAAAAAGTTTATGCCTCGGCTTATATCTCTTCAACAAAATTGTAGATGAAAGATGATAACAAAGAATTTGTATTCGTATTGAGCATTTAACCATTGAGGTTTCCATTCAGCTTCACTCATGTAATTGGTTATATGTCCCTTGAGTATGCCATGGACGATCTCTTTTTGGTTAAATCTAACATCTTTAACTTTGGACTGATGCTCCTAGAGATAATAAATAGGAAGAAGAATACTGGTTTTTAGGATATGTAAGTAATTATAGCAGGTCCAATTTTGTATGCATTTTGTTTCCAATTCCAAATCTGTTTAGTTTTAAGAAATGGCCTTGAATAACACTATTCATGAATGAAAATTTTTAGGCATGGGATTTTGAAAAGAAGGAAGAGGTTTGGAGTTAATGGATTCAGCATTAGTTGAAACATGTTCAACAAGGCGATATGGCCAAGTAGAAAAAATTGCAAGCATGCATTTTTTATTCATTACTTTTTTTTGGGGATAAGTATCTTGCATTTCTTCATTTCACGAGGTGTCTTCTATGTATAAAGATGTAAACTCCCCTATGTAATAAAGAATATGAAAAAAAAAAAAAAAAAGGGAATTCCTACTCATCGATTAACATTTTCCACTTTATTCCCTAAACTCTTACATAATTTTGTCATCATCCTTGGGTGGTTCATTAGTTTTTTTTTTCAATATTTGACAGTTTTATTCTTAATGGTGAAAGCTTTATTGCAACAAGTTATTCTAAAGCCAAAGTTGTAATTTGCTAAGAGTACTCCTTCTTTGTCTCATGCAGGAGAGGCCTCCTAACTTCTGTTTGCAACTAGCATAAATGGTTGCTACATGCATTTTCTCATACCCATCCATAACTTTACATGCATGCCCTGATATACCTTGTTTAGAAGTTTGAAAAGGTTATCTTTACCTAAATCTCATTTGCAGGTGGAATCTCTTCTCACCGAAATATGTGATACAACTTCGATTGCAAAGTTTGAATTGAAAGTGAGCGGTTGTAAATTCTTTTATACATTTTCTTATGAAATAAATTTTTTTTGCATTTGTACAAAATTTTGAATCTAAATTAATAGATTAAGATGTTCCAGCTTTTTTTTTTTTTTTGAATCTTTTTCTTTTCTATTCGTGTTTCTCTCTCCCTCTCCCCTCCCCCAACTAGCCATCACGTTCCCCATTCTCTTTTTTATTGCTAGCTCGATGGATTTCGGCTGTATGTGACAAGGGACTTAATTGGGAAACATAAACCTCCACCACTTTCAATTCCTGCTCCCGTCGGTGAGAATACAACTATCGAGGCACTTGATTTAAATGGGTCAATTTCTGGACCATCTTTAGCTCTCGCCAAACCAATACCTTGTTTGGGTGGCATTTAAACGTTGCTTGATAAAGCTACAGATGAAGGCTTGGTGCTAATTCAGTCTCCAAGGGTAAGAATGCAAGAGAATTATTTTAATTATTTTTTATTCGTTGAAATTCTTATCGCTACATCTATAAATGATGAAGGTTGGATATTTTAGGAGATCTTGAACGATAAAGGGGAAGCATGCACCTCCATCATGCAAAGAGGTACCCATTACAGTGGTTTTGGCAACAGGATACCAGACACATTTCTTTTTATTGGGAATTATTGAATTTCTTAATTTGGGAATGTAAACATGTTAGAAAACCACATAGAATTAAGTTAATTATTTTGTTTGATGTTTCATTTAAAATGAATCTATAATTATTGTTGTTTTGGTGTTTGTTTTCTGTTCTGAGACATTTGACATTTTTTTTCCTCTTTCAAGTAGATGAGATTATTTATGCACTGAAAAAGATAGACTTTGTTATCTTTATTTTTTTTTGTGGACCACATTTTGTTTGTGTGTTTATTTTGTTTTCCTTTTTGAAATTTTCATTATAAATCATCATCCATCATCATTGTTATTCAAATTCTTTGAAAAATGTAAGGTAATCTCTCTATTTTCATTTAGTTAATTGATGCCACATTAACGTATGAACCTGATGTAGTAAAATCTCATCTAATTCAATCATCATTCCAACCATAACCTGTTCCCCTCAATTTATTCCAAATCAAAGTCCTGTTGGTTCTTCTACGTGCTTTTAACAAAGAAGTTAGTGGATGCAATGTTTTCACATTTTTTGTGCCATGACAACTCTATTATCGTTGTACCAAAAAAAGAGGGGAAAATGTATATCACTTCATCTGATACCATTCTTCCTACTCCCTAACAGAAGCAAATAGTAAAGGAGGGCCAAGTGCTTTGCTACATTGAACAGCTAAGTGGCGAACTCCCAATCGAGGTTTGGGCCTTGACTTCATATAATTGTGCAAGTGTGCATTCTTGTAGATGCACATGTTGAATAAGAATATAATGGATTTTTGGATTCAACTATATTATTTTATTTATTATCATTCTTTCTAATTGTTATTAAATTCATGCCTTAATCTTTAAGATAGGATGGTCTGAAATTTTTTCTCCCATTTGTTCCAGTCTGATGTATCTGGGGGGGTTATCAAGATACTGTTAGAGGATGGTGGTATGATTGGCCATCTTTCATTACTTCAACTTTAATTTCCCTACTCCTTCTATCTTCCTTTTCAGATGTTGAGATTCCATATAACTTTCATTTTGACATTCCAAGCTAACTCATTGCAATATTTCAATGTCATCTCTCAGACAATAGAGGGTGGTCACATGAAGTCAGAGCTAAAGTGGTATGAAAGGAAAGCTTACTAATCTGGTGCTTCAACTTTGAAAGAACTGCTACCATCCTGCTCTCTTAGAGTCAGCCTTTGATGGCTCTTGTATGTTTTGTTGCGATTTATAGATTAGATCTAAAGTGAACTGATGTTCCCTAATTTTATGACATCTTTTCTTGCTTGTTTTATTTTCACATTTTTTACCCACCTAGAAAATAGATAGTTGAACAGTGTGGCAAATTCCTGTTGCTGGATAGATTACTGGCAAAGCTACTTGCTCGTAATCACAAAGTATGCTTTAGATTTAATTAATTGCCTAATAATTTTTTTCTAATTTGGTGAGTCATCCTACTCATCTTATGTTTATATTGACAAACAGGTTCTGGTTTTCTCCCAGAGGACTAAAGTTTTGGACATAATTGACTATTATTTTAGTGAAAAGGGAATTGAAGTTTGTGGAATTGATGGCAATGTGAAATTGCCTGCAAGAAGAAGACATGCAAGTACTTCCTCGTAAAATTTGATGAGACTTCCAAGTTGGTTTTATACATTAATTTCCATTTGTCTATAGAGAGTTCATGCTCTTTTAACTATTCAATTAGAACATAATTTCATTGAATTTTTTTTTTTGATTTATAAGGACCAAAAAAAGGCTTCTTGATGAACATGTTTAAAAGTTGGCTATACTATTTTTCCATTGATCATGACATTGCGGTTGTTTGTGCCCTTTGTTACTTACAAATTAGTTATATCAGCTGCAGTCAATAGCAAATAGTAATATACACCCATTACCACAGGAGATTAGACGTGGATGAAGCCAAATTTAAAAGGTTTCATTTTGGTGTGAAGTGTGGGGATATTGTTGGTGTCATTGGGTTTCCAGGTATGGGGTTGTCTCAAATTTTATTAATTTAAAACACATTACCTGTTTTTATCTGATATTTGAGAGGATTTTACTAGCATCAAATTTGATGGTGAAATCTTCACTCTTAAAGCCATATGTGTGTGTGTGTTTTAAAGCATGTTCTCTTTGGTTTTGCATAATCTTAGTCCATGTCATTTTGCCATTCCCCTTTCAAGCTTTCAGGCTGGCTACCTCCTCTGATATACCACAAACAGACACATCCAATTACCTTGAAACACGTGTGCTTACAGAATTAATAATCTCGATCATACAGAATTGATATTCTCGATCATACAGAGCAGCCATAAGCCTTCAGGGCATTCTCATATATATATATATCATACAGAGCCGATAAACTCGGTCATACAGAGCATTCATTGCCTTCAGGGCAATCTCATATATATATCCTATAGAGCCGACAAACTTGGTCATACAAGTGCAAGCGGAGCCTCCAAGGCGTTCTCATGCACATATCTTCCAAACCTTATACTCTAGGCAATATTCAGTCAGCATTTCATATGGTTCCGACCTTATGGCTTCTGTAACGACTGCCAAGCAGGGAATAAGGAAACAGTCTTCAACACGGAAACTACTATCAATGATTATCTCTATCTACGACTCAATACTCCACAAGGTAACTGCAATTTCAGATGATCAAATCCCTATATTCATGGCGTCGAATCCTAATCAACTTAGGAAGGCCACGACCTATAAATTAAACCCTAAAGGTACGCTTTATTTTTATGCTCATTCTTTGGCTTTCAATACAGTCTTTCAATTCCATTTACTTACTTAAGCATCGGAGCGGCTACCGCCGGAGCCAATTCGGTGGTCCTCTGATCATATTTCTGAGTGTTCTACAGGTCACGAAGCCCATACTTATTGCGAGTCGAAAAGTGCAGCATCAGTTTGATGCCGTCTGTGGGAACGACTAATCTCCAAGTGCTTCTCTTCACAAACTCATCTCTTTCCTCACCAGAAAACTATGGCCCCAAATCTCCGACCGCGACAGAATACTCAGATTCCGCAAAGCTCTCAGCGTCGGTAGCCTGTTCCACGAGCAAGGGGGCCGACGGTTAATCCCATGCGACAGGAGATCGAATCGATCAAACGACACAATGAACTGGTGCAGGAGCAGTTGCTTGCCATCACCAGAACATTGGCAACGCTCACACAGAACCAAGGGACGAGTCCTCCTAACCCGCCGGTCAACATTGCTGCGGGAACTGAACCTCCTGTTACCACGGAGAATGAAGAACCCCATGAGCAGGCTCCGAATAACCAACCCAGGCACCCCCAAGGTGTTTCCCGCATTGGTAGAGATCCACAACCGTCAGCAGCTCCGAGCTGGGGAACATCAGCCTTCGTTCTTGACGTCCATTACCGGAGCACTACTCGAGCCCCAACTCCAAGGGCTTCAGGAGCACATCCGGACACCATAAGAGCCTCATCCCCATGCAGCACCAATCCCTCCGGTTCGGAACCCTCCTCCGTCCGAAGGGCATACTCAACCCTACTACCCTGAAGCCGAGGCTGTCAGGCAGGGTTCGCAAGATGTCAGACTCAGAGACCCGCTGGAAGGTAGAGGAAATTGCCGAGTCTATGGACAGAACAATTGCTTTGAGAGGACCTCAGAACCCTCTAGAGCAAAACGAGTTGGCCAGGCTGCTCGGAAGACTGGCCACCCCATTCACTCACGCCATTATGTCAGAAGAAAGGCCCAGAAAGTTCATGGTGCCAAAGTTCACCCTGTACGACGGGTCTGGAGATCCAGGAGATCATCTCTCGCACTACCAGCATACAATGGCCCTCCACGGGGCCTCTGATGCTTTCATGTGCAGAACTTTCATCACCAGCTTGAAGGGAACTGCTCTGAAGTGGTTCCACAACCTCCCTCCGAACTCAATTACCAGCTTCTGTGAGCTCGGTAGACAATTCTTGGACAGGTTTATGACCAGCAGAAGGCTCAGAAAGGGACTAGAGTTCCTGTTAAATGTCAAGTAGACTAGGGAGGAGTCCCTCAGAGCCTACATTGCGTGCTTCAATGCCGAACTCACCGAGATCATTGACTTGCAGCCCAAAATTCCTTGTAGCTGCCTTAACTGCTGGGCTTGCCCACGGTGGCTTCAGAGACTCCTTGACAAAGAGCCTTCCAGCCGACATGGCGGACACTAATGGATCGGGCCAAAAAATATATCAACCTGGAAGAAGCCAACCGCACATCCCAGAAGGGCAAAGATCAGACCCAGAGGGATAATCCAAAAAAAGAGGATCACAAGAAGGAGGACCACAGAAGAGACTCCAGCAAGAAGAGGGCCAGGAGCCTAGAGAAAAGAACAACACCTAGAGCTGTGTACAATTCCGGACCAAGGGAGTTTACTAACTTCACTCCTCTGAACACTACACCGAACCAGGTACTCCGGCAGATTCGAGATCGGGAGAATCTGAGGTGGCCGGAACCAATCAAAGGAGATCCCAGTCTTCGGGACCAAAGTAAGTATTGTAATTTTCATAAAGATCATGGACATACAACTAACACATGCAGGACCCTCCGATATGAGATAGAGCAGCTCATAAAAAAGGGACGTTTGCGGGAGTTCGTCAAGCTAGACGGAAGGCAGAACCCCCAAGAAGACAAGCCTCAACAACAACTAGACCAGAGGCCCGAGCAGAGGGAAGGACGAAACGAGCCTCAGAGGCAGAACGACCATGTCATCTACGTCCTCCATGCTGACTCCCCTATCACAGGAATGTCCAACAAGGCAAGAAAGAGATATGCTCGGGAGGCCAGAGCTGCCCCGAATATATTACAGATCTCCAACGTGGAAAAGAGGCTCAAGCCAGCACTGGAGATCCAATTCACTGAGCAAGATCTAGCAGGGGTACATTACCCTCACAGTGATGCCCTCGTCATCACTCTCAAAATTGCCAACTTCGAGATCAGGAGAGTCCTGGTCGATACTGGCAGCTCTGTCAACATACTGTTCCATGAGCCACTTAAACAGATGGGAATGGACCATGACAATGTCAAGCCCACCACTGTCGTGATGGCAGCTTTTGATGGCAATCTCAGCATCCCATTGGGGAGAATCGACCTTCCTACTACCGTAGGAGAGGGTGAAGGGCAGAAGACCACCATCTCGGAGTACATGGTGTTGAATATGAAATCTCCTTACAACGTCATAATCGGGAGACCTTGGTTGCACCAGATAGGGGCGGTCACCTCAACCCTCCATCAGTGTCTGAAGTACGTCCATAACCAGAACGTTCACTCTGTCAGAGGATGTCAGCCAACCTCCCGGGAGTGCCATGCTATTGCCCTCAAGGAGAAGGCCCCCAAATAACAATTACAGTACACTCGGGACTGTGCAGATCCAATTCTCACCCACACTCCCGAGGTGGAAGTTTGCCCATCCAGCATTGAAGAACCCCTGAGCCCAAGGGGACGAGACAGCCGAGCCAAACCTATTGGCGAGCCCATCAAAGTGTTGGTCAATTCAGAAGCAGAGGGGCGTTATTTGTGTATCGGCCCAGATCTGACGCATACCGAATAGGAGAACATAGTTAGGTTTCTGAAAGACAACCTCTCCATATTTGCTTGGGAGACCAGAGAAATAGAGGGTATAGACCCTAGCCTCATAACTCACAAGCTGATGGTAGATCCAGATCATCCACCAGTCAGACAGAAGAGAAGACCGATTGCTCCTGAACGGCATCGGATTATAAATGAAGAAGTCCAGAGGCTGCTTGAAGCCAGGATGATTCGAGAAGTGTTCTATCCCGAGTGGCTAGCCAACACCGTGCTGGTCAAGAAGTAAAACAGCAAGTGTAGAGTCTGCGTTGACTATACAGACCTCAATAAGGCGTGCCCTAAAGACAGCTTTCCACTGCCAAGGATAGACCAACTGGTTGACGCCACTGCGGGGCATGAGCTCATGAGCTTCATGGATGCCTACTCTGGGTACAACCAGATCCAGATGTACCCTCCAGACCAAGAGAAGACAACTTTCATAACCGAACGAGGGCTCTACTGCTACAGAGTAATGCCTTTCGGCTTAAAGAACGTTGGAGCCACTTATCAGCTATTGGTGAACAAGATGTTCAGCCCACTGTTCGGCAGTACCATAGAGGTATACATCAACGACATGTTGGTGAAGAGTCTGCAGAAAGGTAGTCACCTCCAACACTTAGCCCAAACCTTCGATATCCTCAGACAGCACAAGATGAAGCTCAACCCCTCGAAATGTACCTTCGGGGTTACGAAGGGAAAATTCCTGGGATACATTGTCTCTCAGAAGGGTATTGAAGCGGACCCCACTCAGATCCAAGCTCTGATCGTACTGAAGTCACCAAGAACCAGAAAGGAGATTCAGGCACTGAATGGCAGAATCGCGGCACTAAGTAGATTCATCTCAAAATCCACTGATCGTTGCCTACCTTTCTTCAGAGCTTTGAAGGGCAATAAGGCTTTGCAGTGGACAGGAAGAATGCGAGAAAGCTTTTCAAGAGCTAAAGAAGTATCTAGCCTCCCCAGAACTTCTGTCAAAACCAGTACAGGGTGAAAAGCTACTCTTGTACCTTGCAGTTTTTGAAAACGCGGTCAGCTCTGCATTAGTCAGATAGGACAGAGGAGTACAGAGGCCTATATTCTACGTCAGTAGGGCACTACTTGACACGGAAAAAAGATATCCAGAAGTAGAAAAGCTAGCCTATGCCCTGGTCATATCAGCTCGAAAGCTCCGACCTTATTTCCAAGCCCATCCAATCGAGATCCCAACTGCCTATCCTTTGAAGTCAATACTGAGGAAACCTGAGGTATCGGGAAGATTAGTGAAGTGGTCTGTGGAGCTAGGGGAATTCGACATATCATATGTACCCCGAAACTCCATCAAAGGGCAGGCCTTGGCTGATTTTGTTGCCGAATTCACCCCGGCACTCCAAGACAAGGCACAACTCATCGAAACATCGGGGACCTGGTTGCTCTACATCAATGGATCGTCAACCTAATCAAGGTTCGGGAGTAGGCCTGGTACTACAATCCCCTGATGGGCTCACGTCAGAAAAAGCAGTCAACCTGGGATTCAAAGCTTCCAACAATGAACCAGAATATGAAGTTCTAATCTTAGGCATGAAGCTTGCCTTGGAATGTGAGGCTCAGAACCTCAAAGTCTTCTCAGACTCCCTAACTGGTGGTAAGCCAAGTCCTGGGAGAATTTGCCATTAAAGATGATAGGATGCTCCGGTACTCCGAACTGGTGAACCACTTGAAGCATTCCTTCCAGACATTCATTATCTAGAAAATTGAAAGAAGCCAGAATTGTAGAGCAGATGCTTTGGCTAACATGGCGTCCCGCCTAAAATCTGAAGCAAACTCCACTGTAAAAATCTCCTATCAGCCAAGACCTAGCATAGAGGAAGCCCAGGTTGCTCAAATTGTTAAACAGCCTTAGAACTCGATGACTCTGATCCTCTAGTACCTGCAATCCGGGCTCCTCCCAGAAGACAAAAACAAAGCCAGGAGAATCCGAATCAGAGCGGCTCGGTACTTGATCCTGAACAACAAGCTTTACAGAAGGTCGTATTCTCAACCTCTGTTAAAATGTTTAACTCTAGAAGAATCACAATATGTTTTGGCTGAAATACATGAGGGAATATGCAGGGAATCACAATGGGGGCAGAACTATAGCTCACCGAGCTCTATCCTAGGCCTATTACTGGCCTAGCATGATAAAGCAGGCTAAGGAGTATGTTCAGAAGTGCGACAAATGCCAAAGATTTGCCCCATATCAATATCAGCCTTATCACGAGCTCATCTCGATTCCAAGTCCTTGGCCATTTGCTCAATGGGGAATGGACATCGTGGGTCCATTACCATGGGCTCCTCCAAACAGGAAGTATCTCTTAGTAGCCATTGACTACTTCTCTAAATGGGCCGAAGCTGAACCTCTAACACATATCACAGAAAAGGAAGTTGAGAGCTTCACCTTGGAAGAACATTGTGTGCAGGTTCGGCATACCACAGTGTGATTATCTCTGACAACGGGACATAGTTCACTGGTAAAGGCTTCAAGAAATTTTGTGAAAATCTCAATATTAGGCAACACTTTGCCTCTCTAGGTCATCCACAAGCAAATGAGCAAGCAGAGGTCACCAATCAAACGATCCTTGATGGGTTAAAGAAAAGGTTGGAACAAGGCCGAAGGAAAGTGGGCAGAAGAACTCCCTGGAGTTCTTTGGGCCTACAGAACAACCAGAAGAACTCCCACCTCTGAAACTCCCTTCTCATTGGCTTATGGCACAGAAGCAGTAATTCCGGTTGAGATCGATATGCCAACCCTAAGGACTGAAGCCTTCGAACAAGAATCCAATGATCAGTAGCTTATGGAAAACTTGGATTTGCTTGAAGAAAGAAGGGATCAAGCCAGCATCAGGATGGGAGCCTATCAGCAGAGAATGGTTGACAAATCCAAGGTAGGACTCAAGACGGTCAGCTTTCAAGTCGGAGACTTAGTCTTAAGAAGAGTCTTTCAAAACACCAAGGATCCCACTATGGGAAAACTGTCACCAAACTGGGAAGGCCCCTACAAAGTAACGAAGGTTGTAAGGCCTACCACCTACTGGCTAGAAGACATGGCTGGGAAGCCTATTCCTAGGCCATGGAACGTGGAACATTTACGGAAGTATTATCAATAGAGATGTTTCTTTCTTTTACTTCCATGGTATGTTCATCTATAAATGCACGGGTCCTCCAGAAGCCTGGTCCATAATGTACAAGTCTTAGTACTTGGTCCATCTATAATGCACAGGCCTCTAGAGCTTGGTCCATAATGTACAAGTCTTAGTACTTGGTCCATCTATAATGCACAAGTCTTCGTACTTGGTCCATCTATAAATGCACAGGCTTCTAGAGCCTGGTCCATAGTGTACAAGTCTTAGTACTTGGTCCATCTATAAATGCACAGGCCTCTAGAGCCTGGTCCATAATGTACAAGTCTTAGTACTTGGTCCATCTATAATGCACAAGTCTTCGTACTTGGTCCATCTATAAATGCACAGGCCTCTAGAGCCTAGGTCCATAATGTACAAGTCTTAGTACTTGGTCCATCTATAAATGCACAGGCCTCCAGAGCCTGGTCCATAATGTACAAGTCTTAGTATTTGGTCCATCTATAATGCACAAGTCTTCGTACTTGATCCATCTATAAATGCACAGGCCTCTAGAGCCTGGTCCATAATATACAAGCCTTAGTACTTGGTCCATCTATAAATGCACAGGCCTCTAGAGCCTGGTCCATAATGTACAAGTCTTCGTACTTGGTCCATCTATAACTGCACAAGTCTTAGGACTTGGTCCATTTCTAATACACAGGTCTTTTCAGCCTGGTCCATCTTTATCACACAGATTCTATGGTCCAATCCATCCAAAGACAGAAGTTCCGAACATCTACAAACTAAAGTTCCCTAGATCGGAACACCTCAGATCTGACACTTAGATTATTTGGCTTATCTATTAGCAAACAACAAGTACTATAGTACCGAGCAGGTGCGAAGTACCTTGATTCAGAACTTCTACAAAGTTTCTCTGATCTATTCTTAGAACAGTCATGTATCAGAAGTGCACAAGAAGGTGTTTTAAACTCCAGAAGAGCACATTCAAATACAAAGAACATCAGATTTGAGAAGAAGGAACTCAATTTTATTGATGATTCAGAAGATTTACATCAGTACAAGAAGACTGGAAACAGAACTGAGTACACAAAAAGTTACAACAAAGGCAAACATTATACGATATCATGGCTTTCTTCTTCAAATGAGAAAGGGATCAAAGATCCAAACTTCCATTACCGCCGCCGCCGGCTCTATTTGAAAGGAAGGAATCCTAAACCCCAATCTGCATCAAGAAGCACCTAGGCCATTTCATCATCACTGTCATTGATCTCAAGACCAACGGATGATGAGGGCTCTGGGTCTCAGGGAACCTCCATTCATCTCCCTTCAGAGCAGTTGTCACACCCCAGGTCGATTTGAGCAAGGGTCTCTGCCAAGACACGGAGGGAAGGAGGCATCCCACCTTCGTCTTCATCACCAATGCTCCAAGCCTCAGTTGAATCAAGGAGGGTCCACCTCCCATTGGAGAAATCTCGATCAGATGCTAAGATGGACAAGAAGATCTTAGCCTCCTCTAATCCTTCCTTGAAGACTGAATCAAGGGGAAGGTTAACTCTCGGCCACGGTTTAATCATTCCCAACTCGGACTGAAAATCGTCAATCATCTCCGGGCAAACGGTAAGCCTCTAAAAGGCATTCAAATTCTCTCCGATAGGAGAACAATATGGGAATACAAGTAAAAGAGATAGGGGGCAACCTTATGCTCCTCCTTTATATATGTAGACCCTTGAAGCCCAAAGGTCGCCCAGACGAACCGTCGCAACAGTTAAATAAAGGGTTGTTCTCGAAAACCTAAAAGACAGCTGTATAAATGGATGACGTATAGAATCGTCCTTTCGGATACTTAGGTAACAAGATACAAGGCTTCCCCAAGCATACCGAACTGATCAAAGCAAACAAAGTCCGATCCACTTTTATACAGAGGCCTTCGGTCTAACATACAGCCCTCATTGTCTTTGCTATTCCGTTGATCCTTGACAGACCATGTGAAGCTTTCAGTTCGGAAGTATCTCAGTCCAGGTCTGAATGATTTAGGAGGCAGAAGTCTCCATCATCAGAGCAACAGACACAAGACACCGTTCTTACTACAGAACTTGGGTTCAGAACAAGTTGCCTCAGAATTCTTCAGAAATTTATTCTCAATATATATGTGGCACTAAGATCATCGTCGGATCCTTATATGTCAAATAAAAGTTGCTTTCCTACCTCATCCAAAGAGGAAGAAGCAATCAGAACTATGCTACAATCATTATCTTATCGCAACTACAGTTCGAAAGATAACTGCCAATTTTTGGAAGCTGATCTGGAGGGATCCAAAACATCCTTACTTGCATCAACTTCTCACATCAACAACAAATTCAAAGGAATGCAACATGGGTCAACCAAGCACAAGAGAAGACATTTGATAAAGGAAAACTGTTTCATTAAAGAAGTCTGTTACACTGAAGTTAAAAAAAAAAAAAAACAAAAAAACCTAAGCTAAGCATATTTCAAGCCTGGTCGGCAAGCTCAACGGCTGGGAGGGGATCGACAGAAGCAGAATCAATCGTCTCATTTGGGACGACAACTTCAGTAGGAGCGACAGGAAGAACCTCGACCACCTCGCTCGGAACTGCAACCTCAAGAGGGGTAACCCCTGGAGGCACAATCGAGGATATGTCGAAGTCGGGAAATTTGGCAAGGAACCTATCCCGGAAGTTGTTGAAGCCAAACAAAATCAAGGTGGTGGCCATTCCTTCCAATTCCATCCTCATCTCCATCTCATTGTCCACCTTGGCCTGCTCCATCGCATCATCAAGCTTCTGGTTGAATTCATACCGCAGGCTGTCCAACTCCCTCTTCAGCCTCTTCTCCCGCTGAATAGCAAGGTCCTTCTCTGATTCCATCACGATCAGAGAATTCTGAAACTCCTTCAGCTTCTCTACAGAATCGTGGGCCTCCGACTGGGCAGTGCCAAGCTGAAGCCTAAGTTCGTCCAGCTCGGTCTTGAGATGATCAACCTCCTCTGAAGGAGGAGAGACCTCCGTCAAGGCAGAAAGGGTGTGCAGAGCCTATAGCGTACGAAGCACACAGTTCAGTACCAACCAAAGCATTTGGAAAAAATGGAAAGAAGATAAAGACACGAAGAACTTACCTTGACTTGAAGAGAAGCCAGGTCAACAAGAAGCTTCTCCGGCTTCTGAGGCCTAAATTTGCTTGAGCCCTTGGCCCAAAAGTCCTTTAGAATCTTCTTGGCCCCCACAGCATCAAGGGCCACCGAAGACTGACGCCCCCTTGCCCGCTTGCTCGGACGGGGCCGGGGAGACCATGGAAATGAGGGCAGGCGCCTCTCTTTCCACCTCAATGGGGTCAAGAGAAATCGAGAGTATCCTCCTCCTCTTCACCTGGATGGGAGGGTCCACTGGGGAAGAAGCCTCCCCCATTGCCACAGATGAAGATGGCTCGATCTCCCACCGTGCCATCATATTTTTTGCAAGCTCCTCAATGCTTCCTCTAGCAGCCATCAATTTATCAGGATTGACAATAGAGGAATGGTTTCGAATGCTGGGCTTTAAAAGCTTCTTGTATTGCTTCTGAATCGCAGGGGAGAATTTCGGTCTTCTCCACACGGTCCTAATTGCACAAAAAACACAGAAATTGATCAGTTCAGTAATTGGTGTACAAAAAGAAGTCAACACAGCCACGGGAAAATTGGGCCTCACCCTTTCGCCTAGTGGTTCGAGGGAATGCTGAAGGTTGGCCTTCGAAGTCCTTGAATTCTCATCCTCCTTTTATGAAGAAATACCACTTCTTCCAGGTCTTGTTAGAAGAGGGCACGGAAGTAAGGGTCTGAACCCATTATCAAAAGACATGTAATAAAGGCCTTCCGCCTTCTGAAGTTTTAGATCCATATTACTACGGATCAAGTCAAGAGACACATTGACATTATTCATATGCCCCAACACAATGAAGCTCAACAGATGTCTCCAACTGTTAAGGTTCAGGTCTGCGGGGCAAAGGTCGAACCAACAAAAGAATTGTTTTATAAAATCAGGAAGGGAGAGTGTCAATCCCATTTCAAACCAGGCTAGATAGGCACAGATTTCCCCCTCTCTAACATCGCCTGGGCGATCCCGAGAGTCAGGGACCCTAAAAGTAACGTTGGAAGGAAGTTTGAATTTCTCCCATAACTTCTTCAACATTTTTTCAGTGATTGCACTCTCACCCTCCTCTCTGTAATCGGATCGACCAGAGGTCTCACCAGCCCTATTCGGGGGCTCATCAAAGGCATCAATAATCCTAACCCTCAGACTAGAAGGGGGCTCTATTATTCTATTCTCATCATCATCTATAAAAGGAAGATTCACAAACTGAAGTTGAGGAACAGGTCCTAGAAGGACTGCCCGAACCAAGGGTGACTCAAGACCAGACATGGTGAACAAAAGAAAGAAACGAAGCAAATGAGAAGGAATGTAGAAGGGGACTAAAATCAAACCTAAGATCAAGAAAAACTATGAACATCGGATATCCTTCAAACTTCAAAATATGTCAAATGGCGGTGGTAGCCTCTGATACTGTAGATGCAAGTGCAGAAGAAAGGTATACAGGACCTTTCCCTCTCTTTATATACTCATTCGAAATATGAGCCTCCCAAGACGAGCCGACACAACGGTTGAAGATAATGATGACTTCTCAAGTATCGGCTGCTGCAATAAATGACTCATTAAACCTGACGTCTCGAAAAATGGAGAAACGAAACGTATGACTCTTCACAAAGCCCATAACCCTAGTTAAGCCCTAGCTTCTAACTAGGGCTTGGGGGGAGTAGCTGATATACCACAAACAGACACACCAATCACCTTGAGACACGTGTGCTTATAGAATTAATAATCTCGATCATACAGAGCTGATATTCTCGATCATACAGAGCAGCCATAAGCCTTCAGGGCATTCTCATATATACATCATACAGAGCCGATAAACTCGGTCATACAGTGCAGGCGGAGCCTCCAAGGCGTTCTCATGCACATATCTTCCAGACCTTATGCTCTGGGCAATATTCAGTCAGTATTTCATATGGTTCCGACCTTATGGCTTCCGTAACGACTGCCAAGCAGGGAATAAGGAAACAATCTTCAACACTGGAAACTACTATCAATGATTATCTCCATCTACAACTCAATACTCCACAAGGAAACTACAATCTCCGATGATCAAATCCCTATATTCATGGCGTCGAATCCTAATCAACTTAGGAAGGCCATGACCTATAAATTAAACCCTAAAGGTACGCTTTATTTTTATGCTCATTCTTTGGCTTTTAATACAGTCTTTCAATTCCATTTACTTACTTAAGTATCGGAGTGGCTACCGCCGGAGCCAATCCGGTGGTCCTCTGATCATCTTTCTGAGTGTTCTATAGGTCACAGAGCCCATACTTATTGCGAGTCGAAAAGTGCAGCATCATCCTCTACACCCATGGGTGCTAGAAGAAATCAGTAAGAATCCTGACCTTGTATACACAAACAAAGCAGGCCGTAGGAATCCCGAGTATATCTCATTGGGTTGTGATTCATTACCTGTACTCAGTGCAAGAACACCGATTCAGGTGTACTCTGATTACATGAGAAACTTCCAAGGAAGATTCAAAAACTACTTGGGGGATGTTATTATGGTAAGGATTTAAGTTTCATAGAATCTTTCCAAGAAATTAAAGAAATGATTTTCTGTAAGCTTTAGAAACTCAAATTATATTTCTAATCCAGGAAATTCAAGTGGGGATGGGCCCTTGTGGTGAGCTAAGATATCCATCATATCTAGAAAGCAATGGAACTTGGAAGTTCCCTCGAATTGGAGAATTCCAATGCTATGACAAGGTAACTTTTTGAAACTTCAAGTGCACCAATTTGTATATAATGGCCCACCAAATTTAAACATGTTGTGCACCACAGATTTTATTATATATAACTTCTATTTTGTTTTTAGGAACACTTTAGTTACATGGAATGATGAACCATTACTACAGACTTATAGTGGGCATGCAGAAATTGGTGGTCCTCTATTGATCTTTGATTTTTGGTGTCGTACATGTCTCCTGCGGCCTTGCTTTTGGTTATGGTACTTTGAGTTTTGGATACTTGAAGATACAATTGAAAATTTTCCTGCAATAAGTTCTTAAAATAGCTTGGTGCTGGCAATTAAGGGGAACAAATATTGGTTGAAGGTTTTCTCTTAGTCATGGTCATCCATTTAGTGATGGTTGTAATTTTTTGTTTTTGGTTGGTGGCTGCTGTTAATTAGATAGTGAATTACCTTTGTAATGCCTTTGTTTTATTTAATAAGAAACCTTCTATTTTTGGTTATTGGTTTAACATTGTTAAATTGCATTGAATTCACAAGCAGATCCAAGAGTTCAATGACGTGAACAGTAATTACAGAATATTTCTTCTTAACACTAGGGCTGGTGGGTTGGGTATCAATCTTACTACAGCTGATACGTGCATTTTATATGACAGTGACTGGATACTTTTTTTATATCGCACTTTTCTTTCATTATTATTATTTCGATCATTTAAAACCTCCTCTTGAGTCATAAGTCACTGCGATGTTAGAA
This sequence comes from Nyssa sinensis, assembly GCA_008638375.1. Taxonomy (NCBI): domain Eukaryota; kingdom Viridiplantae; phylum Streptophyta; class Magnoliopsida; order Cornales; family Nyssaceae; genus Nyssa; species Nyssa sinensis. The sequence goes on along the minus strand of CM018033.1, from coordinate 13,985,273 downwards.
GAGAAAATCCATGCACAAATGCAAATTTTCTGTTGCATGTATTGTAACTCATTTTTGTGTTGTATGCAGTGATGTGATTTTAGATTGTTCACATGCAACGTACGTGCAATACCACTAGTATAATAAAAATACATGCAACAATATTTTATTTTATACTAAATTTCATCATTTAATTATTAAATATAAAAAATTTTGTGAGAAAAAAATTGTATGTGATAAAAAGACAAGAAGTAATTCAATCATTTTTTTTTTTAAATCGGTTGGTTCACTCGATTTTATTTTAAAATTGGCCAATTCAATTAAATTTTTTTAATTTTTTAATAAAATTAATATTTTAATCAAATCAAATCGGTTTAATACTCAATTTTTAATTTAACCAATTGAACCGATTAAACCGATTCAATCCGGTATCACGTTCAACCGGTTGATCGGTCATGATAACTATGTTTTGCCTTCCTATATAACTTACCTGGTTCCGGGAAGCGGGACTTTTTCGGTTTTTTTTTTTGTTAATATTTATAAATTTAAAAGATTCAGGGGCAATATTGAAATTTAAGCTAAATCACAATCCAATCCAATCCCTTCCAAATTAAAGACTTTAGACCAGCTAATCGTCATTCGGAAACCTCGAAATGAATTTCCGTTTCATATATTCTTTTCGTTGAAAGATTCTTAGATATTCCCCCAAATAGTCAACAAAGGGAAACAATTTCAATTCTCTATTTGAAGAATTTTTTAAATTCGATTCCTTTCCATATCCAAATTCCAAATTTCAACTCACAAACCCCAATCTAATATTGGAAAATCCGATTCTGATTTCCTCAATCGACCGGCGGCCCAAAATCTCCAATTTCGACACTCGATTATCCCCGCAAGATCTCTCTCTCTTGCGTTTTGTATATACTTATATATATATAACCAGATTGTTCACGCTCCTCCCGATCGATTTCGAAGAGTGTCCGACACTGGTAAACAATTATTTCTCTTTGCAATTGTTTGATTCTTGTGAATTCAATTTGGAGATTTGGATGTTTGAGGTTCGATTGCGTTCTGATTGGTGTCTTCGCAATTCGAAAATTTGGTTTTTGAATAATTATATTTTTGAATATTTTTTTTGTAGTAGTAGAGATCGGAAAGTTGGTGACTTGAAGCGAATAAGTATATATTCGGTAACAGTTTGGCAATTTCTTTTGAAAGCTTTTATTATATTTGTGTTTTGTGTCAATTGGATTTTGTGATATGACTTTTATCTGGGTAATTGGTTGTGGTTGTGTTAGATAATCACTGTTTTTCCTAAAATAATAGAAAAGTAGTAGGGAAAATAAAGTGTACAGAAATAATTATTTTAATACTAAGTTATCAATTATAATAGGTTTAAATCGCTATTTGTTTTATTTTTTATTTTATATGTAACTTGTGTCAAATTATCTAATTCGTGGATATTACATAATATATATATCTATTATGTTATTTATCATGAATTAGTGTCATTTATCATGAATATGATGTATATGTCTTAAACACGCACAAATATTCAATAAATAGGCTTATTTGTATAAATAAATAAATTTTAAGTTATGTTTCTACATGTTTTCAATTTTTTCTCTGTTTTCATTATGTTTCCAAAACGTTGTCGAAACGTTTCCGTTTCCGAACAGACCGAAACTATACAGCGAAACGATATTTTGATCCTTGCTTGAAGTACTGTTGCTTGTATGTCGGTTTCATTTGCTTTCTCATATAGAATCATTTTGAATAATGCAGAGATGAAGAAGATCTTTGTATATTATCTACACAATAAATTAAGCTTTTAATAATATGTTGTTGGGTTCATGCGATGTTTGATGAATATATCACTTAAATTTATTTAAACCAAACATACAAGGTGAAACAAAAAAACTACAATTTTTGAATTATAATACCAAAACAACTTATTCATTTTACTTGCAAAAAAAGCGGTCAATTACAATTTTCATCCCTGAAGTTTGACTCAATTTTCACTTTAGTTTATATGGTTTCAATTGTGTCTGGTACCTACAATTTGGCTTCAGTTGCAATGTTGACCCTCTCTTTCATTTGGCCAATTGATTTGAGTGGAAAGCTGACATATGCAAGTCATGCACCCTTGTAAGAAGGTCATTGCTGGAAATTGTATTTGAATTTTTTATACTCCCGCCTTTTAAGTTTGAAAGAAATTTCAATATAGTTGTTATAATTTTAATTTCAAAAAATTTAACCTTGAACTTTTCTTCAGTTTTTTCAAAAAAATTATGTTTCTCATGTTATAGTTATTCTTATTTTACAAAATAATGCTGAAACTTTTTTAACTCATATTTTATGATAAATTAACGGAATGAAGATTTTAGATTTTGTTTAGTAATAAAAATTCTCATGGTTGAGAGAAACCGAAAACTATCAATATGCAATTGACAAGGTGTTTCGTAAGATTATCATATTATATTTTAAAAAATACCATCTAGACTTGAATAATGACACAAGTCCACTTAATAGATTTAACAAATATGGTTTAACATATTCAAGCCATGTCAAGATCTAATAGTAAGCAGTGTTGTCAAAGGCGACTGGGCACTCGCCTAAGCAATAAGGCAAGGTTGAGGCGTAACGCCTCAACACACTTCAGGCGTGGGGGTTTTAATAAGGTGTTGCCTAGGCGATCGGCTTGATTAAGGCGAAGGGCGTCGAGGTGAGAGCCTCATTAACTGAAGCTTATTTTACTTGAATGTGTTCGTGTTTCTAGTCTTGTTGTTTTAGGATTAAAGCTATTTTTGTTTGGACAATATTTCACCAATATAAAAGCAGTAAAAAGGGAAGAAAAAGTTTAAAATGGTTTCTTTGCTTAAAACTTAATTATGTTATGTCATCTTTTATATTAATATTTTTAGTATTAAAAGAGAATTATTACATAAAATATTGTTTAACTTAGAATAAATGAACCTTTAATGTATAATATATATTTTTAATTATTTTTATAAGTTAGCGCCTTACTTCATTCAGGTTAACGCTTTTTTGTCGCGTCCCTTTTCAGCAATATAGGACCTTAGCGCCTTGAAGACACCTTTCGCCTTTAACTAAACTGATATTAAGACCAAAGAGAGATACTATTAATAAAATAACCTATTTAATAGGAAATTTCAACAAAAAGATAGTAGTTTATAGGGTTTCAAAATACTAATAACTTTAAAATCAAGAATCTTAAACCGTGAAACTTCTATACCTAGTATCTAGGTAAAGCATACACTTTCCCAAAGGGAAAAATGTAAGGAGTGAAGTGCTCATGCACATCTTTTCTAATCCAAGCTTTCATAACTGGAATGAAGCTGGAAGGATCATATGCTTGCGGTTGTTTTGGGGTTGTCCTAAGAGTGTTTTTCTTAGCTTTAGAATTGTACTTAATGCTTGAGGATGACTTTCGATCGCCTAGCATTTAATTCATCTTTGTTTAGTGTAGGGGCCAACCGAGAATTGTTATTCTTTCTTTTTCTTTGTCGCAAGCATTCTTGTAAGACATGCCCTTTCACTTCACATCTAAAACATATGGGAACAAACAAATTCCTATGTGGGTGAATTCTAGGTGCAACAAGATTAGGTTGTCCTACTTTCTTTATTGTGCATTATTTTTAGGACTACTACCATGTTTAGAAACCTAGGGGATAGTTTCATTATTGTTTCCATTGTATCCTAAACTAGTTCTATCTCTTACTTGGTTACCTATACAAGCATTTTTTTTTCTTCTCATGCTTCAAGCTCTCTTTTAATTTTTCTTCTTTTGTAGGAGCTAATTTTTTAACATTTAATTCCTTTTCCAAATTATTTATTTTTAATTGTAAGGAATTATTTTTCTTCTAGAAAATTATGATGTTCTATTCTCAGAGATTTATCTTTATTCTTAAGAGACAAGTTTTCATAATTAAGAGTTTTGATTTTAGCAATAAAATATTGACTCTTTAATTTTGAACTTCCAATTTCACTTATATTCTCTTTCTTTTTAAGTTTCAATTTTCTGTTTATGGATTGGGTGATAGTGCGATTCTCTAACAATTTTTCATACATAGCTTGTAGTGCATCGTCATCTAAAATGTCGTGCCCGACAATCTAAACTATTAACTCCCCCTTCATCTGCGCTTGACCTAAATGATTTTCCATCCAAAGATGTGGTTAATGCTACAAGTTTTCAAACTCCTCCACTGCTAACTCATCAGCATTAAACTGTTCATTTTTTGAGTCAAGGTTATTGACCAAGTCAATTTTTTTGCCGTTTCTTTTTTTTCCTTTTTTAAAAAATATGTTCAGACTTTTTGTGACCAAATTTATGACAACAAAAACATCTTCCTTTATTTTTATCTTTTTTTTTTTTTTATGTTTTCTTTTTCTAATTAGACTTCTCTTTTTCAATATTTCCATGACTAGTCTTTTGTTCATTGATGTAGATGCTGATTTACTAAGTTATGACATTGTGCCACAATATCATTCAACTTAGTATAAAATTTCAAAAACTTTTTCATGTTCCTCCTTTCTTATTGTTTTAAATTAAGTTATAAGGAGCTGAAGTTTACTCTTTAGACTTTATATTGTTTGTACATTCATAGGTAGTTTGTAGCACCTCCCAAGCTTCTTTAACTGTTGTGCAAGTTGAGATGCTTTGGAACTTTCTTGGGTTAACTCTAGAGAATGTAAAATTAAGGCTTTGGGAGTTATAATTAGCAATGGAAAATTTTTTCAAGGCCAAAGAAGATTTGGGGTTGGGTTCCCAATTGGCTTCATTGTTAGGTGGTGTCTATCATGGATTTAAATAACGGCTGTTACGTATCATATTGGCTAATACATATTGATTTTTGATCTTCGATTCCGATACAGGTTGATATATTGGTGAGTCTAAAATTTATAGCCAAATCGTTTGATACTGCTACATGTAAGTCAATACGTCCATTAGGGGCGGTTACTTGGCCATTACAGGATGGATACGGTTGCTTTGAATTTTATTTTAATTAACTAATTTTTATACTTATAAATTATTTTTTTGCTATTATTTGTATAATTTATTACAATGTTATTTAACTCAAATGATACTTTCTTATTCATTTAACTTTAAAAAAATCTATTTAAAATAATAAAACATCTTTCTAGATGTTATTTATAAAAAATACCTTTTTGTGCGTATGAAAATTGAGAACTAACTATAAAAAACTAAAATGTAATAAATTATTGTCAAAATATGCGTATTAGTGACTTTTAAGAGATTTGTTAGTATTTAAAAAAAAATTCATGTCATGGTTTCCGATTTTTGTTACAGATGGTCCAATACTTTTGATACCATTACATTGTGACCATGTTGTATCCCACGATCGCGATTTATATCTATGGCATCTACCTGTCTTCAACAACAATTAACATCTTTTCGTCTAGGAATTAAGGGAAAATTCTCATACAAGTTTTTCAATATAAATAACTTGGACTATTAAAAGTAGGTGCGTGATTTATGGACTTTTCTAAGGCCATATTTTGTAATAGGTATCAAACTAAAATTTTAACTGTTGCCCTGACACTAATTGTGATAAAAAAACTTGATCATAATTGTTATCTATCCTAGAGTGCCCAAAATGACCTAAAATAAGTTCTTTAATTAACTAAACAGCAATCATTGATCTTAAAATGGGCAAATCAAATAGATCTAAATTTTATATTGATTCCATATTAATTATATTGCCATGTGCTAATAATTATGCAATAACAATAAATCAAGCACATAAAAAGAAAGACAAGATTTAAGTGGGAAAACCTTCTAGGAGAATAAAAATCCACTACCGCAACAAAAACTCACTAGTAAAAGACATCTAATACAAGTTACCTATTAGAGTATTTAGCCTTTGTTATTTTTCTTGAGGGTATTATCATAGTTATAAAAACCGGCCTAGCCGGTCCAATTGGAGGACCAATGAACCAGTCACTGAACCGGGTTGTGTTAAGTTTCTAACTGAAGAAGGAAGCCCTGCCCAGAACTGGATGACCCAGCCGGTTTTAGGTGACCTGTGCAAACCGCCTGATCTATAGGGAAGGCTAGTTATTTATAAATGTTTTTAAAAGACAATTTTGACCTAATTGTTCACCGCGTTATCATATTGATGCGAGGGCCATTTAAGTCTTTTAGCCAATTCAGAAGAAACCTAATTATGATTTGTGGATTTACCCAAATTGATTGAGATTGAAAATTTGAAATCCCTAATCGTTTTGTAGACCAAAGACCGAGAGAGAGTCCGCCGCCGTCGAGGTCGGTCGCTCCTCCGTCGTCATTTTCGGTCATTCTCTGTTATCGTCTTCAACTATTTTTGTTATTCATTGTCAGTTGTTCTCAAACGAGATCCAGGAGCAAGTTTCAACAACATTTAATAGTTCTCACCTCTCATCTCTTCGATAGGTACTAACCTCAGTCTAATACTCTTATGTTTTTCAATTGGTTACATACATTGCATCGGTTGTTAGCAAAATGAACGAATTGTGTTTTGATAGTCTTTGATCATAAAACTAGTAAATGATTTGGTTGGTTGATAAATCATGTACGTATCACTCGATTATGATTCATTCATATTATTTCATTGAAGATTAGGCTCTAGGACATTCATTGAGCATTCCATGATTGACTTTGTTATAGATTAGATACTCTGAATTTGTAATTTGATTTAATATAGATGGTGTACTCTTAAGTCTCTGATTTGATTTAATAAAGCAGTTATGGTATTTGTGTTATTTGATTTAACAAAGCAGTGATAGGTCTGTTTGTCTTTGTATGATTAGTAAAAAAAGGCTTCTTGTAGGAATTTCTATTATGTTAAACCTTCCTTTTTTGTCATAGTTTATGAGAACATATTTTTTGGAGCATTTTTATATTCATACTTTAATGTGTATTTAATGATTATCATGTTTTACATATAGGTACTTTTTAATATTTTTTTTTAAATTAATATTAACGGATTTGGTTCGACTAGTTAACCTGATAGTTGGACCAATGATCCATCCATCCGGTCACCTCATCGGGTTGATGTCTGGGCCAATTCTATGGGTATTATTGTTTTTTTCTTTCATGTTAATATATAAATACAAGGTGGAGGGTAAAAGGTATCATTTAAGCCACTAGACCTTTTTTTTCTAATTCTTCTCTCTTGTTTCTCTCTCTCTTAAGTTTTTCTTCCGAGTCTAAACTCCATACCATACTATATAATCTAACTTGGTATCAGAGCCAATGGGAATAGTCAGACTAAAGAAAATTGCAAAGGGGTTCGCCAACATCATTTTTCAGTGATGATGTCTTGCTGACTCGACCACTTTCCGGTGATTGAAATACATGGATTGATTTGTCTTCTCGTCTTGATGCCTTTGGTATTTTTTATAAATTTTTTTGAAGCCATCTAGATAAATTTTTCTATTTTCACATGTTTTTTGGGATATTGGAGTTTTTCTTTTTTCGATCTGAGTTTTGGGGAGATTTATGGTTGTTTTGATGCTTCAATCTACTCCCAAAGGATGCAACTTGGCCCTAGGATTGAGAGGACCATTTTGGTTTGATTGTTCTTTTATCTGCTTGGTTGGTTGCGGGTCATTTGTATGTGCATTTTTTGGTTTTTCAGGGCTCTGTGGTGCTCGACTGACTATTATAAGCATCTATTTGGTGGTTTTTGGTTTCTATATAGCTGGTTGAGGCTTTCGTGCTACTATTGTTGCTATTTGGGTGTTTGATTTGTGTTAGATTTGTGATATACAAATTTGGCTTTTTTCTTTTTAGTGTTAACTTGCAGGTTTTTTTTTTTTGACTATGGAATTGTTCAATTGTTGCTTTGTAGGGTTTGGTTTGTGTCATGGCTGAAGATAAGCTATCCCTAATGAATGGTGCTAATATGCCTAAGTGTTAAATGGTCTTAATTATTTAGCTTGGGCACATACTGTGAAGGTGTTTTTGTGTAGGAAACGCAAGTTGAAATATTTGATAAATGATCCTGCTCCTAAGACTGATTCTAAATATGAAGATTAAATTTGTGACGATTCAGTGGTAATGGTGTGACTTTGGCATAGTACGAAAGCCCAGGTTGCTATTACCATTGAATTTTGTGATTCATCTAAGAAGTTTTGAGACTTGGTTACAGAATTCTTCTCCCAACAGAGTAGTGTTTCTCGAGTTTTCTTAAGTTTATAAGAATATTTTTACTACTAAATAGTCTGGGAAACCGTTGTCTGAATACTATAGTACTTTTAAGAATTTATGAGATCAACTACTGCAATATTGTTCCCTTATTGCTGATTTGGAGCTTCAGAAATGTCATTAGGAGGATTTTATGGTTGCTTCTCTACTCTTTGCTTTAAACTCGTACCTTCGTGGCTTTAAGGACCAGATTTTTGCTAGTGAGACTTTGCCTATTGCTGCTAATGCGTATTCCCGCTTGCTGCGTTCATCATTAGGGCAGAACTTTATTGTGACAGGCTCTACCACCTCTTAATTAGAGTCTTTTGCATTGGTCTCAAGCAGCAGTGGTTGTGGATTTGATTCTCGTGGTGGTTGTGGTTTTTGGTCGTGTTGGTGGGCGTGGTGACAGGACATGTAATCATTGTAATGGCACTAATCATACAAAACCTTATTATTGGGTGTATGGTAAGTCTAATTATGCACATTAGGACATAGATGATTCCAGACAGCCATTACCTACTTTTGCTTCATTTGAACTCGTTATTCCCGGTTCCAATTCTCATGATGCACTCACTACTCAACTTGGTGAGATAGTTTAAACATTGCATACTACTCTTCTTTCTTGCTCCACTACTATTTTGGCTGATTTAGGTATTGTTGCATGTGTGACACATTCACCTTCCTCCTGGGTCATTGACTCTAGTGCTAACTGCCACTTGTCCGGTATCCCAACTCTTTTTTGATGTAATTCCCCTTAAACATTGTCTTGTTTTGGCTGATGGGTCATCTCGACCAGTCTTGGGAAAGGGTGTTCTTCGTTGTCCTCATTTGTCCTTACCCTCTAGTCTTTTATGTCCCCGGTTTTCCTTTTAATTTGCTTTCAGTTAGTCAATTGACTAAAGATTTTATTTGTTCCATAAATTTTTTTCCCACTTCTTGTATTTTTCAAGACCTCGAGATGAAAAAGATGAAAGGTTCAAGGCACTAGAACGATGGTCTCTACTACTTGGATTCTAGTGGTTCCTATTCCTTCACTTCATCTACCTTGAGTGGAGCAGTTTCACCTCTTCAATGGCTCTTTTGTTTATGTCATTCTTCCTTGGACAAGCTCAAGTTAGCTATTCTTGGTTTGAAGTTGTGTGTCTAGTTTAGAATGTGAGGCTTGCTAGTTGGGCAAGCTTCACTGTAGTTCCTTTTCAAATAGTAATCGCAGGTGCCACTCCAAGTCTTTTGCTGTGGTTCACACAAACATATAGGGACCTTCTCCTTTTTCTAGTTTGAATGGATTTAATTATCATGTGATTTTTATGGATGATTATTCTCATATGACCTGGTTATTTTTTATGAAAGAGCAATATGAGCTCCCAAATGTCTTCTTTAAATTTTATAATGAAATATTTGATGAGTTTGGTAAATAGATTAAAGTTCTTCGTTCAGATAATACAGTAGAATATACACAGTCTATCATGAATTCCTTTTGTGCTGCCCAATATTATTTATCAAAATAGTTGTGCTTACACCTCTAAACAAAATAGTGTTGCTGAACGAAAGCATCATCATATGTTGAATGTAGCCCGCACGTTGATGTTCAATACGCATGTACCCAAACATTTTTGGCATGATGTTGTTCTTATTGCATGCTACCTCATTAATCATATGCCATTTGTTGCCCTAAATCATCGGCCACCCTTCTCTCTTTTATATCCTGATCTTTCCTTTTTTCAACTTATTCCTATTGTGTTTGGCTGTGTAGCTTTTATTCATATTTTGGATTCTGGTCAGGATAAATTATCTCATCGTGCTCGTAAATGTGTTTTTCTTGGGTACTCTCGAACTTAGAAAAGTTATCGTTGTTACAATCTTGAGTCTTGCTGCTACTGTGTCAGTGCTAATGTTGCATTTTTTGAATAGACCTCCTTTTCCTCCTCGGGTCAATTGTTAACTCCGGATCTCATATCTTGTGGAGCCCTTGGTACCTATTCCTACTCTACCTTTGCGAATTTATTCTTCACCTAATTTTCCTTTGCAAGTTTATCAGCGCTCCAATGATAGGTGCATTGTTTCTTATAGCCTGGATGCCACATCTTCACCATTCGAGTTTCCCACTCCTCCCTCCTCTGTTCCCGATATTGATGATTTACCTATTGCTCAAAGAAAAGGTAGACATATTTGTACTCAACATCCTGTTGCTAACTTTTTATCCTATGATCATATTTATCCTTGTTTGCAGTCTTTTGCATATGCTTTGTCTTTTGTTTCTATTCCCACATCTTATAAGTAGGCTTTGTCTTTTTCTGGCTAGAAAAATACTATGGATGAAGAAATGAGGATCTTCATAAGACAAAGACTAGGGAATTTATGGTTCTTTGGGAAAACAATTGGTTAGCTGTTGTTGGGTGTATGCAGTTAAGTACCTTCTTGATGGTTCCGTTGAGCATCTTAAGGAACACTTGGTTGCTAAAGGGTAGACCTAGACCTATGGTGTTGATTACTTTGGGACCTTTTCTCCTGTGGCTTGCTTTAATTCTTTCCGGATCTTGCTTTTTGTTGTTGTTGGGCATTCTTTCCATTATACCAACTTGATATCAAGCATGTCGTTCTCTATGGTGATCTTTAGGAGAGAGTTTACATGGCTTAGTCTCTTAGCTATGTTGTTGTTGGTAGGGAACACCTTGTCTGTTGATTGCGAAGGACTTTGTATGGTCTAAAGCGGTCTCCTCGTGCCTGGTTTGACAAATATGGTTTCCATCGCTCTACTTCCGATCATTCCATCTTTGTTCGTCACTCTTCTACTTGTACAATTGTTCTCATTGTTTATGTGGATGATATTATTATCTCTGGGAGTGATTCGTTGGTGTTTCAGATTTGAAAAGACATCTTAGTCAGCATTTCCATACTCTGGATATCCTTCGCTATTTCCTTGGAATTGAAGTTGCTCACTTTCATCAAGACATCTCACTTTCTCAAAGTAAATGTGTGCTTGATCATCTTTCTAAGACTGGTCTTTTATGTGCTAGGCTTGTTGATACTCTTATGGATACTAGTGTTAAGTTTGATGGTGAACACGGAGAACTATTTGTTGATGTTAGTCGCTACCAACAGTTGGTTGGAAAGTTGATTTATCTTACAAGTACTCGGTTAGACATTACTTATGTTGTTAATGTGGTTGGCCAATATATGCACACTTCTCGTGAATCTCATTTTGATGTTGTTTGTCGTATTTACATTATCTGAAGAGTGCTCCTAGATGAGGTCTTTTGTACAAGCCTTCATTTTCTGTGACCGATTTTAGTGATGCTAGTTGGGCTTGTTGTCACACTAATCGATTGTTGGAGGAAATTTGGTTACATGGCGCAGTAAGAAGCAAAATGTTGTTGCTTGCTCTAGTGTTGAAGCTGAGTATAGAGCTATGACTGATACTACATTAGAAATGTTGTAGGTTCGTTCACCTATTTAGGATCTTGGTGTTAAGGTTGTTGCACCAGTGTAGATGCATTGTGATAATTGTGTTGCTATCTTTATTGCTAATAATCCTATTTTTCACAAATGCACCAAACATATAAGCGTTGATTGTCACTTTATCTAGGATTTGCTGATGTAGAAATAGATTATGACTTCATATGTTCGCTTGGATACTCAGTTAGGTGATATTCTTACAAAGCTGTTAGTTTGAGTTTCTTTTCATCTTCTGTCTTCTAAGTTGGGCATGTTTCATTTATATGCTCCCACTTGAAGGAGTGTTAGAGTATTTAGTTTGCCTTTGTTATTTTTCTTGAGGGTATAATTGTATTTTCCTTCATTTAATATATAAATACATGGTGAAAAGTAAAAGGTATCATGCAACGCCTCAGGTCCCGGATGGACTGGACTAAGGGGTCACCGGGACCTCGAACTATAAGATTGGCAGGTGATTGAGACTAATCATCCTAGCCAAATGAAATAAGTATAATCTATTTCTTTATTAGTTTATTTTCTTCAAATCATTTTCCCTTAATTTGATTCGGTTCGTTGACATGATTATACTTGTTCAAGTCTCGGTAACGGGATTTAATAAAATAGATCATAATAAAGTACAACTGAACTAAAAATATTCATCAACAGTGTATAACAAGGTGAAGTTCAAAGCTGACTTTAACGGTCAATATACAACATATATGTTATGTCAAAGAAAGGCACAGACACCCTTTACAATATACAATGAATGAATACAACTATTTGAAAACAATGGTACTTGAGTCTTTGTCCATCTCGTGCTGCTCCAACAACTATCCTCTACAAGTCTAGTATTTGCCATTCAAGGATCAAAATTTCGTTTCGTAGTGTTGTTTCGGTCACCTAAAAAACATAATTAGGAAACGTTTCGAAGACGCTTCGGAAATATAGTGGAAACAATGTAAAAAAGTAAAATGTAGAGAAACATTTGGAAACATAAAGTAAAATATATGAATGTGAAGATAAATATTATAATTAATTAGAAATATTTTAGGGTACATGTTCATCCACACAAGAAGATACTAAGATGAAATTAAAAAAAAAACGTAAAGTAAATTAGTCATTAATATCAAATAACTCTTTACTTTTTAAAAACTAGTATAAAAGATTTAGAGCTAATTTGTTTATGTAATAAGAATTTGTTATATATTTGTTATTAAATATGTAAAAATTATTATAAATCATAAAATAATAAATATATATTGTTTAATATTCACGGATTAGACAATTTGATACAAGTTACATATAATATAATAAATAAAAATATAGTAATTTAAATCTATTATAATTAGTAACTAAGTATTAAAATAAATTATTTATCTACATTTTATTTCCATTATTTTTACTTTTCATTTTCTATTATTTTTTAGGAAAAATAGAAATATCTTCTTATAATTTTGAGTTTTAATCTTTCAATCTCCTCCATTTAAAAAACAAATTGATATTATTTTTTACCAACTTCTAGAAGTATTGTTGATACCAAATAAATGTTTCCACTATTTCGGTATGTTTTTACTGGAAACAAATTTGTTTTCATGGAAACATGTGAATTTCGGTATTCCACTAATATTTCATTTCGGTTCACTAGGAAACAGAAACGTTTCGGCTGTTTCAATGGAAACGAAACGAAATTTGAATCCTTGTTGCCATTCCTATGAACAGTAGGGGTGAGTCATAATGCTTAGTAGGGTTTCTTAAAACACATAAGCAAGTAACGTGCAAAAACTAATACAAGTCCGATGAGGACTAATCCCTAATGTCCAATATGCAATCCCAAGTACACAACAATATTATTAACTAGATCACAATATAGACATGACAATTAAGAGAATAAGACACCACTCTGTGTGGTACAACAACAGTAATAAGGTACACAACATACATCGAACATGAAGTATATCAACATATACAAATCTCATGAAGCACCTCCATTTTTTGTTCAAACCAGTTAGAATAATGATATCCAATACGAATTGATGACACAACTAGTCAACAACGTATAATCACTTCACCATTATATAGATAACAAATATAATCCACAACATAACAAGTCTAAGCAATATTTACTATACTCATCAATATAGTCTATGCAATGCCATGATGCTCAATGCAGAAAGGTAAACGTGTATGATTTAAACTGCGATCCAAATCCCAACTTCATCTCTCTCAATTCATAATTCAATCACTTAATGGCCGGCCTATTAACCCGATGGTAATGCACCCCCACCCGCGCGGGGTTACAATTTGTAATCGAAGTAAGATACAATCTCCGTCACAAAATAATCCCGGTCTTTAATCATGACCTCGTCATACACTATTCATATGGCCCATTGATCCATCCACACCACTCAGGTGTGCTCAATCAATTTCATAGAGGTCTGCGATATAATCGACATCAGCTGTCATGCAATGCATGATATCTCAATGTACAAGAATACACAATTATAGCAGATTATAATGATAGTAAGCACTGGAATAATGATGACAATCTCATCATAACATCACACAAGACTCAAGCATCAGAATAGTAATGACAATCACATCATAAGAATCAATGACAAGTATGCAATACCAACCAATCATGATATAATCTTAGTTCTAGTCATCACCAGATTATAAGGAGACACTACTTGTGTCTATTACAACGTATATTAGAACCTTACACACTCCAGGTTCAACTCTCAGGGCCTCTCGACTCTTAATACTAAGGTTCTGTAATGATTCCTTAAGTTTTCTTAGGTTAATTATGCATTAGCTTACAGATCGAGTGTCCGTTGTCCCAAACAGATATAAAAATTTTGTTCCTGGGCTCAAAGACCCTAAGGATGCCTCCTCGTATTGTTTCTAAGTCATTTGAATGTCTTTTAAACCCATAAGGGTATTTTTGTAATTTTACTGGACAAGTTTCACGTTATCGAGATATTGTCTCACCAAAACTAACCTTGGAATCTGATCCAGAAGTTCTAAAACTCCTAAGAATACTCTCTTTGTACTTTATTTACTCCTTTAGATATATGTCTTATTCTTAGGGGCATAATGGTAATTTTACACGTTCACGTGGGACCGACCCTGTGTCCCCGGTTCGTTAATTTGATACCATATTGGAGTTTTTGGCATCCAAAAATATTGGAAACGCCTCTTCGGGATCTTAATTATGCTTTCGATTGTTCAATCTATATCTAGGAGCATAATTATTATTTTATTAATTTAGGTGGGACCATCACCTGGTTCCCAATTCGTTCAATCTAACATTACATTTGAATTATGGGCATCCAAAAACATTAGACCAGCCCTTTCTAAATTTTAATTAGCCTTCGAATTACTTAAATTATCAATCATTAGGGGCATTCTCGTAATTTTACATGTTTATGTGGGACCACCTTAGCTTCCCAAATGTCCAAACCGACCTCGCCATTGAGTCCGGAATGTCCAAAAACCTTAAGAAAGCCCCTCATCCTTTTTGTTTTAATTGCATTTAAATTTAAATATATATGAGGAATGACATTTTTGTAATTTTCTCTATTTGAATTGGTTTAGTAATAAACCTTTTTCCTTTTAGAACTGGTTCAACAGTGAACCTTTGAATTCTGAACCGGTTCGTTTTGAACCTTTTTCAAAATTTGGTTTTACTTAACTGCAGAACCAAACAGACCCTAAGCCCCAACCCATTGGACCTGACCTGACCCATTGACTAGACTCATTGACCAAACTCGACTCGAGTTGACCGTTGACCGGTCAACTTGCCGAAGTTGATTGCTAGCGGCGAGGTTCCGATCACTTTCTCTGGTGAACCTCCCCCGAATCCTAAATTTTTTGAATTTTTTCTCACTTTTTTTATGTTGTTTTCACCCCTTTTTCATTCTAAATAAGCTTCAAATCTCATCATTTAGGGCAATTTTCATTAATTAAGAATGATCAAACTGACCCAAAGCACACAGCCCCGATTTCCAAGCAAGAGGTCTGCAACTCACTACATCTTAACCTCCGGCCACCGTCATCCCCTCTTTTCTTTCCTAAACCTCACACAGAACCCTCCCCTATTGATCTATGCCAATTCCAGTGACCGAATCAATGAGAAACAAAAGACCCATTTTGGTGGTTCTCTCTCTCCATAGTACATACAGACACACACACACACACACACACATATATATCTATATACACATGCATATGTGGGAATCCACACATAACCACACACGCAGAGACGTGAGAAACCTGTAGTAACCTTAAGGGAGTCTAGAAAAATCCCTACTTGATTCGCCATGGTCTAGAGAGAGAAAACCTGAGGAGAGAGAAAGTTGAGGAGCTCTCCCATGGTTGCCTCGTGCAAGCCCAGTCCAGTCCAGTCCTCTGGTTCCCTCCTCTTCTTTCATTTTCTTTTCTTCTTATTTTGGTCCACTTTGTGTATCCCACACACGCACCACCACACTATTACACATAGTCATCCCCACACACATTGTTTTCTATCTCTCTCTTTCTCTCCTCAAATCCATGCACAACACTCTCCCCTCCCTTCCCCCATGGCTATTTCATAACCCTTTGATCCATGCTTCACACATGAATACACACACATACATGAAAACTCTTATGCACACACCTATACACTCACACACTTGGTTGTGTGTGTGTGTGTGAGGGAGGGGGAGAGAGGAAATAAGAAATGGGATAGGGAGTTGCGTGAAAGGGTGGGAGGAAATCAGAAGTGAAAGGGGGAGAGCTGATGGGTTGTGTAGGGACTTGTCCCATCTTGTGTCATTCCTTGTCCCCTTATGGTACACCTCATCCACACACAAGTCTTTTTTTACATTGGATCCTCTATTGTCCACCCATGTGATGACAAGTGTCCAAGTCTAGAATTTATTCACCAAGCTTCTTGAGGAAGCTTTGCACACACCCCAAGGTGCCACGTGGCCAGTTGGCCAAATGTGCAGGGCACACGCGTCCGAATCCACACTGTTTCAGAATCGCACCAAAATTGACACTCTAGCTAATTTCAACGCTCTGATTCCATTTATGCTATTCCTTTTTCCAAATTTAATCGTTTGAGTTTTCATACTTGTCTACGCTCTGTAAATGATTGTGTAGTCCTGTGATTGACACCAATTCTGAATAAATTGTTAAAAATTCAATTGAGTCTTACAATGTTACATTGATATTTTATTAGTCGATTTTATAATTATTCTGGCACATCATTGATTAATTTCGTATCAGACCTTAGTCAATACTGGCAATTTTTTAAATTGCCCTTTATGATTTTCTAAATCCTTACATATCATTTAAGCCCTAAACCTTTTTTTCTTCTAATTATTATTTCTTTTTTTTTCTTCTCTTATTCTTCTTTTTAGGTCTAAACTCCATACCATATAATTTTAACTTTACTAAAAGCACAAACCTAAGAAAGTAACCTAACTTGTAAAGTTTTATCGCTAGTCTTTTATACCAGTTTGTAGCTGCTTTCTGCTTGCCTGTCCACTCCTCTTTTCTCCACTAGCTTTTTCGTCTCACAGCACCCACATCATTCTACGATCATGATCTATGATCCACTATGCCCAAGTGTGAAACTCCATGTGATGATTGCTAGGTGTACTACTATATGCTTTCTAAAACTATATAGCGAACACAAAGACTTAAGTTTTTGCAATGGTAACAATATGCAAAAGGCCCTAGTGTCTTGTCAAAGTCCTCTTTCAAGATCGACTAAATATCTCTGTTCAGTACTAGGTTTAATTATAACTTGAAAGCTACAATTTATAGACTAGCAAGTCTCCTTAGTAAATTAGGAAACATATTAGCTAATTAGTCTCATGAACAAGACATGTGTTCCAACCATGGATTTAAATCGCTGTCACGGGATACGACTAGGTCGCTGTGTAACGGTATCGAGAGTATCAAGTCATTCATAACGGGAATTAGAAACCGCAATCGTGAATGTTTTTTTCTGACACTAGCAAATCTCTTAAAAGTCACTGATATAAAAACACTAGCAAATTTCTTAAAAGTCACTGATATACATATCTTGATTACAATTATCACATTTTAATATTTTTTACTATTATTTTTTAATTTTCTAACATCTAAAGAATATTTTTCTTATAAATAAGACTTAAAGAAGATATTTTATTATTTTATATAAATTTTTTTAAGTTTAACTAATAAGAAGTATCATTTAATTTGAATAACATTACAACAAGTAATATAAATAATTACAAAAAATGATTATAAGTTGAAAATCAATTTAGTGTGATTAGTTATGGAATAAAAAAAATTTAAAAGATTTTTAGGCCAAGAGGCCTTTTTGAGTTTGTATTGACTCGAATGTTTTGGTAACCATTTTTAATTTTTTTGGATTATTTTGTTAAGTATTTTTTGTATATAAATCTTATAAAAATAGAAATCATAAGAATTTTGCAAAAAAAAAAATAAAAATTTGGAAAAAAAATTTAAAACAGTTGTAACAATCCTGTAACGGCCGTAACGGACCGTAAAGGTTGTAACGGCCGATACGTAACGGTATCGGTTGATACGACTGTGAATTTTAGTCAGACCAATATATCGGCTAGTATTGGTATTGGAGAGTCAAAAAACCTATACGTAACGGCTGATACATAATGTAATGGCCGTTATTTAAAATCATGGTTCCAACAGTCAAGGCATTGTTCAAATTTTAAAGGTCTGCGTTTGAATGGAAAGCTGTGTGTTCAAATGACGAAGGTGCTGGAATTGATTTACATAAAAATCAGTCATTGTTGTGTTCCGACAATGGACAACAAAATTCTCACCGTTTGGATGGTGGATAAGCGCATTCAAACGGTGAAGCTCCTGGAATTGGCTTTATGTTGCACATAGCCCTGTGCAATGTCACTAACAAACAACCTAGGACCAGCAAGCTTTTGCTTCGTTGATACCTTCTCCACCTTCCCATATGGGAGGTTGAGGGTTCAAGTCTCAAATGAAAAAGTGTGTGTGTGTGATTTACCTATAAAAAAAAAAGGTTACTAACAACCGAAGGTCAAATTTATCCCATTGGTCTTTCGAATGTACAGTCAAAACTAAAAATATGCAGCACTTTTAAGGCCCTATGAAAGACTAAATGCATACTCATTTAATGTAGGCAATGCATGTGTATATGTGTTTATACCTTTCATTAGTACAAGTAAGTCTAAAGTCCTTAATATAAGGGTTTGAGGCTTCATATCTTCAAAATCACACTATAATTCAGGTAAGCTAAGATGAAGTCTTCATTGGTATAGAAAGACTACACACAAGACTCAAATCTCAAACTAGCCTAACATTTACAACCTTAATGCTTTTGGAATGAATTTCCAATATACAAAATGAAACCAACATTTTCCTCATAAGTATGGAGTGTTTTGATTAATGGTGATAGCGCTGCGCGTGCAGTCAGGATTGTGACTCTGTAGGTTTCCAATAAAAGGTATACATCAAAACCTGATTTGGTTTACCCGGACTATACCCCTATGTATTCTACTAAAGACAGGAGGAAGGGAAATTTAGTATTCTGATTGAAGCTGTGTAACATGACATAAAACTAATGATCTCAAACAAATGGCACTACATGTAGCTGAATGGCAAAAACTGTGCAGCCACCCAAGTAGTTATAAGGATCTGTTGAGTCAAATTATTAGAACTCTTTGCTTTTAATGTGTTTTAATTCATTGAAATGTGCTTTTTTGTCAAGGTATCTGAAACACATTCATTTTATCCAAATTTCTATTATTGCTTTCCCTTGGTGTGTTCTTGCTATTTCCATGAAGGTTTCTGAATGCAATGGCTGCATATTCCTTGGTGAGCTTGAGGAAATTTTTTCTCATGTCAATAGATCAAACTTTTTTGTTAGTATCTATTTACATATCTATCAAAATTGCCAGAGGTACCTTGTTTACGAGTGCATGGTTCAGACCTCAGAAATCAGACAGTCATGGGTTTTCTTTTTTGTTTATATTCTGGTACATACTTTTTTTCTTGATTTTCTTTGCTTAAGTTGAATCGTCTTGCTAATAAGAGTTAAAAAATGCTATCTGATACATTATAACTTAGGTAGAAGTTATAATGTAACGAGAGATATTGCTATTGTTTCAAGCCTTGCTATGATTTTTCTCAATAGTATGAATTGTAGGGGCTATGTAAATTCCTTAAAAGATTTCCAGTTTATTAACAGATCAAGCTTTGTGAATTTTTGGACGTCACAGCTATGCAGAGCCAGGTAGTGTGCAGTGGGTGTAGGAGCATTCTTCTTTATCCCAGAGGGGCTACAAATATTCGTTGTGCATTATGCAATGCAATTACTTCGGTACCACCTGCTGGTATCTCCTGTCACTATTTTCTTTGTTTTAATTGCAAATTGGAGGCATCTAGTTACATATTTATTAATTAACGCTTTCCACAAGTGCATGTTATTCACCTCAACGCTTAACGGTGGCATAGTGAAAATAAAATAAAATAAATGTGAATTTGTATCCTTAACTACAAAGAGCCTATTATTTTGACAGCCTATTTAGTTTGGCTAACATGGCCTACTGTGTATGTAGAAACAAGTTCTAGTTTATTATTATTTCCTCTGGCCAAATTTAATTGTCAAGTTCGAGGAAAAAATCATTGCACCTGCCGTTAATATCTACTCAGGGACAAACATCAATGGACACATTTTAGATTATATACTTTCTAAGCATTGAATTACTAAGTATTGGGTCTTGATATGTTATTGCAAAACTGCTGCAGGGTTGGAAATGAGCCAGCTTATATGTGGAGGTTGCCGTACATTGCTAATGTATGCACGCGGAGCTACAAGCGTGAGATGCTCCTGCTGCCAGACAGTGAACCTTGCACCAGGTACATATATATATATATATATATATATATATATATCTGAAGACTATTGTCCATAACATATGAAGATTAATCCTGTATATGTTTTGACCGGATCCCTTGAGTGGGACATTATACTATGATCTGTAAGCTCAATTTTACTGCTTCTAATTATTAGCAACTTAGTATGTGGAGTTGTGTGTCTTCTCACTCCACACATTAAACCAGCTCTGGGGAAGTGGCCACCTTTTTTTATGAGTTTTGCCAGGGCTTCTTTTGGTTAATTTCTGTCTGAATGCTATAACAAGTTCCTTTAATGGACCTTCCACCATTCCTGTTGAAAGTCCTATCACCTATGAGATAGACTCGGGTGATGTTTGGCTTCCTTCTATATCAATGGGAAAAAGTCCCATAGCAATATCATTTCAAGCCATTTAGAGGGGAAGTGATTTTGTGGAATAGCTGGTGTGGTCAGTGGTGTCCCTTTTTTTCTTTTCCTTAGTTTTCCCCAAGTACATATGGTCATCTCTGGAGCTCCCAAACAATGGTCATTTTCTGTGAAATGTGGACCTGCTGGCATGCCTGTTGAAAACCCTTCTAGAAAGAAAGAGAAATATGAACAAAAATTGGACAGCACAGAGCATAGTTCATCTGCCAAGAAAGGGGGGGATGAGAAAATGATTAAAAGATTTTTTTTTTGTTAGGTATGTAAGTGGCCCTTGGTGGGTTGAGAGTTGAACCTGGACCATCGGAATATTACCCAAGCCTCTTTTTTTTTTCTTCTTTATATATATAGGTAAATCACACATACTTTGCCCCTTAAGAGGACTTGAACCCTCAACCTCCCATATGAGGAGATGGAGGAGGTATGAACCAAGCTAGAGCTTCTTGGTTAACCAAGCCTCTTCCCAGCTCATCCAACCCAAATGGTTAAGAAAATGAGTAAAAGATAGTTTGGAACATCCAATTTTGTTGGCTTCTGCCTATTGACTGGGGGATGGGTGGCTTCTTTGTTTATCCAAAAGCATCCCATAGTAATCTTTGTGAACTATCAGAGCAGATCTATCCTATATTTTATGTACTTCAGATAAGACATGAGATTGTCTTTATTCTGGACATTGACTAGGGTTTTGTGTGCATGTGTGCCCTGGCACATCTGTAAATGGAGTATCAATTTAAACAATTAATAGAAAGAGCATGTTTTGTGTACAGGTGGTTAGACATCATAAAATTCAAAAACTTCAAGCAATCTAGTAGAGAAGTGATTTTTTGAAGTAACAGGTGTTCTTTGTCGGCCTTTTTCTTTACTTTACTTTACTTTTCTTTTCTTTTCTTTCTTCCTTCTGAGTAGGCATGGTCATTTTTGTGAACTATGCTCTATGGACCCTTGTCATGCCTGCTGAAAGCCCTTCAACAAAGGAAAAGAAAATGAGTGATTGGACAGCACAAAGCAGAGTGCACCCCCTTTTTATTGGGGTGGGTGAGGGGTTAATAAACAAAAAGGAATGAGAGAGTTTGGAGCATCCAATTTTGTTGGTTTTGGTTATATACTGGGGATGGTTCGGTGTCACAGGATAATTTTCTTTTCAAAACAATTGTGAAGGCTTTGCCTCTGCAACCTGCCCAACACACACTAAGGCAACACAGAAACACGAGTAAAGCACACCAACATATTACAGGGAAAACACTATCTGACCTTTTATTCATTCACTGAATGAATAGAAAGGAATATAAATTTGGCCACAGAGTCCATATGTGCTACACAGGACTTTGGCAATGCCAATTTATACAAGTACTTTGGTGGTTGACACCCCCAACTGCCATAGGGTTTGCTGTTCCAATCATATCACAGTGCAAGGGCCATGACAGATGTGAGCCAAAACTGTTAGGCCAGCTGTCTAGTCCACAGACATCCAACACATGGACAGCAGGTCAGCCATGCTGTCTGGTCGAGAAATGCAACACATGAACAGCAGTTACATAAGTCTTTCTAAGCCCTCTCCGCATGCAGACATGTCGGCTGCAACTGCCCATTACCGCCTTTGGACAGCACAAAGCAGAGTTCAACCCCAGTTTTATTGGGGTGGATGAGGGGTTAATAAGCAAAAAAGGAATGAGAGAGTTTGGAGCATCCAATTTTGTTGGCTTTTGGTTAAATACTGGGGATGGTTAGTGTCACGGGATAATTTTCTTTTCAAAACAGATGTTAAGCTGTGAAGTGTGAAGACATTGCCTCTGCAACCTGCCCAAAACACACTAAGGCAACACAGAAACAGAAGTGAAGCACACCAAGCATACCCATAGACTCCTAAACCAGTTAGAGGGTCTGACAGTTGGCTTCCTTCTATGTTAATGGGAGGACATTCCACAGCTTTGTCTTTTCCATGAACTATCAGAACAGATCTATTCTTCCCGTGTTTTAGAAAAACAGATTTTGATAGATATCAGAAATTCAGTTATCAAAAAATAGATATCAGAAACTCAGCAACTTAAAATAATATAGGGGGTAAGAGGTTTCTCCCCCCTGCCCCGGGGGAGGTAGCAGGTGTTGTAGGTGGCATCAGCCTGTTATTTTTTTTTGGTATTCTATTGAGTACATACATGGCACTCTGGAGCTCCCAAGAAAAAGTATCTGTGAAATTTACATGGCTAAGAATTGTGTTTTCTCCTGCAATTTACACCTGTGTGAAATGCTCTGGCATTGATGGCTGGAAATCAGTCTTGACTCTAGTGGCTAATGAAAATTATCCTTCTTCAAAACCTACATGTATAAGTTATAACCATATCATCGCATTATATAATCTTGTATCATTACGTTTCAGGGTTACATTATGTCCAATTATCACATTATTTTTTTCATCTTCAATTCTTTGAATCTCTCTAAATTGCTTTTTGTTGTGCATGCAAAGTGCCTAGCCAGCTTGCTCATGTCAACTGTGGGAATTGCCATACAACACTGATGTATCCATATGGATCTCCATCAGTCAAGTGTGCAGTTTGTCAGTACGTTACTAATGTTAATGTGAGTATACTTCAAACTGTTCAATTCCTTTATTTGAAGATATCATGTTTGTGATGTGATACTATTCTTGTATCAATTTTCTTTTATTTTTTTGTACTTTTTTTGGCGTTTACCTACTTGTTTGGGAGCTGTGACAAGTATGAAATGCAATTGAATTTACTTGAGATCTTATATGCACCAACACTAACGAATTTTTCTTGCTTATGTCAATTTAATGAATCTCAAATTTATTTGTCTTACCAAAATGCATCATCATACGGTTAAAGTCCTCAAATCTTCTATGCAAAACATCATTGCTTTTGACCTAGGATACCTTGAAGTGGAGCAGGAGCATGAGAATAACGATTCTCAATATGTCAGACAGTCCAGACTCCAGAGTGAGGCTGAGGAAAAGCTCCCCCATGTCAGGTCCCCGTCTTTGTATATAAACTTTCAAGTAAATGGGAATACATAGACTTATATTTTTCCCCAATTTTTTAAAGGCTTATGGGAATAGTAGTTATCAATATTCTTGCCTGTAAAAAGGACCACAACAAACCATTTAGCTTCTCTTTTTTTAAAAAAATCTTTTCTGTAAAATTTCCACAACAAACCATTTGGGTTTTTTTCAGCCTTAGGTTCTAGAGTTATCCAAAAGGATCGTGGTTCGAGTCTCCATCCTTGCAAATGTTCATTTTTAAATAAATTATAAGAATCCGTGGTCAAATATTTTTGACTTGGTCAAACCATGGATTGACATGGTTTTTGTTCTAATCCCTCCAAGCTATGGATTGAAGGGGAATCCTAACCCTAACCCTAACCCCTTTAGAGTCGATAATGTATCCTAGACTTTGACTTGTAGCAGTCTTTTTCTTATTCTTATTTATTTATTTTGCTAGGGATGTGGGGCAGAATTTGTTTGTCTTTGATGGTTATGAAGAATGGAAATTATTGATATGATGAGCAAACCACATTAAGGAAACTAGATCAATTCGGCTACCTAGATTTGAGACAACCAGAAATGGAAGTTGGATTTCTAAGTACATTGAATTTTTAGCCATAGACCCGCGCATTGTGCGCGACTTGCAATATATATATATATATGTATATATATCATATACAGAAAGTGGAAAATTATGAGCACTGCAAAATTAAGTTCATTACTGTTATTTTATTTTATGTGTGTAATTTTCAAATGTATATGCCTTTTTGCCTGTGTGTTTCTACATGAACAATGATATCATTGCTGTATTTATAAGAGTTGAGCAATAATAGATGATCAGATCATCGGATTAAAAAGGTCTTATATGGACAGGGACAATTACCGACTGCCATTGTTATCTAAGTTTTTTTTTTTTTTAATCAGTAATTGCTATCTAGGTTTAATTGAAGGCCTGCAACACTCGCAAAGTTGGCAAAAAAAAGGAAGAATAATTAAGATAGAAAATGTGATTTGCGTGTGTATGTGCTTTTTTTTTTTTTTTTTGTTGGGGGGGGGGGGGGGTTGTTAAGTTTGGTATTGGACAGATGTTGAACTTTATTATTAGTTAATAAAGTGGGTAAGAATCGAAAAAAATGGAAGAGGAGTTACACGAATATTAGTTTTCTCTCTAATATACTTCACTAAAAAAATTCGTGCTCTAATATTTAGTGATGAAATTATTATTACTCTCAATAAATATTAAGTGCAAGAATGAAAATGATAGTGTTAATTGCAATGTCATTATTATTAATAATAGTTAATATAACACATGAATAGAAAAGATTGTGATAGCACATAAGAGAGATTTTTTGTTTCAAGGGCAAAAGATTTACCATAATTTGCCACCCCCTAGCGAATTGCGATTTGGATTGCACAATCCAAGTTGTGGATCATTCGAGATTTAGAATGCAAGAATTGGCGTTTTGATCTTGCATGACTATTTGCGCACAACTACTCATAAATTAATTGCTACACGTTTTAAATATTATTTTTAACATATATAGCTTATGATTAGTGGTAAACTTAGCTTAAACTACTACCCCAAATAAAATTTCACTTTAGAGTTCAAATCGTGAGACTCGTGCATTCTTTAAAAAAAATAAGAATAATGATAATAATATAATTGAAGAAATATATAATAGATATTGACAAAACACAAAACCTTATGAGCATTTTTTTTTTTATTTTAGGGAAAATTACACTGACCTCACCTGAGGATTTCTGACAATTACAAGGACCTCCCTGAGCTTTCTGAAATTATACTGTCGTTCCCTACTTTTACTGACAAACTACACATATGCCTCATCCAATCCATTTTTATTCTTTAAAATAACAAAATTGCCCCTTTTAATTTTATTTTATTTTTGTATTTTTTAATTTTGACATTTTTTTAATTTTTTATTTTCAAATTAATATTGATTAAATCATTATTGATAAAAAATAAAAATATAAGTGATTTACTTTAAATTTATTTTTATATAAAATGAAAAAATTCTTTAAAAAAATGTTAGTAAAATTTAGTCAAAATTGAAGAAATGTAAAAAAAAAAATACAGGGGGTATTTTTGTCATTTGAAAAAAAAATGGACAGGAGGGGATGTATGTCATGGATTTAAATCGCGGTCAAGGGATACGACGCGGTCGCAATCTAACAGTATTGGGCATGTCAGATCATTCGTAACGGAAATCGAAAAACTGTAACTGTGAATTTTTTTTAAATATTAGCAAATCTTTTAAAAGTTACTGATACACATATCTTGACTACAATTTATCACATTATAATTTTTTTAGTACTATTTTTTCAATTTTTCAACACCTAAAAAAATATTTTTCTTATAATTAACACCTAAGAAGATATTTTATATGAATTTTTAAAACTAAACTAATAAGAAATATTATTTAATTTGAATAACATTACAACAAGTAATATAAATAATAATAAAAAATGATTATAAGAATGAAAATTAATTTAGTGTGATTAGTTATGGAATAAAAAATTTTAAAAATTTTGAGGCCAAGAGGCCTTTTTGAGGTTGTATAGGCCGGATTGTTTTGGTAACCCATTTCAATTTTTTTTGGATTATTTTGTTAAGTATCTCTCTTGTATATAAATCTTATAAAAATATAAATCATAATAATTTAGAAAAAAATTAAAATTTGACAAAAAAAAGCTCTCAAAACAGTCCTGTAACGGTTGTAACGGTCCATATTGGCAGGCCATTACAGTCATAACAACTGATATGCGATGGTATCTACCGACACAACTGTGAATTTTGGTCACGCCAATATATCGGCTTGTAACAATATCAAAGAGTCAAAAAATAGGTATGTAACGGCTATTATTTAAAACCATGATGTATGTATAGTTTGTCAGTAAAAAAAGGGACGGACAGTATAATTTTAGAAATATCTCGAAAAGTCTTTGTAATTGTCGGAAATCTCATGGGAGGTTAATGTAATTTATCCTACATTTTATTGTAAGTTAAAATTTTGTCACTATATGTGTGTGTGTGTGTGTGTGTGTATATATATATATATATATATGTATATTATCACAAATATAATCTAAAAGTGTTCCACGTTCTAAATAAATGTATTTTGTTCCGACAAAGTAATCCAAAAAAGCCTACACTTAACACACCGCATTCCATAACAATTGTGATCTATGCTCCCATACCCGGCCCACATATCATAGCGATCTGTATTCCAGGTAACATTGGATAAAAGTGAAATAGAAAATTAGGTAATACTTTGTACATATGATATTTTGGTATAATGATGATGTTTAGAATGGAGTGAATCATAAATTTGTTAAAAAAAAAAATTGAACAGAGTAAAGGCACCATCCTTGTTATTAGTTGTTATCAAGGACAAGCAGGAAAAAGGACACAATATATACCACGACCACTTCAAGACTGTGTGACTCCCCCCCCCCCCCGCCCCCCGCGGTTGTTGAGACATTGTTTCACATACCCCTATAGTTTTAAAGAGATTGTAGTTTTCTATAGCATTTTGTACACTCAAGAGGATAGTTGAGGAACAGGATTCTTGGAGATTAACTGTTTCGAGAAGGGCATCTTTCAAGCAATATCCTTTCTATAGGGAGTTGAGGAGAAGAAGAATGGATTTCTGGATAGAGTGATTTGACACAAAATCCCCAAGTAGATGGTCGTCTTTTTTTTTTGGATGGAGGGTAGCTTTTGGTAGGATATTTGAAAATTGTTAAGTGGTATTGCATGTGCAAAACGGACACGGAGAGCATGGGACACCCTTTGTTGCATTGTTTGGTGGCGAGGGAGTTGTGGGTTTTTTTTTTAGCACTATTTGGAGTCCATTGGGTGATCTATAGTAGTTATAATCTGATGCGTTTACTTGACGTTATATAAACTTGTTTTCAACTTTAGGGTTATTATGTGAAAATTATCATTTTCTGATGCTATATACCGTATTAATTTCTGCATATATACACTATATAGACAATGAGTGTAATATAGTGTATGTTTGTGTAACAGTACGATATATGACACTACTGCTCACCGTGAATTGGCAAAAAAATAATTTACTCAACTTATTAAAACAAACAATATAGGCATTCTAAGAATGATAAAATAACATAAAAGCCAAATATGGAAAGGACATATTGAATTTAAATAGTTGTCCATGGGAGGTTATTGTGCAAGCTTTCTACCTTACCACTACTTAGGGTATATAATAAAAATATGATAAATATGATATTATTGTAATTATTAATAACATGGAAGTTTTGGAGGGCATGAATTGGAAAATATAAATTGTAACAAGGAGAATGATGAGGCAGGTGCTCCTGTTTTTATAACTGGATAAAATTACTTCCTTTCTTAAGACATTTTGAGTGATCTGATATCATTTTTTCAATCAGTTCCTAGGATCAAACAATTTTGAAATTCCCCATAAAATGAACGGTTTATATATATATATATATATATATATATATATATAACAAAATTAGGGTACAGCTATCCCCACTCCATATTATACACTTAGCGTCAAAATATTATTTTTTTAAGAGTCAAAATCATTCTTTATGGAGTGCCAGTGTGAAGAAGAGGAGTGGGAATAGCTGATTCCAAAAATTAAATGCTTAAATCTCTGTAGGTCAAATGTGATGATGGATTACACAATGGGGGTGGCTCTCCTTATGTTCATAGATGCAACTACTTATATGAATGCGAGATTCAATATCAAGGCTTTGGTACAAGTATGGAAGACTTTACCAACTAAGCTAGTTAGCACCATCACATCTCCCTAATCTATCTTTCTTTTGCATCTATTGTATTTTTATTTGTCGCCTTTAGTGATGGAGACGGCATTCGTGAAAACTTGTGGAAAGTGGATTTATTGGAAATGATTTCCTCACCACATGATGGGAGTTTTTTTAATCCTCAAACACTAATTAAATGGGCCGAAGACCCTTCTGTAATTTTGATAGTTTGTGTGGTATTATTTTATTTTAGTTTTCTAAAACTATTAAGTTATTTTCGACATACCCTCCACCTAGTAGGTTACTGTGTAGTCATCTGAAGGTTATTTGTTTTGCATCACTTAGTTACTATAAGACCTTGGTGGAATGGTAAGGTTGCCCATTATGACCTGGAGGTCACAGGTTCGAGCTACGGAAACAACTTTTCTGCTTGCAGGGGTAAGGCTGCATATATCAAACTGTCCTTCCCTAGACCCTGCAGTAGCAGGAGCCTCGTGCACTAGTCTAGGCCACTTAGTTACTAGAAGAATGTGATTGGTTGTGAGCTGTACTGCATCTACATGAATTTTAATACTGAGCTGGACAATGTTGCCTGGTATTTATAAATTATGTGGTAACAAATCAAATTATATCATTGATAAGGCCCTTAGTGTAAGCACGTATGCCTTAAGATAATTAACATATGGACTTTGTCTCATGGCACCTAAGAGAGCTAGTTTCTCTCACATGCAGTTCTCACCTCTCCCCTTGTCTCGCATCCTGATGATATTTTCGACAACAAAAACTGACTCCATAATTCCTCCCATCTTAAGAAGCCGTTAGATGTTTGATTAATTGAAATCAAATCAATGATTCTAAAAATATTAATAACAGTGTTGCAACTTTATAGGCAGTGAGGAAAATATTAGTGTTGCAACTTTTTAGGCAAATGATCCATTAGATTGTATTCGTTGCCATTTCTCTCTGTAATAAGGGTTTAGTTTTGTGATCCATTGGCATTGTATTGTCTTTGATTTTATCCCAACACCGTGACTCTTTGTGGCCTATGCATGCTTGGAGATGAAAGTGCCAAACATCTCTGTTTTCAGTGCAACTATGCAGGGTGGATTTGGGCTCAGCTCTGTTATAAATGTGGATATGATCAGCCCACTCGTGTTGATAAAATGATTTGAACCATTTATTGGAAAAATGGGTATTTCCCTCCTCTTTATCCAATGCAGAATCGACAACCTGTGTATTATGTATGAAGTATAAGTAAAATAGATCATTAGACTAGATACAAGTTTGAGTGGAACAAATAGTTCTATAACATTCTAAAGACAACGTAAAATTCTAAGAAGCATTTTTGCGTGAATTTCTTATTAGCCCCTACCTTTTATATCATGGGTTCCTTCAAGTAGAAGTAGAACACAACTACTTAAGATGTTTTTGGCTTGGTAGTACTAAAGATGCTAAGTGGATATAGGGGCACAAGCATCTCACTAGTCCATACTAGTGATAATGTCCTGGTATCAAGATGTTGCTCATGGCATCTTCTTGTTATTTGATCCAGCAAAGGCCTGAAGAAGATTTTCAGTTCTTAGAATCACCTCCTTGAAATTGCAACTTTAACCAAAATAATGCATCATTGTATGGTGGTGATCAATTAGAATGTATTTCAAGATTTCTCTCTCATAAGAGAAAAGGCTTCCTAGCCTACTTTTGAGAGTCATAGTTGTTTAGAGCTTGATATACATTGTTACCCCATTCTCTAAAACTTTAAGCTTTGGAACAATTGGTTACTTAATATGATATTAGAGCCTTGATTACGGGAGGTCTTAGGTTCAAGTCTCCTCATTTACATTTATTCTCCATTTTCTTTTGCACTATTTTGTTTGCATTTTTTAGTGGTTTCTTTACCTCTTCACATGCAAGTCTAGGATCGCAAGTGAAGGGGAGTGTTGAGAGCTTGATATACATTGTTGGCTCATTCTTTAGCAGCTTAAGCTTTTGGAGGAATTAGTTACTTAACAACAATTGGTTACTATATAGTATATGTTATGAGTGCTTGCATGTAATTTTGTAAATCCCAAGAAACTTGGAACAAAATTATGGAATAGGATGGAAAATTGAACATTTGAGATAGTTTGTTGGATGGACATTTATGGTGAATCAAATTAAGGGCTATTACTCAAATTTTAAACACATGCAAAATAAACTTTGGGTTATTCTGGATAATACAAGAATGGCAGCATAATATTATTTCATTTTATTACCTGCCTTGTTACTCCTAAATTCTTTTTTTGGTTTTCTTTGAACCATGCTTGGTAATTCTGGTGATTTTTGAAATTATATAGGTATTTTACTGTGGATTATTCTGAATTCTCAAATTTCTTGCTTTGGTAGGAATATTTTTAAAAGCTACTTTTTTAAAAAGCAAAAAAAAATCTTCGACTCACATTAAATGAAGTTTGATACATTTGTTACTATTTGAGGGAAACAAATAAATTCTTGAGTACTTTAAATGACAGTGTGGAGTTGTAAAACCTAGTTTTGCCTTCTTTTTTTAATGGCGTGTTGCCTTAATTTGATCAACTATTTAAGTCCCTTTTTGAATTGTAGGGCCCATTTCCAATAAGAATTACAGAAATGTTAACATATGTTTGACCTACCATTGTTAAACATATGTGAAGATATATGATTAATTAATTGGAGATTACAAAGATCAAATATGCTGTGCTGATAGGAGCACTGTTTTCAGTTAAAGAGCTGAGATATTTCTCTATTGTTTGAATTACTTCCTTTATTAAACTTGAAACTTCAACTCCTACATCAAATGTCTCTGAAGGTTCAAGGTGGCAGTCATCAATTATAATGTCTTCCTCAGTGTACCTGTTTTTATTAGACACAAGTTCTTTTATCTAGTTTCTGAGTTTTCAATGTGTTTGTGCCTCCACGGGAAAGAGATAGTAGAATATTTGAGGGAAAGGAAATGCGCCTTTATAGATTTAAGATAGTGTATTGAATATGTTATACTTTGGGTTTTGGAATTAAACACTGTTATTTTTTTGTAAAGTTTTTGGGCAACTGAAGACTAGTTTTATGAGTCGATCTTCTTTTGTATACGCCGTGTGTACATGGGAGCACCCCCTTTGGTGCCTTTTATGAAAGGGGAAAAAAAAGTGATTGTGCCCCCATGAAATTCATCCACAATTTCTGTGAATTTTTTGGTGGCAACATTGTGTTGGTCGGAGAAAACACTACATATTAAAAGACATGGTGCCAAAACAGCGCCAGCCAAATGTGTTAGATTGATGTTTTGGTAGGGTGAATGTAGCAATTGAAGGCTGTCAGATCATTTAATTGTTTTTTTCTTGAATATTTGCTGATAATTCTTGAATTATTCTGAGTAATTCTAGAATCGTAACTCATGCTTTTCCTTTTTTGGTCAGGCCCTTATGAACTTACGGGGATAAAATTAGAGAAGGTTATTTAGATTTGGATGTGTAACAAGTATCAATAACTACACTAGTGAGGTATACTAACAAGGTCCAAATTGGGGTAACAATGGGATAAGTGAAAAGCAAAAATTGATATGAGTCAAGGCATTTGGAAAGGACATGGTAACATGGGGTGCAACTAATTGTCTTGGAGTGGATTGCCATAATAGGATTCATGTAGGCAACCCAAGATAGTTGGGATAGGGTTTGTTGAGTTGAAATCTTGTTGGCAGGTGATTCAAGGTTTTGGTGGTTAGTGGTCAACGAGGTTAGCAGATGAAGGCAGTGTTCTGGATTTTGGGGAGATGAAAAACTCAAACCCTTGGGTGTGACAACCATTAGACCTGAGTAATTTGAATTACTTTGGTTCTTTCTTTGATTGGCTTCTTTGCTCCTAATGAAATAGATAGTTCCCAGGTCCTATATATTGATGGTATCATTATTTTTTCCTTTTCCAACTATGGTGAGAGCTGTTCAATTATGTTTGTTCCATTCTCTCTAACATGCTTTTGCTTGCAGATGGGTAATGTTAGGGTCCCCCTTCCTGTGCACAGACTTACTGGGACTGCCACATCTGCATCAATGCCCTCCACTTCGACAGTGAGTTCTTGATTTGTGCTGTAGTTTGCCCAGCGAGAAATTATATGCAGTTGTGATATAGTTGACCTATTATTAATATTTTGGAATACTCTCGTACTGCTGCAGGCAATGCCCCATTCTCAGAACCAAACTGTTGTCGTCGAAAATCCTATGTCTGTTGATGAAAGTGGAAAATTGGTAACTCTTTTTCTTTTTCCTGAGTTGCTTTTCCCCAACAGTTTATTTTTTTGGTGTTGGAGAAATGATTTTCATATGTTTTTGAACTTGTATAGGTAAGCAACGTTGTTGTTGGCGTCACCACAGAAAAAAAGTGAAATGAAATCTTGATTCGTCTGCTGGAGTATTCCGTAGTTCCATTGTTGTTTGTCATCTGTTATGAGGACGGATATGGAGATGTGTATATTATAATTGAAATGACTATTATTGACATCACAACTTGTGAGGTTTTGGGGAAATCTGTGTGATGTCATTGAGAGGAAAGCGAGTGGGCAGCAGTGTTGCTTCTTGTCATTTGTGTGTTTACCAATTATTGACATCATTACTGTTTATTTATTTCAGCAGCTGGGTAGATATGCTCGTAAAAAATTTATGACAAAGTATACAATAATCGAAAAAGAAACCATTTCTTCTGTCCTAAGTATATTTTGATTTATTATGGTTGTATCATCTTGTATGATATTATAATCTATACCACAGTACTAGGCCAGCTTCAGTGCTGCATTTCTGGAAGAAGAAAAAAAGAATGTAGGTTCAACACGAAGCATGCTTCCTTTTGGAGTGTTGTAGACTTTTTGGTTGTGCACCACCATTTTATATTTGGTCCCCTTTGTTTTGAACGCTGAATTTGGGAGTTGTGTACTGTAAGAACCGGTACCAATCAATGGATGTTTTTTGTTGGGAGAGTTTTCAGAAGCAAGTAGAGGCAGGCATTTGTGGTTCATGAAAAATAAAATTGTTAGATTTTCGTGATTAGAAATTGAATTTTCCATTGCTTCTCTCATGTCTTGGATGCGTATTGAATATATTATATTCAACTTTTATCATAGAATACGATTAACTGAGGATGATCAAATAGGTATGGCAATATCGTAATATTTTATTACTTTCATTATATTCTATTATTTTATGTGAATTCATTTCAAAAAATGAAAAGTGTAGATTAGAGTATGTCTTAAGCATGACTATTTGATTTAAAGTGATGAGTTTATTAATACAGATAACGAGGCAATAATTAAAATTTTAGTAGGAGAAATTAGAAATAAAATGATATTTTCAATAGGTTTTTAAAATGATTCTCGAGTTAAAACATAATTAATTAGATTAATCATTGTTGTAAGATTAAGTATAATTAGAGCTTATTTAACTAACTTAATATCTAAATTAATTATATTTTATTAGTAATCTTAATATATGATTAGTGAAGTTAATCTTAATTGGGTTAATTAAGGTGTTTAAGTAAGATAGACTTGGACTAATATTAAGTTATAATCTAAATCTTTTAATTATCCTAATTAATTTTAATTAGACAAAAGTAAGAAAGACAATTGTTCAAACGGATAAGGAACCCACAATTTGGAATATCTAGCTCATCATTGATTATTCTTGAGGAGTTTGTGTAGAGATTTGTCTATATATATATAAGGATAAATCACATTGACCTCTCATGAGGTTTTTGACAATTACATTGACCATATTCGAGGTTTTTGAAATTATACTAACATCCTCTATTTTATCTAACAATATATAGATATCCCTTTTTGTCAATTTTTTTTTTTAAATTGATAAAATTATCCCTTTTATTATTTATTTTTGCATTGTTGTCAATTTGACAATATACAAATATCATTGTTGACAATTTTGCCATAACTTGGCACTTTGTTATCCGCTTTACGCGAATTTTATATATATATATATATATATATATATATATATATATATTTCATGTATTTTTTGAGAAGTAGCGATCCAAAACTAGAGGTAGTTTTCGATGCCTATTTTGAGAAAAAGGCCACTATATGCCTCAATTTTTCATTTTTGAGGCAAATATTATTGTTTTGATTGCGGATTCAAACACTTATAACTTGGCGCTTTGTTATCCGATATACGTGAATTATTCGTGCATTTCATGTATTTCTTTGAGATCTAACTATTTGAATGGCCAAAGGCAATTTGCGACAAATGGTTTGAGAAAAAAAGGCCATTATAAGCCTCATTTTTTTTTATTTTTGAGGCATATTTCGTTGTTTTGGCTGCAGATTTAAAATGTCATAACTTGGCGCTCTATTATCCGCTTTTCGCAAATTATATATACATTTCATGTATTTTTTGAGATCTAGCGATGCAAAATAACCAAAGGCGATTTTCGATACATGTCTTAAGAAAAAAGGCCATTATAAGCCTCAATTTTTTATTTTTGATGCAAATTTTGTTGTTTTGGTTGTGGATTCAAATTGTTAGAAGTTGGCACTCTGTTATCCATTTTTTACGAATTATATATACATTTCATATATTTATTTTAGATCTAGCCATTTGAAACTGCCAAAGGCGATTTTTGATGCTTGTTTTGAGAAAAAAAAAAAAAAGGCCATTATAAGTCTCTATTTTTCATTTTTGTGACAAATTTTGTTGTTTTGGCTACGAATTTAAACAATTATAACTTGGCGCTCTGTTATCCGATTTACGCGAATCATACGTGCATTTCATGTATTTTTTCGAGATCTAGCCATCTAAATGGTCGGAGGCAGTTTGCGACAAATGGCTTGAGAAAAAAGACCCTTATAAGCCTTTTTTTAAAAAAAAAATTGAGGCAAATTTTTTTGTTTTTGCTGCAGATTCAAACTGCCATAACTTGGAATTTTTTTACCTTTTTTAAGGTTATTTTTAAACTTTTTTTTATCAGAATAGGGTAGTTTTGAAGTTATTTATGGAAGTAGGGTAGTTTTAGAAAACATCTTTCTAAAAGACGTTTTCAGTGGATTCTCTTTTAACAAAAAAGATGTCGTTCTGGCTTTCTAAAACAGGTAAAAACATTTGTTGGTGGATTATCTCTTTCTCTCTTTCATCTCATCTCTGACTTTCTCTCTATTGCGCCTCTCACGTTCGTCTCTTCTCTTGGTCTCTCTGTTTCACCTCAAGCACACGATTTTCTTCGTCTCTCCGTCTTCTTCTCAACTGCAACTCTCCATTCTCATCTCAAATTTCAGATTTTCTCTCTGTTACTCATTTTCTCTCAGCACTCGTCACTCTCGTCACCCTCAAGCACATGACCCTCAGGCGCACAAAGTGAAGTAGGTGACTCTCGTCACTCTCAAGGTAACGCATTATCTTAGTTAAAGTCTTGATATCTGAAATTAGGGTTTTTTTCTCACAAAAAGATTAGGATTTTCTGTCACATAAAAATTAGGGCTTTCTGAATATTTTTGATTTTCTGTCATTTCTTAGTTAAAGTCTTGATATATGAAATTATGGCTTTTTTCTCACAAAAAAAATTAGGATTTTCTGTCACATAAAAATTAGGGCTTTCCGAATATTTTTGATTTTCTGTCATTTAGATTTTTGAGTATTTAGATGATCAATTTATATTGTTGACCCACTATTGATGCAAGAAGAGTTGGAATCCAGTTAAAGGAAGCAATTGTCAATGATCTGTCAATACCCTCTCTATCTCACTCAAATGATATGATATATGATGTAGACATAGTCACGATCTTATTAGAGTAGTTCATGTTTCGAGGGCAGAGTTAATAAATCAGAGAGAATGAAAGAGAACCAAAACAAAATATTCAACTTACTGAGAGTCTAAATAAGCTGTATAATGTACTTCCTTGCTAACCTTTGCTGTGGACTTCTCTGCCTCTGCTTCATCTTCTTGAGAGTGTTTAGTTTTTTCTTCACCAGTTGATTCTGTTGAGTGGTCTGTAATGGTGTGTTCTTCGCGTTTTATCTGTTTTTCAGTTAAAATAGATAGGAAGCATGTGTGCATGTTTGTCAATGATTATTCATTAAACTCCAAAAATTTATCGCATACAAGTATTGATTTTCCATTCTTTGAGATCTAAGAATTTGGGAAACATGATGACAGTCACCTAATGCAGGAGTTGATTACAGAAAAATATTCCTCTAGTAATTTATTTGACGTTGTTGATGCTTGATAATATTGACTGCTAAAGAGATGACTGTTTGCAGTCTTGTATTTGAAAGTAAATCATTTTCGGTGGACTCTTTCTAATCTTTTGTGGCCATTTCTGCTGAAGTGCTCTGATGAAGCAGAGGGCCTTCTTGCAAAAATGATATTTCTTGCAGAATTTTTGCTTTCATTGCCTAAGGAAATTTTTTCTACCCATGAAAAATATTAGGATGGAGAAACCAACTTTTAACTGTTTAAAAATTGAATAATTTATGAGCAACAAACTATTAATTTCTATTTTCCCCATGTCATGTAATTAAATAGCATCTAATCCCTTTCAATTTTGATGCTATTTAATTATCATAGCATTAACTATGATCTAACACTCTCTAAATTTTGATGCCTTGTATTTATTTTTTGAAGGTTAGAAATGGCTGGAATATCAATACCTGTACTATGTTATTGGGGAGGAAATATTTGTTATGGGGAACAAGGTAGTATATGGTATGATATGAATGCTCGATGAAGCATTGGGTTTAGGAGGGGAACAACTTATACTGAACTTTTGGCAAAGATGTATGCTATCATGAAGGTGGATATGATAGAATTCTCCTTAAAGATGATCTGTCGATTTCCAATCAACCACAACAATTACATACCATTAGAAGTAGTTGATGATGAGATTGTGCAAACAATGATTGAAGTTGTTATAGAAAATTAGGCCTTATATGGCATCGACTTGTATGTGGAGAAAGAAAATGTGCATCATCCTTGTGCGGTCTCTCAACCGCTAGAGATGGGATCTGGTTTTTATACTTGATTGCTCACACAAGATAATGACGGCCCAATTGCCAACTCTATCCCCATGGCACATCAAACTGCCAGTCCTGTGTTGATAAATGATACATGTCATACAGAAAATGTGTCGTTTCTTATTGAGCATCTTGTTCAGGTTGAAAGTGAGAACATTTGCAACCATGACATAAATTTAAATGATTGTGCTGCCATCTCGGATGAAGACAATGATGTGGTACAATTGGATGATAATGATGACATGAATGAACCCAATGAGCATAGCATTCCTTTGTATGAGGCTGATTCTCCATTTTTTTTAAATGTGGATTTGGAGATGATGTTGGTAGTAGTGGTTCAACCCTACCACACCATACTTAGATTTGGGATCCATTGTGCAATGAGTTGGCTAAAGGCATTGTTTTCAACGATAAAGAAAAATAACAACATGTTGTCAAAGAATTTTCAATAAGATCCCACCATGAGTACGAGGTGCTTGAAAGTAATAATGAAATATGGGTTGTGAAGTGTAAACTACATGAAAAGTGTGGGTGCAAATGGAGGCTACGTGCTAGTAAAAGAAAAAAGACTGAAAGATTTGAAATCACGAAATATGAGGGCCCACACACTTGTTTACACCCGCGGATGAACTTGGATCATATGCAATTAGATTCCAACTTAATTGCAA
Source organism: Nyssa sinensis (assembly GCA_008638375.1). Taxonomy (NCBI): domain Eukaryota; kingdom Viridiplantae; phylum Streptophyta; class Magnoliopsida; order Cornales; family Nyssaceae; genus Nyssa; species Nyssa sinensis. The sequence goes on along the minus strand of CM018033.1, from coordinate 13,946,857 downwards.
GTGAGATACAAGGTGTAGTGAGGGTTGATCCTGCAATCAAGATAGATTCAATTGTGGAGCAAATCCAAGAAAAATACAATTACAATATCTCCTACAGGAAAACTTGGATTGCAAAGGAGAAAGCAATTGCTATGATATTTGGAGATTGGGAGATCTCGTATAGGTTGTTGCCTAAATTTATGGGAGCCCTTGTTAAATATAATCCAGGCACAATTGTGAAATGGTTGCATTGTAATATTGACAACCGAGATGTGGTACAATTTGGTCGAATTTTTTGGTCACTTAGTGCATCAATTCAGGGATTTGTGCATTGTCGGCCACTTATCAGTATTGACGCCACACATTTGTATGGGAAATACAAGGGAAAGTTGTTAATTGCAATGGCTATTGCTGGTAATAATCAACTTTTTTCCCTTGCATTTGCAATTGTTGAAGAGGAGAGTTACAACAGTTGGTTATGGTTCCTTAGTTTACTAAGGTTGCATGTTGTGGGAATAAGGCAAGGGATTTGTTTGATATTTGATCGACATAAGGGTATAATTGCTGCAATTAATAATGTCAATTCTGGATGGTAGGAGCCTAACGCATATCACAGGTTTTGCTTACGACACATGCGTAGCAATTTCAATAGCAAATTCAAGGATGCCCATCTGAAGTCACTTGTTTGGGCTGTTGGGAGTGCACATCAAATACGTAAATTCAATTCCATTACGTAGGAAATTAAAATCATAAATCCTAAGGTATGGGAGTGGTTGAATAACATACCTGCAGCACAATGGACAATTGCATATGATGGTGGTCGATACTATGGACATTTGATTACCAACATCTATGAGGTTTTTAATGGTGTGTTGAAAGGTGCACGAAATTTGCCAATATTTGCGTGTGTACAACTTATTTTTTATCATCTTGTCAAATATTTTTGTGGTAGGCGAGCTTTTGGGCAGCAAGCTTTATACGATGGTTGCACATATACGCCTTTTGCTGTTACAAAGATTTTGTGTTACGAATCTAAGTTAGGTGGACATCCCATCATTGAGTTCAACAGAAACTCCGATGAGGCTGCAGTGATGATGACGAGGGGTAACTCACACGCAGTATTAACACGTGATGGTGTATGTTCATGTGGGAAATGGGTCATCTACAAAATTCCATGTTCTCACGCCTTAACGGTGTTTGCACAAGCTTCTATTGATGGATGGAGTTGCATAGATGAAGGTTACAAGTTGTCAAAAAATAGTGGCTATATACGCATCTGAATTCCACCCTCTTCACCATCCAGATTATTGGGATGAGCCCACTGGTCCATCTTTGTGCCCCAATCCTACTTTGAAAAGAATCAAGGGTCGTCCGCAATCGACACTGCATTCGAAATGAAATGGATACGTGGGAAGGTCGTATGCCAAAACAATGTGGGTATTGTAAGGTTAAGGGGGCATGATAAAAGAACTTTTCCAGTAAGAAATTAGCAACCCACGGGGAATTAACTCAGCTACTCAAGTAGATGTTGAGCAAATTTTTTGTCTTTGTTATCTTTTTTTTTTTTAATGATATGGCAGAAATTATGTATGTTTTTGTACTAGTTATGGGAATTTCTTATCATTTGAATTATTTCATTTCATCATTTCATCATCTCTTGTACTAGCTTTCTTTTTATATATTATGAACTTTGAAAGCTTTTAAAATGAGAAAGTTATATTGATTTTGCTTCAAGTGTGTAAAAATCTGACCTATGGGTAGTTTTTTTTTTTTTTTTTTATCATAACTTGAGTTTTACATGGACTTTTTGAGTTATTCAAAATGGTGTAGAAACTAGACTCAATAAGGAAGATTTTGGCACAGATTTTATTACATTTGGATCTGTAGATTGAGAAAAACATCAATTTGAATCAAAGGGTTAGGCGCAGCCTTTTTTCTGAAGTTAAATTTTGCTCTAGGTGAACAGTAACTTTCAATGTTATTGTTCACTTTTAGCTACCAGTTTCTGTTTTACTGTTCAGGTGAGAGAAATCTAACATTTTTGGGAATTTGATCATTTCCAATCAGGCTCTTGAAGGCTACACTTTATTTTATTTTTTCTAGGTTTTGTGGAAATTGTTTCTTTTAATCCAAATCTATAATTTGTGTTGTGAGAGAAAAGTGTTGGATATCAATTTTCGGCTTTGACAGGTTAATTTGGACTTCAGTTCTGAAGCTGACATGATCAGGAAATTTCGTGCTGGTCTTGCTTTGCAGCCTGTAAGAAACCTTGGTCATTTATGTTCTTACTAGAAATTTTTGTCAGCTGCAAGTTATGGACAATAATCTTAATTCTAATAAACTATGGCTACTCTTTTGGTTGCAGTTGGCCCATCTAGCCAAAGCTTGCACACAAGAAAATCTTCAACTGAGGCCAAGCATGAGGTCAATTGTGGTTGCACTAATGACCCTTTCTTCCTCGACCGATGAATGGGATGTTGGCTCCTCCTACAAAAACTAGGATCTAGTCAATCTAATGTCAGGAAGGTAGCATGTGCTGCGTCGTGCTCGTTGGCAGCGCCTTGACATGATTGTCAAAGACATCTCTTTTCTTTTCTTTTCTTTTTTTTTTTTTTTAATTTTATTTTATTGCCGGCGCTACCTTATTTGTCTCAATAGTTCTGATTTGGCTTGGGTACTCTGAAATGTAAAAATATATTTCTACTATTTGATTCTGAATTTGTTTACTTAATGAAATTGAAGAGTTTAAGAGATCAATCTTGTTCACTGCTTGTCTATGTGGGGCATTTGAAGCTTGCCATACAAATCATTGAGGCATGCAATTCTCATCAAGTTAGATGTGATGATTTGACATGAAGTTGCATAGAGTTTGAGTCCCTCTGATTGAAAAATATTGAAGATATTGCTAATGCAATGAAACCTTTCCTGAAACCTTGTGAAAAGGTTGAACATAAACTTACTATCTTTCATGAAGCTTTTAATAGGCTTTGGAATTGAGGAAGGAATCTGATGGTGTGAACATGCAGTATATAGATAACTTAGTTCTAGGTGTTTATTGCTACTGAACTGCTGTTAACATCAGAAAATTCTCATTCTTTGGTACTAAGAAAATTAGGTGTTTATAAGTCATTTGAGGCCACAAAAAGGAATACAAGAAATTAGGCTGCAACTATATGCTTGAACAAAGATTGAGAATTCAAAAGCAAATTTGCTTACCTATTGAGCAAAGATACTCAAGAAATTTGCTTGCCTAAAAAAAAAAAAAAAATGAATAAAAGCGTTTTTTCACAAAACGCTTTTAAGTGAGACTTAAAAAAAATATTTGAATAAAAAAAGACTGCTTTCATGTGAATATGAGAAAAATTTTATTTTTAAATTTATTTTAAAAAGTGTCTTTTGGAAAGACGCTTTTTAAGTTTGGAAAACGTCTTTCCAAAAGAAGCTTTTAAAACAACCCTACTTTGGTAAATAAGTTCAAACTAACCCTATTTTGGAAAATAACTTTTTTTTTTACCCTATTTGCGGATTTAACTCCATAACTTGGCACTCTGTTATCTGCTTTTTTCGAGGCTTCTGAAATTATATTGACCTCCATTACTTTATCTGACAATATATAGATACCGCCTCTTGTCAATTATTTTTTCTTTAAAATGATAAAACTACCCCTTTTATTATTTATTTTTGCATTTTTTCAATTTGACACTTTTTACAAATTTTTTTAATTTTTTTTATTATTTTATATAAAAGTAAATTTTAGGTAAATAAATTATTTTTATTTTATATAAAAAAATTTAAGGTTTTATCAATAGTTATTTAGAAAATGAAAAAAAAATTGTTCAAAATTTTAAAAATTGAAGAAAAAAAAAGGAAAGTGGCAATTTTGTCATTTTGAAGAAAAAGATTGACTGAATGAAGGTATTTGTATATTGTCACATAAAGTAGGAGGGATTAATGTAATTTCAAAAACTTCAGGAGACGTTAATGTAATTGTTAGAAATCTCAGGAGAGCTCAATGTAATTTACCCATATGTGTGTGTGTGTGTGTGTGTGTGTGTGTATACATACATAAAATGGACAAAAATCATATTAGTAAAAGAGAAAAAATATAAAGCTAATAAGGGCAAGACACTTCAAATATATAGAAATTCAAAAAATAACACCTAGCCCACATATAGATACATGTTTGTATCTATTATGTCTTACAAAATAAAGTGTAGAGACAAGTAAGAAACTCTCTAAATTGTGCTAGATAGAATAATAAAATAAGGAAGAAAGTAGAGAAAATAAGAGAACAAGAAGGAGAAAAAAAGAAAGTCAAGAAGAACCAACCTAAAGGTTGAATTCTTGAATGATTAAGATATGGATTTTGGATTCTAATCTTTTCTTCTTTTATTTAATCGGAAAATAAATATTTAAGAATGACTAAGAAGTCAAATTCAATTAAGAATTGAATGAAATTCTAAACTACTCTTGAAGTCCTAACAATATTTGCATGAAATAGTAATTACATGGATACAAGAATAATATATATATATATATATATATATATATATATATGATGTAAAATGATGCATCATGATTAATTAATGTTAATTAAACTAATTGGTTAATGATTAACGGTGTTAAAACAACCCTAACACTACATAAATTTTAGCATGATTAGATTATAAAAAGAAAACTCTAAATGTGATAAATGGTAACCAAAAATGCTGCTGAAAATTAAAGAAAAAATACCTTAATTAAAGTTAAATGATAATTCAAGATGCTAGATACAAGTGTTGAAACAACCAACACTTGGAAGTTAAAAATGAAGCTTATAAACAGAATAAATGGGGATGGTGTAGTTGTTGTCCCAATTGTTTAAAAACCTTATATTTAATGTAAATGAATTCTAATGAGAGCCAAAGGAGGCTCCAATGAAATTAGAATACAAGGGACTTTATCAGAATCTGAGATTGTATTGTTTGAACTATAATGGTACAAACATAATTAAATAATATTACATTGCACTTAAATATGGTTATAATATGAAATATATGTATCTAGGGTTTCTTAGGAGAGAAAGAGATCAAGGTGTGCTTTAAAAGCACAAGGTGAGTAATTTGTTTCCCTAAAATGGTGAACTAAATGCAATCTTGTGAAACATACTATTTTGTGTTTTAACAAGCAAAGCATTATATTATATTTTCAAATAATAAAATTGAAGTACATTTTACAAGTATGTTTGATAAATAGATTTGCAAATCTATAGATAATCACATGATTTAGAATGTGTTTCTATAAATGTCATTACACGGACCCTTTTGTTTTGTCCTTACTAGGGGATCAAGAGTCAGTAGGCCACTAAGCAGGTAAGAGATCTCTTCAATGTCACTATAAGTGACTGTCATTATATATGACATTTTGTTCAGATTCCGAGTCGACGTGGATTTTTCCGTTTCGACTGTTGTAATAGGCATGCTAAATGATATTTGATATGTATTATGAGCTTTATTGAGCTATTTATTGCTATTCAAATGTTTAAATAACAATTCTGTTTTTAAAAATACATTTGAAATATTTCAGTAATACTTGATATTCATGATTTTATTTAAAGTTACTTTTACTATAAAAATCCATAGTAAGGCATTGGTATTATTTATTGAGCTTTATTAGCTCACCTTATTTCTCAACCAATTTTTCAGGTAATGAAACTTAAGATGGGAGAGAACTTAAAGAAGAAAAGTTTATAAAATTGTATAGAGAGACTTGTAAATATCTCTTTTGAGCCTATGTAGGCTTCTATATATATATATGATGGTCCTTTGTGTATTGGCCAATTGTAGATGTAAATAACTTGTAATAAATTTTATAGGTATGAGTTTAATAGATTTTGTTCTAATCGAATGTAGTTGGTATGAGTTTAATATAAATTTGATAGGTTAAAAATGTTACGATTGTACTATATTAATAAATTATCTATTACACAACTCATTTGATTATGTTTGAGCGTCCGGTAACCGGTCATGGATCATAACTCCATCTCGTGGGGTGTAGATTGTGACAGGTATAGGCCGTCTCGTCTTCAGGGTTATACTCTTTTAGAATTCTCACAACTCTCTGGTGAGGTTATTTAGAGATTATAGTAATTGGGTAAATTTGTACCTTTTGTAGCATTATTCTCACCAAAAGGGAAAAAGCTATTTTCTTTCTTAAATAGAATTTATTAAAAGAAAGGTGCTTAGAGTGAACTTTTCTTTCAATTCAAAATTAACAAATAAAATATATATATATATATATATATATATATATATATATAATTGTCAAATAAAATTCACACACACACACACACATTCTTTTCTCCCTAGTGACTATTTAAAAACGAGATAATGTTATTTTAATGGACATATTTTTTTCCTCTTTTTTGATTGTATTATAAATTATCATTTTTTTTTCCTCCAAAACTTCAAACACGCTAAACATATAAAATTGAATGACATTTTGCACTTATGGATTCTGATATATTATATATGTAAATGTAAACAGTAAACACGTAACAGAAGCGAAAAGTTCGTTTAGACATTTCAATGTAAAACTAAGTTGAAGACTACCTAGGGCTATCCCCTCAGTGACAATTTCCAGGATGGGACATGAGACATTGCATGCATGATTCCTCCTCCTTCAACGCCCCGAAAATACACACACACATGGGGTGGAGAATAGTTGCAATTCTACCATACCTTGAGAATGGAAACTGACTGATTAAACAAGATAAATAGCAATACCATTTCACAACAAAATTCTAACTTTTGGGTTTCAAATATCAAACATGTACCTTGAATATAGACATGGCTTCATGATCAATCCATATGTGACCCTTAACTGGGAGCATGGCAAGTAAAAAGCCAATCGCTTTTTGGCTAAATAAAGACATTCTAGTACCATTCCATGTGAAAAACATTCCAAATAAAATGTTCAAATGCCACCACAGTCTACATCCACAATTTTGAAAACAGAAAGACGAAAGCCAGGCAGCTGATGCCCAATAACTACTTCATCCCTGTTCATCTTGTTTCATTGCTGCCACACTTGCAATTAGTAGATTTCAAGATTAACCGTCCAACCCTGAGTTGATATATCATTTTCTTCTCAAATCCTAATTCTTTTGTCCACACGAAAAAGATTTTTGGTATCACGTGTAGAATTGAATTGCTGGCAACATAACAGGTTCTCGGAGTCCTAAACAACCTGCAAATAAAGTGGGTGTTTAGGATATCGGATACACTTTTAAGTCTGGAACCTGAGAAAGCAGAAAAAACCTGAGAGATCCAACCACAATTTGCTGTTGGACCACCTTCTTTGGATGGGAAGAGGCTACCTTCGTTTCTTCTTTGTCATTTGCCATTTCTTTCGGGCTGCAGCTACAACTTCCACATTGCACAAAAGTCCGATGCTGCAAAATAGAATTAGCATTCATCTTAGAGCTAAAGAAAGCAGTACATACAAGAAACTTCAACAGGGCAGAGTATCTGATATTGAAGATGCATGTGTTCATTGATGGCCCAATTGTGTTGAATTACATAAAAGAATTATTGAAAGAATGGGAAAAGAAAAGAGAAGAAAATAAAATAAAAGATGTAATGCCATGACAAAGAATACAAAAGATCTAAGTCTGCAAAAGATTAAGGAACTAAAATATCCAATGATGCAAATACGAAAACAAGTTCTTGCTTCTAAGGGAAAATTTATTCATTAAAGATCGCATTCAGACTCTCTCTCGTGATCACATCAGCCAGGTTCACACACTCGATGTTTAATATAAATGGAATTCTCTGCACGTGAGCCAAAGCTTGAATGCTTCAGAAACCATATTCGTGAGGCTTATGGAGAAATCTCATTAAAAAAAATGCACTAATACTCTTGAACCTGCAGTTCTGAGAAATATACTGTATCAAGTGTCCAAGCATCTCTATTAAGTCTGAGGGATCAAGCATACAGAGGCAGTTTCAAAATGATGGTGAGCAAGCTAACAAAAAATGAGAACAAGGTATAAAGCTGTTCTAAGTGGGTGATCATGTAAAAGGACTAAAATGACAGTAAAATTCATATCACGAGCTGAGTGTAAATGAGACATGAAATTATGAGGAGGAGGTTAAAGATAAGCCTTACCTGAGCTTAAGCAATATTACTCGGTATTCCTGAAAAAAAAAAATTAATGATTATGACGAGCATTACAGGGCCTCTGGATCACGGTTATATGGACAATTTGTTACAACTTACACATAATGGCAAAGAACTATAGCTCCAGCCATGGTACTAATACTAAAAATGCCTCTGTTCAAGGACCATTTACGCAGTTTGCAGCATCTCCCTAGCCTTCCTATCTGGCGTACATCCAGCAGATTCCATTTTTTTGTATATTATAGGAACCTGGCAAAGAACCCAGTTAAATGGATTGGTTAAAGAGCTATAGGGAGGATAGAATAGGAAACCAAATTCTTAGATTAAAAATTCTAATTTTTCTCATAAAGAAGTATCTACCCATTGTTACATGGACACTTCAAAATGAGTCAGTACCCATGTCAGACACAACAAAACATGGATGTAAGTATGAGATGCAATCCAACACATGTGACACACCTCAAATATGGACCCAAAAGGCATGTTCAACAGGGGATGAGAAACATACTCCTTGTTCACCATTAGTTTCCTCAAACACTGGTTAATGAGCTATGTTTCTGCATGGACAATTCAACGGAATTTTGGTACCTATGTTGGACATGTTATCTTGCATTCACAGTTCATTCTACCCTAAGATAGAAAAGAAGTAAAATTGGAGATCTATTCTATCCTATTAATCTGACACTAGATTATCTCCATAGGCAATTTGGTGTGTGAACAGTTTTGGTCTGACAAGAACTCTATTTAAAATTCTTATCACTCAGAAATGTGAAAATAGAAAGAGAACAATAACTTTCCCTTTCACTTCCCCAACTTCTCTCCCTCTTTCTTTCCCTTTCCTACATGTGAATCACATAATCAGCCATTCTTCAAGTTTTAATAATTCATCCATGTCACGGTATCACATGATTTTGGATCTAGTGAACCTGACAACAGACACATTGCTAGGCTAGAGTTGTTTGACACTAGTACCCGAGCCCCAGGTGCTATAATTCAAAGGTTCATGGAACGTTTGATTGGTGAGATGTCACATGAAACTACCCGCCTTTCTACTTGTTATAACTCCCAAGTTTTCATTTCTTTTATTGCATCTTTTTTCAAAATATAGAGAAGCCTAAATAAATAAATGAAGAAATGATGCATTTAAGTTGCAAGACTGAAGTAGTGAAATGTTCATAAGCTATGTAATAGGAGGATGTTTATTGGCTTCAAACTAAAATCGCGTACAGACTAATGGTATGTACCCGTGTGTTTTCAGACAACTGTCCATGTATTCATTGGTGCTATATTTTGGGGACTCTATATTGCATATTTCTTCTTATTTCATGAACTATGAATGTGTCTGTTGTTCGTCGACTATCTTCGTCTTCTACATCTTATATGGCAGGATATAATATGAATCAGCAGATATTTCAACCGTCTAAGTCTGCAAAAGATTAAGGAACTAAAATATCATGATGCAAATACAAAACAAGTTCTTGTTTCGAAGGCAAAATTTATTACCTAAAGATCACGTACAGAGTCTCTCGTGGTCACATCAACCAGGATCACACACTCGGTGTTTAATATAAATGGAATTCTCTGCATGTGAACCAAAGCTTGAATGCTTCAGAAACCATATGCGCCAGGCTTATGGCGAAATCTCATATAAAAAAAAAAATGCAGTAATACTCTTGAACCTGCAGCTTTGAGAAATATACCGTATCAAGTGTCCAAGCATCTCTATTAAGTCTGAGGCATCAAGCATACGGCAACAATTTCAGAATAATGGTGAGCAAGCTAATAAAAAATGAGAACGAGGTATAAAGCTGTTCTAAGTGGGTGATCATGTAAAAGGACTAAAATGACAGAAAAATCAAATCACAAGTTGAGTGTAAAAGAGACGTGAAATTATCACGAGGAGGTTAAAATAAACCTTACCTGAGCATAAGCAATATTACCTAGTATTCCTGATAATAATAATAATAATGATTATGACAAGCATTAGAAGGCCTCTGGATCACGGTTATATGGACAATTTGTTACAACTTACACATAATGGCAAAGAACTATAGCTCCAGCCACAGTACTAATACTAAAAATGCCTCTGTTCAAGGACCCTTAATGCAGTTTGCAGCATCTCCCTAGCCTTCCTATCTGGTGTACATCCAGCAGATTCCATTTCCTTGTATATTATAGGAACCTGGCAAACAACCCAGTTAATGGATTGGTTAAAGAGCTATACAGATGATAGAAAAGGAAACCAGATTCTTATATTAAAAACTCTAATTTTTCTCAAGAAGTATCTACCCATTGTTACATGGACACTTGAAAATGAGTCCGTACCCACACAACAGAACATGGATGTAAGTATGCACTGCATGTCCGACACACCTTAAATATGGACCCAAAAGTCATGTTCAACAGGGGATGAGAAATTTTTTTTTTTGATAGACTTACAGCCATCAATAAAATGAAAAAAGGGAAAGTGAGCAAAGCATTATGTTTAGCATCAAAGATCCTTCCCAACTAGGTTGGCACCTTGGAGCCAACAAAGCTTTTGCTAGCACCCACTCTAGTAGACACAGTTGGCAAGATACCAACTACAAACAGAAACAAAACAATCAAGGCATTTGACCTTACAAACTCCCAAGCCCCTCCCACTACAAAATAACTCTTTCAGTACCAGACCCATCACAACTACAATTCTTTCAGAAGCCAATTCCTGTTAGTATGACACTCCAATGAAATTAAAAATTCTCCACCTTTCTTCACAAAGAGCTACTTGTCCACCTGTACAATGAGAATTTATTTTCCAACTGCACCAAGTTCACCACCCTCATACTATCCTTACATTGCGGCGTGGAGAATATCACTGCACTAGATCACCCTTAGGCTGCTGATATAACCAAAGTCTGAATCGCATTAACCTCATTCCAAAATCTTTAGGTTACACTGTCTACAATCCTTGAGATCAGAAAGCAACTTCAAAGTATCCCTCACAAATAATAGATGCTAATAAAGTCCATAAACTGTAACACCAGACCATCGTTCGGCCCACCTTCAGCACCAACAACGATACTTTACTCATTTACAAGAAACCAATTTTAGTGACCAATGAATAATGCTAGCAAAAACACCCCTACCGCCCACCCCCAAAAAAAAAAGAAAGAAAATATTAATGATGAAACAAATCAAACAACAAAATGGGAAAAGATAGGGAAAAAGAAGGAAAATAAAAATAAGGAATACGAAATAAGCTGAAGAAAAGAGGAAGCCAAAAACAAGCAGGTGAATGGAACCAAGAAGAACCAACAAGAAAGGAAATTCAAAGCGATTGAAGTATCCATGTTGGACATGTTATGTTACATTCACAATTCATTCTACCCTAAGATATAAAAGAAGTAAAATTGGAGAACTATTCTATCCTATTAAGCGAGCACTAGGTTATCTCCATAGGCAATTTGGTGTATAAGCAGGTTTGGTCTGACAAGAACTCTATTTAAAATTCTTGCCACTCGGCAATGTGAAAAAAGAAAGCGAACAGTAACTTTCTGTTCCACTTCCCTAACTTCTCTCCCTCTTTCTTTCCTCTCCTACATGTGAATCACATAGTTGGCCATTCTTCAAGTTTTAATAATTCATTACGTCACGGTATCACTTGATTTTGGATCTAGTGAACCTGACAACAGACACATTGCTAGGCTTGAGTCGCTTGACACTCATACTCGAGCCCCAAGTAATATAATTCAAAGGTTCATGCAACGTTTGATTGGTGAGATGTTGCATGAAACTTGCCACCTTTCAACATGTTATATGTTTTCATTTCTTTTACTGCATCTTTTTTAGAAATATAAAAAAGCATAAATAAATGAAGAAATGATGCATTTATGTTGTAAGACTGAGGCAGTAAAATGTTCATAAGATATGTAAAAGGTGGATGATTATTGCCTTCAAACTAAGATATAGCACACCTGATCAAACTTTCTTGCCCTAATAAATGACTTCATAAGCGTACTGTAGGTAACAACATCAGGACTAATACCCTTCACAAATAAAAAAAGGTCATCATCAGAAGAAAACTGACTTAAAAAATATCTCAGAAATGAATTAACTAAAGAAATCTAAGGTCCTACACTTTCTTTTATATGGTGGTAAACTGATAGTGCCTCCAAATGCCTTCCAGAAATACCAAATGCATTGATCAATACATTCAGCATTATAAGGTTTGGTTCAATTCCTTCTGCTTCCATAAGCTGAAGAACCTTTACTGTCTGTTCACACAATCCCTGCATTAAAAATAAAATTATTATTATTTTGATAGGTGCGTTAACTAAAATTATTATTATTTTGATAGGTGCATTAAAAAAAATTATAAAGCATCACGGATAAAATTTTCACTGTGTTTATCAGAGTGTTCATCCACTGACTTATCCTACGAGTAGAAGCAAAAAGTATTTGCAAAATAATGCATCAATCTAACAGTTAAACCCCAACTTCTTGATTGCATCATCATACACCACATCACCCACAAAAAGTAATATTTATGAAATATACAAGCTAAAATTTATTACCACCCATGCTAAACAACCTCCATCAGTAATTAATATTTCCATTTTAGAACATTGGAATCGCCAGTTGCTATAAGGTAATACAATGGGATTCTACCCTTTTTCAATCCTGGCAAGATTCAAACCTAATACCTGCACTGACGCCACCAACCCCTTTGTCACCTAATACGATTCACTGGATAGAAGTATCACTCCCAAAGATTATCAATGGTTGATATGAGGAAGTGATGTCTAATCATAATCTCTGTGTGATTGAACTTGGTAGAATCCTGAGTTTGAGATAGCTATTAATGGACACTGAGATCTGTGGAGACGGATTGTGTTGAAGGCGTTTGTGTATTTGACTTTTAGATTTGAAACTTGCAGACTATGAAAATCACTAATATTCAAGGAAGAGTTTGAGATTGGTGTTGATGCTTGTGGATCTGTGTGTCAGTCAATAAGTCAAGTCGGGTCTTTCTACTGCTTCAGATTTTCATAGTGAATTAGCTGATTGGACTAGGTTCCATGGTTTCCCCTGTTGAGATTTCTATGTAAAAAACTCTTGGTATTCTTGTGTGATTGATTATATTGTTCTCTATTGCTTTGATACTGAACATCAAATTCACCATAGGTTTAGAACTTAGAACACTGAAGAATTTACTGGTTAGAGTTTAATTAATTTAAAATTTGGTATAATTAACTGATTGACCTATTCGTTCCCCCCACCCCCCTTTCTAGATTATAGATTCATATTCTCAACAACTTAAATGCCCATAAAGGTCCTCCTCTAACAACTTTCATATTTCATACAAAACAAATTAGAGGAAAAAATAAAAATAAAAAGTGATGCATATGTCCTTATTTTGCTGAGCAGCTATTACAGCAGCAACTATGAAATGCAAAAATGTTCAACTTCCACCCCAAGGGCCATTTACCTATAATAGAATTTTTATTTTTTTTTTGCAAAAACTAACTTTTTTTTCTTTCAAGTATATGATGCCAGAACCCTAACTTCCAGAGAAACACTGATCAGCATACCCTGAATCATTTTAAAATCTGAGCAACAGACAAATGATTTATATAACAATGTGGAGACAAATAAGGGGTTCGTTGGAATATCAAGGTAGCCTTAGTTCAGTTTCTATAATAAAAGCAAACGAGATGATAAGAAGTCAGAAATCAATGTTTTACTTCTGATTTCACATACAATTGAAATTTGAAATGATGCCTTCATGCCTTTCAAAATAGGGAAATTTTCTCGGTGTAGAACTAGAAGGTCAATTGGGCCCTAGTTGATGCTGACACACTTACATTACTTGGTGCTTCAAGTAGACATTCTCTGCTGAAGTTCAAAATTAAGAATAACATAAACAGAAAATAGGAGAGACAGCAGAATACAGGTAGAAGGCATCACACATTAAGAACCTCCTGCATGAAAATTTAATTACAAAACCTTTACAGAGATCTCTTCTCATTTCCTTTCAAATATATATAATATGAAAGAGAGAAAATAAGAAGAGAGAGCAAACTAAATTGTGCGCAAAATGAGAGAGGACCTACTCAGCGTAAAATTGTATTTTAAAGGAACAAACTGAAAAGAATATCAAACTTATGTCTAGGACTCTAGAACTCCTCCAGTTAGATAATTAAAAAAAAGGGAAAAAACACACAAAAAGGATAGCCTTTTGTTTTTTTATGCAAAAGCAAAGATGTAGGCAAAATCTATGAAGCATGGACACTCTATTTGGTTCAAGTATTTGTGTCCGTGTCAGACATGCGAAAAAGAGTGTCCAAATTCGGACATGTCCCGCACACTCTAGGACATGTTAAGGACACATTTTGAACACGTTTTTTCTTTCTTTATTTATTTTTGGATTTTTTTCCTCTTTTTCTCCCCCTCTCCTCTTACCTTTTTTTTTGGTTATATATAAACATACATATGTTGTTCTCTGTAACAATTAGTAAATTTATTTTTGAGCTTGAATCATGGATGTTGATAATTAAATGAAGGAGTTCTTGAATTTTTATTTCATGGATTTGTTATTTTAATATTTTAATATTTAAATATCTTAATAATATTTTTATAATTTGTGTTTTTATACCAATTTTGATTAAAATAATATTAGATTTTTATTATATGTCATAATATATATATATATATATATATTCAACACGTGCTTTACGTATCTGTGTCCCATAGTTGTTAGTATCTTACGATACGTTTCGATATGGACATAAAACGATACGTATCTTATAGTTGTGTCTTTTTGCACCATATCTTACGATATTCGATACGTATCTTACAATATGTTTCGATACACATAATCCATGCGATACGGGCAATCAGGCTAGACAACAATGTTTTGACTTCTTCTTTTTTGTTTTGTTATATTAATATACATGAAAACGTTTTTTTTCTTTTGTCTCGTGTTATATTGCCTCTTTGTAATGCCTAGAGATATTTTCTCAAACAAGAAAGAAGGAAAATAAGTATTTTGAAAAGATGTGGATGAGCGAACACATACAAGAAGCTGAAGAAGAAAAATAAAGTAAAAAATTATTGGCATCTGATGATGATGGTTGCTTTGATATCGATGCCATTGAAATTGAATATTAAGATAAAAATGGAATAGATTATAAAAATGAATAATTTTGAATTTTGTCTTGATGAACTATATTGGAAACTTGATTATTAAATTTTAGTTTGAAACTCGTAATATTTATAAATCTTGATTCTTGTATTATTAAAAAACTTTATTTTTTTATAAGTGAATTCAAATGTATTTTTTATTATTTTATACACTTTTTATGCATTGTATATGTCTAACATTATACAATATATTTGAAAAACGAGACAACTATACACAGTACCACTTTGATTTTTAATTTTGGATAAATAATAATAATTGATATATCTAATTTGTATGACAAGTAAGTTAAAATGTTATTTATATCATTATCTATATTTATGTATATATATACATATTAATATATGTATTTTAAAAAACTTATATGTCGATACATGATACGATACGCATTTTTTTTAAAATGATACGGTTTCCGATAAACGTTTTGACAATAATGTTATGTCCTATTTTTTTGAGAAATGCCGTGTCCGCGTGTCCATGTTATGTCATATCTGTGTCCCGTGTCTGTTTTTGTGTCCATGCTTGTGTGTGTGTGTGTGTGTGTGTGTGAGAGAGAGAGAGAGAGAGAGAGAGAGAGAGAGCTCAAGAATTCTTGTTGTTTTTCCTAGAGTTTCCATTATTCATTAGAAGCATAATTTTAGAAAATTCAAAACAAACTTCCGAATGTTATAAAGCATGCTTCCTGTCAGTGGAGGAGACAATATTCATTAAAAAAAAAAAGTATGTATGAAGAGAAAAAAGAAGTAAAGGCAAAAACTGCAAAATTAACAAAGATTTTCTTTTTTCTTTTGATCAGTACTGCCTTCCCACCACACTTTGAGAACTCATTGATTCCATCTTTGGAAGCATGCTCCTTATGAAGCACACTTCATCTAAATAAGCTTCTGGTGACTGATTGTAATTTTTAGCTCTAGGATAAAGATATAACGTTTTCTCCACATAATTTATTTACCACATTCAATTTCTTCTTTAAACAATAAAAACTAAGGGTGTTTGAGTCTGCAATTACAAAGAAGAACGATCAATCTTGGATTGTAAAAAGCTAAGCATGTCTTTTACACCTTGGACCCCTAACCGATTATTAACTCTTTAATGATTTATGTGTCGCAAAATTTCAATTGATAAATTAATATAAAGCACCGTTCAATTGCCAAACTAAATAGGAACAAATCAAGGGTAATGGATAAAAGAGTCTAAATTATATATCAAAACCTAAATATTAAGTTTAAAAATTATATATGTAGTCTAGAAACAAAAGTGAAAAATCAATATTGCAAACAAAATGAAGAATACACCTGTTGAGCATAAGCATTTGCCAGCACACAAAACATGCTAGCAGAAAGCTGAACGCCTTCCAACTTTAAAGCATTTACGCACTCTTCTGCATCCTGAAACCTCCCATACTGCCCATAGATATCAACCAAAACTGCATATATGGCCCCACTTCTTTGATTCCCCCTGTTTTTCATATCCTCAAAGTTCTTTTTTATCATATCCCACTTTCCTTGCTCCCCTAAACGGCTAATAATGGTAATGAAGATCTTTGGATCAGGATATAAACCTTGTTCTTGCATCTTTGTAAACAACTCAAGAGCAGTAACAAGATCCCCAGACTTGCAATGACACCGAATCAAAGAATTCCATGTTGTAATATCAGGCCTTATGCCTTCTTGTTGCATTTTCTCAAACACTTCTAGGGCTTCTTCTAACTCGCCATATTTCCCAAATGTATCAATGATGCTATTATAAATTCTCTTGTCCAGTGACATCCCCATTTCCCTTATCTCTCCCACAATGCTCATTGCTTTCTTCCACATCCCATTGTCCCTGTAAAGTCGAATAACCTTGCTGTACACAAATGAATTCAACTGAAACCCCCCTTGCTTCATCTCACCAATTATCAACCAGGTATCTTCCAACCGCCCAGCATGGACATAGTAATCAAGAAGGATCTCATATGTTTCTCGATTCCTCCCCATATGCAATTCATCCATTGCCACTAGAACCCTATCTGCAAGCTTTAAGAGGCCTTTCCTCAAGAAACCTCTGAGCAAGGCGTTGTACACTTTTAGTCTTGGCTTAAACCCTGAATTTATCATTTCTTGGAAGATTGCATCAGCTTCCAAAGTCCTGCCAACACTTCCAAGAGCTGTAATCAAACAGGTGTAAGATAATAAATTTGGACGAAAGCCCAGAGCCTCCATTTGAGCAAGAAATACCATAGCCTTATCGATATCTCCTATTCTGCACATCTCATGTATATATTCATTATATGACATGCAAGAAATTTCCTCCCCATTTTTAGAACTGCATGCATGCCTAGTAATCGTGTTCTTAGAGGCATTTGAAAATTTCTTGATTGTATTTACACGAATCTCTTCCACTCTAGTGCACTGCATTGGATGAAATGTGGAACTTACTATCTTGCATTTCACGCAACTGTTGACAGATTTGAGACAAACAGGGAAGAGGCAAGACACGCCATGAACAGATAAAACTGAAGGCAATTTAGTAGAAAACGTGAACTGCATCTCCATGCTCATTATAGTTCTTATGTTGCTGCAATAAAAAAAAAAAAAAAATACTTGCAATTAGAATTTCAACTCAGGAACTTAAGATTTAAAAATAAAAAAATAAATATACAAATAAAATCTTAAATTGAAAAAAACTCGTAGAAGAAAAACTCCACAATGTTTCGACCAAACCTCGAGCAAGATTGCCAGTCTAATTTCTATTATTTTCCTCCCTTTTAAGAGTGAGAACCAGTGGAAAGATGTGTGTGAACCTAAATACGCGTAGAATTTAAGAGTGAGAGACAGACATACCGAATCGATAGTCGTCAGAAATCCAAATGGAGGCCGCTGCAAAACCGCTGCCCCCACTTGTGGCTGCAAATAAGAGAGGTAGCAAACGCTGTGTTTGAAACACAGAAGGGAAAATAAAAGAGGAGCCAAAAAGGAAAGAGCTGGAAGGAAATCTAGTGATTTTCTTTTGTTTGGGGGAGGGGAAAAAGTGAAAAGGAAAACAAATCCAATCCGAGAAAAATAAAATGAACAGAAAAAGAAGAGAACAGGTGTGGAGAAGGTGAGATGAAGGGAAGAGAAAAGGTGAGATAGAGTACGAAATATTTTCTCTGTTATAAAGGAAAGAAAAAGAAAAAGAAAAAGAGTAGAGAATTATTACACTTACATTCATTTTTTTCCTTAGTCATCTAAACAAAGAATGTTTAACATTATCATTTCTTTAAAGATAAAATTATTCCCACAATCCAAAATTAAATGACAAAATTACCCCTAAAATGTCATCTCCCTTTCTTCCGTAAAATCTCATTATAACAAAAATATGTGCGTGTGAAATCTCATTATTTGTACACAACTTGCACATCACATGCTAAAAGCAATTACATGCTCTCTCAAACAACTTGAGAGATGACTCCATTGTCTTTCAAGAAATCTCATACTAAAATGTTAAATTCCCCATATCACTCGTGATTGCTCTGTACTTGAAAATTGATAATAGTAGTGACCAATTTTTTTTATTACAGGCTATTGCTTGTGCCGAAGGCTGACTGCGTTTGACAACATTTCTTGTTTTTAGTTTGCAGTTTTTCAAAAATTAAAAACTAATTTTTATTTATTTATTTATGAAAACAAAAACATGTTTAGTACAATAATATTATTTTAAAAAAAATGAAAATAAAAAAACATGTTTTATAACCAATGTAACATTAAACTTAAATTTTGGAATATATATTTTTAAATTTTATTTTCAACACAAAATTGTATAATAAGCAATGCCAATATTTCAAATATTATGAATTAACATATCCAATAAAATTTCATAAAAAAATAGAAACCCTCAATCACTAGCAAATAAAATTTCATAAAAAAATAGAAACCCTCAATCACTAGCAAATCCATGCTGCCTAGGTTTAACTTATGTGCCATACAATTTGTACAATATTATTAAATTTAACAATTATTAAATTATATATATATATATTCAATTTATTAATGTATGATTGCAAAATTTTAATTGATGGGCCATAAAGTGACAGACCAATTCAAATATGACACGTGTATAGTGCACTTGTGTATACAGACCAAGAAAGGTTTTCCAATCCAGAACAGTGGGGTTACTGAACAGTGCACCACCTCCAGAACTGCTGCCTTCAGAGCTGGCCTCTAGAGCTGCTGCCTCCAGAGCTGGCGTACAGAGCTGCTGCTTACAGAGCTAGCCTCTAGAGCTACTACCTTTAGAGCTGGCCTCCAGAACTGCTGCCTTTAGAGCTGGTGCCTCAAGCACTGGCGCAACCAACAACACTGCCTCCAAAGCAAAAAGGGTTTTGAACTAGTCACCGTCTTCCATGGACTTTCGACCTCGGAATAAGGAAATAGTCTTCAACAAGGAAACTGTCACTCACGGATATCTCTCAAGCGCAGTATCCAACATGGTAACTACCATTCTCCGATGATCAAATCCCTACTTCCATGCTCCAAATCCTAATCAACTTAGGAAAGCCACAACCTATAAATAAAACCCTAAGGTACGCTACAATGGTCATGCTTATTCTTTGGTTTACATTACAGTCTCTTCAATTCAGTTTTATTGACTTAAGCATCGGAGCGGCTACTGCCGGAGCCAATCCGGTGGCCCTCTGATCCTTTTTTTTTGAGTGCTTCTCAAGCAACGGAGTTCAGAGCCCTTACTGACCAAAAACTGTAGCATTAGTTTGGCACCGTCTGTGGGAACGACAATCATTCTTTCAACAAAAGTGCTCTACTTACGAGCAAAGTCATCCTCCTTCTCACCGGAAGACCATAGTTCCCAATCTCTGACAGAGAAAGAATGCTCAAAATCCTCAAAACCCTCAACACCGGCCGCCTGTCGACGAGGAAGGGGACAAACAATTAATCCCGTACAGCAAGAACTTGACCAACTTAAGCGACATAACGAGCTAATGCAAGAACAACTTCTTGCCATGTCCAGAACTCTAGCGATGCTTACCTAGAGTCACGGAGCCAATCCTTTGAATCCATCCGTCAACACAGCTGATCAAAGGACACAGCCTCCTATAGCCACCACGGACGGAGGACTCCGTGGAGAGATTCCTAGTAGTCAACCGGTGTACCCCCAAGGTACCACCCATGTTGGTGGAGACCCCCAGCCATCAGCAGTTGTAGGCAGGGGGTACCGACTTTTATTCCTGACATTCACTATCGAAGCACCACTAGGGCTGTAGAGACATGAAATATTGAGGGTAAATTTTTGTTTTGTCGATAGGGCTGTAAGCCATAATGGGATTAATTATTAGAAAATATGAAAATTAGTCCGGATCATTAAAAATAATTTAGGCTAAAAAATAAAAAAAAATTATTATAAGACACAAGCGGGCATCCAGAGATGGTGAGATAAATAAGACTGATATTGAGCCGGTTTCATGCCAATTTTATTAACATTTCAAAATTAGTATTTTATGAAATAAGATATTATTAAATACTATAAAATATATCTCGGCTTAATTTTAAATTTACCGGCATGTTAGAACTTAATTTTTTTTTTTTGGGAATAAAATATTAATACGGTAAGGCTATATTGTGTATATATATATATATATATATATATGTGCATAAGATGTCTCAAGTGAGACAAGAAGCAATTAAAGAAGCAAGAAAAGAATAGAAAAGGAAAGGGAAAGTGTCGGCAGCCTTGGGGTATGTAGTGTGTAGTGTGTGGTGTGTGTTAAGCGTAGGTTGTCTCTAAGTCGGTGGAGAAGAGAAAAATAAAGGAGTGGTTATACAGAGAAAGAGAGAGAAAGGGGAAAAAGAGAGAAAGAAGAAGAGAGGAGAAGAGGGGCCAACGTTCGGTGAATCAGGCTGTTGGATGAGGTTGTGGCGTGTTGGTTTGGGGGTTCCATCACTGGAGTTGTGATAGGGGTGCGATGACGGTGCTGCTGCAAATAGTGTAGGGAATTTTGTTGGTTCGGTTGATTCACGAAACAGGGACGCCACTGATCCAATCGTGGCAAGCGGAGCTGCGGCAGGTAGTAAGTATATATTTGTGTATATATATATATATATATATATTTATCTATGTGTGTGGATGTCGGTTGGAGTGGCTTAGATTGGTTGAGACGTGATTTGGTGTTGTGTAGTTGGTGAACGGTGTTTGTTGGGGGCTCGGTTGTTGTTACTGTGTGTGTGTAGTGGTGCAGGGAAACGAGTGGGGAGGATGGAGCTGCGACGGAATAAATGGATTTCAGGTTGGATTGCTAATTCGGTCATGGCCGTGTTTGGAGACGACGTTGTATAACTCGAAATTGTTTGAGTGGATGTTACGGTTTTGTGGTTCAGGATTGTGTGTGATGTTGCAGTTTTGTCGATGGCTGCGATGATGACTCGATTGAGCCCGAATCAGGGGGGGAAATAGTGGGATGCCTATTTCTTCCTTGCGACTGCAGCATATGTATATGGATGGTTGCTTCAGTCAGTTGGGTATTGGGTTTCTTGTACAGGTAGAGGCTATGATCGGGGAATTTGAGACTGTTTTAAGGTTCCTTTCCAAGAACGTTGTGACTTACGGTTGTAGGATTACAGTGTGTTCGGTGTATTGAGGGTTGAATAATGATGTTACGGTTTGAGGAAGATGATGCAGAATTTGGGTTTTGATAATTTGTTTGAAATGGTGCGGTTGTTATGGACAGTGAGGGTCAGTTGCCTTGCTTGATGGGTTCTGTTGGGGGTTCGGTTATTGTGGCTGTGGGTATGTAGCGATGCAGCAAGGGGGGGACGAAAGTACAGAGGCGGTGAAGGGCCTGATATGGGTTCCGGGGATAGATAGGAGCTGCGGCAGTATTGAGTTGAATTGGATTGGTTCAGTTGAATGTTCTTAGAGCCTCTAATTTGCAAAATTTAATGCAGCAGATCTAGAAAAATTGAGAGAAATAGTAACAGCAACTACGATGGAGGTTCGGATGATGGATTTTGATACAACTTGGGATTATATGAATGTTGCGGTTTGTGAAGTGACAAGGGATTTTAAAGGATCCAAAGAGCTGCTTGTTCAGTATTCTTTAAGTATTCTTTAGGCATTATAAGGTCTAAATAGGGACTGAAGAAAACTAAGACTTTGGAGGGCTTTGAGTCAGAAAATGGAGGAACTTGAGAATGACGGTAAGTGATACAATAGTTGAGGACTCTACAATAGAGAACTGGATAGTAATCTGATGAAGGGACGGAAAAGTTCTTCAATATCTAATGGATGGGATGATTAAGGGACAGAATCTGTCAGGATCATCGTCTGTTTGAGGGAAAAAGGTTGAAGAAGCTGATGAAACTGGATTTAAAATGGTTGGCCGACTTGATCAACCTGCTGGTGTGTTTTCTTCAACTTTCGAACCGTGGACTAAAGATTAACCTGGTTGATTGGATTGCATAGTGGACATAGCTTAGTAGGGTTGTGACCAAGCCTATCAGGTATGGTACTTTACTAAGTAAGGAATAGGATTAAATTAGGATTGATGTGCATATTGATTGAATGATTCTTGTGCTTATCTGCTGATAAAAGATTACATAGGAATTATTGCTTTGAGAACCCTTGAGTTGATTGGTTATGTGCTTACGTGTTCTTTATGATTATTTGGGAGTTGGGATTTACTTCTTGAGTTGTCATCATATGTGATTTATGTTGTAGAAGGATTGTTGATATTGTGACATTTAGATTGCGTAGGTGTTGAGATTGATTAAGCATGACACGTAGATTTGTAGATGAATTCTTGTGATTTGATCTTAAATGTGATGCATTATTTAAAGCATGTTGAATATGCTTATGAAAGTGATGTTTCATTTGAACTGTATTATTGCATGATGAAATCATGACATATTGGCATAGTGTGATTCCTTAAAAGCATAGTGTGGGTCAGCACGAGGTGCTGGTGCATTATGAGGGTGTAGATCCTGTGGTGAAAAACCCAAAATTGGCCATTAGATACTCGCATGCCTATGGGGTCCGGACCGTAAAGCAAGGCATATATTGGTACTTGCACGCTAACAGGGAAGAACTGTGAAGCGAGACATTGGTGTGACATTGAGATGCATGGGTGTGTCACGCATATTGCTTGTGCACTGTGTTGATGAATTTGTGAACGTGATATAGGGTTTTATACAGATGGAGTTTGTACATTGCCATTATATTGTATGCATGATTAGGGAGGCATGTAGATATACATGTACACTTGCACATGCCACGTCTTAATTTTGTTCCTTGCATTAGTATTGTATCATACCAGCAGTTGAGCTGACCCATTCGTGGGAACCATATTTCAGATGACACTCCCAATACCTGAGATTTGAGGAAGTCTAGCTGAGTGGAGGAGACTTGACTGTAGATGGATATTTGGCCTTGGGGCGTGTTTTGTGATGTACGGGCTTAAGCCCAATGACATATATGTATACTGAAAGAAGTGAATGTATGTATCTATTAAATCATCTGCAGTTGTATCGTGGTTGTATATTTTCGGTTGTATAATTAGGCAATGTATATTTAACTTTGATGAGATTGTGGCCATCGAATGAGGATGGATTGTGACGTGTTTGTATATATATATGATGTATTGTGATTATCAGGGGGAAAAAGGCTCAAAAAACAAAGGAGGTTCTGCCGAAATTTTATAAAACAGGAATGTATGTAGGCTTGTATCTAAATTAGTTAAATTGTTATTTATTTGTTTATTCGTCTATTTATTTTCTTCCTTTATTTCGCTTTAGTCGCATCCCCCAGGTTCGATTGGAAATTCGGGGCATGACAAGGGCTCCAACCCCGGGGACTTCAGGAGCAAATCCAGCACCGTAAAAGTCTCAACCTCAAGCGGTTCTAGTTCCTTCAGCTCAGGAACACCAAAATCCTTTTCTAACCATAAGACATGACCATCCCATTCATATAGGAGCCGAAACCGCGAAGTAAGACTCACAAGAAGTCCCGTTTAGGGACCCACGAAGAGTTGAAAAAGTTGTTGATTCTATGGACCGCACTGTTGTGATGAGGGGTATTCAAATCCCTTCAGAGCAGGACGAGCTAGTCAGGCTGCTCGGAAGGCTGGCCACGTTGTTCACCCCTACTATTATGGCTGAGGAGAGGCCAAGAAAATTTGTCGTCCCAAAGTTCACCCCTTACGATGGGACCAACAAAAGGTTGAGGAAGGGCCCAGAGTTCTTGCTAAACATAAAGCAGTCTAAAGGAGAACCTCTTAGAGAATATATTGCACGATTCAATGTCGAGCTTACAGAGATCACAGATTGCAGCCTGGGCTTTCTAGTGGCTGCTCTAACCTCAGACCTAGCTCAAGGGGGCTTCCGAGATTCCTTAACAAAGAGCCCTCCTGCTGACATAACGACACTCATGGAATGAGCACAAAAGTATATTAATCTTGAAGACATACCATGGCACCGAGGCAATCATTCTTGACATGCCAACCCTTGAAACAGATTGCTTTAACCAAGAGGCTAATAGCCAACAACTTATAGAAGAATCTGGACCTTAACAAAGACTGTCCGACCTACCACATATTGGTTAGAAGACATGGCTGAAAATCCTGTACCCAGACCTTGGAATGTAAAACACTTATGGAAGTATTATCAATAAAGATTTTTTCTTTCTTAAAATACCTCCAGTGAGTGTTCCCAACCCAATGCACAGACCTCCAAGTCTGGTCTATCGTATTGACCCCTGAAGCCTTGTATCCATTACAAGTCCTTTAGGCCTGGTCTTCTTAATGCACAGACCCCTAGGTTTGGTCCATCGTATTGACCCCTGAAGCCTTGTATCCATTCCAAGTCCTTTAGGCCTGACCTTCTTAATGCACAGACCCCTAGGTCTGGTCCATCGTATTGATCCCTGAAGCCTTGTATCCATTATAAGTCCTTTAGGCCTGGTTTTCTTAATGCACAGACCCCCAGGTTTGGTCCATCATATTGACCCTTGGAGCCTTGTATCCATTGCAAGTCCTTTAGGCCTGGTCCACTCAATGCACAGGCCCCCAAGTCTGGTTCATTTTAATGACCCCTAAATGTCTTGTATCCGTTACAAGTGTTGTAGGCTTGGTCCAGCTCAATCCACAGACCCCCAGGTCTGGTCCATTTTTCTCACCCTACTGACCTTTATAAAAACCTTGTCTCATTTGCAAGTGTTGCAGGACAATATATTATGGATCATCAAGTATGCGTGACTCTTTAGAAATTTTAAACTCAGCCTTGCACAGATCCCACAGAGCTAAGGCTCGGGGAGGGGGGGAGTAGTTGATGGGCCATAAAGTAATAGACCAATTCAAACATGACACGTGTACAGTGCACTTGCGTATACAGACCAAGAAAGGTTTCCCAATCCAGAATAGTGGGGGTATTGAACATTGCACCACCTCTAGAACTGCTGCCTTCAAAGTTGGCCTCTAGAGTTGCTGCCTCTAGAGCTGCTGCCTCCAGAGTTGGCGTACAGAGCTGCTGCCTATAGAGCTGGCCTCCAGAACTACTACTTTCAAAGCTGGTGCCTCAAGCACTGGCACAACCAACAACATTGCCTTTAGAGCAGAAGGGGTTCCGAACTGGTCACCGCCTTCCATGGACTTTTGACCTCGGAATAAGGAAATAGTCTTCAACAAGGAAACTGCCACTCACAGATATCTCTCAAGCGCAGTATCCAACGTGGTAATTACCATTCTCTGATGATCAAATCCTTACTTCTATGGCTCCAAATCCTAATCAACTTAGGAAAGCCACAACCTATAAATAAAACCCTAAGGTACGCTATTATGGTCATGCTCATTCTTTGGTTTACATTACAGTCTCTTCAATTCAGTTTTATTGACTTAAGTATCGGAGCGGTTACCGCTGGAGCCAATCCGGTGGCCCTATGATCATTTTCTTTGAGTGTTTTTCAGGAAACGGAGTTCGGAGCCCTTACCGACCAAAAAGTGCAGCATCAATAATATTTAAAATAAAAAAATGAAATCATAGGCTAAGAAAAACTACTTTGGGTCTTGTAGTTGATCAATGTCTAAACAAGATTCCAAACTCACAGAAGGCTGACTGTAAAATGAAGATATTACATAGTTATATTTATACATTTTTCTCAAAGAATACAGGTTGCTCATAGAATTAAGCACTAGAGATTTAAGTTTTAGCTTGAAATAGTCTTAAATCAAGGTAAAACTTAATTTTTGTTCTCTGAAACATTCCTCACTCTTTGGAATTTGGAAGTTCTGAACAAGCATCTTTGCATGATCTGAAAGCTTTTTTGGACTTCTTAATGTCTGACAATGCACACAAATAATGAAATTCAATCAATTTCCTATAATTGAAGTGGTGTGTTGCACATGGTTTCCAAAAACAAATGTTTCCACAAATTAACTCATTTGAAACAAACACCCAAATTCATTCTAATAGACCTTAGTAAAAAGGGCTTTGCTCAATCATCATAAAAGAAATAAAAATTAAACCAGGCCAAGCCACCTGCAAGGAAACAAACATCCAATTCCAAGCCACACCTACAGTCCGATCACTACAAAGCATTTCGATTCCACCCAAATTCTCTCTCTAAAACAGGTCATTCCAATTCTATATAAAAATTTCAATGCCGAATGACATGCCATGGATAGAAAAGGAAAGAGAGAAAGGAAGGAAGATGTGTGAAAGAGAGTAGTTACAAAGAGAAAGAAGTGAATGGGTTGAGAGAGAGAATTAGAGAGAGAAAGAGAATTTTTTAATATTACAAAAGAATGATTTTTGACTTAAAATATTTAAATTAAATTCAAAGGTAATTTGGTCATTTTATCAAATCTGTTAATACTGTTTACACGACAAATCTAATAGAAGTAGTGTAATTTTAGAAATTATAGAGAATGTATTTGTAATTATTAAAAACTACGTAAGAAGTAAGTGTAATTAATCTTTTCTTTTTTATTTTTTTCCTCTACTAACTAGTGCTATAATTTTCTATCATTTTTCTCCTACCAAAACAAATAACTTGTTATTTTCTTCTATATGGTTTGAAAGAGAGAAAAAAAAAAAGAGGAGTTTTAAGATTCTCTTCTTTTCTCTTTTCCTATTTAAGCATAGCATTAAAAAGTTTAATTCAAAAAAAAGAATTTCTCTGGTCTACGAATGTAGAAAGAAAAAGGAAAAGAATTTTTTTTAAAAAAAAACAAGAAAACAAGTTTCTTCATTTTTTCGATCTAGAAAAAAAGTTTAAAATAATAAATTTCTCAATATAATTGAAAGTTAGAGAAAAAGAAAAAATAAATTGCACATAAAATTAAAAAGTTATCATAATTTCTTTTATATTTTCTCCTCTACATGTTTTTCCAGGATAAATAATCAATGAATTTTTTTACTAAATTATCAAACCATACAAAACTTTAAGGCTTTATTTTGTTTATAGCTTTAGCACGAAAAAAGAAAAATAGATAACCCAATTTTAACTATTTTAATTTTTCTAGTTTTCTTTTGTTTAAGGTTGTGGGTACTTATTTCACCACGAGCTCCCCTAACAACAAGGCAGTCCTCTTCAGACTAGTAATTGGGCAACTCATACAACTTGGATGTCGCGTCATCATTTCAATGCTTTATTCATAGTCCAACCTCAGAGTGACACGTCTTGTTTAGCATTGTGATGGCATTCTCAAGGTTACCTCCTTTTGTAGGGTTGTGGTAATTGAGTATAGCCCAAGATTTTTTATTGGTATTATTTTATTATATATTGCTTCTCAAGCTCTTTTGAATAAGTGTTATGCACTATTAACCAAATTCTTTGAACATCAGCCCGATAGCTTACATAAGGTAAGATCCCTTCATGAGGTCAGCCCACTCGCATCGTGGCATTTGTGCTAATCTTGGTCGAGTCACTCTAACTTTCAGATGGTCACACTAGATCTAGTCAATCGAATCCATTACTTTTCTAATGTGGGGTAGTACACTTCTCCAGCAAGTCTCTCCACAAGGAACTCTAATGCTTTCCATGAGCCCTTCTCTTAACCTTTTATCTCATGGTTGCCTATGTTAAGGCAATGATATTGATGATGAAACTTTAGGTCATTGATAACAAATTATGTGAGAATCAACTTCTCATATGACAAGAGAATTGGACTTATTGTTATACTATATATTGGTTAAATTGATTTTAAACGAGTTATTATTATTGAGCTTATACTTAATCATATTTGAAAATCTTTTGTCTAATCTTTGTAGTGCGGGGATGGAGAATGTAACGACCCAAAAAATTATGAAAGGGCAATTTAATAATTTTCAGATTGAATCAATAAAAGATAATTAATTATATGAAAATGCATTAGATAACTAATTAAATGATTAATTAATGATAAATAGAACATTGGAATCCTAAAATAAAATTTTAGCATTTTATTCGAGACTAGTGTAGGCCAAGGGACTACACAATCATATTTGGGATACAAGTAAATAGAAAGATTTAGCGTTGGAATTCAGAGAAACAAAGGATGTATTTAGAATCTACATGTCAAAATTAGCTTCCCTACCAATTTTGGTGCAATTCTGATACAATTGATTCTCATATGCATGTGCGCACGCATGATAGACTAACCATACAATGCCTCAAACAATGTGCAAAACATCTTGAAGAAGTCATAGTTAGAGTATTCTAGAAATGGAGCAAGTGTATTGCAATGGTTGGCCAAGAGGGCATCTTAAGGGAATTGTATGATATATATGGTTGCATTATAAGTGTATAAATATGTGTGATGTGACCAATGAGAGGCATAAGGTTTGTCTCTCACTCCCATCAGCCAAAAGTATCAATCTCTCTACCAGTCTCTTATAATAGACTCCCTTTCTCTCTCTCTTCTTTTATTTCACTCTCTTTCTACATAAGGTGTGCATACATGTGTCTGTGAGAAACCGTGTGTGAGTTTAAGAGTGTGAGAGTCAGTGTTACTATGAAGGTGTGTATGAATATGAGAAGAAAAATATGTATTATATGTGTAATAGTGTGTTATGTGAATGTGTGCGTATACACATACTATGAGCAAGGAAGACAATGGAAGAAAGGGTTGTAGAGCTCAAACTCTTGGAAAAACAAGAATAAGAAGAAGAAGAAAGGAAGAAGGTGAAACAAGTAATGAATAGTGGGCTTGGAAGATTTGAGTTATGAACCGACAACCATTGATAGACCATTAGAGCTTCCATTCTTTACTTTCTTTCTCTAAAAACATGAGGCATGGAGGATTGGTAGGGACTCTAAGACCTTCCATTTAGTTATAGATTTTATTTTCTTGTGTAAAACTCATGGATAAATGTATGTGTATACATATATGTGGATGTGTTGATACGTATGTGAGAAGATAACATGAATGCTATGCATGAAAAGTTCAGTTTGATACAAAAACTAATGATGGCAATTGTCTACTTAAAGTACGAAAATATTTATACCAAACTTTAATTAATTAAATCTCACCTTAATAATAAGGACCGTTGATTTAAAATATTCTTATTAATCAAGATAGATTAGTATAAAAAATATTCTCTTGTTAAATATCTAGAATCTTAAGTTCGTGGAATTATCACAATGACAGTAATAATAAAATCATGCAACCATATATAGACACCAAGAACTATGTGAGAAACTCTTTTGAAAATTAAAACATACACCAAGCTATAAAAGAACCACAAATAAATAATAATGATGATATTCACAAAGCTATCAACTCACAAACAACTAACTTATCACCTCTAATGATGTCCCTGCTAGTCTGTCTATAACTTTTCATTTTAAGCTTCAATTTTGATCAGTCTTTTGCACTTCAATCAAACCACTATTCACGATCCACTATCTCTATCAGTGTGAAAATCCTATGCAATGAAAATCCATGCTCTAGCCCTATATGCCCCTATGTGTACTATATCAACAATAGGTATATAGACTCAACCACAAGTTTCAGAGTCTTACAACAAACTGGCTATGTAAATAATAAAACTGAAGCTAAATATTTCTTTATATCTCTTTATGCTTCAAGAGGTTATGGTTCTTATTATGTATAACATAACACCTTATTTATAATGAAAAATTCATGTATGTATCTTAAACCTAGTTGGAATTATGTATCCTAAACTTGGTTGGAACAAGAGTAACACACGAAATTAGCAAGTTTGGAATCGAACTGTGGCTAAACCAAGACATGCGTGTGAATGGAATACACATTACTGTGTAAACGCAGCTTACTTTGTTCAGATGGAAGACCTATTCTTTGCAAAAGAAAGCACTACTAAAATCATTCCAAAAAATTGTTACGTGATTTCCAATAACTTTCAAAAAAATAACATATAAATAAGTTTAAAAATTTTTCAAAATTTAATTCCCTAAAATAGGTTTAGCCTATAGTTAAAACTAACTCAATCTAGGTCATTTTAACTAGGGTAAAGTTCAATTTTAAACTTAAGGATAATTCTAAGGTGTGTGCCTAAATGTAAATGCATGAACACATACCTTCCGAATTACACATTTTTTCAAACATTATTGTAAAAGCTAGATGTTCCAAGTCTTCTCTTCATGACTAGAAGTAGACCACACGACTCAATACTGACTCAACAAATACAATGTTAATAATTAAAACATTTTGAAAAATAATTTCTAGTATAAATTGTCTAATTTTCCTTACAATCTCCCCCTTCAAAAACTCTTGACAAAGCATGAAAAAGTACAACACTAAACCCATTACAATTTGTCAATCCCAAAAATAAAATAAAAACTTGTAAATCTTAAATCACTTGTTAAGATATCTACACACCACAACTTAAACAAAATATAAAACTTATGTGTGGTAGATAAATAATAAAATGTGTCAAGATAAACTAGTGATCATAACAATCTCCCCATGCAATCATGAACTCCCCTTTTCATAAACATTCATAACAATTAGTGATGATGAGGAAATTTGTACATCCCCTATTTTTTGTCAAAATTGGCAAAAAGAATGAATATTCAAGTATTAAAGCATCATAATAAAGGGAACACAAGAAGATTATTAAACTGAATTATCATATATTTAAACTTTAATTCATAATATTCGAATAAAACAATCAAACAAAAAGTAAAATAAAACAAAAGTAATCATCAAAACCTAATAATAAGTTTTCAAAACTTAAACTATATACAAAGTAAATCCTATATTTAGATAGTATTTAATAACAACTACTAAGGTCTTCAATCAGGTGGAGAGTTCACAATGTCAAAATCCTCTGTTGGATCTTCCTCCAAGTCATCTTTGACTGGTTCAAACTTTTATTCCTTATTATCATGTTTAGATTCAAAATTAAACTCATATCCATTAGATGAAGATTCTTTAGTTATTTCCTTAATCTCCATTGTCACGACCCTAACTCGGAAGACTTGATAATATCGTCATTTAAACCCTAACTGGAATGTAATCAGACTAATCAACCTAGTCAAGTATATTAAAAATAGGCCATTCTTTTTTAAAGAAATTAATCATTTTCTTTAATTAATTTTGTTTCGTTCTCGTGATTATACTTATTCAAGGCCTATAACGGACTAATTAAAATTAACTATCATTAAATTCAATTATACTATAAATGTTCATCCATCAATAAGATACAACGTGGATACAACTTTCAAAGCTGACTCTAACTATCCACTATAATCTCCTAAGTTCAATACATAAACAAATACAATGATTACTATGAAGGGTATGAGTACCCTTATACTAATAAATGTAATACATAAAGTAAACTACGTAATACTATCGTCTCTACCCATCCCGAACTACTCCTGCAATTATCATTTACAAGTACAATACCTACCATTCCCATGAACAACGTGGGTAAGCTATAACACTTAGTAAGATTTCCCAAAACAGACAAGTATACAACGTGCAAAAGTTAATGCAAGCCTTAGGTGGGTAACTCCTAATGTCCAGCATACAACACATGCATACACCAAGTATCATATACAATTTATAATATAACTATAGCCAATCAATAGGTCAAGGTACATTAAACAACATGTTAAGATGAACAATAAAGTGTATATCCAACTATGCAATTTACTTAAGTATACTAGCCCCACGATGCACCGTTATTTCCTGTATAAAGAAATATTAACAATAATGTATCCAATGTAATGCTAACAGTATAATATACCCATAATGTGTAATCATTACCCAATCCAAATGTAATATGGGCAACCCACCACACAATCTATATAGTCAATGCATAAATCATCTAACAAGTGTTATTCACAACATATTCCACATAGTTAATTTGTATATTAGTCATCAATGTATTCAGTGCAATGCAACGCACCCATGCTTAATGTGTGCAAACTTTTATGAACGCAATATGCCATACTTTATGATAAGTAAATGTATATATGTAGAGGCTGGCCAATATCCAGAGTTATTGGACTATTGAACCAAAGTCCCCGGCTTGCCTCCTGTGCAGTTTATGGCTCGTAGTCGATGGGAAATAACATCCCCGTCACAATATAATCTTAACTATAATAGTATTCAATATTGTATACAACAATGTATTCATGTCAATGATATAATCAACGTCTTTACACATAAAATCTATATGCATCACCACTTATTAATTTACACATCATGTGATTAAACATAGAATATAAGTCCATCAACATTTATAACATCTTCCAAAAGTAAGCAACTATCATAAATGCTCACTCATGTACTCATACCATATTAGTAGTATGCATACATCTAGTAATAAGTATAAAAATCAAGTTATGGAAATCCAATGGTAAGTCCACAATATAGTTCGTCAATGTAAAATCCTAATCCTAGTCATCATTAGACTATAAGCAGACACTACTTGTTTCTTTCGTGTTATGCATTAAGTACCTTATGAATTAATATTATAATATTCTCAGCTAACCTACTCATTACGGTAGGGTTCTAGTATCAATTGACCTTTGAATTATGTGATCATGATAATGCAATTGAAAATCTTTCAGAACTAGAAGTATGCAACAAGTTGTAATAGCCAAAAATTCTTTCAAAATCGTGTCAAAAGCTATTATGTAATGGCATTATCTAGGCATTATGCAGTGGCATAACCCGAACTATGGTTAGGAACTGACCTAACTCAACAATAGGCCATAAACCTAGTTAGGCCATCTATAATGTCTCGGGCAATTATGCTAATTAATTTAAAATATTTTCTTATATATATATATTTATCTTGTGTTAATTTATAGTAATTATTGTAGTGAATAATTTAAATTTGACATGTCTAATTTTGATGACATTGTCTATTGGTTACTTCAGGTGTGTTTTTATTTATTTATCTATTTGTTATGACTCTTGCAAAAAAAAAAAAAAAATTAATTAATAAAATTTCCAAAAGGTGACGTGTGTGTGAATATTGATGGTGGGTGGAAACCACCTTTCAAGAAAAACTTACAAGTTAATATATATATATATATATATATATATATATATAAGTGTGAAAAGTTTGAAAGTCATTTGTGTGACTCCACTCTCAAGAACCGACCCATGTGTGTTAATATGTGTCTTATATATATATATATGTATGTATGTCTGTTAAAAAAAGAAAAAGAAAAGACAATTGTATAAGCTCTGAATGAGCATTAAATGACTTATATGTTAGATATTGAACAAAGATATATACACACGTTATGATAGCTACTATTTAAACAAAAAATGGGGGGGGGGGGTTGATACAAGACTACACATTGTAGTGTGCAATGCATAGGGCCTGTACAAGAACATTTAATGGAGTAGCCCATATCCCAAGGATAATAAAAAATAAAAAATAAAATAAAAAACAATAATAATAATAAAATAAAGGAAACTGAAAAGCTCCTACTTGCTGTGATGGGTAACCTTACATCTGTGTGTGTGTATATATATATATATATATTAAGGTACGAGACAAAAAGAAATAAATATATACAAAAAAAGGGGTTTACAAAGGTAGAAACGTTGTTATATGTAACTTAGTTGTTGCAGTAGGCAGTAAAAAGAAAACAAAATAGATATGAATGAATAAATTAGAATGCAAGTTGATTGAATTAATAGACCAATAGTAATAGTCAACTTTTCTTTTGAATGATTGACTAACTTTTAACACTCTTTTGTGCAATTTTTGAAATATGTAGGGAGGGCCAGTAAGAAGGGTTTAGCTTGTATATGTCACGCCCCGAATTTCTACAAACCCAAGGCGCGACTGACGAGACAGAAAGTAAAATAAATTAAAGGACAACCTAAACAAATTTAAATAAACATGCTTCCGTTCCCATCAATACATAAAATAACATAAGGTACATTTCACAACTGCATTGTTCATAGGTCATTCGGGCTTAAGCCCTTACATTACAAAACATAAGTCCCATGGACCAAAATATAAAAAGTGCTTCATCCTATCAAGGTATCATTGAGGCTCAAGTAGCTGGAGTATCCTCATCTGAAAAATGTTGCCCACGAATAGGTCAGCTCAACTGCTGGTATGATGAAGTGCTAATGCAAGAAATAAAGCTAAGGCGTGGCATGTGCAAAGTGTACATTTATATCTAAATGTCATTCAAAGCATCGCAGTAATATATGAGTGGTATGCATGACGCACCCATGCACAACTCTATGCCACACCCATGTCTCGTTTACGGGTACTCCCCGATGGCACGGAGTACCAATGCAATGGCCAATTTTGGGTTTTTCACCACAAGATCTGCACCCTCATAATGCAAAGCACCACGTGCTCAATTCACGCCATATGCCCAAGGAATTCACTATATGCCAATATGCTTATGCAATCTCAATGCAGCAAGGTTTCATTAATATAACATGCTCGAGACAATAATATTTATATCACCAACCAGTTCCACATGCATGTATATCTCATATAATCAACTTAAACACATGTCATGATTCACGTTCATCATTTCACTAAATTTTCATAGAATGCAAGTAACACGTAAGCATGTGAACAACCAACTCCAAATCATCAAGTAAACACATTCCAAATAAACACATAAGTCATTCCAGTCATTCACATAATATTCCTAACTTAACTTCATTTGTAACATTAGCAAAACATCATACCTAACGGGTTAGTCACAACCCAAGTAAACTGCGCTCGTAATGTAGTGGCTAGTAGTGAGAATGTGAAAGGATCAGACTGCCTTCTCCTTGCCTTTTCGTGTCCCTAAAATCACAACAAGTGACTTAGTTCATTTGTTTTCTAAATGATGCTATTCAACAAATTTTATGTCTTTATTTTTTATAAGTTTCTATTCTGCTAAATTAAACTCTGCTATTGAGTCCAGGACGTCAAAGAAAATAAGTTTAGATTTTCGTAGAACTCAATTCGGACATCTGGGTTCAAAAGGGCAAAACAGTCATTTTGTACTTTTCACGGGTCCTTACATTTCATGACCTCTTTTCACAAATCGGATTCCACGGTTGAGTCCAGAATGCTCGAGATAATAAGGTTTCACTATTTGTTTACTTAATTCGGAGTTCGTTTGACTGTGTTTCAATTCAGGGGCATTTTAGTAATTTTACAGGTTACTACGGGTCTTTTATTTTTTGGGACCCCGTCTCATAAAATGGACCTCACCATTGGTCTCAGAATGGTCGAGATAGTCAAAATACACTAATGACTTGTCTCATTTGGACTCCGGATTATTTTAGAATATTTAGATAATTAAATTAATTTAATTAACTAATTAATTAATTAATTTAATTAATATTTTATTAATATTTTATTCTGGTGGGGTCAGATTGTAATTTCCCTAAAGTTCTGGGGTCAAATTAAATTTCCAAAAGTTCAGGGTTTAATTTGTAAATTTCAATTTCTCCTATTCTCAATTCGGTTACCCAAACAGGGATTAGTCCAGAACAGAGATAGGATATCCCTGTTCCTGTTTTAATTTCAATTTTCAATTTATTACACCCATAGCCAAACAGCCCCTATCCCCACTTAATTTAAAACCTGTGACCGACACTTGGCAGGGGCGGGTTGCCCTTGGCCCAATCCGAACCCGGACCCGAACAGTGCCCCTTCTTCCCCGTTTTCCCGGTGAGCCTCCGGTAGGGTTCCGGCGCCTTCTCCGGCGCCGGTGACCATTTTTCGGTCAATTTCTAATGTTTTTCGAATGCAGTTTTCTCCCCTTTTCCTCTTAGACTCCATTTCTAAGCTCGGTTTTGGGTCTAGGCCACTCGAACGTCGCGAATAGAGGGAAAACAGTGGCTCCGGCCAACTGGTTTCCTCTCTATTCCATGCCCCAAAGCCCATTGTTTTCACTCCATTTTGACCCTAAGTGTTTTTTGTACCTAATAGGGTTTGTTTCCTACCATTTAAATCAAGTTTGACACATAAAATACCAAACCCACCTCCCACAACCGTGACCTGTAACTGGGAAGTTCTCTCTCTCCCCTTAACCATTTTCTTTCATTTTTCTTGCAGTGTGTTCCATATCTCATTTGCTATAAGGCCCTAAGATCAAATTTAAATATAGTGCTTAAAAGACTTTAAAACAGAACGAAACCCACTTACCTATTTTTCTTGATTCTCCTTCTTGTTGCAGTCTCCCTTTTCTCTTACCTCCTCCTTAGTTCACCCTTTTGAGCTTCTTCTTTGTTCTCACAGTTCCCTCTCTTGATCTTTCCCTCTTTTTTCAAATTTTCTCTCTACTCAGTGAGCCCTCATGTATATACATATATTACACTCTCCCTCCACCCTCTCTCTCTCTACGGTTTGACTTGCACACCCATACCCTGAAGTCTCCCTGTACACTTATCAACCTTCCTGCCATACCACTGCCAACCACCACTCTCCATTGAGTGCCTCAGACTCAATCCCCCACACACACACAACCGTGCCCACACTCCACCTGACACACACACACACACACACACAATCAGACTTATATATATATATATATATTTACACACTTAAATATACACCCTTACATGTATACACATATACACACTCAAATAATTTAATATATATATATCCATGTATATATTATACACGTCACATACATACATTCATCCATTTTAATAATAATAATAATAATAATAATAATAATAATAATAATAATAATTAATATTAATAATAAAATAAAAAAAATTCATTCCAAAAAAAAAAAATATATTCAGGTCATTACAGTATATACATGAAAGATTCCTCTTTAGACTTAGATGCCTTCTCATTACTCTTGACATCCGTAACCTTCTAAACATCTCTCTACTTTTCTTCCTTCCTCCATTAAGTGTTGAAGGAATTATAAGGACTGCAACATCATTTATCATTAGCTTCTACATCAAACTTAATACTTTTGGTTGGTAGAATATTACAAGGAGGTTAAAAGAAATTTTAGAGTTTTATTACATCAACTTAAGAGGTAGGATTTTCTAACCCAAGGTTGAAACACTTGTTAGGACACATTGAACTTAACTATTAGCGGGAGGTTTGGTATGTCTATATAAATTTTTGGTGACTTAATAAGTTAATGTAATTAATGTCTATGAC
Source organism: Nyssa sinensis (assembly GCA_008638375.1). NCBI lineage: Eukaryota > Viridiplantae > Streptophyta > Magnoliopsida > Cornales > Nyssaceae > Nyssa > Nyssa sinensis. Next base: position 13,908,991 of record CM018033.1, on the reverse strand, counting down.
TCGAAAATACATTGTGTTTGGGATTGTGTCTCCCTTCGGTCTTATCCGTAAACCCACGTGGGAAGTTGCCTTGGTCTTTTGGGTTAGTAGCCCGAGAATGACTGATTTGATGCTACGGGTCTGTCTTGTGTCACTATTAGGGTTGATCCTAAATTTTTAGTAGCAACTTGGTTGGTAGTAATATGGTTTGGTAATTAAATAAATAGATATAGAATTTGAGGGGGGGGGGGGGGGGGAGGGGAATTTAATATATGTTTGTGATGACCTTGTGATAGTTTCTTATGATGTGATATAAATTATATATTTTATTTGATGTTAATAAATTATGTACATATTTGAACTGACATGTTGAATATCATTACACTTGCACAAGTATCCACTTTCACCATTTATATTTTTCCTTACGTTAGATTCTCCTACGGGGCGTCATTATAAGCCCCTAATAGTTTCAGGAAATGGCAAGGAGTCCGAAGCTTGATGACTTGACGACCTTTTTTTTTTTGGATACTTATTTTAGTAGCGCGTGCTCTATTTTTCATGAGGGATGTAATTTATTTCATGCTATTTAAATTTGAAATTTGTAAAACTAAGAACTTAATTTTTTTTTTGTTGAGAACTTGAGGGATTACTAGTTATGAACTTAGATCCCTTTTATTAACTTACTCATAATATGGGAAAATGATGATGTAATTGAAGAGTGAAGAGTGATATTGGAAAATCAATGAAATATTATTATTTGTCTAACAAGAATACCGACTAGCTTGTATTATTGGACTTTTAAATTTTGGAGTGTGACAACTTGGTATCAGAACACCTAGGGATGATGGGGTAGGGTAACATTAAATATAATTTAAAAAATAATGAGGCTTGTTTTTTGTAAATTTGTGACATAAACTTTATGTTGTTTATAACATGACGATTTTGTGAGTATCTTGTGAAATTATATGTGATTATTTGAAAACTTGTTGACTTAAATCATATAGTGTATGCCTTATATACTTATGTAGAGTTGTCTTGTAACTTCATCTTTTTAATTTATATCTTGTAGCCTACATTGTCTTCATCATTGATTTTGGGGTTATTTGACGGGTTATGAAATACGATATTTTGGAACATAACTAAGCATGGGAAAAAAATACAAAATATTCACCGTTATTTTTATTGTATCCTTTTTAGGATGCCGCCGAGAGGTCGAGGTTGAGGTAGAGGTCGACCACAAGCTCCTTAGCCTCCTATAGCCCCACAGATTCAAGTGGATAAGGCATAAATCACAAGGGGTATGATGGAGTTTATGCAGGCTCATCAAAATGAGACACAATCTCAACTTTAAGTTGGGGAGAGTAGAGCCACTATAGCCACGAGAGAGTTCCAAAGGTTCAACCCTCCCAAATTTCGGGGAGAGCCTAATCCACTTACCATTGAATACTTGCTGAGGAGTGTCACTAGAATCCTTGATTCCTTGTAGATCTATGTGGATGATCTAAGGATCAATTTTGCCACCCTTTTTCTAGAGAATGAGGCATTAAATTGGTGGGATGCAGTCAAGACTTCCATGGTTACGGAGTGGGAGGTCTTCACTACCACTTTCTTAGAGAAGCACTTCCTAGGGGCTACTAGAGATACATTGTGATGAGAGTTCGTCCATTTATAGCAGGGAGACATAACTGTGACTCAGTATGAGTCTAGATTCTCTATACTTTCATGTTTCTCCCCATAACTTATTTTTGACGAGGCCTCTAAGGCTCGTGCCTTTGAGTTCGAATTGAGACCATCTATTTGCCCTAAGATGGTACCTCTTAAGATCCAGGTGTACTCTGAGCTTTAGGAAAGACCACTACTAATAGAAAATGAGGTAGAGAATACGCAAAAGATTCAGGATGCTAAGTTCTAGGCTAGAGGTGCTAGTTTGAGTTCCTACCCTGAGAGAAGGGATAGGAAAAGACAGAAAGAAGCCACTCCACATTCATAGGGCCAGATACAACAACAACAACAACACATTGTACCCTCATCGTTTTCTAAGCCAGGGAGGTCTCATCAATGAGGGATTATTTGTCACCACTGTTGACAGACTGGACACTGTAGGGTAGACTATCTATAGAGAGCATAGGTATAGAGCAGAAAACCCACTTTAAACTTGGGGCCAGAGTCAAACATAGAATAGGGGCCAGTCCTAAGGCTGGGGATATGGAGTTGTTTGCTACTGGTGTGGGGAGTTGGGCCATACCATTCGCTATTGTCCTTCATCATAAGGAGCTCAAACTTCATTAGGTTTTTAACAACCTCGTCCTTCTGAGACTATCCAGTCACATTAGAGCTTCAAGCCACCACTTTTTCCTCCAGTGCCTACATTTTCTGTACAGAGCTCTAGGCTAACTCAAGGGGCTGCTTCATTAGCAGTAGCTTCACAGGCTCCACAATATGGCACAGGATAACAGGGTCGCCAACAGACTCAAGGCAGGGTATTCGTAGTCACAAGAGCCAATGCATCAATAGGACCATCAGTTGTTAAAGGTACTATTTGGTGTTTAATTCATGGGCTATTGTATTGATTGATTATGGTGCCTCCCATTCTTTCATTTCTACATCATTTGCTTTCACACTAGGTTTAGATGTGGACATGTTAGGACCATTCACTCTGAGTAGAGACTCCAGTTGGGGCTAGAGTTGTGCTTAGGAGAGTTTGTTGCTCATGTGAGATTGAGGTAGCAGATCGCCGATTTTTCTTTGATTTTATTGTGCTAGACATGACATGGTTCAATATTATCTTGGGCATGGATTGGTTAACAACCATCCGTGCGACTTTTGATTGTTATAGATAAAGAGTGTTAGTGTGTACTCTTAAGGGAGACTTGCTTCTATTTCTTAGGTGATAAGAGTGACCTAACTACTTCATGACCATTAGATTCGTATGACTTGGGTGAACTCAGTTGCATGTTTGCTAGTTGGGCATTGGGTGCCAAAGACAGTGTATGCAGAGAGTTACCACTAGTAGTACGAGACCTTCTTGATGTATTTCTCAATGATCTATTTGAGCTACCACCTCACTATGAGATAAAGTTCTCCATTGATTTGATACCAGGCATCGCACATATTTCAATGGCACCTTATTGTATGACATTTGTTGAATTATGGGAGCTAAAGGTACAAATAGAGGAACTATTAGAGAAAGGTTTCATTCAACCTAGAACTTCACCTTGAGGAGCTTCAACACTTTTTGTGAAGAAGAAAGATAGATCACTCTGATTATACATCGATTATCGTAGGCTAAATCGGGCGACTATGAAGAACAAATATCCATTAACACACATCAATAACTTATTTGATCAATTGAGCAGATCTGTATGCTTTTCCAAGATTGATTTGAGATCAGGCTATCACTAGTTGAGGGTGAAGGAGGAGGATATCTCAAAGATTGCGTTCTATACTCGTTTTAGGCCACTACGAGTATCTTGTTATGCCATTTGGGTTGACAAATACCCCTACGACATTCATAGACCTAATGAACCACATTTTTTAGGAGTATCTAGATGCATTTGTCATTGTCTTCGTGGATGAAATTTTGTTATATTCACCATTGAAGGAAAAACATGAGGAGCACATTCGCCTTGCACTATAGATCATAAGGGAGCATCGATTGTATGCCAAACTCGAGAAGTGTAAGTTCTAGCTTACTAAGGTGAAATTTTTAGGGACATGTTGTCTCACAGGGTGGTGTATCCGTCGATCCTTCCAAGATAGAGGTTGTGATGACATGGGAGAGACCGAAGAATGTATTTGAGATCCATAGCTTCTTGGGCCTAGCGAGTTATTATCGTAGATTCGTTGAGGGATTTTCTTAGTTAGTGATGCCTATGACACGCCTTACTAGAAAATGGTGTTCGATTTGTATGGGATGATGTGTGTGAGCATTCTTTTCAGGAGTTGAAGAATCAACTCACCACCACACCAGTTCTTACCATTCCTGAGAGTGGGGTAGGGTATACAGTTTATTTTGACACTTCATATAATAGGATTAGGGTATGTGCTTATGCAGCAGGGCAGTGTCATTGCCTATGGTTAGTGATAGTTGAAGCCTCATGAGAAGAACTACCCAACATATGATTTAGAGTTAGTAGCGGTGGTATTTGCCTTGAAGAGTTAGAGGCACTACTTGTATGTCGAGCAATTCAAGGTATTCTTAGATCACAAGAGCCTCAAGTGTCTTTTCTCCCAAAAGAAATTGAACTTGAGGCAATTATGGTGGATTGAGTATATGAAGGATTATGACTTTGACTTTCAGTACCATCCGAGGAAAGCAAATGTAATGGCAGACTGCATTCAGTAGGAAGTCGTAGGAAAATATGGCGAGCATTGTCATTCGAGAGTGGGAAATGCTTGGAGCAGTTGTAGAGTTTGACTTGATCCTTGAGGAGATTAGGGAGTGTGCTACCTTATTTTCTATAGTGGCACTACCTACAGTTGTGAGTAGAGTGGCCGAGTCACAATAGGTTGATGCCGAGGCCGATACCATTCGTAGTCGTATTCTTAGGGGCAAGATAGTCGAGGATTGGGTGCTTTATATCGATCATGGTTTGAGATTCTAAGGCAGATTGTATGTTTCACTTACTTGTCGCGAGGATGTACTTCGGTAATTCCACCATTCACGACTTGTAGCTCATCCGGGTAGTACAAAGATGTATCATGACTTACACTACCAATATTAGTGGAAAGGGATGAAGGGCGACGTGGCTAGTTTTGTGAATAGATGCCTAACGTGTCAGCAGATTATGGCTGAGCACTAGAGGCCCGCAGGATTACTCTTGCCATTGCCAGTGGCTGAGTGGAAGTGGGAGAACGTAACTATGACTTTGTGATAGGTTTGTCGAAATTATCACTGGGGACACGATGTTATATGGGTTGTTGTGGATTGATTGACCAAGACCGCTCACTTCCTACCCTTTCAGATTACAGATTTAGTTGATACACTTAGTCCGATTGTATATCCCAGGAGATAGTACTGCCTTCATGGCATTCCAATATCCATCATTTCAGATCGGGACCCATACTTTACAGCTCGATTTTGGCAGATTCTACGGGCAGCCTTAGGGATTGAGTTGTTACTTAGCACATCATTTCACCTAGAGAACAATAGTTAATCTGAGTGCACTATTCAAATTCTTAAGGATGTGTTACGTTCTTGTGTTATGGATTTTCAGGGTAGTTGGGAGGACCACTTGTCATTGGTTGAGTTTGCCTATAACAATAGCTACCAGTCGAGTATTGAGATGACACCATTCAAGGCACTGTATGGGAGACCATGTAGATCACCTATTTGTTGGATTGAGACACGAGAGTCTATTGCATTGGGACTGGACTTAGTACGAGAGACTACTGAGAAGACCAAAGTGATTAGGCAATGGTTGATGACAACATAGAGCCACTAGAAGAGCTATGTAGACAGGAGGCGATGATCCTTGACATTCAAGGTTGGGGACCACATATTCTTGAAAGTCGCACTGTGAAAGGGGTTGCCTCACTTTGGGTGTAGTGAAAAGTTGGCACCACTGATTTATTGGACCTTTTGTGATCCTTGACAAGATTGGGGAAGTAACTTATCAGTTAGCCTTACTACCACGATTTTCGGGTGTCCACACCACGTGTCCATGCTTCAGAAATACGAGTTGGATCCTTCACATGTTCTAGATTGGGCCGAGTTGGATATAAAGAGTGATGCATCCTACAAGAATTGACCAGTAAGGGTCCTATACTCTAGGGAACAAGTCTTACAGCGTAAGACCATTCATTTAGTCAAAATCTTTTGGCGACACCACAGAGTGGAGGAGGCTACATGGGAGCGAGAGCCAGGGTTTCACACCATGTATCTGGAATTGTTTTCCGAGTAAGGTATGTGTTAAATTTCGATGACGAAATTTTTTTTAGGTGGAGAGAATGTGATATGGTGTGAAAATTAAGGAAGATGATGATGTAATTGAAAAGTGAAGATTGATATTGAAAAATCAATGAAATATTATTATTTTGTCTAACAAGAATATCGACTAGCTTGTATTATTGGACTTTTAAATTTTGGGGCGTGACACCATCATCCTATAAAGGGTCAAAATCAACATAACCGAGAGTCAACCTAACCTAACCTAACCTAACCTAACCTAGGTTAGTAAGACTAATAGGACACTACAAAAATGTAGACTTTTAGCGACGCCCATCAATGCGTCGCTAATAGTACCCTTTTGTGGCGCACAGTAGGTACGTCGCTAAAAATCATAGGAAAATGCACTTCCCGGGTAAAAAAAATGGCCGGTAATTTTTACCGACACATAAATAGGTAATAGCGACGCACAAGTGCGTCACTAATACTTAGCAACGAACAGTTGGCATCGGTAATAGTGCCATAATGGAAACGACACCGTATTGCGACCAATTAGCGACGTATGGTGGGCGTTTCTAATAAGTCAGTTATATATTTCCCCAATTGTACCAATCAATCTATGGTGCTATTTCTCTCTCTCTCTCTCTCTCTCTCTCTCTCTCTTTCTCTCTCAGACACCTCTTCGACGGCGGCGAGCACGTCTGACAATGGTGACTCTTTCTCTCTTTCTCAAGCACCTCTTTGACGGCGGCTAGCACTTCCTTTAACAACGGTAACTCTTTTCCTCCTAATCGCATATGCCACATATTGGTTTCCCAGATTATTTTTGCATACATTTTGCTTTGGCATATGTTGCTGCAAGATATGAATTGGACTTTTTCCCTTCTATTTGTGTCTTTTATCATCTGGGATTTTTGCTTTTAATTTTAATTGTTTGTTTAATTAATAGAGAGGAAGTATACCATGTAAGGTTCCCTGATATATTATTCATGGACAACTGCAACTTGGACCATCTTGCTTGTGAACTTTAATATGTTGATGGAATAAGCATTTTGTAGACAAACAATGTGTTTTTTAGCTTAGTGTTTCTGTTTTGCATAATTTAATCCTTTTATTACGGGCTCAATTAAATGAAAAATAGTCCCGTACAAAGGTAGTTTCCTATTTTTCGATGCTACCGCAGTTAAGATCTTTTAGTTTAGTTGTTTTTTGTGGTCCACTACTTGTAGTTTGCAATTCCACCAGCAGGTGTTTGGTATGTCATATTGAAAATTTATCCTAGTTCCATAAGAGGGAAGTGATTGATTTATCAGTGCTGGTAGTTGTGTCATATTGTCATAATTTTTTCATCGTGGGCATGATTGTAATGGAATAAAAATTTAGAAATCAGAACATGCATTAAGATGTAAAAATCACATGATGGGGGAATATGAAATAAAAAATTCTTTGAGCAGAGTGAATAAGCACAGAAAATTAAAATAAAAAAAGTATGCCAAGTCCAAAAAACATGAAAAGGCTCAAGCAAAGTTCAAGAAGCATGCCAACTAACCATGGGTAGAGACACTTGAGTGGGGTCAATTGACCCCAATGAAATTTTTAAAAGTTATAGGGGTATTAAAAGTTTCTAATAAACTTTTAACACATCGGAGCTACCTCATCAAAGAAAAATATCACATAGAACCTCATTTTTTTTTGGTTTTTACTTGCTGTCAATTTCTTTTAGAAGCATGTTACCTTGCTAGTCAGTCCGACAACTCACACCCTATGTAGGTATTAGATCAGATGAGTTTTGGCTAGAAGAGCTTCCAGTTCTCTTTTTTCCTATATTGCGTGCTGATGCACCTTTTCAGTAGGGCCGCTGTGAGCGTGGCCTAATTTTTCTTTTTTAGTGATTACTTTATGAAAAAAAAAAATTATGGTGATTGTTTTGTAAGTTAGCAATTGCATTCATGTAAGCCTAGCCTCGTTCAGGAGTTATTTTCATCACATGTGAATCTTATCCCGAAATTTATTCGCGATTGGGCTCGTGTGTATGAAAATTGATTCTTGAATTGTCCAGAGAGGACAGTTCGGGGAATGCATAAATCTGCATTGTAATCAATAGCTTCTCATGCTTAAATATTCCACTATGACAAAATTTTAGCATGGTCTTCTATTGTTCTCTGGGTATATATTTAGGCGTGCTAATGTCTATCTTGTATACTTGGAGAACCGTGGGGAGATGCTGCCAAAATTTTGTCCAAGTGGAATCAAGCATTTGATTTGCTGCTTATTCCAATGTAGATTGTGCATTCACGAATGGGATAGGACCACCTTACCCTTTAGAGAGAAGTTGGAAGTGATAGGATTCATGTTTCATATTTATAATGAGTATCATTTTTGACTTGTATTAGGTAGACAAAAATGGATAAGAGTTGGATGGACTTGAGGGGCAGGTATTTGCCAGGGTATGTGAAGGGGATGAAAGATTTCATTGAGTTTGCTCGTGCATCTGCAGTTGAGAGAAATAGGATAAGATGTCCATGTAGGAGGTGCAATAATAGGGATTATATGCACATAGATGAGCCCAAAGAGCACCTACTCCAACACTGGGATGGACAAGAGGTATACGTGTTAGGAATTTCACAGAGAACACCATGACGTACGAGTGGTATTTGAGGATGAGGAAGAAGACGACAATGATGACTTTGGTGATAATGTTGGGGTTGGTTATGAAGGCTTGCCACAAATATTGGCAGACTTGCAAGGGGTTACAACTGGGGCGATTAGTCACAGGAGTGACATAAGACAATCAGAAGCATTTGAGTCCTTGTTGAGGGAATTAAGGCAGCCGTTATATCCGAGTTATGATAAGTTTTCGAAACTGAACTTTCTCGTGAAACTCCTTCATATTAAGACCATTAACCGATGGAGTAACAAATCATTTAAAATGATCATTGAATTGATTAAAGTAAGCACTTCCTACTGGGGAGACCCTTTCCGAAATCATATTATGAGGTGAAAAAAATATTAAGAGATTTGGGCCTCGGGTATATTCCCATACATGCTTGCAAAAAGGATTGCATGTTATTTTGGAAGGAGACTGAACAATGTAAGGAGTGTACAGGTGTGCCACGAACCCAGGTACAAGCTGAATGAACGGAAAGAACAAGACAATTTTGCACAAGATGCTGAGATATTTTCCCTTAAAACTTAGATTACAAAGGTTGTACATGTCTCAAAAGACGGTAGAAGATATGCGATGGCATAAGGAGAAGCATGTTGCTGAGGAAAATGTATGTAGGCATCCTGTAGATTCTCAAACTTGGGCTAAGTTTGATACAAATCACGAATGGTTTGCAAATGAGGCACGTAACGTATGACTTGGGCTGGCTAGCGACGGTTTCAATCTGTTCGGTGACATGAGTAATGCCTACAGTATATGGTCGGTGTTGCTTGTGTCGTATAACTTGCCATCGTGGAAATATATGAATGAACCATTTATCTTCATGTCGTTGCTTATTCTAGGGCCGAAGTCTCCTGGTAATGAAATTGATGTGTACTTGTGTCCTTTAGTGGATGAGTTAAAGGAATTATGAGAAGTGGGAGTGGAGGCATACGACGTCTTAAGAATGAGACATTTCAATTGCATGCAGTGTTACTGTGGACCATAAATGACTTTCTAGCATATGAGAACTTGTCTGGGTGGATCACTCAGAGATATCTAGCATGTCCCGGTTTGCAATAAGGATGCATGTTCCCTACATTTGTCCAATAGAAAAAAGATATGCTACATGTGCCATTGTCATTTTCTACCACCATCACATGGCTGGTGAAATCGGCAAAAACATCTGTTTGATGGAAAAATTGAGCACAGATTGGCTTTTATAATGTAATGGATATTCAATTTTATGATGTAATGGGTATTCATTATTACTTTAATAAGGATTTTAATTTTTATGATTAAATAGAAAAAAATTTATTTTTAAACTTTCTTTGTAGATATGGTTGGACCAGGTTCACACAAACTGCGCAGTTATGTAGGATCCATCGACCCCTTCCCCCTCATTTGCAAGGTCGACCGATCCTACCGTAGATGGTATGCATAGTTTTTATTTTTATTAATGATTATATAAATATGGTACTAATTGTTTCTATTTTATTTCTTCTTAAGCTTCGGCCATCGCCCCTAGACAAGGGCGTGGTAGGTCGAAGAATCGCAACTTGCAGGTTCAGATGGAGGCAATAGGGGGCAGCGCACCTTCAGATTGAGATACCTCTGGGCTTGTTGAAACCCGTTGCTGGGTGGGCACAAGCATTTCACCATGGAGGTCGACATCATTTCCCAGCTACGTGCCCCACTCCATATTAGTGACTGGAGTCGGGTAACTTGACGCGGAGAGACGGGATATTCATGCACATATCCAGGTATGTATTTTATTATTGCGTTTAACTAAATTTTAACATATCTAATGCCGTAATGTTTTGACAATGACATGCTTTACAGGAGAAGTTTGACATTGATCTCCACCTACCTTATGTCGCGAAAGCAATGGATTGTTACTTTGGAACCCGTTTCAGGTACTATCGACACAGGCTCCTACATGCACTACGAGACGGAGGTGGCAGCCAGTAGAGAGCCTCGCGACAGACCCTACAGGGGGGTGGTGGTGGAGGATTGGATGTTACTATGCGACCGGTTAGCTAGTGAGGCATTCCAGGTAAAAATTGTCAAAATTATTTTTGTTGTATGATAAATCATTGTCATTTATACTAACCTTCATGTCGTTTTGGCCAAGTGTAGGAACTTAGTAAGAAAAATAGTGAGAGTAGAAGCAAGCAACATGTGACCCACTGTGGTGGATCATGATATTTTATTAGATATAGGCATGAGATGGTAAGTTAATACATGTATCAAGTTCTTATTGTATAATCTTTTTATGAAATTAATCTTCACAAGCTACTGTTTATTTGCTACAGCGAGACCAGGAGACTGGTGCACCACCCAGCCCCATTGAGTTGTGGCAGAGGACGCACTACAATCCCTAGAAGGATTGGACTGGGCCTGAAGCTTAGTGGCTTTATGTAAGTTATTTATGTATATATACCAGTATTACTAATTTAATATTAATCTAAAGTTATAAAAGTAGTAACATATATTTATGTGCTTTTATAGGAGGAGATGGTCCAGCTGCGTGCTCAGCCGACTACTGAGGGTGAGCATCCGCCGACCGATGACCAGATACGAGAGACTGTTCTAGGGCAAGAGGACGTGGATATGTGCGTGGCTTAGGCAGTGGGATGGAGTCCGACGACATTGTCCTCTACCATCAAGAATGATGCTAGGTTTCACGCAACCACTGAGGTAGTTAAGCTAGAGAATGTAGAGCTGCAATAGAAGGTGACGACGCTCGAGCAGCGCCAGGCCCAGCTAGAGGCTCTTGTTCAAACGATGCTCAACCAGTAAGGTGGCTCTGTTCAGCCTTGGTAAGTTTTTAAAATTATATACTTTGGTAGATTTATTATTAGACATAGAAAATGTTACGTATAAATAAAAAAATAGAGTTGCACTGAACTTATTTAATTTCATCGGTTTGAATGACCATTAAAAACTTTTACAAGTTTCTACTCTAAAAAGGCCCATTTTGGGGTTTTAACATACCAAAACATCGGATATCGGCCTACCAACCCTAAAACCCCATCACACACCTCCCAAATGATAAAATAGACTTACACGAACTTACAACACTCAGTTTGGATCACCTGGCTTGAAACTTTTGCAAGTTTCTACTTGAAAAAGGCCCATTTTGGGGTTTTGATAGACCAAAACACCGGATACCAGCCTACTGACCCTGAAACCCCATCACACACCTCAAAAATGATAAAATAGACTTACACGAACTTACGTCACTCGGTTCGGATGACCGGTTTGAAACTTTTGCAAGTTTCTACTCTAAAAGGCTCATTTTGGGGTTTTGACAGACCAAAACACCGGATATCAGCCTAACTACCCTGAAACCCCATCACACACCTCAAAAATGATAAAATAGACTTACACGAACTTACGGCACTCGCTTCGGATCACTAGTTTGAAACTTATGCAAGTTTCTGCTCTAAAAGGCCCATTTTAGGGGTTTTGACAGACCAAAACACTTGATACTGGCCTATCCGACCCCGAAACCCCATCACACACCTCCCAAATGATAAAATAGACTTGCAAAAACTTAGGGCACTCACTTCGGATCACCGGTTTGAAACTTATGCAAGTTTCTGCTCCAAAAAGGCCCATTTTGGGGTTTTGACTGACCAAACACCGGATACCGGCCTACTGATCCCGAAACCCCATCACACACCTCTCAAATGATAAAATAGACTTACACGAACTTACGCCACTCAGTTTGGATTCCCGGTCTGAAACTTTTGCAAGTTTCTACTCCAAAAAGGCCTATTTTGGGGTTTTGACAGACCAAAACACTGGATACCAGTCTACCGACCCCGAAACCCCATCACAAACCTCCCAAATGATAAAATAGACTTGCATAAACTTACGCCACTCAGTTCGGATGCCTGGTTTGAAACTTTTGAAAGTTTCTACTCCAAAAAGGCTCATTTTGGGGTTTTGATGAACCAAATCATCAGATATTGGCCTAACTATTCCAAAAACCCATCACATACCTCAGAAATGATAAAATAGACTTGCATGAACTTACGGCAAAAAGGCCCATTTTGGAGTTTTGATGGACCAAAACACTGGATATTAGCCTAAATATCCCAAAACCCCATCACACACCTTAAAAATGATAAAATAGACTTGCAGGAACTTACGGCACTCGCTTCGGATCACCGGTTTGAAACTTATGCAAGTTTCTACTCTAGAAGGCCCATTTTTTGGGTTTTGACGGACCAAAACACCGGTTATCAGCCTAAATACCACGAAACCCCATCACACACCTCACAAATAATAAAATAGACTTGCATGAAGTTACGGCACTTGGTTTGGATCAACAATTTGAAACCTACGTAAGTTTCTGCTCCAAAAAGGCCCATTTTCGAGTTTTGACAGACTAAAATGTCGGATATTAGCCTACCAACCCTGAAACCTCATCACACACCTCACAAATGATAAAATAGACTTGCACGAACTTACGGCACTCGATTCGGATCAACGGTTTGAAACTTATACAAGTTTTTGCTCCGAAAAGGCGGGTTTTGGGGTTTTAATGGACCAAAATACCGGATATCCACCTAACTATCTCGAAACCCCATCACACACCTCACAAATAACAAAATAGACTACCAAAAACTTAGGGCAATCAGTTCGGATTAGTGGTTTGCAACTTATGTTACTTTATGCCGTTCTTACCATTTATGTATGGAAAAAAAACAATATATTCACTTTCATATATATTTATAAGTGTTCTAATATATATCATTTGATCTTTATTTCAGATTGATTGGACATTATTGCATCGAGGGTCTTTAGGTCTTGCATCAGGATTGACTATTTTTATCTGTTTTTTTGCTTTTCATTGACATTTGTAGTTACATTTTTTGAGACAATTTTTTATTTTTGTATTTATTGTTAAATTGTACTTTTACAAATGTAAGTAATTAATTAGTATAATATATATGTGAATGTATTTTTCTTTTTCAATATATAATCATTTCAGAACGTTTGGATTTTACTGTATATCAGGATGACTGATACAGGTTTAAATAGGAATAAAATAACAAATAAAACAAATAATATAGGGAAAAACATAAAATAAAACTTTTAGTGATGTATAAAAGGCGTCGCTAAAAACTAAGAAATCAATTTAGAGTGACACTTCAAATTCGTCGCTAAAGATTGGCTACACACTATTAGCGACGCACAACAAGCGTCGCTAAAGGTTGCACAAATATATCATTTGTAATGCACGTTATGCAGTCACTAAAGGCCACAATTAGCGACGCCCTTTGTGCGTCGCTAATGGTAGCTTTTAGCAACTGCACAAACTGCCTACGCATAGTATTAGCGATGCCCATTCCCCATTATTAGCGACACCATGTGTACGTCGCTAAAGGTAACCATTAGCGACGCGTCACAGTTTGTGCGTCACTAATACTATTAGTGACGCGACCTTTAGCGACGCCAGTAGTGACGCTCGTTCGTGTGTCACTAAAGAGCTTTCGCGACTCATTTTACAAATATTAGCGACGCTCATGTGCGTCACTAATAGTCTTGTTTCCTATAGTGGGACAAGTGATCACCACATCATTAACCTAAGAATGGAACAAATATTACATTCAAATATCATGAATTATTAAATAAATAAGTTATTTAATAATTATAAAAAATAGAAAAAATACAAAATAAATACATAAAATTTAAGAAAAATAATAGCCACTACATCATGGGTACGGCAGGTATAAAGAGAGAAAAACGTGTATACATTTCACATGTATGTACACACGGATAACTATATACATAAATATACAAGTATGTATATATATACACACGCATGAATACATATATATATATATATGGATATACACACACATACACACAATAGTGTGTGTGAGGGAGAAATATAGGAGGATATGTGTGTGAGCATGTAAACTAGTGTGTGTGTGTGTGTGTGTGTGTGAGAGAGAGGGTGATTGGAGGAAGAGAAGCCAGTCACCTTCCTTCATCTTGAAGTAAGAATAGAAAAAAAATTTGGGGCGGTGGCCACCTTCAGCAGCTGTAGCTGCAGTAACCTGAAGGGTGCGTGCATCACAGAGAGAGAAAGAGGGAGAGACATGTGAGAGACTTAAAAGACCTATGAGGGTCTGTCAACCATGCAACCGAGAGTAAGATAGGGAGAAAAGAGAGAAATCAAACAAAGAAGAATAAAGTGTTGCGAGTAAAAGAAGGGAGCTTAGAGAGAGAAAATCAAAAAAATTCTTATAAGGCACAAACAAGGTACGAAGCAACCCTTTTTTTTACTATCATTCTAATAGATTGTAAGAATCTTAGAAGATGAAAATAAAGGTCGAATGGCTAGAAACCTTAGAACAAACTAGAAACTGCCATTTTTTAAAGCTTCAAAAGTGGGTCAAATTTTGACTTGAACAAAACTGATTTTGATTGATTGGAGTAAAATCTACATACCAAATGGTTCACAAAACTATAAAAGTCAATAAAAAGGCCCAAAGAACAATTAGGAATAGTCAAAAACCAAAACCCACCAAAATTGAAAACACAGAAATCAAGAACCAAGCTTGATTCCATGAATAGGAGGCTGAAAGCCCATTGAACAAGGATTCCAAATAAAAGAGAAACACGTAAAAATGTTAGAAAATGAGGCGGTATAGTGAACTTGCAGACCTTACGATAATGGGGTCCAATCGAACCATTGAGTTTGTTTTGAGCCCCGAAATTTATATCAAATCAAAGATAATCCACCCAGAAACAAATTTAGAGTGGAAAACAGAGCAAGAAAAGGCTTCGAAAACACGAAAAAAAAAATGAATGAAAATTCTAGGGTTAACACAATTATAGTGACGGGGGCATGGGGATGAAGATGAACAGTGTCAGGTCGAGTCTGGTTTGACCTGCATCAAAGCGAATATGATAGCAAGCTAAACAACATCTTTTTATTTAGTGGGGGCGTCACCCTAACGTCATGATGACGGATCAGACCGGTTAAACCGATTGGTTATTGACCAAACTAAACCGGTTCACTTATCATGTGACCGAACCAGATAGTTTAATTAAAAAATTTCCTAAAATTATATTTAAACCCCCAAATTTTATAAAAATCATAGAATTACCCCAAAATTAATTAAATATTAATTTTAAATCCTTTTTAAAATTTAGAAAAAGTACTAAAATAGCCTTAAGCCTAAAATAGGCCAAAAGAAGGCCAATTAAAATTCAAGAAGAGTCTAGCCCAACGATTTTTGGCATTCTGGATTCGATGGCGGAGTCCAATTTAGAAAATTAGACATCGAAATATATGAATGGACAAACTAGAATAATTCTAATTGTGTCCTAATGCATTAATTAAGCTACTAATTGGACTCCGATGACTATGAAAATACTTACCTTAACATTTTTCTATATTCTGAACTCAACGATGGGTTCGTTTCGTTAAACGAAGTACCAAAAATATAGATACATAGAAATGTGAAATTCCCAAACTGCTGTTGGTATTGTACGAGCTACTAAAAATATTGGAAAATATAAGAATGGGCATATTTAACATTTTTAGACGCTCTGAACCTAACAGTGAGGTCAAACTCAGCACTTAGGTAGCCGAACGTGCAGCTCGCATGAAAGATGTAAAATTATAAAAACACCCATAGACTTAATCTAAGCCACAGATAGGCAAATTAAGATTCAAAAGGCCTAAATTTATTATCTTCGACATTATGGACCTAACGGTGATGTCTGTTTAGGAAAAATAGAATACCGAAACAAATTAAAAAATGATGAATACATCCCTAGGGCTTAATGAATCTACCATAAGAGTATAGAAAGTAAAGAGGGACCCAAACCAGTGTATATAAGAGGCCCTGAGTCTAAAAATGAGCTCCGTTTGGGATAATTAGGTACCTAAGACACGAGATATGAATGGTAAAATTTTTAAACTACTATTGAGGCTTAATTAAGTAATTAGATGAACTCAGAAACTAAAAAATGGACCACTTTACTGTTAAAAGATCCTATGGACTAAAAAATAAAGTTCGTTAATGCAAATAGAGTACCGAACAATTAAGACATGTAAAGAAAAAATTACCAAAATGCCCTTCAAGGCTAAAGTAAGCCACACGATGAATTAAGGAGTGTGAGGAACCCTAATTAAAACCATAAGGGAATCCTAAACAATAAAATTAAGTCCAGAAGAGACTAAAAACATTGAGTAAGCAAAGATTTAAGCTGAAATTGGATACTAATATAGTATCAATATATTATGAACCATGACTTAGGATCGCCAACAAGGAAATAGAGATAAAATAAATGCCAAGAAAATTCAAGTAAACAAGTGACTATGGACTCTCGACCACATGTGAGTAACCATGAACCTTGAAATAAAGACTTTTTCATTTAAACGCGTTCTTTACAATAATATGATATAGATGTAATCCATACAGTTTTATGATATCACATACAGTTCTTTTACAATTATGATATTTTCATATCACTATGCTCAATGTTTTAATTACATGTTTAAAGTAACATGTTTGTAAATGTTTTACATGATATAGATAGCTGATGAAAAGTTTTGCAAGCATGTTTTAACATGAAATTTATATATCATATAATGTTTAAATTTCATGACACATAGTCATACCTAGTTAGGAGGTTAAGCCATTTTTCATAACACAGTCATGCCTGGGTGGGGGGTCAAGTTAGGCCGTGTAAGCCCAGAGCTTTAGATTACACCTAGTCGCACAAGTGACTACCTACTAGGTCCTACGGGAAAAAGGTGATGAAAGGTTGGCATATATTATTTCATTACTCAAATTTTACAACCATAACTTTATGTTATCATGATTTATCTTAGCAAAACTAGACTGACATGAACCCTTGCTTGATTTTATAATATATATTGCAACTCACAATTATATGCAAATGTTTAAATAATGCCAATAGCTTTCACTATAGCTTATTTTAATGTTATCCATGAAAGTTATGAAAGGTTTATGAAAGTGGTTTTCTAAAAACTCGTGACAGGGGACTAGTGTTACTCACATGCTTTTCATTAAGCTCATAGGGTTTTATCCTATATATTTTCAAGAATGACTAAGAAGTTACAAATCCAGATGTTAGTAAGTTATGATGAATAAAGACTCTAGCTAGAAGATGATTAGTATCCCAATCATAGAGATAGTAACTTGAAGTGACAAATAGATAGCTTGGAGCAAGAATGGAATGTGAGTAATATTCATCGATGATGTATTAGTTCAGATACTCATGTATAATGTAATGTTGGCTCATATTATTGTAACTCTGATGTTATGTTACTTATGCTCTGCCAAGTGTGACTTCATTCAAACAAAAAATTTTACAGACTCAAATTTTTGCTGCATGACTTTATATGACCAAATACAATCTACTTGGATATGTAAAGAAGCTTTCAGTTAGACACATCATCAATATGCTTAAACAGGGTTAGTGTCATGTCCCGAAACCCACGCTATACTGAATTAGGGGATGCAAGTGTGCTTAACCAAAACTCATACAATTACACATCATAACAAACTTAAATATTACAACAGAAGTAATGACACATGTTACATTCATCTATCAAGTATCTAGATAGGCTAGAATTGTTTTTTAAACATTACATTACTTACATCAAGTTTGAAAACTTTATAACATTGATCCTTGCTAGTACCTAATCACATCAACTATGGATCCCATACCCCACATTCACATTTCGTACATATTTGGACTTCATACTTTACTTTAATTATGAGTCTCGTACCTCACATTCACATTTTGTACATATCTGAAATTCATACCTACGCTAACTATGAGTCTTATAAGTCATGTACATTTTAATTTATTGCACTTCACTATAGTTGTGGGTTCCAGACCCCACTTTCTTATCAGAATTTCATACTGTACTTCTTTACTTGTAATTTCATATGTAATATCTATGTGAGCTTTGTGAAAATCTTGTGAGAAATTCTAGTACCTTTTCTTGGGGTTTTCAACCGATAGCGTTTTGAAGTAGAAAGTATTTCATAATAAAAATATGCTATCGTCTGGTCACATTTCAATACAGAGCATGAATACTTGAATCATAAATCATTTAAGCACGTAGATTTGAGACATTAACTTAAAATAGAAGTCTTTCAAAATGACTCAAGTAAAGCAAATCATTTCTTAAACACATAACAGAATTGCCATTGCAGACACAAAACGTAGACATTTAGTTCTTCACATAAAACAGAATGAATAAATCCTTCATCGGATCAGGAGTATAAAATACTTTACTTATAAAGCACAAGGATTAGAAATCATTTTTCATTAAATAGAAGGGTAAAACCCTATATCGTAAATCAGGAGTGTAAAACACTTTACTTATAAATCATGAGGATATAATTATCCTTTTCATAAAAATGCAGGTTTGAAAACTTTCTTCCAATTCATAAGTTATCATCTTTTAACTTTACACGAGAATCTGTATCGAATCTAGACTCTAAGCTTAACAAGAGGTCAGCATAATATATATACATGACCTAAACAAGAGAGATCTCCTAATCTTCTTGTGGGCATTACTAGAATGAGTCCCTGAAGGAAACACTAAACATGACTGCTTATGCACTAATTATCTATCGTTACTAATTCACAAACAAAAGCATTTAAAACATTGCTTTTCAAATAAATGTTTTTTAAGAGCACTTAAACATAGTTTGATTGAGAAATATTCATTTTCGAAAAAAGATATTTATCACAACTTTTACAAATAAAGGTAGGCATGCTTGAAATACAAGTCATATAAACAACTTGGCATTTATATAAACACATTTTGCAAATTCACGATAGTACTTTCAAAATAGAATAGGAAACATACTTTAAATAGGATTCATGTAAATAACATGAATTTGAATTAAATCATTTCATAAATCATGGAGTTAAATTCTCCACTTCAAAGTGCAGGATTGCTCACTTGTAGTCCAGAGCCCACGATCATTCCTTACTTACTTTCCTAACTTGCCTTGGCACTCATCTTATCCTTATTCCCTAGCTGGTGATCCTAAATCATGGTTCAGAATACATTGATACTATATCAGTACACATCTCAAGTTTAATCCTTGCCATACTTAGCGTTTTAACCTCTTTTGGACTTAATCATACTATTTAGGACTCCTTTATGGTCTTTAATTAGGGTTTCTAACACTTCATAGTTCATCGTGTTGTTTATTTTAGCCTTTAAGGGCATTTTGGTCATTTTACTTTTACGATGCATATTGTTCGGTTCATCATTTGCCTAAACAGACATCATTTTTGAGTCCAGACGATCCTTAAAACATTGATATAGGTATTTTTATTCCATCTATCCTCTTCTGGTAGCTTCATTAAGTCTTAAGGAAGTATTGGTCATTTTTTGGTTTGTTACTAGGTCTTATTTTCCTTAAAAATGATATCATCGTTAAGTCTGGAGTGTCGAAGATAATCAATTTAGGCTTTTTCATATCAATTTGCTTATTTGTGACTTGTATTAAGTCTAGGGGAATTTTTGTAATTTACACTTTAACATGTCCTATTTTTTGGTACATAATTTGGTAATATGGACCTCACCGTTGAGTTCGAAATGTCGAAGAAATTCAGAATAAACATTCTTTGACATTTAACTGCCTTCGGGTGTTACTAAGGGCATAATGGTACTTATTGTGTTTTACGTGTCTTAATTTTTGAGACCTCGTTTCGTAAAATCGACCCCGGCATTGGGTCTGAAAATTCAAACAACACTAAGATGGTAATTTCGTCGTCATCGAGGCTCAATTGGTAGCTTAATTAATACATTAGGACATAATTAGAATTATCTCAGTTTGTCTGTTTATATTTTTTAGGGTCTAATTTTATAAATCGAACTTTGCCATTGAGTCCAGAATGCCCAAAAATGTTGGGTTAGACTTTTCTTTCATTTTAATTGGCCTTCGTTTGGCCTATTTTTCGCTTAAGGGCATTTTAATTTTTTTAATTTAAAAATAATTTTTAATTATTTTCCACGGTAATTCCATAATTAATATAAAATTCTGGGGTTAAAATCAAATTTTTGAAACTATTCAATTGAACCATTTGGTTTGGGGGTTAGGTAACTGAACCGATCTAATCTAGTTAAAAATTGGCTAGTTCAACGGTCTGTTGCGTCACTACTGCATCATCGTGATGTCAGCCTTTCACTAAATCAAAACGACGACATTTCTGTTTAAAACCAAACCCATTTAATCATTTGGTCAAGACCCGACCCGCACAGTACCTGTCTCCCTCGATTTTTTGACGAGGGTTCTAGTCACCTTTTCCAGCAACGGTGGCCGAAAATTGAAAAATTTTAAGTTCTAATCTTGTTTTTCTCGCAAGTTTTTTTTATCCTAAATCGCTCCTTAAGTATTTTAGAACCAATTGGGATGATTTTGGTTTATCGATTTGTAGGTGATTGATCGGTTCTTATGATCTCATGCTTTTCTGGTGAGACAGTTGTTTCTCCCTTATTTCTCTACCAAATTTGGTGGTTCTTAAACCATTTAATCGTTGTTAAATTCCTTACAAGTATATGGTCTTAAAACTAAGCTTACCTACTGTTTTAAATTTGTTGGCCGATAATTCCCGAACCTTTATGTGTCTATAACATGCTTATTCTTAAGCCAAATAACATGGTTCTTGTTGTGTTGTGATTCCTTTGCAACCTAGTTTTAATCCCCGATCACAGAATTCATTTTACTTGATTTTTGGGCGAGCTTTTAAGTTTTTCTAATGGCAGTTTGGGGTTTCTTAGGGTTTCGACATTCTTTTCTTAGCTTAATCAAGTCTATAATGTAATAAAAACTTAATACAATTGAAAGATGTGAGAATTCTAACTTGTTTCAACTCAATAGTAGCTGGATCTCTATCTCTCACCTGAATTTTCTTTCTTCTCATTTTTTGGCCTGCTAATTCTCTTCTTTATTTCAAACGTGGCAATTGTTTCTCCCTGTCTCCCCTGACCATACATGGTTCTTAGTAGCTGTAGATAATATAAGTACATGTATGTATTACTTTCACCACCCCACTCCCTTTCTTCCTCTTTCAACCTCACTTTCCATTCAAACCGCTCTCTTTTCTTGGGCGGCAACTGCAAAGGCCGCATCCTTTCTTTTCTTTCTTCTACTACAAGTAGTAAGGGCAAGCCCACAATTTGCCTTCTTTCTTCACCAATCACATGCACACACACATATACACACACCTCACACCTTAAGTGCGCACACACATACACACTCACTCACACACATGCACTTGTTTTCTTATATATATATATATATATATATATATATATATTCTTGTCTATGCACAACCGCATGCCTTCTTTGCAGACTATGCAAATGATGTCACCATATGTAAGACTGGGGTAATCTATGGCTCTGTGTCTTTACTAAGGATTTCTCTAATTTTATGAGCAAAAAGACTAGAAAGGCCATTAATGAACTTTTCTTTCCAGAAGGGAGAGTTACTGTCATCTCTAAGCATGACTCTTGAGCAGAACACATCTGCATACCATTCAAAGTCACTAAGTGTAGGACATCTAAGGTTACTTAACTAGTCATGGATCCTAGCAGTTACATGACTAGGAGTTCTTATGAAGTGTTTAGTAATGGTGTAAATGACGGTGTTAACTCTGTCTGGTACTCCTTGACCTATTGTTTCGTCAAATACCAGGTTACCATCAGGGTCTCTTTTAACTGCATGAATTATGGATTCTTTGGTTTCATCAGTAAGGTGCTTATCCCACCAAGTGAGAAGCTTACCTGTGAATCCTAGAACCAATAATTTGACTATATCGCTTTGTGAACTGTTATTATTTTCATGATAAAAATTGGCTGTAATGTTCATATGACTCAATTTATTCAAAATTTCTTGTTCTGAACAGCTATCTATATTCCATTCATAGAGGCGATCAGAAGCAACTGAGAATTGGCTATGTAGTAGTTGTTCTTCGTACTAGAGATCGGGAGGTGTGGGGCGACTGTACCTATTGTTGGTGATGCTGGTAGGGTTAAACCTAGGTCGATGGAATTTATTTACTATGAGATCCTGAAGTTGGTTCTGTAAATAGTCTATTTCTTGATACTGGGTTTGTAAGGCTTTCTCATCATCAGATGATGATGTTGAACTGGATGGGATGTCTAATTTGGCTATTGTGACTATTGTTTTGGATGAACTGGATGTTTCGGGCTTGACTGGTATAACTAATTCTTGGAGCATTTTATTAACCTATTCTAAAGCCGTTGTGGACTTAGGAAGGGGTTTTTGTGATAACTTTAATTCGGGTAACTTAATCAAAGGTTTTTCTAACTGGGAAGAAGAGGAAGGTTGAGAAGAACTAGATTGTTTGTTGTCAACTATTTTCTCTATTTTATCTAACTGGTTTCCAATTGTCATTAAACGTTAGTTAGTGTAGTTTTTTTTGTTCAACTATCTTTCTAGAAGTTTCGTCTGTGTAAGATCGTTTGAAAGGTGAAGCAACTACTTCTGATCCTAAATGTTGGACTATGATTGTTCCTATGGGTGGATGAATTGATTGGACTATGGACTTATCTTCTTTAATCCATTTAACTTTGGTGAGGTTGTTACACTTAGAGTGTTGTTCGTAATAATTTTCAACATAACTAAAAAATGGGATGTTTTCACACCGTTCTATCATGAATTCTCTCCATTTTGTATAAATATCTAAATTTTGTTCTTTAGTATGACTAAATCGATAGTGTTCTCGTTTGGCCTTATTAGCCTTGGACTCAAATTCTGCTCTGAGAGTGGCTGAATCAATAATGAACTCTTTACTGAGTGTATTGAGTTTATGATGAGTTTCCTGTGTCTCAAAGTCAGTGGGACTAGGGGATGTGACTGATTCATCTTCAGTGTCTAGGATTTGTGACTGTGATGTATAACATGGAGTGTTAAACCTTGAAGATCTAGATGTAAGTCTCATCGTTGCCTGGGTGCTAACTTTTCAGATCTAGGTGTTGAGAGTTTAGATCTGGTTTAACTAAGAGTAGTACTAGGGTTAATTGGTCTAAATCTTTGTTCATCAAAGCTAATCCTTATTGATCCATCTTGGAATTGTTGAATGAGGTTAACATTGGTTTCTGTGTGTCTGGGTAGAGGATGGTTTTCATTTTCAATGATCTAAGAAGAGGGAAGAGTTACATCAGACCATTGAATGGATTTCGGAACCTGGATGTTGGCTCCTTCTGAATATTGACTGAATAAGGATGGTTTTATCTTTAGGACTTTTCTTTACTGCTAAGGTGTTTAAATTGGTTTTATAACGTTTATAATAGATACGATAAACTAGAGCTAACTGTCATGTTCCTTCTAACATATTGGTGCCCGAGGTTTGAATGTAAAAGGTAAGAGTTTTTAAGACATAAGGGTCGTGGAGGCTAACTGAAAAGTCAGGGAAACAGTCAAAATGGACTGGTCCTTGATGTAAAGTGACTCCATTAATCCTAAAAAACTGTCTGGCCAACTAATGTGTCTGGCGTCTCTAAGGGCTAAGAGGACTGAAGCATTTAAACCTCATCGAATGAGAGGATTAGTGCCTACTTGAACTAATCCTATATGGATGAAGTTATAACCTTTCTTAATATGGTCACTTATAGTGGATTGAGTAAGTAACTGACACTTGACTTGTTCTCTATTAAGGACGTAGGTTTGTTCTACTGTCTTAACATTAAGATTACTAGAAAATGAGTGAGAACGTATCCAAGAGGATACTTGGTAGATTTGGTGAACTGGTACCTTAGGGATGTTCCAATTTCTAAGGGGTTGACTATCGTGATTTATTTAGTAGTCTTCACTATTAACTATATCAGGAATAGAAGAAAGGGAAGAAGAAGAAGAAACAGTTGAATTGGATCTAAATAATCTATTCATTTTAGAAATAATTGATTAAATTACACAGAATTTTCCTTTCTTTTACTGTTTTGGTGTACTGTTCATTACCTTTTTCCAAGGTGATTGTTCTGACATACCTTGACCCAGCCATTAAGGACTTTGATAAGACTACTTGCCTTAAACGCTCTTTTAGCTAAACAGGACTTACTACGTCTTCTATAGTCTGTGAACTTCTGGGGAGGTGTAGAGTCAATCTAGGAGGGGAAGATAACTAGACAATACAGATAAACAGGGAAAGAAAAGTAAACTGAGCATAATTTAAAGAATTATAACTAAAATGAATGGGATCATTCATTGCCAATTTCACCATTCTGCTGATCACTACAGTGTTCTTGGACAAACTTAGTTTATCTTAACAGAACTGGATCCTATAGATGGCTCTGATACCATAAGGGGACTGGACGAGCTAGTGGGACGTAAGCAGAAATAAAAAAGGCGGAAGAATATATACTAAAATGCATATGCATATGCAAGGGGAGGCGGTATAACCGTCCATAGGTGGAATGAGAAGATAATGATGAAATATGAAACTTAAACAAAAGTCCTAAAGATAAAACCATCCTTATTCAATCATATTCAGAAGGAGCCAACATTCAGGTTCCGAAATCCATTCAATGGTCTGATGTAACTCTTCCCTCTTCTTGGATCATTGAAAATGAAAACCATCCTCTACCCAGACACACAGAAACCAATGTTAACCTCATTCAACAATTCCAAGACGGATCAGTAAGGATTAGCTTTGATGAACAAAGATTTAGACCAATTAACCCCAGTACTACTCTTAGTCAAACCAGATCTGAACTCTCAACACTTAGATCTGAAAAGTTAGCACCCAGGCAACGACGAGACTTACATTTAGATCTTCAAGGTTTAAAGTTAAAACCCCAAATTAACACTCTGTGTTATATATCACAGTCACAAATCCTAGACACTGAAGATGAATCAGTCACATCCCCTAGTCCCACTGACCTTGAGACACAGGAAACTCATCATGAACTCAATACATTCAGTAAAGAGTTCATTATTGATTCAGCCACTCTCAGAGCAGAATTTGAGTTCGAGGCTAATAAGGCCAGACGAGAACACTATCGATTTAGTTATTCTAAAGAACAAAAGTTAGATATTTATACAAAATAGAGAGAATTCATGCTAGAACGGTGTGAAAACATCCCATTTTTTAGTTATGTTCAAAATTATTACGAACAACACTCTAAGTGTAACACCCTCACCAAAGTTAAATGGATTAAAGAAGATAAGTCCACAGTCCAATCAAATCATCCACCCATAGGAACAATCATAATCCAACATTTAAGATCAGAAATAGTTGCTTCACCTTTCAAACGATCTCCCACAGACGAAACGTCTAGAAAGATAGTTGAACAAAACAACTACACTAACCAATGTTTAATGACAATTGGAAACCAGTTAGATAAAATAGAGAAAATAGTTGACAACAAACAGTCTAGTTCTTCTCAACCTTCCTCTTATTCCCAGTTAGAAAAACCTTTGATTAAGTTACTAGAATTAAAGTTATCACAAAAACCCCTTCTTAAGTCCACAACGGCTTTAGAACAGGTTAATAAAATGCTCTAGGAATTAGTTATGCCAGTGAAGCCGGAAACATCCAATTCATCCAAAACAATAGTCACAATAGCCAAATCAGACATCCCATCCAATTCAACATCATCATCTGATGATGAGAAAGCCCTACAAACCTAGAATCAAGAAATAGACCAGTTACAGAACCCACTTCAGGATCTCACAGTAAATAAATTCCATCGACCTAGGTTCAACCCTACCAGCATCACCAATAATAGGTACAGCCACCCCACACCTCCCGATCTCCAATACGAAGAACGACTACTACATAGCCAATTCTCAGTTGCTTCTGATCGCCTTTATGAATGGAATATAAATGGCTGTTCATAACAAGAAATTTTGAATAAATTGAGTCATATGGCCATGATAGCCAATTTTTATCATGAAAAGAATAACAGTCCACAAAGCGATATAGTCAAATTATTGGTTCTAGGATTCACAGGTAAGCTTCTCACTTGGTGGGATAAGCGCTTTACTGATGAAACAAAAGAATCCATAATTCATGCAGTTAAAAGAGACCCTAATGGTAACCCGGTATTTGACGAAACAATAGGTCAAGTAGTACCAGACGGAGTTAACACCCTCATTTACACCATTACTAAACACTTCATAGGAACTCCTAGTCATGTAACTGCTAGGATCCAAGACCAGTTAAGTAACCTTAGATGTCCTACACTTAGTGACTTTGAATGGTATGCAGATGTGTTCTGCTCAAGAGTTATGCTTAGAGATGACAGTAACTCTCCCTTCTAGAAAGAAAAGTTCATTAATGGCCTTCCTAGTCTTTTTGCTCATAAGATTTGAGAAATCCTTAGTAAAGACACAGGAGCCATAGATTACCCCAGTCTTACATATGGTGACATCATTTGCATAGTCTGCAAAGAAGGCATACAGATGTGCATAGACATGAAAATTAGTAACCAAACGGCTAGAAACAAGAAATGAGCCAAGTATGAACTAGGTAATTTTTGTGTGCAGTATGGCTTACCCTCGATAGCCCCCTCAAAACGACGCTCCCGTTAATATCACCCAGAAAGTTACCACAAACATCACCGCACCCATGGCAGTCACCACCAAAGTCACCACCACAGTCATAAACATAGAAAAACCCACCACTAAGGAGAACATAGTAACAAACAGACACATAAATATTACAAAACCAACCGTAGAAAGAAAAACTCTAAAAACACACGCAAAGCAACATCAACTAACGTACGCTTTAAATGTGGAAAACCAGGTCACTTCCAATCAGATTGTAAAGTTAAACAGTTAATTAATGCCCTCCAAGGAAACCAGGATCACAAACATGAGTTATTTAAAATTTTAAACCTCAGAAACACAGATAGTGAACCCTCCAGTTCCTCCTCTTATAGTTCTAGTGACAGTGAAAATGAAATTGAACAGTTAGACCAGTCTTCTGACCATAGTTCTTACTATCAGTCAAACAGTCTTCAAGTTAAGATAGGATGCATAGATAATTGCACTCGCAGCTGTTGCAAAACAATTAGTGTTTTAAGTAAACAAGAAGAACTCCTACTAGAATTAATCAATAACGTAGAAGACCCGATAGTTAAATCCCAATACTTAAATCAGTTTAAAACAACATTAGTTATAGACACGCCTAAACCATCTCCGGTCACCCTTTCTAGTCCTCCAATTCAATTTAATCAAATCTTTGATAGATTTACTAGTAACACCAAACTAGTTACCATCTAAGATTTACAACATGAAGTCAATCAAACCAAAAAAGAAATTACACAATTACAACAGTTAATTTATACACTCAGAATTGACCATGATTCTTTAAAAAACAAAGTTGATAATCATCTATTTCCTCCCCCTCTTATCCTAGTTCAACAATCCCCAAATGATGAAGTTGGCCCAACCAATAACATAACTGTTTCCCCAAAGTTACCCACTTCCAGTCAAGATCAAGATGATCACACTAGTTTCTTAACTGCAATCACTAGGATCAACTTCCAAAAATGGCGATGCCCAGTTAAGATCATAGTATGCGAAGAGTTTGAAATTGAGACAATTGCTCTCATCGACTCAAGAGCAGATCTTAATTGCATCTAAGAAGGTAGTATCCCTACTAAATACTTTGAAAAAACGAGGGAAAGTTAAGTCAGCTAATGGCAGTTCCATGCAAATCCAGTACAAATTATCCAATGCACATGTGTGCCAAGATAAAGTATGTTTCAAAACTCCATTTGTCTTAGTTAAAAACATGTTTGATAAAGTCATCCTCGGTAATCCATTATGTGCTTATTGTACCCTTTCACCACCTATAATGAGGGGATTACCACTAAACCTTTAGGCCAAACAGTTAGATTTAACTTCATAAAAAATCCTCAGTCCAGAGAAATAAATTCGTTACAAGATCTCTCTATTAAACGATCAGTTAATCTTCTTTTTAAGAAAAAGTCCCATGTTGACTTTCTTTTGGAAGAAATTCAGTATAAAAGAGTTGAACAATAGCTACTTAATCCTACGCTTCAACAATGGATTAGTCAATTTGAGTTATTACTCAAACAAGAAGTTTGTTCTGAGTTACCCACAGCATTCTGGCATAGGAAACAACACATTGTTCGTCTTCCCTATGTTAAAGGATTTAGTGAAAATAGCATCCCTACCAAGGCTAGACCAATAAAGATGAGTCAAGCTCTAATGGAGTTATGTGAAAAAGAAATTAAAAACCCTACTCAGTAAACAAATAATTCGCCCATCCAAATCACCATGGTCATGTTCTGCTTTTTATGTTAACAAAAATGCAGAAATCGAACGTGGCGTTCCTCGATTAGTTATCAATTACAAACCATTAAATAAAGTCTTAGAATGGATTAGATATCCCATTCCAAACAAACAAGACTTAGTTAATAGATTACACAAAACAGTTATCTTCAGTAAATTCGATATGAAAAGTGGATTTTGGCAAATCCAGATCCATGAGTCAGATAGGTATAAGACCGTATTCACAACCCTTTTTGGTCATTACGAATGGAATGTAATGCCCTTTGGATTAAAAAATGCTCCCAGTGAATTTCAAAATATCATGAATGACATCTTCAATCCTTTCTCCAATCATATTATAGTTTACATAGATGATGTTCTCATCTACTCGGATTCCATTGATCAACATTGGAAACACTTATATTCTTTTTTGAATGTCATTAAACGCAATGGTCTAGTCCTCTCAGCATCTAAACTCAAGTTATTTCAAACTTCAGTTAGATTTCTAAGCTTTGATATTTCTTATGGTCAAATCAAACCCATTCAACGGTCAATCTAGTTTGTTGATAAATTCCCCGATCAAATCCTTGATAAAACCCAGTTACAACGATTTTTAGGATCCTTTAATTATATTTCAGATTTTTATCCTAATCTGCGATCTTAGTGCAAACTTTTATTTGATTGTCTTCGTAGTAATCCACCGCCATGGACACCTGCTCATACAGCCGTTGTCCAGCAAGTCAAGCAACATGTTAGGACTCTTCCTTGTCTTGGTATCCCTTCTCCCTCCGCTTTCAAAATAGTTCAAAAAAATGCCTTTGATAGTGGTTATGGTGGCATTCTTAGTCAAAAATTAAATCTTGACTCCCCCAAATAGATTATCTGTTATCACCCCGGAATCTGAAATCCTACGCAGTTAAATTATAGTACTATTAAAAAAGAAATTTTATCTCTTGTTTTATGCATCAATAAATTTCAAAGTGACTTATTAAATCAACGCTTTTTAGTAAAAATTGATTGTAAAAGTACCAAACATGTTTTGGAGAAAGATGTTAAAAACATTGCTTCTAAAAAAATTTTGCACGATGGCAAACCATTCTTTTTGTTTTTGATTTTGACATCCAATACATACCCGGTAAGGATAATAGTCTCCCTAATTTTCTTACTTGTGAATTTTTGCAGCCTAAAAATGAGCGGGAAGAAAGACAAGCAACCATAGTCAAACACAGTCAGTCAACCACAGTCAACTCCCTCCGCAGGGAAGATAATCCCAGTTATTCCCAGCTCGTTATGAGCCCCAACACCCTCTTGCCAAGGCAGCTGTTTCTCTATTCTTAGCAGTCCTCTCTGCCCTAATTACAATCTACCTAGACCCAGTGATAGCCAGCCTAGTTACAGTTCAACCCTTGCCCGATTACTTCCCAGCCCTTACGAAATTACAGATCCCTTTGATCCCTTAAAAGAACAAAGGATCGTCCCAGCTAAACCTCCAGTTAAAACTCCTTCCTCTCCATATTTCAGAAAACCAAACACAGTCAACATCTTTTTTATTGAACCTCACAAAATTAACATCCAAGACCCATGGGCTTTAGCTACCAGTTATTTTCCTCCTAGTTGGCATTTTATTCCCGACCATCTGTCTAAATCAGTTAAATGGTACAAAGCCATCCTCCTCCATTCTAGATCAGTTAGATTTGAAGATATCCCTAGTAAACAAGATCCCAGTCAAATTCTGTACCAAAAATTCGTCATAGTCCACATCATTTCTGAAAAGGCCTGGGGATCTTATCCTTCTCAACTTCTATCAATTCCCAATTCTTCCATCCAGTACTCATATTATGACTACAGTCAAGCATTTACCAGAGGTTTCTATATGCAAAATGAATCCAATAATCATTCATGGTTTCTCATGTTTGATCAAAAGTTCAAAAGCCAGATTCCCACATGGTTCAGTGAATGGTGGAATAAGTTTGGACTTGTTCCAGAAATACTTCCACCCCCTTTCAAGATGGCAATGCAGTATTTTGCTTTAGTGTATAAAATAAACCAGCATATAGCTCAGGTCCCCATAATTCTCTTAATGGCCAGCAAATATAAGATTTCATGGATCATTAAGTGGAACTATGCAATCAATCAGTAATCAGAGAATTCTCAGTAAAGTGGTGGGATAGACTTAATTATAAAAGGTTTATCTCTTTTATCAATGAAGAATTTCCCCCAGCAGTTCCTTAGCCTCAACCTATTGCGCAGAGGACTCGGTCATCCTCCAGTATCGACCAAACTTTAATCCAAGGACAGTCCAAAGAAGAACTTAAAGAACTCGCCAGACAATTAATGATTCATGTATCACAGATGGGTGAAGACCAAGATACCCAATTGGATGCTGAATCCAGTTGTCCTCCTCATAATCCTGTAAATGATGAGTTCAGTCAAGATACATATGCTTTAGATAGTGGCTTTGAAATTTAAAATAGTACATAATAATAACATCAGTAAATCAATAACAGTAAGAAGCTCGTGAAATCTAAAGCTCTTTAGTCATGTAAACAGACAAAGTATCATAGAGTCACTGTAAGATTCCTGCAGCACCAGTCAAACAGTAAGATTCCTGCAACACCAGTCAAACAGTAAGATTCCTGCAGCATCAGTCAAATAGTAAGATTCCTGTAAACCAATCAAGTAAGCCCGTGAAGTTATAGTAAGATTCTTACAGCTAATCAAGTCAGTCATTCACAAGGCGCCTTCCTCCTCTATAAAAGGACCGGCCTTTCTCAGCTCAAAACACCTTCAGAAAATACTTGAGAGAAAATCCTTTAACGAGAGCAACCATTTATAATGTCTCTAGATTTCATCATGTATTCAGCTTTATTTTCTTTTTCAGTAAAACAAGCTTCTAGCCTCTAAGTTAATAGTAAGTTATTTTTTATTTATATAATCCAGTTTTCAGTTTCATCAAATTTTAAGTTTCATATTTCATCATTATCTTCCCATTTTCCTATGGACGGTTATACCGCCTCCCCTTGCATATGCATTTTAGTTATATATATATATATATATAGATATATACACATTTTTAAATATATATATATACACATAAACATTTATGTATATCCTGCACCTATATGTATATATATATATATACATGTGTATGCACTATATTTGTCGTGCCCGCGATGTATCGACTTCTTATGTACATATATATATATACACATATATTTTATGCATTTTATTTAATAATTATTAATTAACTATTTTAACGATGTATTTGTCCACCTACCCTTATCAACCCAGGTTAGGTTAGTTTTAATCGTAATTAGGTTAGTTGTCTAACCATTATTCAGTAATTTACACATTGGGCCTCAAAAGGATTTTTATTTAAGTTGCCTTCGGTACACTACATTAAATTACCCAAATTATTGTGTCGAGGTGTTATAGTTAATGTATTAGTGAAGTGCCTAACTAACCGATCATTATCCTTAATCTACATAGAGTGGGGTTTGGGATATGATATAAGTTATTTTTCTAAATAGTTTCAAAAAATTCACACAAAAACCTGATTGGTTGTTCAAAGAAGGCCCTTGGTCATTCAAATGAACTCTAATATGAATCTGAATTAAAGCTTACTACTCTAGTTATTTGACCAAGCATTCCAACGAGGTCCCACGGAGCCTCAATAAAGATTTGTTGGTCTGTTCATTCGATTGACCAATCCCATGAGATCCCACACACGGCCTTACACAACTTCACTGTCCTGGTTATTCAAACGAAGCCAAGGTTGGTTCGAACTATTGAAGCAGAATGCTCAATCGAACAAAAAAGAACTTGCTATTAAAAACTAACTTTGTAGAAACCTCATTTTGTGATCCTTGATTATATATAGGTAGTTTCGTTAATTTTGAAGAAGTAACTACAATCTTTCCCACCTAGGGATATTTTAGTAATTTCACATATTTTTTCCATCAAGGGCATCTTGGTTATTTTGCCTACTAAGGGTGTTTTGGTCATTTCACCCACTAAGGAGGGTGTTTTGGTCATTTCATCATTTAAGGGCATTTCAGTCATTTTTCCCACTAAGGGTAGTTTGGTCATTTTTTCTACTAACGGCGTTTTGGTCATTTTGTCCACTAATGGCATTTTAGTTATTTCACCCCTTTAGGGCATTTTAGTCATTTTTTCTACGAAGGAAATTTTGGTCATTTCTTCCACTAAGGGCATTTCAGTCATTTCGCACACTCAGAGCATTTCAATAATTTTTCCAGTAAGGACATTTTGGTCATTTCGCCCCTTAAGGGCATTTTAGTCATTTTGCCTACTAAAGGCGTTTTAAGTCATTTCAGCTCCTTAAGGGTATTTTGGTAATTTTTTATGTTACAACTTTTAAGAGTATTTTGGTCATTACACACATTTTGACCTTCAAGGGTATTTTGGTAATTTGTTGTATTTTCCTACCCTTTAGGGGTATTTTGAAAAATTCTAAAGATTTTCCACTTTCTAGGGGTATTTTTGTAATTTTGATGCCATTTTGTCCTTTGGAGGTTATTGTGGTAATTTTGGCATAATTCTACCTTTAGTAGGTCATTTTGGCCATTTGAGGGCATACATATAATTTTCTTACTATTTTACCCATTTTGGGTTAGTTTGATAATTTTTGCTCTTATGGACAATTTGGACTTTTTGTGCCTTAGTGGAAATTTGGTAATTTCCATGTCCCAAAATCTTCCATTGAATTAGGGATAATTTGATAAATATGGGCAACATTTATTGCCTTTATTATTGCTTAGAAAATTGCCTTTCATGTGCACTAGAACTTGCCTTTATTATTTCTTGAAAATTGCCTTATGCATTAAGACTTGCCATTATCATTTCAAGGAGTTTCCTTAGTAGCTCTCAAGGAATTGACTTTCTTGTGCATTAAAACTTTCCAATCTTGTCTACTTGTGTCACACCCCTGAATTTTTGTAAACCCGAGGCGCGACTGACGAGACAGAAAATAAAATAAATAAAAGGACAAATGTAAATAAATTCACTAAACATGCATCCATTCCCATCAATACATAAAATAACATAAAGTACATCCCATGAATACATCGTTTGCATGGTCATTCGGGCTTAAGTCCTTACATTACAAAACATAAGTTCCCATGGACCAAAAATATACCAAGTGCTTTATCCTATCAAGGTATCATTGAGTCTCAAGTAGCTGGAGTATCCTCATCTGAAAAATGTTGCCCACGAATGGGTCAGCTCAACTGCTGGTATGATGAAGTACTGATGCAAGAAATAAAGCTAAGGCGTGGCATGTGCAAAGTGTACATTTATCTCTAAATACATTCCAGTTCCATTAATATGATGCCATGAAAGCATGCATGACGCACCCATGCACTCAATGCCACACCCATGTCTCATTTACAGGTACTCCCCGATGGCTCGAAGTACCAATGTCTCATTTACGGGTCTCGCCCGATGGCTCGAAGTACCAATGCAATGGCCAATTTTAGGGTTTTTCACCACAGGATCTGCACCCTTCATAATGCAAAGCACCACGTGCTCAACTCACGCCATATGCCCAAGGAATTCACCATATGCCAATATGTTCATGCAATCTCAATGCAACAACGTTTCATTAATATAGCATGCTCGAGACAATAATATGTATATCACCAACCAGTTCCACATGCAAGTATATCTCATATAATCAACTTAAACACATGTCATGATTCACGTTCATCATTTCACTAAATTCTCATAAATGCAAGTAACACGTAAGCATGTGAACAACCAATTCCAAATCATCAAGTAAACACATTCCAAATAAACACATAAGTCATTCCAGTCATTCACAGAGTAGTCCTAACTTAACTTCATTTCTAACATTAGCAAAACACCATACCTGACGGGTTAGTCACAACCCAAGTAAACTGCGCTCGTAATGTAGTGGCTAGTAGTGAGAATGTGGAAGGATCAGACTGCCTTCTCCTTGCTTTTTCGTGTCCCTAAAATCATAACAAGTGACTTAGTTCATTTGTTTCCTAAATGATGCCATTCAACAAATTTTATGTCTTTATTTCCTAGGTTTCTATTCTGCTAAATTAAACTCTACTATTGAGTCCAGGACGTCGAAGAAAATAAGTTTAGGCTTTCGTATAACTCAATTCGGACATCTGGGTTCAAAAGGGCAAAATAGTCATTTTGCACTTTTCATGGTTCCTTACATTTCGTGACCTCTTTTCACAAATCGGACTCCACGGTTGAGTCCGGAATGCTCGAGATAATAAGGTTTCACTATTTGTTTACTTAATTTAGAGTTCGTTTAACTGTACTTCAATTCAAGGGCATTTTGGTAATTTTAAAGGTTACTACGGGTCTTTTATTTTTTGGGACCCCATCTCGTAAAATGGACCTCACCATTGGTCTCAGAATGGTCGAGATAGTCAAAATACACTAATGACTTGTCCCATTTGGACTCCGGACTAATTTGGGATATTTAAATAATTTAATTAATTTAATATTTTATTCAGGAGGGGTCAGAGTATAATTTCTCAAAAGTTCAAGGGTCAAAGTGGAATTTTCAAAAGTTCTGGGGTTAGTTTGAAATTTTCAATTCTCTTATTCTTAATCCGGATAGCCAAACAGTGGCTAATTTTCGAAACAGGGATAGGATATCCCTGTTTTCAATTTAATCCCAATTTCAATCTCACAACCCCGTAGCCAAACTGCCCCCTATCCCCATTTAATTTAAAACCTGCGACCAATACGTGGCAGGGGCGGGTCGACCCTGGCCAGATCCGAACCCGGACCTGACCCAAACCGGACCCGAACAGTGCCCCTTCTTCCCCGTTCTCTCGGCGAGCCTCCGGTAGGGTTCCGGCGCCTTTTCCGGTGCCGACGACCATTTTTCGATCAATTTCTAATGTTTTTCGAATGCAGTTTTCTCCCCTTTTCCTCTTAGACTCCATTTCTAAGCTCAGTTTTGGGTCTAGGCCACTCGAACGTCACGAATAGAGGGAAAACATTGGCTCCGGCCAATTGGTTTCCTCTCTATTCCATGCCCCAAAGCCCATTGTTTTCACTCCATTTTGACCCTAAGTGTTTTCTGCACCTAATAGGGTT
Source organism: Nyssa sinensis (assembly GCA_008638375.1). Classification (NCBI taxonomy): domain Eukaryota; kingdom Viridiplantae; phylum Streptophyta; class Magnoliopsida; order Cornales; family Nyssaceae; genus Nyssa; species Nyssa sinensis. Next base: position 13,873,070 of record CM018033.1, on the reverse strand, counting down.
TGTTTCCTACCATTTAAATCAAGTTTGACACATAAAATGTCAACCCAATCCCCCATGGCCGTGACCTCCAATTGAGAATTTCTCTCTCTCCCCTTAGCCATTCTACTTGATTTCTTTTACAAAGATGTTCCATTTTTCATGCTTTTTTAAACCCTATATACAAAATAAATTAAACATGCGAAAAAGAATTCGGGACAGAAGGTGGCTCACCTTGGTTTTTGGTTTCTCTCTCTAGCCGACCTCCCCTTCTCTCTCTCATTTCACCTCAGGTTCAAGCTCCTTCTTCTCCCTCTGTCTCTCAGTTTCTCCTTCTTCTCTTCCTCTTTTTACTTTCCTTTCCCACTCAGCCGTGCACACAAGGTATATATCACGCACACACACCCACCTCTCTCTCTCTCTAAGATCAACCTAACCATCTGACCAGACTTGCACCTCCCATGCCCTGAATTCCCACTTCCACACACAACCACAAGCCTTCCCCTTTTGAGTGTGTAACACTCAACACATACACACACACACGGCACACACATGCACACTGCCCTATACATACACACATGTATATAACACATATTCACCCACTTGCACATTAATTCAGATTATATATATATATATATACATATTATTACACTCACACAAAATTCATACACATATACATGCTCACATCACATTCATACAATAATAAAATAATAATACTAATAATAATAATAATAATAACAAATAACCAAGAAAATTTTATATAAAAAAAAAAAAAAATTCCGGTTATTACAACTTGCACACTAAGGCTTAATCTAAGCCCTTCATCTAAGAGATTCATTGTGAACCCTTGGATCAAAACTCTATAATTGCCTATAAATAAAGCCCCTTGACCACCAAGAAGGGGACCAAAAAATAAGGAGTCAAAGTGTTGCTGCAATCACCAAGCCATAGTACTGCACAACTGATAATCCAAAGCCAAATAGTCCACCCTTAGTATAATCAGGTTTCTACACTCTTTCATAACAGTCATTTTAGGTTGAAACCTATTAAGTGATGATCTTAGTATTTTCTTTACTATTTTATATTCTTACACCAACTTTCCAAAGATTATGACAATGAGTGATAATCTCATTTAAACTAGCAGTGTAAAATTTTGCAAATGTTTCAAGTTCCTCCATTTTAATGGTTTCGAATTAAGCAGTGAAGAACTGGAGTTTAGTGCTTTTAATTATTGTTGTACCTTCATAGGTTATCCTAAGCACATCCCAAGCTTTTTTGTGGTTTTACGAGTAGAGATCCTTTGAAACTCGCTCGGTATAACTTTAGAAAAAATAGAATTTAAGGCCTTATAGTTATAGTTTGCAGTGACAAATTCTGCCATTATCCAGGAAGATTTAGGCTTTGGTGTCCTAACACCATCTTTTTCTTCGTACAATGGCATCCATTTATCCTCTACAGGCATTCAAACCTTTTCATCTAAGGATTGTAGAAAAATTATCATTCAAGGTTTTTAGTAAGCATACTTTGATTCATTAAAGGTAGGAGCATGATTTATGAACTTTTCGGAGGCCATATTTTATAGGTATCAAATTAAATATCAATCTAACTTTGCTATGATACTAATCGAGGCAATTTTTGGTTATAATTAATTAACTAATATAAATTTAATCAATTAATTACTCCACAGAATAACACAACTAGTCCTAAATAAATTCTCTAATTAATTAGACAGGAATCGTTGAACTTAAGTGGTGTAACCAAGTGTTTCGAATAGTTATTATGTAATATCCTGACCTGGGATATGGCACGTATACCGAGGTAGATCGGGTCGAGTAGTGTAACATCAGTTGTAAATCAAGCTGTTTAAGCTCTGTACTAGGGTATTTTATAAAACTGTACGATTTTGGAATATTAGTGGGTTATTTAGTATAGTTAGTGTCGGGCAACACCCGAGCACCCTAGGACCCAGCATCGTAATACGTACACACACTTATTTCCATGCATGTGCATATTTCATGGACACGTAGTATATCTAAAATAAGTGTATGTATACGCTATTATAAATAGATTTATATGCACATATATAGATGTATATATACTTGTATAAATGGGTATTATATATGTGTGTGTATGTATAAATACATATAGTATAATGTATAGTATATATGTATATATATAAGTAATTAAAAGTATATAAATATATGCAAAAGGAAAGAAAGGAAACAGTAAGGAAGGAGAGGATGAGTGTGCTGTGTACAGGCTGTGTGTGTGTGAGGTGTGTGGATAGAAGGAAGGCAGCAAGGCTGCTGACCATAGGTGCAGTGGTGCATGTATATATATGTATAGATATATGGTAGGGTTGTGCGTGGATGATGGGGAAGCAAGGGACGGTGGAAAGCAGTCAACAATGACTACAAGAAAGGGGGGAAGAAAGAGAAAAGGTGGCTGTAAGTGGGGGGCAATTGCATAAAAATTTCCTATAAATGCCCAAGTCTGATTTGAAGAAATCAGAAGCAGAAAGGAAAAAACCAAAGAAACTGAGAGTGTTCTAAGATTCAGAAGTGAAAGGAAAGAGGAAGAACCAAAAGAAAAAGAAGGGGAAACTACAAGCCAAAAGCTCACACGGGTAAGTGAAGATCAAGTTATGTTTTCTTATTTTGTTTAGATTCATTTAGTTTTGAGTATAGGTCCTTGATAAGCATGAAAAATGGTGTTGATAGGAACAAACCACAGTTCATTTGGTTTATAAATGAGAGATAAAACCATAGTTGCAAGTTAGGATGATAATTCGCGTTTCATGAATTTATGGGTTGAAACCTTGTTTTAAGTTTAGGAAAATAATCCCCATTCATGCAGGAAACATTTAGGATAAAAATGGGGTGGAAACCGTGGTCTAGAAGTCAAGAAAATGAAAGGGTAGACTCGGCCAGAAAATCGGCCAAAGACGTTTGACTCCCTATTTGTGAAGAAGGTTAGGAGGTTTTTGATGGAAACAAAGGTTGGATTCATAATCCCCATGAGAATGTGTAGGAAACTACGTAGAGAAAGGGAGAAAATAAGATCAGAATTGGGTCGCTGTCACCGGAGAAGGTGACGGAACCCTACTAGTTCTCACTAGAAAGTCGTGGGGAAGGTGATGAACCGTGGGCGTCGAACGGCACCATTTTATGAGACACAGGGGGGAAACTGTGTTGTTTCAGTTTAGGGTTTTTAAATTTAAAAGGGGAAGGGGGTTGTTTGGTCACGGGCGTAGGAAATAAATTGGGTTTAAATTCAGAACTGGGATATTCTATTCTCGAATAAGTGGCTTAGCTACTGTTTGGTTTTAAAACAAAGAGAAAAAAACTAACAGGGGCTGCTGCCCCCCGTGACTTGAACAGGGAACCAAAGGTGAGCGAGTGAGGCGCGTGACCAAGTTGACAGGACAATCCCGTGTCAACAATTCCCACAAATATATATATATATATATATATACACATATTATACAAAAATTATATTAAATAAAATAAATTAAACTAATTAAATTAAATAATGGCAAAATGGCCCGATGTCCAAATTAAACAAGTTAATAGTGTATTTTTACTATCTTGGACCTTCTGAGTCCAATGGTAAGGTCCGTGTGGTGAGACAAGGTCCTGAAAAATAAAGACCCGTAAAATACTAAAATGAACAAAATACCCCTACTGCTACCCGAACCCAAATCGAATTCCGCGGAAGCTTAAACCGACTTTCTTCGGCATTCTAGACTTAATGGTAGAGTCTAAATTAGTATTATAGATACTTATGATAGCAAGGTATAAAATTTAATGAATAGCATTAATTTTGAGACGGATCTATTAACATATAGGGAACTCAAAAGGGAAAGGCAAACTCACGGAATACGGACCTAAGACTACATTTAAATTTAAGTAAATTCCTTTTTCTCTTCAATGTGGTGTTTCCAAGCCAAGTTATTCTATTTTAGTGCCAAATTTGTATTCATGAACACACCAGATATCCTTGTTTTCCACAATGTGATATTGATCTATCTTGTGGACATTGATTGACTGTTATATCATTGTTATTGTGTTAAACCATGCCATGAAAGGCCTACTGTTATATTTCATTGTATACTTGATATTCCAATTTTATATTCTATGAAATCACATATGATCATGATATGTTTATATACCGGATTTGTGCTCAGTCACAATATCCATCTGATGCTTTCTGATACACTAGAGACCTATGGGTCAAGTCCGTGAACGGACATATGGCAATACATTGGAATTCACTGGGGGGTATGCTAGGCCCCAAAAAACCGAGGGTGTGCCAAGCCCTGACACAGAATAAATGCATCTCTTATTTGATTATTTGACTACGACTGTTGAGTTACACTATCCCATATGATTATCTTGTATTGAGAGACATTTCCTTATTGATTTGATTGTGATCGGTTTATTGTGGTAGTACATTCTTATTGTTATATTATCATTGAGAGTTCTGTGTTGATGTTATATCCATTACTCCTGATTTTACATTATGACCCATTATTCATTGGTCGTTATGGCAATTGTTCTCATTGGCTATCACAGCATCTCTTTTCTTATGATTAGCTATCATATGCTTATTCATGGATTCATATTATTTTGTGATCATCAATACCAGTGTCGGAGATCTGTATTTACTTGTTGAGCTTTTGTAGCTCATTCCACCTTACTTACCACTTTTCAGGTAGTAACGCTGCAAGACCCCAGTAGGAGTCTGAGAGCGTAGGAGGACATTTTGAGGAAATGTACCAGTTTATGTTTTAGTTCTCTCATGTATTCACCATCCACGGGTGCTGGTTGTGTCCGGTTCTTATTTTGTTTATTGTAGAACCATATTATGTATTGTAAAGACTTCCGCTGGTCATTGTATTAAAAAGACTTCCGCTGATTTTATTATTGATAAAACTTTTGCTTATTATTGTTTTAAATTTTTAGTACATTGCATATTAGTACTATGATACAGGAATGGAAAAAGTAGGGACGGCTTAGGGTCGGCCCCGCGACACGAGATCCGCATAGGGTGGGTTTCGGGTCGTGACAATTTAAATACCAAATTCTAGTCATAATACGATCAAATGCTAAATTAAACACAATAATCAGCACAAAATAAATAAGAGCACATCTACAAGTAGAGAGAGACACTGATATTACGTGGAAAATCCACTTGGGAATAAAACCCACAACACTACAAAAGAACTATCACTGTGAAACCAATCAGTTACAAAGAACACCAAACTACTTATTATTAACTTGTTATGGTACATTGTAGACTCACATCGTCAGTTAATTCTCTACGCAGTCCTTTTCATAATGTTCCTTTATCCTTTGATTGCATCTTCAAGTCGAACTCTTCACAACAACCACTTTTCAATGATCTAATCTACTTCAGATCCACACAAAATAGTGCATTGGTAAAAAGTGTTCCTAAGATGCTCTCTTAGATGCAAAACCTTTACAATCACCTTTGCAAAGTAGGGACTATATGGAATCCAAACTCTAAAGTATAGAATCAAAACCAGGATTCATAGAGTGCTCAACAAAATATGCAAAAAGCAACCTTTGTGCTACAAAATAACAACTCTTAAGCTCTGTGTTGAGAAACTCGCACAAGGAGTATATAGGTAACCCTAAACCTACAATTAAAATCTTCGAAATCATACACGTGTTCGGATAGGATAGGCTTCCTCATTCAGACGATGTTTTGTTCGAACATGCATTTCATTCCATTCAGACGGGAAGGCTACCCTTTTGAGTTTTAAATACTGTTTTGATTTATAACATAATTTTACTCCCACTAAGAGTCAAAGGGACATTTTAAGACATATTTTAAGTCACTTTTAAGTTTATAGTCAAAACTAAAAAGTGCCTAACTTATATTCAATTAAAAACAAAGTCCCAAGGAAACTCATAATAATGAAAGATTAAATTCACATATATCCTAAATATGTATAACATGAATGTATGATATCTATGTGTGTATATACCCTTTGGCCATGTTAGGACGGCAAGATAAAATGGTTGGATAGGATAAATGTTATTCTATCTCATGTTTGGTGTCTTTTATTGGATTGAATATTTATATCTCATGAACCATTGATATCCCACCCAGGTGGAATATAACTTATACCAAAGGAGTGGTGGTATTTAATTTATCCTATCCTATTGGGATAAAAATACAATGCCACATCATTAAAAAAATTACCAACACTGCAACATAGAGACACAAACATGTCGAAAAGTCAAGTTAAAAAAAAAAACATATTTTCTTTTTTTCATTGTTCAAAATTTTTAATGAATTTATTGGACTTTTATATATGAGTCATATATATTCAGACACTACTGCTGTTATATCTTTTATATATATATATATATATATATACATATATATATATATATGCATGTATGTAATTATTAATTTAGTTGATTCTTAGCAATATAGATCATGGTTTTTTTATTTACCTCGAAAGTGAGAGACTGTTATATTGTGAATGATGTTTGCACAATCACATTCTAAAATATTATGATTATGATTTTTAGATTTTGCAATTGATTTGTGAATAAAATTTTAATTTTAGATACCTTCTATGCTTATATTTGAAAAAAGTTTTAAATAACTTTGAGAAAAATAGTTTTTGAAGACCTTGAGAAAATAATACATAAGAAAATAAAACATAAAAATAGTTATATCCGAACCTTATATCCGGTAGGCACCCAAATACAGAATTAGGATATAACAATATATCTATGTCTTTTATCTGGGTTAGCTCCACACACTGGATTAGAATATTAAATATCCTACAAAATTTTATATTCTGTCCGATCTAATTATATTCTATCCAATCCCGCATTCTTATCCGGTCATCCAAACAAGGCCGTCTTGTAGTAGATCTGAAGTATCAAGATATTTGTCAATGATGTTCATCTTTAAACATACGAATTTGTAGTTCAAGTCCAACATGATCAAGTTTTCAAGAAGTGGTTGACTAATATTGTAATTGCAACAAGACTTAATATATATAACCTAATAATTACAGACTCAATAAAACCTTTTGGAATAAATTGCCAACACATACACTATTAGAGAGAAATTTTACAATCAGTGTAACTCGACTTTTTTTAATAATGTTGTGACATGTCATGTAGTGACATGGTTGAGTTATAGCATGGGATGAAATGTATTGATTTGTAGCATTAAGCATGCCATTTCACCACACTACACATGCCACACTTTGCATTCATTGTGAGCAGATATTATCTTACTGGGATTTTTCCCAAAAGCTCACCCCCTACAGTTTCTAGGAATGGCAAGGAGCCAGAGAAATGGAAAAAATGATATCTTTTAGGTTTTTAAAGGTTTTGGGAAGAGATCATAAAGATCTTTTTGGGTGTGTTTGACATGAATCGTAAAGGTTATGATGGTATCTAATGTTTTGTTTTGACAAATTGTAAATATTGAGACTTGTAGAGAATGCCTGTTCGAAACTAGAAAGATGCTTTGTTAAGTGTGGAATTAAATTTTATAAGGATACTAGGGTGTTTGAAATTAAATTTGTGAGTAATTAAATTTTTTGATTTGAAATAGTGCACAGCATCCCACTTCCAAGAGGCCATATCTCCCACTTCTTTAGGAGTTAAATTATGAGCTATATATGAAAATAAATCCATGTATTAGCTTTAAAATGATGTATGAATGATTTTGGTTAGAAGGTGTACAAACTCTGATCACTACGGACTGCTTGTCCTATAACTTGGGTTAATCCCCTTAAAATTTAATGAATTTTAGATGATTCATTTGAGAGATATTATAATATGAACCAGCTCTCTATATAGCAGCCAAGAGTGGGCAGAACCATTCGTTCGAACTTGGTTTGATGTGTAGTTCCAACTAGCTTTCTGCCTAGCAGTCAATAGCCTCTATTTCATCTCAATTGAATCCTTCTTCATGCTAATTGATTTTCGTACCCTTCTAAAGGACAGTTTGGCTATTCTTACGACCAAAATATCCTAATATAGAGTTAATAATGATTAAAAGTAAACTCATTAAATTAATTAAGTAGAAAATGAAATGAAAATGATTTGGTTCAAAATCTAAGTGAAAGGGTTTCACACTCGGGGCATAACACGAAAGGAATTTCATTTTTTTGAGGAGTAAAATCCAGGAGGAATGGAAATATAAGAAGAAAGGCTTAAGCCTTAGAAACTAAAAATCAGAAAGCGAAAAACAGTCAAAAATAAAGAAATAGAAAAAATGCAAAGAAGTGTATCTGGTGCGGAGGTGTTTGAGAATTAGGGAATGCCAGAAGGAGTAAAGGATTGAGGACTTGAAGTAAGTATAGAGAAGGGAATAGAGAATGAAAAGCCCAAAAGGTACGATACATTTTGATTCATCGTGCAATTCTTCTTTGCATTTCACTTTTTATTATATATATATATATATATTTTGTTGAATTCATTTCACTTCATATTTTGTCAACTTAAGTATTAGAGAGACTTTGGCCAACACTAGATCGGTTTCCTCCAATAAATTTTTTCCTTTCTGGGATCTCAATTTGATCGAGTGTGCAACCAACTGCATCAACACTGATGAACCAAAATATATATAATTCATTTATAATATATCTATAATGATTTAATACCATTTTATGATTAACTATCATACTAAGTAGGTTTGAGCTACATTTTGTGACTAAAGTGTACTGAGTTGAGTTAAAAGGCGAATCTTAACCCAGGTCTAAAGCATGAATTGGTTGCCAAAGCCCAACTCAACTCGAACCATTTAATTTTGGGATGGAGTTTCTCATTTTCTGGATAAATTAGTTAGACAGTTAGCCTTCTAATAATTAAATATATATATATATATATATTTCTAATGGTGATAATTTTGTATAAAAATATGTATTATATCTAATTTAAATTTTAAGAAAATTTTTAATTTCTTAATCTCTTTTTAATTTCTAAAAATTAATTCTATTAACAATTTATAATACACATATATTATACATGTATATTTTTATATTCCAAAAAATAATGCCGTATTTTTTTAAAATAATTATTAACTAATCAAATTATTAATTAGTCATCGTAAAATGAAATTCATTCTTAAATAATTATTAATCATATAAATTATTAAGTTATTAAATATTAATTATTAGAGATAATTGCAAATAATATATGATGCACACGCAGACAGTTTTAATTGGTTGGAGGGTAAATTCAAGAAGAGTAACATTTGAATGCGCATGTATTTGTGTTCATATGATGCCTATGTATTCACATGGAGTAGGACATTGGTTCATGATGTTAGGTCCCTTGCATAAGTATCATATGGGTACAAATACATGAGTCATGAACCATTGCTCATTAGAGAAATGGAAAAACATGTGTACCCCTAATAATAATTATGGTCCAAATGTTGGTGTTTAAATGATATCAAAAGCACTCATATGGAGTGGGGCTCATTATGATGATGAATTTTATCTATGTGACTGTTTGGGCACCATGGCATCAATATTTGGACATTTTATGGGCACTTTCAAGTTATGTACGAGAAACTTCCTTTTATCTATGTCACAATCATAGTGTGTCATGCATGCACTTACATATATATTATGTGAATATTGAATTTTATTTAAAAAATAAAAATATATAAATACATCACATATGAGACAAATTATGATTAAAATACCTAACCAAATAAAAAAAATTTTCCCTACCAAATTTCTAGCCACTTTCAATATTACTCAGTGAGTCGTGTACCCCCAGTTACTATATGACTACCTGTTAACGTGATTTGTACTCATTTCATGGGTCTTATATTTTCTCAACAAACCAACACTGAACTTGAAAATAACAGGTTGGTTCGACGCCCCATAGAAATTACACACACAACCTAGACTTAGCTTCTTAGACTAAACAAATTATATAGGTGATCCATTTTTCTTCTCACACTATATATAAATAGCCAGCTGCCCTCGCTATCCACTATCTTTTATTCATCTCTCTCTCTCTCTCTCACTGGATCTTTATCTCTCCATCATATGGCTCCAGAAGTTGGAGAAAAACCAGAGGTTGGGAGCAACAAAGTGCCGGTAAAAGATACTAAGGGTTGGGCCATTCGACTCCTTCCATTGCTGAGGCTGCTCGCTTTTTTTGCCACAGTGTCGGCAATGATTGTAATGGCACTTAACAAACAAACCAAAACCCTGGTGGTTGCAACCATTGGAAGCACCCCAGTAAAAGCCACCCTCACTGCTAGGTTCCAACACACCCCAGCATTTGTGTAAGCTACCCTCCTCTTTTCCCATTTATTTATTTATTTATTTGGTTGCCAAACAAGGCATTATGGTTCAACTAGGTACGTACACACACACACACACATATAAGTTTGTATACTAAGGTAGTGATCATCGTTGATACAGGTTCTTTGTGGTAGCCAATGGCATGGCTAGTCTTCATAACTTGTTGATGTTAATGCTAGAATTTACGGGACACAAGTTTGATTTCAAGGGAGTCCGCTTTCTGATGATGGCCATTCTAGACATGGTAAGCAAACATAGTTTTTGTTCACTATCTTCTAGTTCTCATCATAATCATATCATTTTAATAAGGCCGCTTACCCTCTTCTGGGATTGTGAGGTTCAAACCTCTCACTTTAATTTTCTGAAGGGCTTAAATACCACCAGGATACATATATAAACAATTGTATATGGACAATTTTCTAACATTTTAAATTAATTATTTTTCTCTTTTGGGGGATTAGATGACAGTGGGTGTAGTATCAGGTGGAGCAAGTGCAGCATTGTTCATGGGAGAGCTAGCGAGGAATGGCAATTCCCATGCAAGATGGAACAAGATCTGTGACAAATTTGACACCTTTTGCGAACATGGCAATGGGGCTCTCATCGCTTCCTTCCTCGCCCTTCTTCTCCTCACCATCATCACCACCATCTCCATCATCAAACTTCAAAACCTACACTACTCTATCAACCATTCTGTGCTCCCTTGATCCGTCACTACCTACCCTACTTTCCCATTACATTATTTAATAGTGTGTTTGTTTTCAACTTCAAGTGTGTAATTCAATTAGGCGACCTAGCTTGTTTGCTTTCAAATATTGGCGTTGCAGCAAAACTTGTATCTCAATATGCTTTTGCTTTTATTCAATACTTTCCTTTAAGAAACATTCTTAGGCTTCTTGTTTTTTTTTCCTGTTAGCATCCTCTATCAGATGCAGATGACGTTTAGGATGCAATTATAAAAATGACTTAGGCTACTTCTAAATGTGGACAAACCATTTTAAGTTTGGGGTCTAAAAAGACAAATTCCTGAAAGCTTGTAATGCAAGACAAAAATATAAAAAAAAAATTCAATACGTCTAATTCTTTGAAAATCAAGTTACACGGTGATTACTCATTTAAATAAAAGAATAAATTTTTTAAAATTTAAAATTAAATATTATTGATAAAAAAAAAAACTTAATCATATATACCTATTACATCATATTTATAGAGTTGAATACTATTATTTTCATTATGAAATCATAACTCTTTTTTTTATCCTAATCTTATAGAATAAAGAATCCTATTTAGAATAAAAAAAATAATAAAAATGAGAGATATATATATATATATATATTTAAAATAATCAATTCGAGATAAGCTCAAATTTAAAAAATTAAAAATCTTACAATAACTCAAAAACTAATATCCTTATTTTTAGGGTATCATATTTGTCTCACATCAGACTCTTCTATTTGAAAACAACTCGTTCTCGAGTTGACTGGATGTACACGATCATGAACTCATCCATAACCTAGTAATAATGATATTTGAAAATAATTCGTCATCAAGTTGACTGGATGTACGCGATCATGAACTCATCCATAAATTGGTAATTAATAATGATTGAATCTCCATGAGAACAATTGAAGACTCAAAGATTGTTACTGCTATGAAGTTTATAATTTTGAGGCTCTTGTTTTTGATCAGTCAATAATGATCTCAAAATAAAAGCACTACCAGTTCGATTCTCTCATAATTATCACGTAGTACTACCGTTTGTTCTCATCTTTATTATTGACTACTTCCATGGACACTAAAAATGAATTGAAACTGATTTCATGAAAACAATAAAAATTCAATATATTTCTTTTAAAATTGGAATTGGTATGATTTAATAGTGAAATTTCACTCTCATGGAATTGAATTGATATTTGTTTGATTAAAACAATAAAACTTCAATTTTTTCTTAAAAGTGAAACTAAATCGAAAGTAGCTTGATTAAAATAGTGAAATCTCACCTTTTTTTTATGAAATTAGAATTGAATTAAAACTGGTTTGATTCAAATAGTGAAATCTCACTATTTGAAATTGAATTAAAACTAGCTTGATTAAACAATGAAATTTCACTACTTCTTTGAAACTAGTTTAATTAAAAGTGTGAAATTTCACTATTTTTTTGAAAAAATATAGAACTAAATTAAAACTAATTTAATTAAAATAATAAAATTAAATGAACAACAAAATTCTACTATAGCTCAAGTTGCACTACATATAAACAATCACCTTGTTATTTTTTAATCATATTCATATGATAAAAAAAGAAAAATTAGCAACCTATTATACCTGAGTTAGGAAAAAAATACAATTTATGTGTAAAAACTTCATATTGTCAAAATTTTGCATTCAATTGTCCGTTTTACGTAAATTATATATGTATTTCATTTTTTGGAGATCTAGCCAACTCAAACGCTGTAGATTGTTTGTACCTTTATTTTTTTTCAAAAGGCCATTTTCAACCTTAAAATTTACATTTTTTTTTAGCAAAATAGTCAAATTTAGCACAACGAAATTTCACTACTTGTAGAGCAAATACTTCGGGTGGAATTTTATATGCAATATAAATATTGTTTGGTAGATCTCAATTTTTAGAGTCCATCTAAATTTTATTAAAAATAAATTTATATTATTTAAGTTATTAAATTTTGAAACTTTAAAAACTTTTAGAAACATGTTCCTTAATTCATGCTTAGACTTGTTAAGCACGTGAATAGTTATGCACGAAATATGAATATAAGGATATTTTAGTTACAAAATAATTGAAAAACTTTTGAGCTTAAAAAGATGGGTATATTATATTGACATGTCTTGAGATTTTTAACAATTACATTGATCTACTTTGAGGTTTCTAAAATTACATTAATCTCCCCAACTTTACTTGACAAAGTACAAATACCTCTAGTCGATCATTTTTTTTTTCCAAAATAACAAAACTGTCCCTTTCTTGATTTTTTTTTTGTTGCATTATTTTTCAATTTTGACCAATATTTTCTAACTTTAAAAAAACATGTTTTAATTTTAAACTTAAGGTAAATAAATTTCATTTCGTATAAAAATAAAATTTAAGGTTTTAATCAATATTTATTTGAAAATAAAAAAATATTGAAAAAAGTTTTTCAAAGTTTTAAATATGCAATAAAAAAAACATTAAAGGGACAACTTTTGTCATTTTTAAAAGAAAATTTCATTTGTCAAATAAAGTAAGGGAGCTTAGTGTAATTTCAAAAACCTCATGAAATGTTATTATAATTGTCAGAAGCCTCAAGAAAGGTTAGTGTAGTGTAATTTACCCTTAAAATATTGAATTTGGACTCGATACTAATTATCAATTTGTTCATAAAATACTGATCAAATCTCCTTTAAAAAATTAATTAACCTCTTTTTTAAGCTCCTGTGACATTTGGTGATTTTCTTTGGATATCTTGATTTCAAGTTAACGTGACTGTTCAAATTGTACGGGCATAAAATCGATCGGTAAACTTGGGGATGACACATGTCACATATAAGAGGGAATTCACCACACTACTCCCATTAGGATAACTTTCGATTAGACTTTCCTGGCTAACCATCCTCGGAGACATCACTACAAGTCTAATCTATTAACCTACCACACTCGAGATTAATAGATGGGTGTGTAAGGTTGACCAAGTCTACCCAATTTGAATGAACCTAGTTGGGCGGGATTCTGATCCCTAAGAAATCAGGGAACGTTACTCCCATGCATGACGCCAACCATGAAATGATATCTTTCCACTATAAAGGAAACTACATATGATCATCAACTATTAAAACAACTAGCCTCTGAACTAAAAAGTACACCAACTCTGGTATTCATCTTTTTGCTATACTCTAGCAACCCAACCAGCATTATGGTAACTTGACTATCAGAGAACCCTTGGTTGGCATCCACACCAGGTGCCCTCTAATCAACTCTGATTGTCTTTTTCTTTTATTGTAGGAGAATGCTCATTTGTAGAGAATTTTCCCCTCATAAATTGGTGTTTTCCTTAAAAGCTCGAGAGTCGTATAATCAAAGAGCCACTCCCATTCCCTTATTCAAAAAATAAAAAAATAGTTACGCGTTGAGGACGAGGTGGAACATCCTACCTAGCCTATCAAACCATAAAGTTGGAAAGGCTCAAGCTATAGGGCGATCAAGAGTAGCAGAATAACGCTTAGCCCCCAAGTATAATTTAAGGAGATGCATGAGTTCATGTATTTCTTTCATTGTAGATTAATGAAATGAGTCAACAGCGATGCCCCAATCATAATCAAGACTGCCATCAATAGTTGCACGGGTGATGATATGACCCAATGAAGCAATCATAACCCAAGACCATCATCCAACGACCAGAATCGAATCGACAATAGGAATGAGGACCAGTGCCTGTGTAGGAACTCTCCCTAAAAAGTTGCTAACCACAATGAAGAATCACCTCCCTAGTTCAGCATCGACATGTCTTGTTGGAAAGAGAGATTGAGAGAATCCTTGATCAAAAGATCAATGAGAAGAATGGGATCTATCCCCATAGGTAGTTGGGATAGGATATAATTAACTCCGTAGAGAGTCCACTCTCTAAGAAAATCTTGGAAAACCACCCCCAAAGAAGTTTGAACTCCCAGATTCAAATATTATAGCGGGACTACAGACCCGGTGAACCATATCTGTCACTTATTGTAAGTGATGGCCCTTTATGAGGGCGAAAAATCTCTTTTGTGTAGAGTTTTGCCTTCGAGTTTAAAGGGAATGGCGTTAAGTTGGTACCACAGTTTAGCACCAAGTTCGATCCATAGTTTTGCCAACCTATGTTCCACTTTCTTGAAGCAGTATTCAATTGCGGAGAAATCATAAAGGATGTGGAACACATATTCACTCTACGAATGAAACAGTCCTTCCGAGCTAGACTACGTGAAGAGGTTTAAGCAAGAGATGGTGAGCATCGACCGATATGATGTTAAGCTCACCATGCTAGCATTCAGAAGGGGAATGCTTGCTACCCACCATTCTTTTGACTTTTTGTTAAAAAAGAAGTCAGATAACATAGTAGACTTCCTCACTCTAGTATAGAGGCATATCACAGTTGAGGAAGAGAAAAAAATCTTTTCACGATGGTCTCCAAACAAATATGCTAACTAAAAAAATAAAAATCGTGCAAAAAGTAGTAGAGCTGTAGAGTAGAGAGCTCGATCAACCAAAAAAAAAAAAAGGAAGAACACCGTGCGGGGAAAGGTTATACCCCTCTCACCTTACCAATTTACTAGATTTTGCATCAGTTGAAGGACCAACCCTAGGTCAGGAGACCCCTACCAATGAAAAGTGACCCAACAAAGAGGAACTCGGAAAAATATTGCTCTTACCACCGAGATAAGGGGCATTAAACCAGAGACTGCAAAGCCCTATGGAAGCACATCAAAAATTAATCTCCCAAGGGTATCTAGATGAATTCATCTAGAATAATGTTCAAGCAGGACCACCCCAGCAGATGGACATGGAAAGGTAGGAATACCAACTGTAGACACCTCATTTTATGACCCTTGATTGGGTAAGACCAATTCAGTAATTATGTCAAGAAAACCTACCTCTATTAGGACTCTTCTCATCAGAGTCTCATCTCTAGTTGGGCTCTTCACGTTAAAGTCCCATTTCCAGTAGGACTTTTCTACCCATCGGAGGACGTTTTGGTAATTTTGGCACCACTCTACCCATGTAAGGGTATTTTGGTAATTCAGGCACGGTCCTACCTTCTGTGGGACTCTTTAGTTACTTCAGGGACATTTTCGTAATTTGTATAGCATTTTATCCATTTAAGGGTAATTTAGTAATTTCGGTCATTTAGTGATAAATTGGGGTCATTTTCATGCCTTGAGGAAAAATTTGGTCATTTCCCACGTCTCGTGGCAGTCTTGTGATTTTTCACCAAATTGGTAGAAATTTGGTGATCTTGAGTTATAGTAGTTCATTTAGTTATAATTAGGATTTTCCATTTCTAAAGTTTTCATAGATCTAGTTGCTTGGCATTTCCTTTGGAAGAGATACATTGAACCTAGACACTTTGTTTATTTCTTAGAATAAATTTACTCATTTAGTGCATTAGGCATGCATTCATTTCATTAGTCCATACGATGGCTTAGGTGGCATGTAGGATGCATTATAGTCTTCCCATTGGTTCACCTATCTAGATATACCCATATTGTGTTCATACATATTACATTTAGGTGCATATATATATATATATATATATATAGGATATATCTCATACACATGTAGGATAATTGTCATGACTCGGAAGCCAGCCTTTGCGGATTAGGGGTTCGTGATCTGCCATCGAGGCCTTTTTCAATGATCACAATACTTTTCTCATTTCCAATCAATCAAACGCAGCAGAATAAATTATTTTCTATTGCGGAAGTGTCAATATATCATTCAACATCAGTCATTCATATATATTCCATAATAACCATAAAAATACTTGATGTAAATCCTCAAAATCTGCTAATGTCATATTCGATATACATTCCACACTTACTAAGAGTAACTACATCTCTTAATACAAAAAGGCTAATAGTTATGAGCCTTCGACTATCTTGGTTGATCTTGTTATTTCCTTGCCAATATCGTTACCTGAAATGTGTTGGATAAAAATCTATATGATCGAGCTCGACAGCTCGTGAGTATTCCATAACATGCCAAGGGCTTCAAAACTACTATGTAGTACATTCTGAAATGTCTATTCTCATATGGAATTATAATTTATCATATCAAAGTACAACAGATCAAAAACTAGTATCAAAGTCATTTTTAATAAATCTCAGTTCAATCACAGTTGTAAATCAAAATCGATAACATAGCACAATCGTAATAATGATCCAATAACATAGTTTGATAATGATTATTAGTATTATAATTCAAACATAATTCAAAGTCGTTTTTAATATCAATAGTCATAGTCAAATCAACATCATAGTATAATATTGTAACTTGATCATAATTATGTTCAAAGTTGTTTTCAATATCAATAGTCATAGTTCAAAATCGACATTGTAGTTCAGTTTTGTAACTCTATCATAGTTACGGTTCAAAGTCGCTTTCAAATTCAATAGTCATAGTTCAAATCAACATCGTAGTTCAATAGTTTTCAACTCGATGATTCAAAGTTCAATCATAGTTCACATTCGATATTCACAAGAGTTCAAATCATTAAAATTCCCCTTTCTATGGCCAACAAATTAGAACCTCGCTAACTGAGATCAAATTCAATAATACCACCAATATACCCCGTGGTTAGGGTTCAATAAAGTCACAATCTATTCGATAATGACAAAACATAGAAGATTTTATGGCCAACAAATTAGAACCTCACTGACTGAGATCAAATTCAATAATATGCCGTATCACACCGGTTCACCACCAATATACCCCGTGGGCAGGGTTCAATAAGCTCACAATCTATTCAATAATGACCAATCATAGAAGGGTGTTTCATTCAAAACATCAAAATCATATCCAAAATCAATAACATCAATAACGATCTCAACTATTCAAATAAGAGTTTCATATTTAGCCTTTAGTCAAAATAGTTCAAAGATTGGTGAGAAAAATTGTATAGTGCCATGAGTATCTTACAAAACATTTTCTTGAGTCAAAGGGAAGACAATATAGATAGCAATGGGTCATTTAAAACATATACTAGGTACAATGTATATGTTAACAAAGAGTATAAAGAAATGGCAATATATATCAATAAGTTATTCGAAACAATATCAATGGAAAGTGTTTATTATCAAAGTCATAAAAGAGTTCGATATTTATATGTATAAAGAAATTCCATCTCAATATGGTATGAAAATACTCACCTGAAGTCCCAAAAGCTAATCCAAAAATTCTTCCTTAATGAGGGTCCTTATAATCACAATTCAAGATCTTGTTACTTCCTTGTTCAAAGCATCACATAACTTAACTGTCAATTTAGAGCCCTCTCTATTCTAATTACCTTCTCCCTACAGCTTCTTTTAGTCTTAGGGACGCGTTGATCATTCTTCAGTTTGTTATCGGATCTTATTTTTTTCAAAAAGATGTCACCGTTAGGTTCAAAGTGTCGAAGATAATTGGTTTAGATTTTTCTAGATCTAACTTTGTGTATCTATAGTTTATTTTAAGCCTAGGGACAATTTTGTAATTTTATACTTTTACGTGTCATATTTTTTGGTACTTCGTTTGCTGAAATGAACTCTACCGTTGAGTCCGGATCGTCTAAAATAGTCAAAATGAACTATTTTTTATATTCATTCAGCCTCGAGTATTATTAGGAGTAAAAATAGTAATTTTACATTTCAAACAAGAGTCAATTTCAATATACAAAAATCAGTTTCTATATCTAACCTACATCTACAGTTCAGGAAGCAGAAGTTCAAATGATCCTATCTTATACTGTCATCAAGAGTAGAACTGTTCAAAAACCCACAAAATATCAAAGAATAAACAGGTGAATATAAGCTCAAACAGTACCATTTGAACACTAAAATGCGAGAACAGCCCAGCAGGGGAGCTACTTTGCCTCATCAGATTCGGACCAACATCATTACCCATTTTTGCTACTGTTTGATGGTCCATTGCCATTGAAACCACCAATCTGTACGAAGAATCCATGGCGGCCAGAAGGAAAAACCATCGTTGGAAGTGCAACCTACAGTCTGTCCAGTGTCTGCATCAAAATACATCTCACTCTTGACATCTCCGAACAAGTCCTCAACCTCCATAACTTCATCTTCTGTTGCAGGCACTAATCTTCCATCACCCTCAACCCGAACGAGCTTGTACACAACAGGATCAGCAATTTGCCATGGCGAAGACGGCTCAGGGATCGTTTTAGCAACTGTGCTATCCTTAAACTTGGCTTCATTTGTACCATGTGAACCAAATTTTATGGGCTCATTAAGCTCTGGTCCCTGATTCAATTTCCCATTTTCCTTCTCATGCAACAAAGAGTTGTTTTCTTCACTTCCATTTTCCACTGAAACTTGGGCCAACTCAGATTCGACAACCTCTACACCTATGATTTTCCAACAAAAATCAACAAAGAAAAAGTCTTACAAAATCGGAGTCCTGTTGCAGGAAACTTGGAATGGAAAAATAAAGAGAAGACCCTTCTAACAGGGCCATCCGTCAGAGCCAATCAAATGGGTCAGATCTCTCTCTCGTTGCTTTACTTTTCTCCTTCAATGGGATCGGTAGTTGCCATCGCCGAGGAAGCTCCGTCACAGTTCGCTGGCGTCTTCATTGAACTGATTCCTGCGACTCTATCCCTCGAAACTCACCTTAAATACTAAAATGATCACAGACTCTCACCACAGATTCATCCCTCCCTGCGTCTATGTGGACACCAATGCTATCTCCGGAGAGACAAGCAATTTCTCATGAATCGAACTACAAAATTCGAAGCTTGTAGTAGCTCTTCAAGCTTTCAATTTCTGCTTGAGTTCTCAAGCTCCATTTCTGGATTCTTTCTGAACGAAGAGAGATCTCTCTATACAGTTCTCTCCCTCTCTCTCTCTACAATTTTCTCCCTCTCTCTCTAACCGACGGCCACATGCACACACCTCACTTACTTCTGACACCATTTTGATGTATATCTGAATTCACACAACCATACGCAACACACACACACACATATATATCTTATTTTATTTTTTATTTTGAAAATAAGTTTTCTTGCATGAAAGGTGATTGGGCAATTTGGGAGGTAGAGGGTCCTTTTATGTGTATATACATATATTTGCTATAAAATAAGACACAAATAAGTAGACAGTCCAAGTGAAATTTTTTGAGGCTTAAGACTTTGCCCACTTTGGGTCAAGGGTTGTTCAAAACCCTCGGCCTCATTTTTGGTTCCCTTTTCCTATTTTTTCCTTATGCCTTGTTTGGTAGATTTAAATTATTTGTTTTATTTTATTCTATTTTCTTTTATTTTTTATTTAATTATTTATTATTATTTTATTTTTTTATATCTCAGTTAAATTTTTCATAAAATTTCTAATTCCCAAATTTCGTGACTAACTTTTTTGGTAAACGGGTTAGGGTGTTACAATAATTATGTTATATATACGATATATATTATATATTTAGGATTATTGAAAAATCCCTCCTAATTATCCTCATTTTTTTTTATTATTTAGGAATAATCTATTTATCTTGCACCACATTAGTTCTTGCATGTAGCATTCATTTTAATAGGTTTATGCATTTTTCATAATAATTTATTTAGGTTTTTCATGGTTTAGGATTTTCATCTAATTTTCTTTTATTAAATCATGTAATTATCACTCAAGACATGATCCTAGTCTTCCATTTGTGAGGTCAAATATAGACCCTTGGATCAAATCTCACCTTTTGGCCTATAAATAAACCCCCTTAGTTACCATTTTAAGGACACACATTTGAATAGTCTTATATTGCTGATACAACTCTAAAGTTCTCTTTCACTCAGAAGTTCTCTAGCCTTCTTCCTTTTCCAAAATCGAAGTCCTACCGAAGTAACAGTCCCAAATCAAGCAACAAGCCAGAGTTCCGCCCAAGTGAGGATCCTGAGTCAGCCTTTCCTAGCCAAAGTGCTGCTCAACCATTACAACTAAATAAGGTACGCTTTCTCAATCCCTTACTAGTCATTTTTTTTATCACTCTTGATAAAATAGGGTAAACTAGTAGAACTACGTGACTTTGATTCCATCTTAGGATGGATTCGTAAAAAGCCTACGGGCCCAAGTCAAAACTCTTTTCTCTCACCTTTTTCTTTATTTTCCTTCATTCAGTTTCTTTGTTTGGTCATCACTTCCATCATATGGTTTTCATTTTCCATTATATTATCTTTCTTTATACTTAATGATAGAGCCTTGCAATTGAATGTTTGAGACCGGTCCATTTGGACCCGGCGAGATAGGTGTCTAACACCTTCCTAATTCGTACCCTAACCCTCAAGCTTGTTTCTCTTGTTATGTATTTTTAGTGCTTTATTTATTTTAACCCATGTCAAGAAGTCTTTTAGAATGTAATTAGGAAACAAAATTATGTAATTCTTTTATTTCATTTCTTTACAGTTTTCTTTCGTTTACATTCTATGGTAACGAGTTTGCTTGTTTCTAGCCCAAGCAAAAGCTAGTGACTCCTCATTTTTCTCTATCTTGCTCAAAGGCGTTCCTTCCCACTTTTAAGGAAGGGGATAGTAGGGATCCCCTTAAATCCACAAAAAAGATTTTTTCTGGTGGTGGTGTCCACTATCACATCCCCCGACCAACCTTATGAGGATCGGACGACGTGACTCGGCTCGAGGGCCGATAACGGAGTCGAGCAGCAGTGCAACATAACATAATAAATAAATGGTGTGGAAACATGAACACAAGTACACAACTATCAAACTAGAACTTTCTAAACTTGTTAAATATTTATTTATTTTTGAAACTTAAACATATTATATAGCCAATGTTTCTGTAAAAAAAAATTGCATAAATTGTCCCACACATTACTACAAAAGATATGGATGTTCTACATGTCCTCACATTCCAACTTCTACTTGCTAAAGGTTTGTCTCCAGCTAACTATCCTACAGTAGAAATGGTATCAAATGGGTGAAGTTCCAGATGTCCTCTACCAAAATGGACAAGGCTCCCACTCATTGTCATCGCCTAAAAAGACATGGGTAAAATCCATGTGAGCTTTATGAAAAGTCCGTGAGTAATTCTGGTACCTTGTCATGAGTTTTCAACTGATAATGGTCTAGGTACAAAAGAGTTTATAAAAGTGATCACTATCAATTGTTCGTACAATTTAAAACACTGAATACAGAATCATCAAATCATAAAAGATGAAGCATTTCAGGGCATTCAAGTAAAGCATTTAATTTCTCAAATACAGAGTAGGAGTATTCAGTTCTTTAAATATAATCAGAAGAAAAAATCCTTTAATAATGAAATATGAGGATCTAAATCATTTTCAAAGCAATGGGGGTTACACCTTCTACCATTTTACAATGTTTCATCTTTTTGCTTTACGCGAGAGTCCGTATCGATCTAGACTCTAAGCTTAACAAGAGGTCAAGATTATTCATGGCCTAAACATGAGAGATCTCTAGCCTTCTTACGTGCATTACACGAGTGAGTCTCGAAAGATCCACTAATCATGAGTGCTTATGCACTATATGTCTTGTGTTACCAGTTTGCAAACAAGAAGTATTTCAAATATTTTTTTTTTCAACATAGATGTTTTTCAAGAGCAGTTAAACATAGCTGGAATGAGAAACATTCATTTTCAAAGAAGATAAGTAACACAACTTTGAAATCAAAGATAGGTATGCTGAAATAAGAATTTTATGAACAATTGGTATTTTAAATAAGCACATTTGCAGTTCACGATAGCAGTTTGAAAATAAAACAGGTAGCATGTTCAAAATAGGAGTTATGAAAATATGGGAATTTATTAAAACATTTTAGAAGTCATGGAGTTAAATTTTCCACTTCAAAGTCTAGGATTACTCACCTTTGGTTTCAGGATTCGTGTCATTGGTTGGATTTTCCTTTTCCTTTTCCTTTGTACTTCCTAAAAATATAATTCACGAAAGCTTATTAATTTCATATTTAGCTTAAGTTACTTCCTAATCGGTGTTTTTAATTTATTCTTAAACTCGGTGACTTCTAATTTCTTAAAATAAGTCTTATTTCTTTTAATCGGAGTTATGTTTGATTCTTAGGGGTAGTTTGGTAACTTTAATTTTCATATGTCCTATTTTGGTACCTAATTTGGCAATATAGACCTCACCGTTGGGTCTAAAATGTCGAAGAAAGTCATAATAGACATTCTTTGACATTCGATTGGCTTCAGGGCATCATTAAGGTCATAATGGTAATTATTACATTTTACGTGTCCTAATTTTTAGTATTTTATTTCGTAAAATGGACCCTGCATTAGATCTGGAATGCTTAAAAATATCAGGGTAGACACTCATTTTATTTTATTTGGACACGAGTAGCATTTAATTAATTGTTTTAATTTATTTAGTTAAATTAATTAAATATATAATATATATTATATGAGAAAAATATACAAGGTGATCAGTGGCATATTGGTAGTCAACTAAGCCTATAGTTCTTGGGTTTGAACGGTCTTGGGTTCGAAATTGGGGTCTGCGCTCCACTTTATTTTTTCTGGATTTTTAAAAACCAAACAATGAACAATAGATTAAAAAAAGGATAAGGTATTCCTATTCCGTATGGGGCTATCAGATCAATGCCTATCCTTGTAACCGAACACCCGATATCCAATTTTAAAAATCTTTCCAAAATGATGTAGCTTCAAGCTAACCCAACCTGCACCTGGGTGGGCTCCAACCCGAACTTGAATCCGAAACTGACCCGACCCGTTACTGTTCATCATCTTCCTTAGACGATGAACAGTAACCCTAAATCACTAAATTTTTAAAGTTAATTTTATGGGTTCCTAGGCATTATTTTCTCTTGTTTTTTTATCCTCATAGACTTTTGGAAGATCAAAGAACACTTTGGTGTTCATTTAAAGGTTTAAAATGAGCTTAGAAGCTTGGTCGAGCTTTCATGGCCGATCTGAATAATCTCATGGTACAACTTTGTTTCTCTACCAAATTTAACAAGATTTGGTATATTATGACCCTAGAGGTTTAAGGTTTTATATTTCATTCAAGAAACCGAGCTTGAAGCTCATTTGGTAGGGTTCGGCCTTGAACTCACGATCTGTAACTCTTGATATCTCTCTGTTCTTTGACCTTTTTTCCTTGATTTTTGTGGATTCATACTCCTAGGAACATCTAGTTCATGCCCCAATCTATCAAACCTCATTTAGTTTCAGTCGATATAGACCTGTTGCTTGAGATCCATCAATGGTGGTTTAAGTTTTCTTAGGGTTTTTTGGGTCTTTCAAACCTTATTTTTAGTCCTAAACTATCATATAACATGAATAATATTTATATATATTTGTTCTAACTCAATCATACTAAGACTACTACAGAAATTTTCTAGAGAGAGAAATTTATTATTGTGTTTACCTTCTAAATAGTAGTGTCTCTTCTTCTTAGGATCGATTTTGGATTCCTCTAAACTCCTAATTGATCCACCAGCTCTAGTTCATGGTGCATGCAAACCCTTCTCCCTATCTTCTTATTCTTCTTCTTCTCTCTCTTTCTAGCCGAATACACTACTCAATTCACACGCATGTCTGAGTTTTTAGGGGGCCCTCATACTCATGAGTTGCTTATATATCATGAGGATTCTGTTACATGAAATTCTATTGGCTAGAGTGGTGGTGCATTAGGGTGATGACACTTCACCTTTTTAGGAAATTTCCTTACTTACTTCCACTTTATGTATATTTCTTGTGGTCATCATAGCACAACAGTGTTGATAGCCCAGTGGGTTTACTCTTTGGATAAGGTTCTCTATGGTTCAAGGTGTTGGGTTCAAGTCCTTGGGCCAACCTCTTTTGGTCTTTTTTTTTTTTCATCTTTTCTTTTATTTATCATACATTAAGTCTTCTTTGTCATTTATTTATTAAATTTTTGTTTGCTAATTTGCTAGAATTATCCGGATTACAAGTGTTAACTTCACTAGTAGGTGAAGTTGTAATTTCACTATTTTTTGTAGTCATTATCCTTTTACTCTAATTAGGGACTTAACTATTTCTTTAGTATTATTTTACATATTAAGGTCTTCTAATATTTAATTAGTGACCATAATTACTTAGTAATTAGATCAGGGTGTTACAACCACACCGGCCATGGGATAACCGACATTCCCCATCACCATTAGGTTTAGAGCTCCGGGTAGTAAACACTATCCTGGTAGCAACGCCAGTCGAAAGAACATTGAACAAAGAGAAATAGATATACTGTAAGAAGGCGATGGAGGTGGCCTTGATTGAAGTTGTTGGCTCGTTCGCTCTAGGAAATACTAGGGTTATGACATTTTCAATCAAGGACCTATAACATGTACATCTCCCACATTACGATACCTTGGTTATTTCTATGCAGATAGCTAATTATTTGGTCCACCAGCATTAGTAGACAATGGTAGTGTAGTAAACCTTTTGTTTCTGCATGTCTTGAAAAAGATGGGGATGAAGATAGAAAATCTCACCCCTAAAGAAGACCCTTTCATGAGCTTCAATAAAAGGGTAACCTACTTAAAGGGGCAGTGTGACACTACCCGTAATGGTTACCTTGACCAATCTAATGACATAGCTTTTAATGGTAGACTTACCATCCCCGTATAATGTGATATTAGGTAGAACATGGATCCAGCAAATGGGGGCAATGCCCTCAACCCTCTACCATAATTTAAAATTCTCTACCATGACAGAAAAAAAGGGCCCATTCAAAGAACACGTCATTAAAGGAGATCAAGAAACTTCTAGAAGTTGCGCAATCATTGGACAAAAAATTCCAAAAAAGTAGTGTCAATATCCACCCTTACCCAAGAAATGAAAAAGGTGATGGAAATGGATTAGTTGCTATAAAACTAAGATCAAGTCAATGATGACTACTCTCCGGAGTTGGACCCCACAGAAGATACCGAGCCCTAAGAAATCCCAGCAAAAGAAGAAGTAAAACTAGTCCAACTAGATTCATCCGGACCGGAAGGAACATCTCGAATTGGGACAGGGCCTCACCGAAATAGAAAAGACAAATTTGTCTGGTTCTTCCGAGGAAACTAAGATGTATTTGCCTGGTCCTAGGATATACCTGGGATTGACCCGCAGATCATCTACTACAGGCTATTTGTAGACCCAAATAGGAAGACAGTCAATCAAAAGAGAAGGTATTTTTCTCCCGAGCAAAATCATCAAGCTATAAAAGTGGAAATAAAAAAGCTGGTCAAAGCAAGATTCATCTGAGAAGTTAAATCCTTGAATTGGCTGGCCAATGTGGTAGTTGTACCAAAAAAGAATGGGAAATGGAGGGTCTGTGTTGATTTCACAAACCTCAATAAAGCCTACCAAAAGATAGTTACCCATTGCCCAAATCGATCAGATGGTGGACGCAACCTCAAGCCATGAATTTCTTAGTTTCATGGATACTTACTCAGGATACTGCCTGATCTTCATGCATGAGTTTGACCAGGAAAAGACCTCATTTATCATTGAACATAGAGTCTTCTACTATCGAGTCATGTTATTCGGACTAAAAAATTGCTAGGGCAACTTACCAAAGGTTGGTCAACATGGTTTTTTAGGACCAAATCAGAAAAAACCATGCAAGTCTATATAAACAAGATGCTAGTAAAAATATTGGCCGAAAAAAGATCATCTAACTTATTTGGCAGAGGCTTTCGCTTTACTAAAAAAATACAAAACAAGGCTCAACCTCGAGAAATACACTTTTAGAGTAGCCACAGGAAAATTCCTTGAACATCTAGTCACTCGACAAGGGATAAAGGCAAACCCTGATCAAATTAAAGTAATCTAGGAAATGAAATCCCCCCAAAACGTGAAGGATATATAGATGCTAACAGGTCGGGTTACAACATTAAACCGATTTCTATCTTATGCCTTAGATAAATGCCAACCATTTTTTTCAACTCCTCAAAAAGAATAAAAAGTTTAAATGGACTGAGGAATGCGATAAGGCTTTCTAAAAATTAAAGCAGTACCTGGTTACCTCTTTACTTCTTTCGAAACTTGTCTCATGAAAAGAAATGTACCTTTACCTAGCTATATTAGACTCTATCATTAGTGCAACCTTCCTTAGAGAGGAAAAGAAAGTTTAGAAGCGAATTTACTGTATTAGCTAAGCCCTATTGGATGCCCAAACACACTACCCAAAGCTTAAAAAGCTTATCTCAGCCCTGGTGGTAACTTCCCGAAAGCTACGACCTTATTTCCAGGCATTCACTATAAATGTCATCACAAAATATCCACTTAGAACTATCCTGCATATCCCAAATGCCTCGGGACGACTATCAAAATGGTTAGTGGAGCTTGAGCAATTTTACATCAAATACTATCCTTAGATGGCCATTAAGGGGTAGGTCCTAGCTAACTTTGTGGCAGAATTTTCATTGGCAGAGCCTGATCGAACAAGCAAATAAATTAGCTTCAAGTAATAGTGGAAGCTTTTTGTAAATGGTATATCCAGAAGGGTAGGGTCAGGAGTTGGGCTAGTATTGTTCACAAGAAGGCACTATGATAGAGCAAGCCTTCACACTTATAAAAGCTTCCAACAACGAAGCCAAGTATGAAGTGCTCCTATCTGGGCTTAAACTAGCAAATGAACTTGGGATAAAAAGGCTAAGCCTCTTTTGTGATTCACAATTGGTTGCTAACCAAGTCAATGGAGACTATGAAGTAAAGGACCCAAGAATGGTAGCTTACAAAGAGAAGGTCCAAAAGCAACTCAGCTTTATCAGGGAAAACACAGTGCAATAACTCCTAAGAGAAGATAAAAATCATACTAATGCTTTAGCAAACTTTGGATCACTAATTGAGTTCCAGTTCAGACAAACTACCCTAATGGAATTCATTCCAAGGCCAAGCATCAAAGAAGAAGAGATGGTGGTAACATAGGTTAACCAACCACCAAGTTGGCAGACCCCGGTCATTTCCTACCTAAAATATGTTACTTTACCTCCTAATAGGGTAGAGGCATGAAATATTCAGTGCAAAGTGACATGATATGCATTGATCAATGATAACCTTTACAAAAAGTCTTGTTAGGCCATACTTAAAATGTCTGAGCTTGGTCCAAGCACATCAAGTTATGAGGGAGATCCATGAAGGAATTTGTAGAAACCATACAAGGGGCAGCTCTTTAGCCCATAAAGTAATAAATGACAGTTATTACTTGCCAAAAATGCACGAAAATGCAAAAGAACTAGTGAAAAAGTATGACCAGTGCCAAAGATACACACCAATCCCCAAGCAGCCACTAACGGAGTTAAGTCCCTTCAGTATCCCTTGGCCATTTAAGTAGTAAGGCTTAAACCTAATAGGACCACTTTCCATGGCTTTTGGGAAGATGAAGTTTCTTCTAGTCGCAACAGATTACTTCACAAAGAACTAGCAAAAGTTGGAGAGGCCCAAATCCGAGACTTCATCTAGACAGACATTGTATGCAGATTTGGGATACCAAGAACTTTGGGTCTCAAACAGTGTACTACAATCACAAGGAGCTTAGTAAATAACTATTGATATGAATTAAAGACAGAAAACCATCTTTCCACTCCATACTACCCTCAAAAAAATAGGAAAGTCGAGGCCTTAAAAAAAATGATCTTGGCAAAGTTGAAGAAAACCCTTGAAAGTACTGAGGGAAAATGGGTAGAAAAACTCTCTAAAGTACTCTAGGCCTACTAGACTACTAAACAACAACCAACATGCAAAATTCCCTTTTTCTTTGTCTATGGTAGTGAAGTAATGATACCCTCGGGGTGGTCATTCCAACTCTCTGAGCAAAAATAACCATTCCCTAGCAAAACGATGAAATGTTGAGCCTAAGTCTAGATCTACAAGAAGAAAAATAGAGCAAGCTTAGATCAGATTGGCCTCCTACCACCAGAAGTTAAGCAACTACTTTAACAAAAAAGTAAGGGTAAGGACATTCCAAGTTAGGGACTTAGTCCCGAGGAGAGTATTCCAGAAAATACAATCAATCGGGGTAGGAAAATTAAGTTTGAACTAGGAAGGACCCTACAAGGTGATCGGGTGTGGAGGAAAAGGTTCGTATACATTAGAAACTCTGTCTGGGCAAGAACTACAGAAATAGTGGAATGTAATGAACTTTAAGAAATATTATGTATAGATGGAGGAGTAATGGTCTCGACCAAAGCTCCCGAACACCATTTACTCCAAAAATACCCCTATTTTCTCTCCATTATAAAAAAATAAAAGAAATTTGTTACAAAAGGTAGTAACTCGGTCCAAACTCTTTAACAGTCTTTAATAGGATCACCATCCTCTACTCAGGTGCTTAACTCTCAAACAATATCTCTTCACCCTAAGCTTTTTAGATGAGTCTTCGGGGATAAGGTTGAAGTTTGTAAAGAGAGGTGGAATTGTCCAGTGTAGAGCCTGATGGGCAAGGCTTAGAAGATGACCTTAAAGAGTCTTGCAAAAGTATTCGCTCAACCCATTTGGAAATTGTTAAAGGCGGTCATTGACAGAAGAGGGGATCTGCGCCTGGATAACACAAACAATCCTTCATACATCTCCATTCTAATCATATGACAATATGTTTTCTTCATGCTAGTTGGAAAGTCTGCTGACAAACTTCCTCATTCTAGTCACCACACTATTATATAGTAACTGACATGAGGAAAACCTACAGTGAACTTCGGAACCATCGACGACTACCAAAAGTCGCCTATCATGAAAGGGATAAGAGAAAGTCAAAGAGATCATTAAGGGTTGGATGAAAATGAAGGCCACAACATACCTGCATTTATAGACCCCCTAAAATGATCTCATCTACACATCGTACACAATGATCATTGGCTAGAAAAGGAAGAGGCAAGGCGGTTATAATCCCCACGAGTCAAAATTCCTCATAAATGGGCATTATTTTATGAAATAAAAACATTCCCTATATTCAACAGAAGTAAACCTAGGGAATGTGGGGGCACTACCAACTAAGCATTACTGCCCATTTAAAAGTGTCACTGTTGCTTATTTAAAAGCCATTAAAAACACATCTTTTTGAGTTGTTAATGGTTTGGAAAATCCAAAAGTTGTCATTAAAAGATACTCGAGAAACTGAAAGATCTTTTAACAGCAACCAACCTTTCGTAAAATGCAACCACGTGTCCTGTATCCATACGGACCTACGACAGAATTGGAAGACTAGTTACCTTCAAGACAATCTATTCTTAAATGGCCAAATCGAGAACTTATTCTCAAACTATTTACTAGGCTCAGACTAGAGAAAATATAAAATCCATTTTAGCATTGCCGTGAACTCGCTCTAGCTAGCCGAGAAATTACTTTTGAAAAACATGAGTAGGGCCCGCCCTCAAGCACGTAACCAAGAGTCTTCCCTTAAGTAGAGTTTCAAAATCTAGTCAAGATCCATCCTAACGAACCGTTAAAGCCTACTATAACTACCACACTTAACAAAATAGTGAGCACAATCATACTTTCCACCCCGATTGTAAGTATAAGACAGCCCTAAAGTTTGAAAAGGATAAAAGTTTTGGAAGACAAGGAGTTCAGATGCCAAAACTAAAGAAATACCTTAAAGACAGAATTTTAAGGCTTGTTTCTATTCACGACTAGATACTTTGGCTCTAATGTGATGCTTTACAAAATTCTCAAAAATAGGATCCGTTTTATCACATAAGTAAATGACAATCATCATGAAAAGAAATATTTTATTAACAAAGAATAAGGTATAGTTAGCTCAAAAGAGCGATTAAAAAAAACTATCTAAATAATAGCCTTGTCACCATCAGAATGAGCTACTAGGTCAATATCGGCCCCAGCAGCTGTGATCTCATGTTCCGCATCAGTGTCGTCAAGAGGAAAAGTTTAGGATAGATGTTCTTCAGTATGGGGAACTTGGTTCTCAACTCCTTCCCCCCTTTGCTTCAATCCCACATCTATAAGAGGAAAAGTTAAGGCTCGACCAATCTGAGCATCCATGAAACCCATCCGGTATTCTTCCTCTTAGAACTTGAAGACTTGGCCTTGATAGTCCTCATAGATCCCCTTTACTAAAGCAGATCAAGAGGCCTCAAACTCTACATCTTTCTTCCCTAACTCGACCTTGAGAACATCTTTCTCCTTAACAACCCCAGCTTTAAGATCCCTCTTAAAGGCAGTTTCCTCGCTATCATGGCATAGTACAACACGAATGTGCTGAAGTTCATCTTGGCTATCTTGTAGTTCCTCGCGTGTCTTCCTCAATTATTCTTGGGTAGACTTGTTGGCACTATCTAAGCTAGAAACCTGTCCACGAAAGGAACCGATCTCAAGTTGAGCCTTTGTCATAGCCTCCTATAAGCCGACTACCATTCGAATATGGTCTTTAGTGCGAGCAAGCCACTCAGACATGCCAACTATGGCCCTTGTCAAATCATAGCACACCTAGTGTTCGAGACGGGGAGACCTAATCACTGCCAACTTAGTTGTATCAACAAGAGTTTGGAAGATTCTGACCGTGGCAACCACAACCTTCTGATCTGACAAAAAAGAAGAAAGTTCTTTAGGGGCAATCATTCGAGGACCAAAACAAGATGGAGCACTAGGGGCAGCAATAGTGGTAGGATTGCTAAAGGTAGATGGAGGAGGCATAGGGAGAGATTTAACTTTAGGAGTAGCCGAAGAGGGAGGTGCAACTTGAGGATACCTAATTATGATGCCAGTAAGAGGTCGGGTAGGGATCACTACTTAAAAAGCCCTCTTATCCAACCTCTTCTTCCCCTTGGGATCATCAGAACTTTAAGTAGCGTGTTTCCTGGTCACGCTGGCCAAGGGACGAGCCTTACTTGTAAAACATTCGCCTATCGTGATGGTAAAGCTTGGAAGAGCTTCTTCCGGATGAACCATGACAATTGTTTTAGTCTTCCTACCATCTACACCAAAAACTCTATTCCAAATTGGCACTTAGGGAAAATCACTTATGTTTGGAATATAGCCCGAGTTATGATCTTGTCCCTCGGTAGGAATTCTAACAAGAATCCCAAGAAGTCTAGGCTTGAGAACTTCAATTATAGGACCTTTAACCGCTTACTTGTTAATATCTAAAAGGTGACTCAAGTCCCGATCCCCTACAACATAAGCTCGTGATAGCTCAGCCTAGCTATATTCACTTGGGGGTGGCCAAGGGTTTGCGTTCTTGCTTACATGGTACATAAAAAAATCAGAATAAGATAAAAGACATAAGAAAAATAAGAGAAACTAGGAATCAGGCGCTTATGAGCTCCAATTCAAGTATCAAGAATGACGTATAGGGACTCTTTAGAGGGAAACTGCCAAG
The DNA here is from genome assembly GCA_008638375.1 of Nyssa sinensis. Taxonomy (NCBI): domain Eukaryota; kingdom Viridiplantae; phylum Streptophyta; class Magnoliopsida; order Cornales; family Nyssaceae; genus Nyssa; species Nyssa sinensis. The sequence continues at coordinate 13,840,748 of CM018033.1, read as the reverse complement.
CACCACTAATCTCGAGGGTACATCTATCCCAACCCTTCTTTCCTTGGGGCAAGTTCTAAATCAAGATACCTTGACGGGGTGAGATGTTGTAATACCCGTTGCTCATTCACTTGACAATGTGCGACACTCTAAACTTGTTGAACCCTAAATGCAAGTTATAGATCCTATTAAAGGCTTGAAAGCTCATAAGGATCCTATAATCACTAGGGGTCAACTGACTTAGTACAATGTGGTAAAAATTGAAAAATTGATGGAAGAAACTAGCGATGGGGAATTTGAAACCCAAAGTAAATATTAAGGGTGAAATTTGATGAAACCCTTTTGTTGGCACGGAACGTCAACCAACTCCTCGTTGCCTAAATCAACAATCAAGTCCATAGTAAAAATATCCTGATACTTAGAGATAAATGTTGTTAGATCACATTCATCTTTGATCTTGGGAAACAAGGGATCAAAATAAGAATAATCATAGGAAGAAGTACCCACCATATTCTCAGGGGCAACAATGTTTGTGGGTTGTACTTCACCCCCATCTTCCTCGTTTCCATCATCAACTGTAACAGAATGAGACCTTTCTATTTCGTTTGACATCTTTTAATATAAGAAACGGAGAAAAGGAGCGAAAGAAGACCTTGAAGTAAAGAAACACCAGGGAGCTAAAAGAAACCACCACGATAGGGTTTTAGATAATGTCATGACCCGAGACGCACCTTGTGCGGATCATGAATCGCGAGCCCCGGTCCTACTCTGGGTGCCAAACCGGGACTGTCTCAACTTGCTAGACAATCAGTGCTACTAACATGCAACAACTAAATAGCGAAAGACTTTAAACAATAAATAAATAAAGTAGCATGTGATATATATAATGTTCTCAAAATACAAAATACAAAATTTCTTAATACAACTGTTCATCTTCAATACGTGGACAACATGAGAGAACTATAAGACTGTCTGTACTAAGTATTACACTTACAACTTCAAAAGAAATGTCTACCTCCTAGCTATCAGGCTCTACTGTCTGTTCTCGATCTCTATGCCTGAAATAGTCAAAGAGTAGTATCTGTTCTGAGCTATGAAAACTCAATAAGTAGTCCTTTACTCTACCATGTGTACAAGGCTATAAAAGATTACTAGCCAGTCAATGAATATATATACTCAATATCAGATGATAGAAGTCAAATGATAAGGAAATGAACCTGTTATGCTAACAATGTCATACTGCTACAGTCATGAGTTATATCAAGTATGAAATATAAGCACTCAACTAAAAGCTCATGATCATTCAATAACAATATAATATGATCAAGCTATGAATGTCAATAATAAAGGATAGTGATATCAACTAAAACTGATATGCTCCCGCAGGGCCCAAAAATCCCCCTGAGCTCGTATTCAGTCCCACATAGGCTCTCTGAATAATACTGCTTTGTATACACTGTAACTCCACGTCCCATGCCTCGCATAGCGACGGGTAAATGTTCCACTCGGAACCTAGACCTGAAGGTCATAAATAGCATCAGATGGAGATGTGACTGAGCACAAATCCGGCACTAATAATATATCAGGATCATGCTATCTTTTATGAATAGTATGGTGGAATCATAACTGATTCTAGGCAATCTGACGTAGCAATAGTTTTCGAGGCTATGGTTACTAGACTATTTAGAATAAAACTGTCTAGCCCTCACGGCCCTAGGTACAGGTGTACATAAGGAAATCTGTGCACAAGTGTACAATCATGATCGAGATATATATAGAAATCAATAACTGTCTCCCACATGATAGGGCAATATCAATATGGATAAATAAACACTGGTATGTATGTATAGAATACGATAAGCGATATATATACAAGAACTATTACATGGCTTGGAATGTAACACATGCAGAGATCAAATTTTACTTACCTCTTATGTCACGACCCGAGACCCCACCCTATGCGGATCTCGTGTCGCGCACCCGATCCGACACTGCTTGTGGAACCAAGGGTCTCAACTTGCAACACATCAGTGCTACTAACATGCAACAACTAAATGTGGAATAAAATAAATAAAAGCTGCATGTAATTTATATAATGTTTTACAAAATGCGGAATGCAAAATTTCTTAATACAACTGTTCATCCCCAAGATGTGGATAACATGGGAGAGCTACAAGACTGTCTGTACTAAGTATTACACTTACAACTTCAAAAGAAATGTCCACTGTTATCTAGCTGACTGCTACTGCTACTGTTACTGTTACTGTTGCTGCTCTCCTACAGCTTCATTTCCTAAAAGGGGTGGTAAGTTTGGGGTGAGCTAATGAAAGCTCAATAAGTAATTCTCTTTTGCTCTGTTATGTGTACAAGAATATAAAATGCATTATCCATAAAGAACTAGGATAAATGCTGATGTGCTAGCCAGTCAATAAATATAGAACTCAATATCGAATGATAGAAACTCAAATGATGAGCTATGAAATCTGTCTGATAATACACTTCTATGCACTCAAAGAAAGCTGTGAAATCTTATGATCATTCATAATGATATAATATGATCAACTATGATAATCAATAAATGATAGTGATATCAAAACTGGTTGATGCACTCGACTGGGGCCCGGCTACCCCTTGAGCTCGTATTCAGTTCCAGTTGGCTGTATAAATATCCAGTTCCCATTCAGGCTGTATGAATATTTAGTTCCGGTCGGCTGTATGAATACTGCTCTGTGTACACTGTATAATAATCTGGACCCGAAGGTCATAACTGGACCCGAAGGTCGTAAATAGCATCAGATGGAGATGTGACTGAGCACAAATCTGGCACTAATAATATATCAGGATCATGCTACCTCCACGAAGAGTATAAATGTGGAATATAACTGGTTCTAGGCGAATCTGACGTAACAATAGTTATCTGAACTACGGTTACTAGACTACTTCGAATAAACTGTCTGGCCCTCACGGCCCTAAGTACAAGTGTACGAAAGGAATCCATGCACAAGTGTACAAATCATGATCGAGATATAAAACAGTCAATAAATACTTTCCACAAGATAGAGCAATATCAATGTGGACTTGATGAACGTTCTGGTATATATGGAATACAACAAGTGATATATGAAAAACTGTTGACATGGCTTAGAATGTAACATAAACAGAGATCGGAGATTACTTACTCTTTTTACTGTATCTGTCTAGAAGATCAAACCGCCTTCTTCTTGTATCTCGGTATTCCTATAATTCAGGAAACCAATCTCAGTCTATACATATATATATATATGTCTAATTCAAGCTATTCATCAAATTTTATGCCTCTTTACTATTTTTATCTCTTCTACTAGAATAGACTTTACTGTTGAATTCGGAATATCGAACAAAGTCGATTAGGCTTTCGCGGAATTCAATTCGGGCTTTGGTACTAGAAAGGGCAAAACGGTCATTTTGCACTTTTACGAGTTCTTATTTCTCGGGACCTCTTTTCACAAATCGAACTCCACGGTTGAGTCTGGAATGCTCAAAATAATAAAAATCCACTATTCAATTAATTTATTCGGAGTCCGTTGGACTACTTTTCGACTTAAGGGCATTTTGGTAATTTCTCCTTTAAATAATTATTTAATTAAATATTATTTATTTACTTGGGTCAATTCACAATTAACCCTAATTTCTGGGTATAATTAAAATCTCACAAGGTTCTATTTACTGCCCTTAATTTTTCCAATTCCTGTAAGTTTCCATTATTTTTCCCGTACGTTTCCATTTTAAGCCAATCATTGGACAGCTTCTCCTTTTCAACCAAACACTTCCCGAACTCAAATCTAAAATTTTACCCATACAGTAATATTGTTGGGTAGCTATCTGAATGGGTGAGTTGGGTCAGACTCAACCCGGTTTGGCCCGAATAAAAATACAAAACTCAATTGTTAATTTGTGTTCGAATTATTTTTCTGGATTCCCATTTGATCTAAAACAATTTCTATATTAAATGAAATCCCACAATCAATTTAATTATTCATGTTTCTAAAAATCCAAGACTAAAGTTTAGTATTTTACCCTGTTGCTTAGCGTTTCTTCAATCCAAATTCATCCGGTTTGCCGCGCTACCGCCGCAACTCATCTTACAACGACAGCAGTTTCTGTTGTTACGGCACTCCCAAATTTTCCAAGGTCTGCTCCAATTTTCCTCCCATGTCTCCACCTGCCGCAACCTCCTGATGTTACCACAGCTACTGTTCCACTCACGGCAACTCAATCTCTCTCTCGGTCAGCCGCTACACAACACACCGGACAGCCCCCACACGGTGCAGCACCACACACCGTTACTGCTGCTCTGCCGCAACAGCGGTTGCTGTTACGGCCATTTCTCTGAACCACCATCACACCGGACAGCACTCTTGATCCCTCCACTCGATCTGCTGCTTAGGGAATTCAGTAAATCAACCCCAGGCCTCAAGACTCTGCTTCTACGGCACCCAACAACACCGTTCCGAATCTCCACCGCAGCCGCTGCTTCACGAGTTTCCTAACAGCCGCGGCATTTCTCCCCTAACCGCTACTGCCATCTCTACGGCTACACAGCACCACCACAAACACACACTATATAAATATATATATATATATATATATATTTCTTCACCACTTGCGGCACAGCCACAAACAGAACCCACACAAATCTGCTGCACTGCTTCTCCCCCCTTCTTTTTCTCTCTTTTTCCTTGTTCCAACGACACAACCCACACATACATGAATATATATATATATATATATATTACACACTGATCCCTACACCTCACAATGAACACATATATAATTTATATAAAATCTCCCTGCTGCGCCAAGTCTCTCCAATTTTCACCACGCGTCAGGCCCTCCAATTTCATCCCCATCTCTACTGTGTTGCCGCTTGCTGCTACAGCTATTTCTCTGAACCACATAAATCCCTCCAAATTTCCTCTAGGTTTTTTCCCGATTTCATCCCCTAGTCGGTACACCACCGTGCACACAGCAGCACACGCTGCTGCTGTTTTCCCTTTTCTACTGCTACGCAACCACTCCGCCTAATCATCAAAACCCATACGACCATGCCATCATCGACGTCTTCCAACCTCGACCAGATCTTGCGATCCGACTGGTGCCGTAGCTCCTCTTTCTCTTTCTATTTTCTCTCAACTTTTTCTGGGCAAAACCCCATCTCTCCTCTTTCTCTGTTTTTTTTTTTTTCTTCTTCTTTTGGTTTTAACGCATGCCTGGGCATGAGAACCGCCCCTTTCTTTTATTTCTCCTGCTCTTTTTCTCTTTCTCTCCCATCAGTTTCATGCCTCTTCATTTCCCATCCGTTTCTCTTCTTTCTTTTTTTTTTATTCTTTTGTATGCTTATATGCATATATAAAATAAATCCATATTTTATTATCTATATATATATATATATATTCTTGCATCTATTAAAATGCATTACGCACGTAGATCGAGGCATGTATTGGCCTACGTATATAAGTCTCTATACCGCTCGGGTTTACTTTGGTATTATTATTCTCGACTCGGTTTACTCATACTTTTTCTTAATCTTGTAATTTTGTGAGATTATAACTTCGGTTAATTACCTCGATAATCGTGCCCGTCACTGTATGTTAATTAATTTGGTGCATCTCGGGGTCTACTATATTTGGGTCTGAAGCGGTCTCGGTTTGTCTCTGATAGTATGTTCATTGCTTGATTAAAGCTCGGTATTATTATTTGACCTTCTTGGATAAAATGAAATTATATAAATTTATTCGGAACTTATGTTCGGTTATAACGGGTATTACGCTACTCGGCTCGACTTATCTCGGTTTACGTGTACTCGATCGGGTCTACCTCGATTTCTGTGTCATATCCCGGGTCGGGATATTACATCTTACTATCTATAAGATAGAATGATCTAGACTACTTTTTCTTTGCCCTTTCGTGTTCCTAAAATCATGAAACACATCTCAGTCTATCGCTACTTGAATTATGCTATTCATCAAATTTTATGCCTCTATGCTATAAGTTCTTTTTTTACTAAAATAGACTCTACTATTGAATCCGAAACATTGAAGAAAGTCGGTTTAGGTTTTCACGGAATTCAATTTGGACATTTGTGCTAAAAAGGGCAAAATGGTCATTTTGTACCTTTACTTGTCTTTTATTTTTGGGACCCCGTCTCGCAAAACGGACCTTATTATTGGTCTTAAAATGTCCAAGATAGTAAAAATATACTAATAACTTATTTAATTTGGACTTCGGGTCATTTTACCATTTTTAAATTAATTAATATTATAATTATATAATATATATATATATATATATATTGCGGTGCAAAATGTGGCATGGGCTTGCCTGTCTCAAATGGTTTGGTCTTAGCTTATCCTCCAACACGTCCTAGGTTGCCCTTACGCCAGTTGTTTCTCAAACTGTTTGGCCCAAACAGCGGCTAAGAGCCCAATTCATGGATAGGCTATTCTATCCTAGCCTAGTGTATTTAATTTCAATTTCTAAGGACTGTAGCCAAACGATCCAATTTAATTTAATTTAAACAATAACTCTCTCTTAAACGATGTAGCATTACCCAACGCAAGCACCAAACGGTGTCGTATCCTAATATACTATTCATCATCCTCTTCACTTTTTCGGTGAAGAGCCGGTAGGTTTCTATCGCCATCTCTAGCGACGTCGACCTAATTTCAATCGAATTTTAATGCTTCTCAAATGCCATTTTCTTCTATTTTTTATAGGGATCTCATTCCTAAGTTTAGGTTTCCATTTAGTTCACTAGAACTCCATGAAATGAGAGAAAACAGTGGCTCCGGCCAATTGTATTTTTCTCATTTAGAGTTCATTTACTTACTGTTTTCCTTGCTTTCTTTTTCAGTTTTCCTCCTGAACCATAGAGGATCAGTTCTTCATAGTTTGTTTCAAGTTTTAAGCACATAAATATGAAAACCTGAATTATTCTTCAAACCTACAACTACCTTGTTCTACTTCATTTTCGAATCATTCCAATTGATTTTTCTTGCTTTTTAATCTACAGTTCATGCTTAATATAGCCCTACCATTCAAACCAAACATCATGCTTTAAATTTAAAAAAAAAAATAAATGGACTCATCTATTTTTCTGATTTTTCTTGTTGTAGGATACCTCTCTCTTCTTCCTTCTTCTTGGTTCAAGCTTCTATATCCCTTCCCAATGTTCATAGTCGCTCAAATCAATCTTTTCTCTCTATTTTCCTATCTCACGCAACACCTATATATATATATATATATATATACACCAACCACCCCAGGTCACTTCCATCCTTTTTCTCTCTCGATTTTCCCCATTTCCTCTCTCTTCCCATCCTTTCTCTGACTTCCTTTCTGTTTTTTTTTTTTTCTTTTCTTGCTGCTTCCCATTTAATGTTTGCTTGTATTTTGTGTTATATATTTGTATATTATATTACACACATACACACACTAAACATACTCACTCACACACGCATCTGTCGACCTCTTGGCAGCACACACACACCCACTTGTATGCAATGTTTTCAGACCTAGACCGTTCATCGAACTGAAAAAATATCCGGGTTACGGGTTATCGGTTCAACCGTCAGGTCAACCAGAATCAAACCATGATATCATAATTATGTAATTAATAAATTTAATAATACATAATATTGATATTTTAAATTAAAAAAATTATACAAAAATTACTAAAAATTATATAAAAAAAATTTACAAAATATGAATTTTCTTAATATGTAAAACTTCAAGAAAAAATTGAAAAAAGTATAGTAGACATATTTTATTACAATATTGAAAGTTAAAACTTCATTGCCATTTTTTCATAATCGCAAGAACAATAACAAAAATCATTTTAACATCCAATCTGTCACAACCCGAAACCCACCTTACGCGGATCCCGAGGACGTGATGCCAGTTGGCCATCTTGTCAGTTTTCCCCGACCGACAATGAGACCAACCAAAGGCAACTTTTGAACTTTACAATGAATTGCATTCTAAATGTAGGGTCCAAACAACGAAAATTAAAGCCTTTTTAAATTGAAAATGCAACTCATTCACACACATCAGAGCACGTCTAAAATTAGTCACCAAATATCTCTAAAGTATAATATACATGCTCCAATGCATCCATTCTATATCAATAAATTACTTAAAGCAGAAGTTACACCAATACAGTTCAGCTAATTAAACTCATCTCCAATGATCAACAATCAGAATGTCTCTAAGTACCACTTAATCATAATGATCTGACATACTAAGCTAACCTCCTCATTAATGATGTAATATTATAATACATAACTTTAAAGTTGACCTTACAGTGTTTGCGTATGATCCTTGACTTGGAGTTCATATTGTTAAGGTCGATTGTTGTGTATCACTAGTCCCACTAGTTATCTCATTTCATTTCATCCCACATAATGTCACCTGAAAAATGTTAGATAAATAGAATGAGCTTAAACAAGCTCAGTAAGTAAATTCCTAGCTTTGTCATGGGTCAAGGTTAGTTCATAAGAATAATAGAAGAAAGGGATAACAGATAGCCAATAGCCAAGTGAGTAACAAGAAATACATAGCCAGTCACCAAGATGTGTAACAATGACCCGAGGGTCCAAAAGGCTTATCCTAAAATAAGATATAAGAAGATAGTAATAACGAATCCAACAACCGGGATCTATCTAATCATGATAATCTGCTACCACAACAATTACAATAGCCAATCAAAAGTATAACATGATTGCATAAAATAAGATCATCCGATGAGTACTAGAGATATATCATCATTGAGTAAAGTATAACATGATCGCAATAATGTGATCATTCACAGGGCATAGAATATGATCACTCAATCAGTACCAAGGATATATCATCATCGAATACTAACAACCCAGAATGCGTGAATCACCCGGGGCCCGGTATACCCCAATACAACGCATATTCAGCCTCGCCTCATTATTCCGGGCTTATTGAATAGCGTTAGAGCTCTTTCACTACAGGTCCCGTAGGACACAACAGACCCTAAAGGGTCTTTCTCCCACGCAATCTGTGAATAGATGGGCCGTTGTGACTGAGCACAACCCCAAGCACATATAAAATATCATGATCATGCTACTCTCCACAGGAACAAGGATATGGATCGTAGCTAGTCAGTTCAAGGCAACATAATATAACCATAGCTTTACCCGCTATGTTACTGGGCTGCCGAGAACACAACCCGTTCAAGGCAACAATATATAACTATAGCTTTTTACGGCTATGTTACCGGGCTGCCGAGAACAACTATGTCTCAGTCAACGATGCACAAGTGTATAGAACAAACAAGATTTCCAACAACAGATATATTACAAGGTCATGACACGATATACAGGATGGTATAAGCATGCTCAAGCATCAACAAGTCAAGATCGCAAAATGATATAGGCAAGCAAGTCGAACCCAAAGCACAAGCATGAATAAATAATCACATGTCGATTGCCATCAATCAAGGAGATCAAGTTCATTGGGTAATCACAAGTAGATTGGCATCAATCAAAAATTCAGGTTCATCAGGTAAGAAATGGAGTACAAGTTTGGCAGCATATGCAAATAAATGTGACTGGCTGAGGAAGGACCACATAACAAAGTTTAGATTACTTGCCTTGGTTTCTTAGTGTCATATTCCCTATTTACAAATACTCTGATGATCTCTAGATACTTCAGGCATATCCTCGCATAGCCTGAATAATTATCAATAATCACAGACATATCAGAATTCGTTCATTCATGTCTTATTCATCATCTTAGGAGTCTATCAGATGGCCTAATTAAGTTCATTGGCCTATTACCCACTCATTGGGCTTCAACTTATGTTATTAAATTCCTTAGATAGGCTTAACAGCTGTCCGAATAATATGTTAAGTCCTTTTGACTCCAGTCGTTATCAATTAAGCACTTATTTGACCTTAGGGGCAAAATGATAATTTGTCATTCTTGCCCCGGACCCTATCATGGTCCTCAGAATAGTCCACATATCGTATATATAAATTTTTAAGTCTTTTGGACTTCATTTGATATCTACTTTTGATCATCGGGACACATCGGTCATTTTTTATTTTATACGTTGACTGTTCCGGAGTCATATTTAGCCTCTCGATTTTTATAATTATGCTTATGATAATTTATTAGACCAGATTAGCCTTTATTCGACCTCTACTTTGCACTTACCGTGTTCAAGGGTATTTTGGTCATTTTACGTTTCATGAGATTCTGACTCTGATTCGTTATTTAATCATGTATATAGTTTTACGAGTGTTTGGGCTTCCATCAGTATCAATTTCGTCCCATTTAGGCTTCACTTGGACTTCGTATAGTATCAAGGGCATTTTGGTAATTTCATATGTTGTGCAGCTAAATTTTTTGAGACCTCAGTTCATAAAATGGACCTCACCATTGGATCCAGAGTGTCTGACATAATTAATATAGGCTACCTTTTATGTTTATTTGGCCCTGAGTATCATTAGGAGTAATATAGTCATTTACCCTTTGGTGTCTTTATTTTTCGGGACTAAATTTCCTAAAGCGGACTGCACCATTGAGTCTGGAATGCCCGGAATAGTAGAAATACACTATTCATTTATTTAATTTGGACTCCGTTTTACGTATTTAATGTCCAAGGGTAAAATAGTAATTTTACCCATTAAATAAAATAATTAAAATAATTATTTTATTAATTAATTATTTTTCAGGGGCTTAAATGCATAGTTTTTTCCAAAATCTGGGCTAGTGTACAATTTCACAAAATAGTTGGGGGTTAAATATAATTTCAGAAAGTTTTAGGGGTTAAAAACTAATTTCCTAATTTAAGGGTTCAAAACCAAATGGTTTTGGGGTTCATTAATTGAACTGGTCCAAAACTTCTAAGAACTAACCGGTTCATTTCATCATACAGAACTGGAATACAATATTCTGGTTATCCCCAATTGGCCCTTTATCCTCAGTTTGGACAGACTCAATCCCAATTTCAATTTATTAACGCCGTATCCAAACAGGCCTCAAATCAGATTTTAAATTAAAATGAATCTTCTCAAAACGGTGTAGTTTCATTAATGTGGTGGCACGCTCATGGACGGACACGTGTCCTAGTCAACTAGACCAACTCAGCTTGACTCGGTCAATTCAGCCGAGTCAACTCCGTCTTCCCCACTTGCATCGTCATCTTGAACCGAGAACCCTAGTTTTCTTCTTCTCAATTTCGTGGATTTTCAAAGACCGATTCCCTCTGTTTTTGCTTCTAAAACATTTCTGGAAGCTTAACCAAACTTTTGGCATTCGTTTCATAGATCGAATCAAGCTCAAATGCTTGGTTTATGGAGGGATAACTGAAATAGTAATTGGGTTATTAAATCCTCATTTCTTAACCAAACTTCGCATGGCTTGGCTTAAATTGTTCCATAGGCCATGGCGGTTCAATCTAAGTTCCAAAAACGAGGTCTAAAGCTCCATTGGTGAAGCTGGGTCACCAACCCGTGACCTGCAACTTCGGTTTTGAGGCTCATTTTTTAGCCATTTGACTCAGTTCTTGTTGCAATGAGGTTCTTACACTTTCTAGGTCAGGTCCAGGACGTCAAAAACAAATTTCTTACAGGTCATTTCAGACCTGCTATAGAGAGGGTCATCCATGGTGGATCTCACTGGTTTGGTGTTTTCTAGGCTGTCTCGGTCTCCAATTTTCATGCCATTAACCCAGATTTATTGTCTAATTATCACGCATACAGTCTATAAGGTCCAAAACATTCGAGAACAGTAGGAAATTCTAAACAGAATTCAAGCAGTTTTGAGGTTACCTTGGTTCAGACCCCTTTCCTTCCAAGGCTTGATTCTGATTTTATGGTGGTGCCTCAGTCAGTCGTGCCTCAGTTTCCCCCCCTTCCGTTGGTGCATCTCCATGAAGACACACACATGCATATTCACACACCATGCACACACACTTAGAAGACCTCACACCCTCACATGTTTCTCTCTCTAAACTTCTCTTACCCGAGCACACGCCCACACACTTTATTTCTCTGTTTTCTCCCCCACTGTTTATATGTATATATTTATATACATATACATAATTACATCATATATTTTATTTAACACATATATATATATATGTGATATGACTTGCATGAATTTTCATTGATGGGTGTGGTGGCCCAATGAGGGGCTACCACCTCATTTTATTAAATTAGAAATTCAGTATATATATATATATATATATAAACATATTTTATGTTTTTATTTGACTGCATGAAATTTTATTGGCTCATTTGGGTGGTGGCCTTGGTTGAACTTAAGTATATATACAATTTAGTTGTATAATTAAGCACAGAATGCTAATAGCCAGCTTGGTTAAGCTTTTGAATGAAATTTCTTTCCACCATAGGTCAAGGGTTCAATTCCCCTTGGCCACCAATTTGGCTATTTTCCCACTATTTAGGCTAAGGCCTTGTTTGGTTGGCACGGTAATTCGGTTTCAGTGTTTCCTTTCTAACTTTTGTTCCGTAGCTCATTTTTCGACGCGGTTTCTTCTGGTCACTTCCTATTCAAATTAGCTTCACTGCCCAAGGTTCAGTGTCATTTTTTATTTACTTGGGGTTTCTGTAATTAGCTAATTCGAGTTCATCAGTGTTAAAACGGCATTATTTCACCGAATTAATCAGTAATTAGGTTCGGATGTTACACCCTCTTCTTCGGACATGTTTAATTATTCTATTGGTCTGTCGTGACCGCCGAGAGATCATGATTAATTTCCTTAATTATTCCTTAAGTCGGTGCTAATTAATAATTAGCAGACTAATTATTAATTAAGCAAGGTCGGGGTGTTACACAATCCAAGTATAATCCAATAATTTAGTCTTCAACTACATGAAAAAAAAAAAAAAGATATAAACACTAATAATCATGCATAAAGTAAAATAAAATACCACATGATACAAATATATAATACTGGAGTTTCAAATTTCAAGGGTTTAAAATTTTAAATACAATCCAAAATAAATTCAGCCAAATACCAACTCAACTTGGCCAAAATTCAGGCCAAAAATTGCATGAAATTTAAGATTTTGAATATACCAAAAAAAAAAATTGCAGCTAAGAACCGGTTGAACTGTCCGGTTTTACTGGTTTTCTATTTTTAAAACGGGTTTATGAGTTAAACCGGACCGTTTTGTGGACCGGTCAACGATTCAACCGATTGAACCGGCCGGTCCGGTCCCGGTTTTAAAATATTGCTTGCATGCATATGCCATGCTGCTTCTCTACTTCCCTTTCTTTCTTTTTATTTTCTTTTATTCCTTTTTACTTGTATTTTAATACATATATATATATATATATAAAAAAAATATACTATACCATATGTATATATACATATATCTATATTTATACTACTTATTCATTTATATATATATATATATATATCCATATATATACATTTATACTATTTTCTATAAGCATATACATACACTTATTTTTGAAGACCTATACACACATGCATACGTACATATGCATGTGTCGTGTACGTACACGTCTTACGGTGCTCAGCTCTAAGTCGCTCGGTATTGACTATAGGAATCGAACCCATTCACATTTTAAAATCGTTCAGTGCATATGATATTATAATATAAAGCTTTAATAGTTCGGGTTACAACCAATAGTACACTACTCGACCCGATCTACCTCATTTACGTGCTAACCCGGGTCAGGGTATTACATCATTTCTCCCTTAAAATAAGTTTTTCCTCAAACTTAGTACATACTAGGGTGAAAAATATAACTACTAAAATAAAAATAATTGACGATACTTGGCGCGCATGTCTTCCTCTCGCTCCCAAGTAGCTTCTTCTATCTGGTGGTTCTTCCACATAACTTTTGACTAAAGGGATAGTCTTATTCCGTAGAACTTGATCTCGACGGTCCAGAATCTACACTTGGTGCTCTATGTAACTCAAGTTCTCCTAGATGTCTAATGGCTCGTGCTCAATCACCTGATCTGCGCTCTGTACACATTTTCTCAACATCGAAACATGAAATACACTGTGTACATGTGCTAACTCTGGAGGCAAAGCAAGCCGGTAGGCTACTGGCCCGACCCTTCCCATAATCCTGAAAGGTCCAATGTATCTCGGCCCTAGCTTTCCCCTCTTGGCAAACCTCACTACACCCTTCATGGGTGATACCTTCAAGAACACGTAATCACCCACTACGAACTCCAACTCTCGTTTGTGAGCATTAGCATAGCTCTTCTGTCTGCTCTGAGTCGTAAATAAATGATGTCTAATCAGATGTATCTTCCCTGTAGTCTGTTCCACTATCTCTGGCCCATAAAGCTTTATCTCTCCCACCTTTGTCCAACACAGGGGTGATCGGCACTTCCTGCCGTACAATGCTTCATATGGCTCCATACCAATACTAACTTGGAAGTTATTATTGTAAATAAACTCTACTAGTGGAAACTGATCTTCCCAACTTCCTTTGAAGTCCATGACATAGAACCACAGTAAGTCCTCTAGAGTTTGTATCGTCCTCTCTGACTGTTCGTCAATCTTGGGATGATACACTGTGCTAAGACTCAGCTTTGTGCCCATGGCTCGCTATAGGCCTCTCCAAAATCGTGATACAAATCGTGGATCTCAATCAGATATGATCGATACCAGGACTTCATGAAGTCTAACTATCTCTTTGATGTACAACTGTGCTAGTCTCTCCAATGTCTGTGTCATCTTCATTGCCAGGAAATGAGCTGTCTTGGTCAATCTGTCAACAATGACCCAAATAGAATCACTTCCTCTCGATGTCTTTGGCAACCCTAACATGAAGTCCATCGTAATGTGTTCCCACTTCCACTCGGGAATAAGTAGAGGCTATAGAAGTCCTCCAGGCTTCTGATGCTTTACCTTGATCTGCTGGCACTTGGCACACCTGTGCTATGTACTTAGCTATGTCATACTTCATCCCAAACCACCAATATGTGCTTCTGACGTTATGATATATCTTGGTGCTCCCCGGATGCAAGGTAGATCTCGAACTGTATGCCTCTTAAAGGATCTCCCTTCTCAGCTCTGGCACATCAAGTACACAGATCCTGCCCTAGTAGCATAACATCTCATCTCACAGTGAAAACTCAAAGTCTATGCCTGACTCAGCCTCTTGATGAAGCTTAGCTAGCTTCTCATGCTAAATCTGTTGCTCTCTAATCTTGTCCAAAATCGATAAGCTGACTGTGACGTTGGCACACAATGCCTCAAAAGTCGAGCAGAACTACCTCTATCTCTATATCCTCCTAGTCTCTCAAGTATCTCTGTCTGAGTGGTCAACAGGCAAGCCAAGCTCCCTGATGACTTTCTACTAAGAGCATCAGCTACCACGTTGGCCTTCCCTAGGTGGTACCGAATGCTGAGCTTGTAGTCTTTTATCAACTCTAACCAACGGCGTTGTCTCATGTTGAGCTCCTTTTGTGTAAACAGATACTTGAGGCTCTTATGGTCAGTGAAAATTTCGCATGTGGTTCCATATAAGTAATGCCTCCATATCTTCAAGGCGAAGACAGTGGCTGTTAGCTCAAGATCGTGTGTCGGGTAGTTCCCCTCATGTGGCCTCAACTGACGTGAAGCATATGCTACTACCCTTCCACTCTGCATCAAGACATATCCCAAGCCCTTCAGTGAGGCATCACTATAGATCACAAATCCCTCGGTTCCATCTGGCACTATCAGAATCGAAGCTGTAACTAGTCGGTCCTTGAGCTCTTGAAATCTCTTCTCTCGCTCCTCTGTCCAAATAAATGGAACGTTCTTCCTAGTCAACTGCATAATTAGGCGTAGCTATTTTCGAGAAGTCTTTGACAAACCTTCTATAATAGCTAGTCAATCCCATAAAACTTCGCACTTCCGTGACACTGGTTAGCCGAGGCCAATCCACGATTGCCTCGATCTTCTTAGAATCAACAAAGATCCCTTCTCTGCTAATCATATGCCCTAGAAATGCTATGCTAGGGAGCCAGAACTCACACTTCTTCAACTTAGCATACAGTTTCTGCTCCCTCAACTTTAGTAAAACCTTCCTCAGATGTAACTGATTCTCCTCTTGGCTCTTAGAATAAACCAAGATGTCGTCTATGAACACGATCACGAAGTCATCCAGATGTGGCTTGAAAACCCTGTTCATCAGATCCATGAATGCAGCAGGGGCATTAGTGACCCCAAACAGCATCACTAGGAACTCAAAGTGGCCATAGCGGGGTCTGGAAGCCGTTTTCTCAATATTGCTAGTCGTACCTTTAACTGATGGTACCCAGACCTCAAATTGATCTTAGAGAAGACCCATGCTCCCTTCAACTGGTCGAAGAGATCATCTACCCTTGGCAGAGGGTATCAGGTTCTTGATGGTGACCTTATTCAGCTCACAGTAGTCAAAATATAATCGTATGGTCCCATCATTCTTCTTCACAAACAACACTAGGGAACCCCACGGTGAAGAACTAGGTCTGATGAATTCCTTTTCTAGCAGATCCTGTAACTAAAGCTTCAGCTCCTTCAGCTCTATCAGTGTCATACGATTAGGATTCCAGGATATCGGGGAGGTACCTGGCTATACATCAATAGTAAACTCTATCTCTCTATCCACAAGCATTCTCGAAAAGTCATCTAGAAAGACCTCGGGAAAATCTCTAACAGTGGGAATCTGATCTAAGGGTGGTTGTTGTCAGCGAGTGTCCAGAACGCTACACAAGAACCTATGGAAGCCTTTACGTAATAAACGTCTGGCATGTATAGAAGATACAAAATAGGGTGGGGTAGCTACACCCATCCCATCAAACTAGATGCTTGGATATCCTGGTCTCTGTACACTAACTATGTAGGCCACGCAATTTATAGATACATGATTCGTAGCCAACCAATCCATACCGAGTATAACATCAAAACTATAAAGGTCTAACGGTATCAGATCGGCTAATAAATGTGAGTCTTCGATCTAAACCTTACAGGCTCAATCTACAGTGTTGCTACATAGTGACTCTCCTGAAGGCATAGTAATGGTTAACATATAACCTAAGGGTACTGTTTCTATGTTCAGTCTAGCAGCAAATATTAGTGATATGAATGAATGTGTGGAGCCAGTGTCAAAGATTACTCTAGCATGCTGTGAAACAAATCTGAAGAGTACCTGCAACTACTGAGGTGGTAAGCCTGAGTATCTCCGGGTGTCAGTGCGAAAACCCTCCCTGAGCACTATGGCTCAGCTCTCTATCCACTACCTCAGGGCTGTGCTCTAGCTACAGTCGTAGCTACTGAGGTAGATGGAGTACCAGTTATACTCCCAACTAATTGGCTCCTCTAGGGGCAGTTGGTCTGGAAATGCCCTTCTTGACCCCATAAATAGTAGGCACAAGAGTTAGCCTGACACGGCCCTCGATGATATCTATGGCAGGTAAGGCACTGGACTATGCTCCTACCAGTGGAATTGACCCCTGATGGTTTGGGTCCAGAATTCCTAGGTGCTGATCCTACTCTGGCCGAGTGAAGGTAGGCCCTATCCCTCTGCTTTGACTCCCAGTTGGCCCCCTACTCTGACTCCCTAATGGCCTCGAGGCTGGCTGATTCCCTCCTGACCTCAATGCTAGGTTTGCCCTTCTCTTGGCAAACTCCTCACCACTCTATCATGAGTGGCTAACTGTAGGGGTTTAACCCTATCTCTGATGTTCCACCATAGACTTCCCTCAAACTTGCGGGCTCTCTCGTGCTTTTCCTCTAAGATGGCAGGAGAAAATCTAACCAACTGTGTAAATCTGGCCTCATACTCCTCCACTAGTCGAGTTCCCTTGCTGTAGAACAAAGAAATCTGCGACTCTCTGATCTTTGGCTTCTCAGGGGAAGTACTTCTGGTTGAAGACCACAGTGAAGCAGCTCTCAAGTCATCTGAGGTTCTCTAATAGCCACCACTCATGGGTCCATCCCCCTTGAAAGTGAAAGTAGCAAAGGCTACCTTCTGTACCTCAGTACAAGCCACTGATCTCAAAGATCCTCTCCATCTCGAGTCTCCACTGTTCAGATGAAGTGGGCCCTCTGGTGCCGTCGAACGTAGAGGGTTGTAGTGCCTGAAACTGCTTGTAAAGATAAGCCTGACCCCTCTCGTTCTCCTGACGGTACTATGTGTACCACAAGTGGTGTCTGTCGCTCTGGTAGGGCTAGAGCACTAGGACCTGCCTGGTTCTAAGATGCATTCTGTATAAGCCTCTCTACCAGTCGCTCTAAGCAGGCTACGTTAACTGTAGCCTCCTGTAAGGGGGTGTTGGCACGAGTGTTCACCATTTTCTGCAAATGGTTAGAGGTCAGTTTCATATAACGAAGAGTCTAATATCGCATGTCAGTTTCTATCTACTAACTCTACTTGGACATTTGAAATACTAATACCTTAGTCTATCTCCCGATGAACTAATGTGTCACCTAGGATACTCTAATACCAAGCTGTCACGACCCGAGACCCACCCTGTACAGATCTCGAATCGTGAGCCCCGGTCTGACTCTTGATGCTGAACCTGGACTGTCTCAACTTGCTTCACAATCAGTGCTACTAACATGCAACAACTAAATAGCGGAAGACTTTAAACAATAAATAAATAAAGCTGCATGTGATATATATAATGTTCTCAAAATGCGGAATACAAAATTTCTTAATACAATTGTTCATCCCCAAGACGTGGATAACATGGGAGAATTATAAGACTGTCTGTACTAAGTATTACACTTGCAACTTCAAGAAAAATGTCCACCTCTTAGCTATCAGGCTCTATTGTCTGTTCTCGATCTTTGTGCCTGAAATAATCAAAAAGTAGTATCTGTTTTGAGCTATGAAAACTCAGTAAATAGTCCTTTACTCTGTCGTGTGTACAAGGGTATAAAAGAGTACTAGCTAGTCAATGAATATATATACTCAATATTAGATGATAGAAGTCAAATGATAAGGAAATGAATCTACTATGCTAACAATGTCATACTGCTACAGTCATGAGCTATATCAAGTATGAAATGTAAGCACTCAACTAAAAGCTGTAAAAACTCATGATCATTCAATAACAATATAACATGATCAAGCTATGAATGTTAACAATAAAGGATAGTGATATTAACTAAAACTAAGATGCTCTCACGGGGCCCAAAAATCCCCTTGAGCTTGTATTCAGTCCCACACAGGCTGTTTGAATAATACTACTCTGTGTGCACTGTAACTCCACGTCCCATGCCTCACATAGCGACGGGTAAATGTTCCATTCGGAACCTAGATCGGAAGGTCATAAATAGCATCAGATAGAGATGTGACTGAGCACAAATCCGGCACTAATAATATATCAAGATCATGCTATCTTTTATGAAGAGTATGGTGGAATCATAACTGATTCTAGGCAATCTGACGTAGCAATAGTTTTCGAGGCTATGGTTACTAGACTATTTAGAATAAAACTGTCTAGCCCTCACGGCCCTAGGTACAGGTGTACATAAGGAAATCTGTGCACAAGTGTACAATCATGATCGAGATATATATAGAAATCAATAACTATCTCCAACATGATAGGGCAATATCAATATGGATAAATAAACACTGGTATGTATGTATAGAATACGATAAGCGATATATATACAAGAACTATGACATGGCTTGGAATGTAACACATGCAGAGATCAGATTTTACTTACCTCTTACTGTCTATAAGATAAAAGGATCTAGACTGCCTTTTCTTTGCCCTTCCGTGTTCCTAAAATCATGAAACACGTCTCAGTCTATCGCTACTTGAATTATGCTATTCATCAAATTTTATGTCTCTATGCTATAAGTTCTTCTTTTACTAAAATAGATTCTACTACTGAATCTGGAACATCGAAAAAAAGTTGGTTTAGGTTTTCACGAAATTCAATTTGGACATCTGTGCTAAAAAGGGCAAAATGGTCATTTTGTAGTTTTACGTATCTTTTATTTTTCGGGACCTCGTCTCACTAAACAGACCTCAGTATTGGTCTTAGAATGTCTGAGATAGTAAAAATATACTAATAACTTATTTAATTTGTATTTCGGGTCATTTTATCATTTTTAAATTAATTAAATTAATTAATATTATAATTATATAATATATATATATATATATATATATTACGGCGCAACAGGAAGCACGGGCTTGCCTATCTCAAATGGTTTGGTCTTGGCTTATCCTCCAACACGTCCTAGGTTTAATTCGCAGGGGTTGTGCCCCTACGCCATTTATTTCTCAAACTGTTGCGCCCAAACAGCGGCTAAGACCCCAATTCGTGGATAAGCTATTCTATCATAGCCCAGTGTATTTAATTTCAATTTCTAAGGATTGTAACCAAACAGGTCCAATTTAATTTAATTTAAACAGTAACTCTCTCCTAAACAACGCAGCATTGCCCAACGCAAGCACCGAACGATGTCGTATCCTAATATATTGTTCATCATCCTCTTCGCTTTTTTGGTGAAAAGCCGGTAGGTTTCCATCGCCATCTCCGACGACGGCGACCTAATTTCGGTTGAATTTTAATTCTTTTCAAATGTCATTTTCTTCTATTTTTTATAGGGATCTCATTCCTAGGTTTAGGTTTCCATTTACTTCACTAGAACTCCACGAAATAAGAGAAAACAGTGGCTTCAGCCAACTGTATTTTTCTCATTTCGAGTTCATTTGCTTACTGTTTTCCTTTCTTTCTTTTCCAGTTTTCCTCTTGAACCATAGAGGATCAAGTTCCTCATAGTTTGTTTCAAGTTTTAAGCACATAAATATGAAAACCTAAATTATTCTTCAAACTTGCAACTACGTTGTTCTACTTCATTTCCGAATCATTCCAATTGATTTTTCTTGCTTTTTAATCTACAGTTCATGCTTAATATAGCCTTACCATTCAAACTAAACATCATGCTTTAATTTTAAAAACAAAATAAATGGACTCACCTATTTTATGATTTTTCTTGTTGCAAGATACCCCTCTCTTCTTCCTTTTTCTTGGTTCAAGTTTCTATATCTCTTCCCAATGTTCACAGTCACTCAAATCAATATTTTCTCTCTGTTTTCCTATCTCATGCAACACCTATATATATATAGACCAACCGCCCCAGGTCACTTCCCTTATTTTTCTCTCTCGGTTCTCCCCCTTTTCCTCTCTCTTCCCATCCTTTTTCTGACTTCCTTTCTGTTTTCTTTCTTTTCTTCCTGCTTCCCATTTAATGTTTGCTTGTATTTTGTGTTATATATATGTATATTATATTACACACACACACACACACACACACTAAACATACTTACTCACACATGCACCTGTCGACCTCTTGGCAGCATACACACACCCACTTGCATGCATATGCCATCCTGCTTCTCTACTTCTCTTTCTTTCTTTTTATTTTCTTTTATTCCTTTTTACTTGTATTTTAATACACACACACACATATATATATATATATATATAATATACTATACCATATGTATATATACATATATGTATATTTATACTACTTATTCATTTATATATATCCATATATATATATATACATTTATACTATTTTCTATAAGTGTATACATACATTTATTTTTGAAGACCTATACACACATGCATACGTACACATGTATGTGTCTATGTACATGCACGCCTTACGGTGCTCGGCTCTGAGTCGTTTGGTATTGACTATAGGAATTGAACTCATTCACATTTCAAAATCGTTCAGTGCATATGATAATATAATATAAAGCTTTAATAGTTCGGGTTACAACCGATAGTACACTACTCGACTCGATCTACTTCTGTTTACGTGCTAACCCGGGTTAGGATATTACAGATAATATCATGTGAAAAACTCAAAATGTCCCCCACGTACGGAAAGATGTGACAAGACGTGTCTGGAAAAGTGGCAGCGAGGAAGCACACCTCATTAAATGGAGTCAGTGTTTAACAAGAAAGGTTTTCCTAAAAGTAACACATAAACACCTTCGATCAAGCCTAAAAAATACTCCAATATGTGGGTTGAGTAGCTTCCGGGTTCGAAACTAGTCTAGATATTGAGTTTCTGAACTCTAAGCTCCGCTGAGTAGTTTTCGAGCTTCAAACAGTTCAGATGTAGAGTTTCCAAACACAAAGCCCCCATGTTAAAAACCTAAAAAAACACCTAACATAAATATTGACACTGGTTAATTCGTTATCCTTCCCATCTTTTCAGCAAAGGTGACAAAAATATGGGGGCATCTTTACAGGCATAAAATTGATTGATAAACCTAGGGATGACACCTGTCACAGATAAGAGTGAATTGACTAGACTGCCCCCATCAAGATAACACAACAGGGGAAGATTCCCAGATAGACTTCCCAGGTTGACCATCCTCAAAGACATTACAACAGGTCCAATCCATTAACCTACCACACTCCAGATTGATAGTTGGGTGTGCAAGGTTAACCAAGTCTACTCAATTTGAATGAACCTAGTGGGGTGGTATTTCAATCCCAAGAAATTAGGAATGTTACTCCCATACACGACACCAACCATAACATGATATCTTTCCACTATAAGGGAATCAACTAAACTTAAGGAGCCATCTCTGCACGATCATCAACTATTTAAACAACTATCCTCTCAACTAAAAAGTACGTCAACTCTAGTATTTGCCTTTTTACTATATTCTAGCAACCCAACTAACATTACATTAACTTGACTGTCGGAGAACCTTTCACTAGTACCACACCAGCACCATTTGATCGAATCCAATTGTTTTTTTCCTTTCTTACAGGAGAATGCTCATTTTATAGATAATATATTTTAATCCCATACTAATGTGACATTATTTTGTAAAATTTATTCATAATTTTATATAGTATTTTCTTTTATTTTTCTTATATTTTATTTTATTTGAGAATGACTTTTTGTCCTAGTATTTCTTATCAAGAAAACGGAGCAGAAGCAGCTCATTGTGAATTGCCTAGAAAGGAAATAATAAAGTGAGATAAGTAGTTAATAATGAGTCTAAAAACTCAAATTCAGTCATGGCATGACGATTCTCAATCATGCGACCGCGTTTGCTAAATCAAAACGTGTACAATGAGTTTTCTCTTTCTATATTTTCCCATTTCCAAAATAAGAACCAAACTGGTACATGGCATGACACTAGTTACCCGAACATAGAAGAGTAAACTTGTGTCAAATGTACAACTCATGTACTTATCAATATGTGAAAATTTTTATTAAGGTGAGTCGCGAAAGTTGAATTTTTACAATTTCGTTAATTCGTGTAACACACATATTCACACTTATATTACATGAATCAATAAAATTACAGAAATTTCACTTCTACGACTTACCGAAACAACCCTCATATGTGAAAGATAGTATCAATAAAATCGCAGGAACTTACCAAAACAACCTTCATATGTGAAAGATTGGATGATGGAGCCACACGTGACATGACATGGGTGGTGGGTTACTTAAAGGATGATGATACACATATTTTAGATATATATTACACTCAAATCTTTTTTTTTAAGATGCGGTTGGCTGATTTCACCCATGTCGGTTAAAAACTTTGCGCGTGAGTGGAACGGCCTCTCTCCTAGTCCTGGTTGACCCCCTCTCTCTCCCTCATAAAACCCTTCACTTGCCCTTTCTCTCTCTAGATCCAACTTCCTCGTTAAGGATTAGGAGTCATCCCACCTTATTATTTGCTTCCTTATATATATATATACACACACACACACATATATATATATTATATTTAAAAACATTATTTAAATTTTAAATACGTGAGGAAAATAAGAAAAAGGAACACGCTTCAATGTGGATTTTTAGGCTTTTAGCTGTTCTTGAGGTAATTTCTGTTACTTTTCATCATACTCGTCGTTCTTAATATTAAATCCATGAAAAATTATGTATTGGGTTTTTTTTTTTGCTGTTCATCACCGTTGACGTTCACCAATCATATTTTTGTGTTTTATTTCTATATTGTTTTACTTGGTCAATTTTTTACCATTTCTTAATTAATTTTATTTTACCCTATTTTATTTTTATGAATAAAGACATTCATGTGTGAGTAAATATTGTGGTTTATACAATTTGTTTTTTGTTAAAATAAGTATTTGATTTTGATGAAGTGGGTTTGGATTGATTTATGCAATTGAGTCTTCGTGTGTTGTTTCTTTGTGGGACTTGAATGTTTTATGGGTTAAATTTTGTTTTAAGAGTCTTTCAATTGAAAAAAGTTGAAATTGTTTCTGGGAGTTTGCTTCCTCATCGTCAAACCAGATTGGGTATAGCTTTGCTGTCACAATTTTGTTTTTGTGTTTTGTAAGGTCCGCCTAAATTGAGTCTTTAGTGAATTCGGTCTGTATTGAATCAGCCTCTATTTTAGAGGAGACAATTGAGAGAGTAGGTTTCACAATTTCCTTCTATCAATAAAACAGTTTTTATTGGCAACTGATTCCCCAAATCATAGAGGTTAGATTTCTAATATTGCTTCTGTTTTGTTGTACCCATCTAACTATGTGTGTTCTTTGGAATTTCAATTGCTGCACTATTATGGATTACTATTTTCCTTCTGATATACTTAAATGTAATCTGCAGATCTGATCATTGTTTTTTTCTTAACTGTAATAATTGGGACTATAATGCGTTCATTTATCCCACCCACGATCATAACCATCTATGAGTAGCTACCATGCTTTCCTAATATATTGGGTTTTTGAGGTTATAAGATTGTAACTTGTTACCTATTCAACATCATGATCGCATTAATCATTGGACATCCATTGCTTCGTGAAAAATTCTATAAGTTCTAAACTGTTCTCTTTGTTGGCATCATTGTGTCACTACCTAGGCTGTGTCTTTTCTTTCAGTTTCTTGATGTTTGTTGTTGCTTTTTGATGTAGTGTTTAAATGATTTGAGATATTTGTCGATGAAAATGGATGTTATATGGCTTGCACTCATTCAGTGACCCTATACTATCAACCATTGACATTTGCCATGCTTCTATCTCCCCTTTTGCCTTTAGCTATGAGATTTGAAAGAATTGAGGGTTAATTAAGGTTCAATTTTTTAATCAATCTCTGCCTTTCAACATATATGGCTTCTCTATAGTTTTGTGCAAATACCTTCTATTTTCAATAAAAACAGCATAATAGATGGTCAGTGGGTCTTCAATAACTCGTAGGAAACATAGCTTTGGGTTAAAAAGAAATAAGAAAAATGAAAAAAAGAAAGCAATGAGGTTAGTAATGGGTTGTGGAGATGCTTTCATGACTTTTGTGATGTCATAAATTGTGAAAATACCTCAGCTTGCTTCTTTATTACTTGATATGGAACCATTAGTATTGTAGAGTTAAGTTCTGCTTAAATAGTAGTTATTTACTCACCAAAGAAGGATGTTTTATCTAATGCTGGCATAATATTTATGTTGTAAGCTTGATCTTGTGGCTGGCATAATATCTCTCATGATACCTTCTAGAAGGATGCATTAGCATGGGAAAGATATGGCCTTATGATCTGTTTATATATTGTAATGCAAGGGAACACCTTGACTTTGATTGTAATTTCATATCCTTTGAAATTGTAAAAAAACCCTTTAAAAGTTCATACTCCATTCCTCTCTTCGTGTGCATGGGTTCATTTATATCGTATTGCAGACTTAATTCAATGTTTACAAGCCTATTTGTTTTCTTTATACTTGTTACATTCTTGGATGTTCAAATCTTTCTGTCCCAATATGTTATCATTTACGTATGTCTCATTTTTCTTGTTTCTATGTGATTGCAGTCGAAAATTGTTGGTGGTAGAATGCACCTAGAAACTAGAATTGCTTCATTAAAGGGTATCTAGTGATCTCAACTTGTGGAAATTGTCTCCTTGATTATGGAAACAACGGCTGATCCAGAATTGCTGCAAACAGATGATGTGTATAGCCATTACCAGGAAGTGAAGGTTAAACGGTCCCTCAGGCGTCGAAATTGTATTGATTATCAGTTATTTGATACAAGTTCCAAAGCAGAATCTCATTGCGAAAAGAAGATGAAGGTTTACTTTCTTATTGTGCATGATTATAGAAATTGGGTTACATGCTGCCTTTGTTTTATCCACCGTGGTTTTCCACCCCTACCATTTCCCACTTCCTTCTTATATCACTATCACGAACTTGTTTTGCAGAGATCACTTTCTCAGAAATTCATCAATTTCAATTGAAAATGTTCCAAGAAAATATTTCTCTACAAAGTGAAAGCAATATATATTCCCCATGTTACCAAAGAGACACAATATATTTACCCAAGTTTCTCCCCGCTTCTAAAGTAGTAGTTTCTGAAAAATCAATTTTCAAAGGCTCTGCTTATTGTGTGAATCATACCATGGGGGAAATTTTTCATCTCTTTGCATCTAACTTTGCCCCCCCCCCCCCCCCCCCCCCCCCCCCAAAAAAAAAAAAAAAAGAAAAAGAAAAAAAATATCTTTATGCTTCATATTTTTCTCTCAGAAAAACTTTCCCACAGAATATATTCCAGGAAATAAATGGAGCCTAATTCATGATAAAATATAGTTCAAACAAGCAAGGCCATAGTTTTGTTGAAATAAATGGAGCCTTCGCCATTGCTTGTATTTACAATTTTCCATTTCAGAATGTTGATGTCTCAGATCCAAGTCTTCTTGATAATCTTATATCTCAGCACCTAATTTTAATGTCCTACTGATAAAGAAAGGCTATAGTACAAAAAATTGTGGGTTATTATTGACTAAAAGCAAAGTTATATACTAGTAGGTACTGGTGGTCTCTTGTAATTATGTAGAACTCTATTTTTGCCCTAAATAAAGTTAGTCATGCTTATGCCGCTCAATTTTGAACCATATTATGGGCTTATAACTCTTTCTTCTCATATTCCTTTAACTGTGGAAATTGTCGTTTATTATTGACTAAAAGCAGAGTTATATACTAGTAGGTACTGGTGGTCTCTTGTAATTATGTAGAACTCTATTTTGGCCCTAAATAAAGTTAGTCATCCTTATGCTGCTCAATTTTGAACCATATAAGGGCTTTTAACTCTTTCTTCTCGTATTCCTTTAACTGTGGAAATTGTCGTTTATTATTGACTAAAAGCAGAGGTAAATACTAGTAGGTACTGGTGGTCTCTTGTAATTATGTAGAACTCTATTTTGGCCCTAAATAAAGTTAGTCATCCTTATGCCGCTCAATTTTGAACCATATTAAGGGCTTATAACTCTTTCTTCTCGTATTCCTTTAACTGTGGATAAAATTTGCTCCAAAACTAGTTTAATAATTCAAAAATCTGTAATTTCTTATTTAATTAACAAATTCAATTGATAAGTACAGAGTTTAAGTGTTTTATCCTCTTTTTTCAGTGGGTTTTAGTATTTTCTCTTGTTATTTTGTAATTGACTATTTGAATTTGAGAATGTAACCTTGTTTAACATATTTGGTAAAAAGAAAATTTTAATTATCATCAGAAATAGTTAATTTTATTATTATTTTGAGGTTTCTCCCTCATAGAAGATAAAATATATCCATATATTTCTAATAAAATTTATTTGTCAAAATTCTGTACACCCCAATTATACGATTTATTGTTAACTATTTCGATATGAATCTAGTTATTTTTTAACTTCAAAATAATTAAATATGTAATTTTCATTATCAGTTTTTTACTTGTTACAATTTTTAAAATTAATCATATGATTGTTTAAATGTATTAGTGTCTTTTAGAAGTGGATATATATTATTAATCTGAATTTAGATAGAATCTAACATTTTTATTCAGTCACATAAATTTTTGAATGCTTAATTTTGTACAAATGAACGTCTCTAATAATTTTCACTCACCAATTTTCCTTGCATATCATGGTTTACCTAAAGTTATTATGTGCTAGTTTGTTATGTACAGGTAGAATTCTTAGTAAGGCAAAGAATTTGAAATTTGATACACACAAGATTCTTATAAAAGTTATGTTGCAGGATCAACCTTCTAGGCACACCCAGAAAAATGATCACAGCCTTGAGTGCTCAGGAAGCCCTCGAGGTCAAAAGGTAAACTCTTTTTTTTTTTCTTCGTCTTTTCAATTTAGTCATGACTTATGAAATTAAATTTTTCTGGAACTGCTGTAAGCAGGTCATCAGCTACACCCTAATTGCTGACATTTCAAACTGGCCATGTTATACCCCTCGAATGTTTCAGTGAACTTTTTCTTAATATGTCTTCCTATATCTGAATGATTCAATATATATTTGGCAATTTTTTTTGGAACAAAAAACTGACTTAATTTACTTTTCTTACCTCTAAGTTCGCTTACAATTTGGTTGCATCTCTTCGTTTATAGTGATCCCCCTTTTCTGGCCTGAGTTAACTTTTGCATTTCTAGAGTGAAAGCATTATTTAACAATTTCCTCCATTTTTTTATGCTTATCTAAGTAAGATCGTTGTTTGTTTGTTAAAGCAGATATTAGCTAGATGGA
Source organism: Nyssa sinensis (assembly GCA_008638375.1). Taxonomy (NCBI): domain Eukaryota; kingdom Viridiplantae; phylum Streptophyta; class Magnoliopsida; order Cornales; family Nyssaceae; genus Nyssa; species Nyssa sinensis. The sequence goes on along the minus strand of CM018033.1, from coordinate 13,812,240 downwards.
ATCCTGATAAAGCTTGCAGGCCCATTGTTGATGAAGCTCCTGTATTTTACCCAACTGAGGAGGTATTTTTTTGTCTAGCAATTGAGATTATATGTTGTTAGGTAGTTTGTTTGTATAACTATGATTAGTTAATTTATAACTCATTAACTAATTACTAATTAGTTGTTCAGTTTTTGCATCATAATTCTTTCATTAGGAGTTTCAAGATACTCTTGGTTACATTGCAACAATACGCCCTAAAGCAGAATCATATGGTATATGTCGGATTGTCCCTCCTCCTTCCTGGATTCCACCCTGCCCTCTTAAAGACAATATTGTATGGGAAAATGCTAAATTTTCTACACGAATTCAGCAAGTTAATTTACTTCAAAATAGGGAACCCATGAGAAAGAAAAACAGAGGCCGGAAGCGAAAACGAAGGAGGCATTCAAGGATGGGAAGTAGTAGGAGACATCCTGGTTCTGAAGGGTCTGAAGGAAACACTACATCTGACACTGAAGAGAAGTTTGGGTTCCAGCCAGGGTCAGACTTTACACTAGATGATTTTCAGAAATTTGCCAATTATTTTAAAGAGTGTTATTTTGGAATGAAGAATGAAAAGGATTACTCAAACGTTGATGAGACTGAACACAAATTTTGGGAACTGTCAGTTGAAGATATTGAAGGCGAGTACTGGCGGATCATTGAACAGCCAACAGATGAAGTTGAGGTATAGAGATATGGTTTTTAATAGCTTATTATCTCTTATTATTTATTTATGTTTATGTATGCATGACGGTTGCTTTTGTTCTGCAACATTGCAGGTATACTATGGAGCTGATCTGGAAACTGGAGCATTTGGGAGTGGGTTCCCGAAGGCATCATCTTTGCTGACAGGGAAAAGTGAATCAGATCAGTATGTGACTTCAGGTTGGAATTTAAACAACTTTCCTCGCCTGCCGGGTTCTGTGCTATGCTTTGAAGGATGTGATATTTCAGGAGTTCTTGTGCCATGGCTCTATGTTGGGATGTGCTTCTCATCATTTTGTTGGGTAAGTTGGAATTGTGATGATGTAGGTTTTAAATGAAGCGAAACAGTCAAGTGACTATTTGATGCTTGGAGCAGTGTCTGTACATTTGACTATCTAACTTATGATATAGCCCCCTCCCCCTTCCTCACCCATCAAAATTTATTTGAATTTCCTTTTACGTATGGTGTAGCTCACATAATTACTTTGACAGTGGGAAATTTTTTGTAGTGCATAAACACACCATTCTAAAATTTTCTCAAATATTAACATTCTAATGATATGGTACAATTTTTGGGTTGTTAAAGTTCCATCCCGTAAACCTATTACCAAGGCTACCAGAAAGGCTCTATTCTCAAATAGTACCCTTATAAGCACATTTTCACATTATAATTATGAAATCTAAACTGAACTCTTTTGATTGCAAGTGTACATAGTATTTATATAGTCTATTAATTCTCCAAATCATAGTACGAGCCTAGAACTAGGACTTTGAAATTAGAAACTTCTAATTTTTTCTAGTAATATAAAAATATACCTACTTAAGGTCATACATGAAGTCCCATTAATACATCTGAAGCTTAACCCCAAAAATAAAATTAAATTGGGTGACTACAATGGGACACTCTTTATTAATATGAAATCCCCATTATACACTGAACTCAATAACAAACAAGAAGACTCTTATCGCTTTGTTGACGTTAAAATAAAAATGAATTTCAACTTGTTATGATGGATCCTTTCCTTTTGGACCAAAATAATTCTACCCGTTGTGGGGCCTGCAGCAGCTCTTTTTTGGGCTGCCAAAGCCTTTCGTATTTGTAAAGTCAGTCAATAAGCATGGCATCTGAAGGTGAAGGATGTTTCAAGGGGAGGCCGAGGTATACAAAAGTAAATTCTAATCTCTATGGACCCTTCAACTACCAACTTCTGCCTATTTTCCAAATCACCTAATCAAAAGACTTATCTCCGAAAATAGTTCTTAAATTGGGCACCACTCCCTCTTATTGTCTATTCTCAACTTAACTAAGGGCTTTTTTGAGTTGAGTTCTACATCTCAATATATAAGTCGACTATGCATGGACAGTTTAGAACAGGATTATCGTCTGCAAGTGAAGGTAGCTAGCTGGAGGCTCCCTTCACCAATTAAAAATCCATCCAATAAATTTTCATACTTCAACTTCCTAATAATTCAACAAACAATGGTTTTTTTTTATAAATAATTTCGACCAACAACATGTGGGATGGTACTGAGTAGCTTGGGTGATAAAGGGTCACCCTGCACGAGCCTGTATAGCTCTTCACATAATTCTATAGCATTATTAAGGATGCAGGGAAAATTGCATCATTGAGTGCTCGTCCTTCATTTTGCAACACAATATATTTTCCAGATGACTCTTTATTTATGCCTTGCGAATAAACTCAAAAACAAAAAAAAATTCATCCTTAAAGGGTAATAACTATGTTTGACTCCAGTTATGAGAAAATTTTCTCATCTCTCTGATCACTGCTAGAAGAACATATGATAGCTGATATTTCTTTCTTCTGTTGCTTGCTCTAAGTTTTTCTGTAAGGATTTGCCTTTTATTTTCCTACCACTGCAAAGACTAAGCATATGAGAAAACCTATGAGGAATTGTTTTTCATCTTGTTGATCACTTCTAGAAATTTCTTTCTTCTGTTGCTCACTCTCAGTTTTTCTGTAAGGATTTGCCTTTTATTTTCCTACCGCTGCAAACACCAAGCATATGAGAAAATATTTCTGGGATTGAGTACGCATGTCAAGTAGCATTTAAAAAGTTCATTTATTGTATATTGTGTGCCCCCACCATTTGTTAAATTGTGATAGTTCATGCTTCTTGTTCGTTGTGAACTTAAGTTCATAGTGCATTGCAAATATTTCTTTAGAATCTAAACGTTGAAGTTTTGTTGACATGGTTACCTAAAAATTGCAAATTTCTTCAGCTTATTTTCTTGCTAATTCTTTACTGTTTATGTGTATGCTTCTAATCTTTCCCCCGCCTTTTGTTTTAATGAAAAACTAATCAGTTTTTTTTTTGAGCTGATGTCTGACTGAGGTTTCTCTTGTTTTGGGAAAAGCATGTTGAGGACCACCATCTCTACTCACTTAACTATTTACACTGGGGTGAACCAAAAGTATGGTATGGAGTTCCTGGAAGCCATGCTTCTGCATTGGAGAATGCGAATGAGAAAGCATCTACCAGATTTGTTTCATGAACAACCAGATTTACTAAATGAATTGGTAAGAAACAATACTTCTACACTATGATTAGGCCTGGATCAGTTGCATCTTTTTCTTACACTTGATTATGCATCAAATTGTTGTATCTTTGATTGCTCTAGAGTTAAGTGTGCTCAGTCAGTTATTGCATAGTCTGTCTGTGCATTTCTGCATGCATTTTAAAAATTTAGAAAGGCAAACACAGACTTGTGTGACTGTGTTGTGTCCAAATCTTTGTTATATAGACTCTTTTAAATGTGGGATGTAGTTGTGATGGACACATATGGCATGTGTTGAGTATAGGATATGTGTCCTAACATGTCTGATCGGAAATACAACCAACAAATGTTTTTGGTAATTCAAATTTATTATATAAGTTTCTATGAAGTTCTTCAATTATGTCCCTTTGTTACATGTTTGTTTCAAAATGAGCAGGTGCCTATGTTGAACACCCTTGATGTTATATAAAAACACCCTTTTACCCTAGAAAATAAAAGAAAAATATTAAACATTGTGAATATATGGCTGTGCCCCATGTCCTCCGAATTGGGGATTAGAAATATTTGACCCTTAGATGCATACCCACATTTGAAGCATGCTGCCAAGGCAGGTCCAAATTGTTGTCAAACACTATCTGACAAACATCATTTCAACAAATGTCTTGGGTATTAACCAATTTGTAGGCTGCTTTTTTTTTTCTTCTGGTTTTTGTTTATCTTTACTTGACTGGCATTATTAATCACGTTCGTCAAATTTCACTGTTTGTCATTTTAGATGTTTATTTATGTCCAGATATTTCCAGGGCTTGTGTGCTTTTGCTGTAGTATTCCAATCTCAACTGTCTCTATTTTCTTTTTATTTTTATTTTTGGGGAAGTAACTGTCTCTATGTTAAATGATGATATTTCAAGCATTAAGTTTATGATTCTTGTATTATGGCAGGTCACTCAGTTATCTCCTTCAGTTCTAAAGTCTGAGGGTGTACCTATCTATCGAGCTATCCAGCACTCTGGGGAGTTTGTTCTTACCTTTCCAAGGGCATACCATTCTGGTTTTAATTGTGGCTTCAATTGTGCAGAGGCTGTGAATGTGGCCCCTGTTGATTGGTTAAAACACGGGCAAAGTGCAGTAGAGTTCTATAGTGAGCAATGTCGCAAGACATCTCTGTCCCATGATAAATTGCTATTAGGATCTGCTAGAGAAGCCATCCAGGCTCTTTGGCAGCTATCAGTTCTCAAAAAGGAAAATCTGAGAAATTTGAGTTGGAAAAGTGTCTGTGGGAAGGATGGGATACTTACTAAGGCAGTTAAGGTAAATTGGTGGGTGTTTATATATATATATATATATAAATATGTTTGTTCATGCACTCATCTTGTTTTTGTGTTAACGTATTTATTTTTATGAATTTCACCTTTTTTTTCCAGGCAAGGGTTCAGATAGAACAGGAAAGAATAGAGAATCTTCCAACTCATTTGCGGTTTCAAAAGATGGAAAAAGACTTTGATTTGAAGAGTGAGCGAGAATGTTTTTCATGCTTTTATGACTTGCACCTATCTGCTGCCTGCTGTAAATGCTCCACGGACCGATTTGCATGTCTTAAACATGCAAATCTTGTTTGTTCATGTGAACTAGGCAATAGATTTGTCCTGCTCCGCTACACCATGGATGAATTAAACACATTGGTTGAAGTGTTGGAAGGGAAATTGGATGCTATGAGATCATGGGTAGCAGAAGACCTTGGATTGGTTCCTCTAAACCACAAAGATAGTAGTTTTGCAAAGATGGATCAAGACAGAGAAGCATCCGGAATCAACTGTCTTAAGCAAAATGGAAGTTCATCGCGTTCTCCACGAACAGCAGAAAGTTATAATATTAATGAGCCTTGCAGTTTGACGCATTGTCATGTTTCTCCAGTAGTCCAGTCAGACACCCAGCAAGGTGCTTTTAGTCTATGTGCATCTGACTGCATGACAGATGAGGGTAAGGTGGGGCAGGAATGCTGTATTGATTTGAATCTTGATAGCATATCTGGTGAACGTGGAAGTGGGTTGCAGCAAATATCTGATAGTTGTGATAACAAGGTCATTGTGAACATGGCTGAAACCTGTATATCATTGTGTGTGCAAGAAAACATTTATAATTCAGATGCACAAAGAGAACCAGATATCATGCGACTCAGTAATGAATGTGATTCCTCAGTTTCGCATGTTCTTTCAAACAAGGATCACCCTTCTTGTTTAATGGATGTTGCGATTTGTTGTGCAACTGATGGTAATAAGTTGTTTGGGGTTGATCTTTTGGATCATCAACACTTGAGTGTTCCATTGAACAACTTGTCGAAAAGTGAAATTGTAGACGTTTCAGATGTAAAGGTATCTTTAACAGACAAAAGTGGTCCTGTGCAAAAGTTAAGCTTCTGTGTTGATCCTATAAATTATGGATCTGTGGTGTTTGGAAAGCTATGGTGCAATAAGCAGGCCATATTCCCGAAAGGTATGTTGCCATAAGACATTTACTTTGTTTTTTCTCCCTCATTTTTCTAGTCCATTAATTTTCACCTGTGTGGAAAAACCTGATTTATTTGGTTTGCAATTTTCGGTGCACGGTAACAGGATTCAGAAGCCGTGTTAAGTTCTTTAATGTGCTCGATCCAAGAAAAATGAGTAGCTATGTATCAGAAATCCTGGATGCTGGATTCCTTGGGCCTTTATTCAAGGTAAGTTTCTTAAATTCATAACTACAAAGACAAAACTTAGATTCTTTTTGCAACCATTCTTTTACCATTTAATAGAGTTACAATATGATGGTGTGCTTGTGTAGATGCAACTATTGAGCTTGCATTCTTATTCTGACTACTATTAAATTATAGAAGGTTCCAATACTTGGTTTTCTTTTCTCTGTCCTTTTTGTCTATACCTTTTTTTTTTCTTTTAGGATAACAATATGGGTGTTTTGATGCTTGATTTAGTTGTCTCTCGACGAGTCCTTTTGTGTTGACACCAAGTGATGTGTGGAGTCATCTTTCCATAGAATGTGTTCTCTACCATTAGAAATCTACAGTAACCTACCTTTTGTTTTAGTGTTAGAAGCATGAGAAACCTGTTTTCCAAATGCTGTCAACAAATGCTTTTTACCATCTAACAATGTTCTAGTTTATGGTGAAACTACTCTCATTAATAAAACACTTTGGGACGAATTCACTGGTTCATAATTTGAAGATCATTTGAACAGCCCAAGAAATGTTTTAATTTATTGTCATTTTTTTTAATTGTGTGATGCCTTGTGTTTCTCTCATTCAATGATATTAATTTCAGGTCACTTTGGAGGACTGTCCAAGTGAGAGCTTTGCAAATGTCTCGGCAGAGTGGTGCTGGGAAATGGTCCTGCAAAGATTAAATCAAGAAATCACAAGGCAGAGCAGCTTAGGGAAGCAAGGATTGCCCCCCTTGCAGTCTCCACAGAGCATCAATGGGCTTGAAATGTTTGGATTTCTCTCCACACCCATTATTCAGGTAAACCTACACGCGCCTTAAATATATTCATTCGCTGCTTCAATTATTGGTAAGTACATTCATTACTGCTTGTATGCTAGGATAAGACTTGAATGTTGACATATATTGGCTAAATGAGAGTGCTCTAAAATTTTAACCTATATGCACTTTATTTTGTGTGTTTTATTTTTTTATGTTGTTTTATTTTATTTTTCTGTGGTGGGGTTTGAGGTTACAGAATGGCTAATGTGACCTAGTTTGGAGTTCTCCTAGTGGATTTCAGCAGGACAATATGATAATGTTAACCATCGTATGAACTTGGCTGCTAATGAACCAAACTAACAAATCAAATATAATAAGTTGTGAAAAATTCCCAACTTATTTGTAGGTTACTTAACTATTTCGAATAACGATACAGTGATCAGAAATCTTTCTCTATTTAAAATTTACACCTTTTCTTTTTTGTGTTTCGTTTTTTGCTAAATTGTCCTCAACAATTTTCCCAATTAATTCCTGAGTTCAAAGGACTTCCATGTTGAATAAATTCCTAAATCCCAATCATCCTTTTGGCTTCCCATTGTTCACACCTTGAACCTGATCGGATACCCACCAAAGAAAAAATAGGAATATAGTAAATCATCATTGGAAAGTTGACAACAAAACTTTTAAAAAAGCTTTGTTGTTTCCTTCAGTAGTGTTTTGTGCAAGGTCATGTTTTATTGGTTTCCTTGATGCAATCTCCTGTCAGCATGATTATGCCACACACTTCTATTTGTTAAAATGGAAGCTTTGAGGAGTTTGACCCAAGATAGTTCTCCACTAGGACGAGACGAACCCCTTTAATAGAGTGCTGATGTTTAGGTTTCTAATTTAGAGTTCATCTGATGGATTGAGGGTTAAAAACCCCCCTCACATTTTAAATGTACAAAGCATTTATTTTCTGAAACTAATACCCTGTCGAGTGGTCATCCACGAGCTAACACAAATGCAGAAATATGTTGATCATTGTTAGAACTTTTGTGCCATGCATTTAACTCCATTTATGGTATTTGAATTTTATATCTTGATGCTAACAATATTATTTTCAGGCTATCGAGGCTCTTGATCCGAGTCATCAATGCATCGAGTACTGGAATCACAAACTTACATTCAATGTGAAGCATTTGAAGAACTTTGAAACGCCAGTGACTTCCACCAATGCTAGCAATGTCGAGAACTGCCCTTTCGTATCAAGTTGCTCTGTAGGGAAAACGGAGCCAGTGATTTTTGGTTATAATTTAACAAAGCAGGAGGATACTTCAGTTATAGGTAGTGGCAATTATTCAGTTGATGAAGAGTTACGGACCACATTGCGGGGATTGTTGAAGAAGGCAAATCCTGAAGAACTGAAGATAATGCAGAGAATATTGTGTAGTGAGTCGAGCAGCCCTGAATGGAGGGTGGCACTCACAACATTGACTGAAGAGATCCAGAGGACATGTAAATAAGGAAGACAATAAGGTCCCATCATTCTTTCTTGATCGAGGTAGCATCTTAACTCATTCACTTATTTATTAGGCCTATTCTTTCAAAATTCCATAAGAGAGAGAGAGAGAGAGAGAGAGAGAGAGAGAGAGAGAGTGAGTTGCGCACCAATTTGCACTGCGCGCTCATGATATAGATTTTGGTCGTGGTTTTATGATGCCATTAACCTATCACCATGAAGGTTTCTTGTACATTATGGAATTCTACTAACTTTTTTTTTTTTTTTTAGGAAATACAAAGCTGATTCTGTTTTGAATTCTTTTTTTTTTTCTCTCTCCATTGTTAGTTCTACAAAGGATGTGTTTGCACTTTGCACTAACAAATTCTAGTTTCAAAACTAGAAAGAGGGGGGGTGTGGGTCTGGAATCAATATCAATTACGAATGTATTTTTATTTTATGGCTGCTAATTTAGGTGAAGTGGTTTACTGAGGTGATAGTGAAACTCGGGAACAGTTGCAATTTTTTTGGCTTCTTTAGTTAGGTTATGATGGTGGATCTTGGAAGTGTCCTTTAACAAGTATATGGTGATTTTTAAGTTGAATTCTTGTGATTGATCAAGAAATCTGCTTAATACCACTTTTAGTGAGGTTATGTAAAGATTCAGTATCTTGAAATTATCCATTGTTAGAATTTAAAACCAGAAATTTAATCATTTGAAGGATGACATTGCAAGAGTGAAGAGATATGATGAAGTCTTATCATATTTCCAAATGCTACAATTCAAGATGATGAATGGAGTGTGCAGAAACTCCTCTGTTGAAAAAATGTGTTTGGTTAATAGTAAATGTTGCAAGAGATTTTGTTCCAGACAGGTTTTTGGTAATTGGGGTAAATCTCTTGTTTACAACTTTGCAAATTCAATTACCTGAACCCGAACCCGAACCCACACAAGTTGTTTCCAATAAATCATATACTGCATAGTGAAAACAGAGGAACTAATAGATGGGATGAACCAGAACCAGTGTAATAGTACAATCTGGATTTAGACCTTTTTCCTTCTTTCAATAACAAGGAACAGAGAAAAAGCAAGCTCAAAATCCTTTAGGGGTCAGCCTGCAATTTAACACGGGGGGAGTAAATAAGTTGGATTAAGATATCACTTATAATATATAATTGCATTTGATTAACATATGTGTTCGATTATATTCAAAAATATGGTAAAATTTATATACAGTATTCTTTGTGAAAACAATTTCTTAAAATATATATGATATTACTCTTTTATGGTCGGAGGAGGGCCTTCCGTCCTTCGCTACTTGATAAGAACTTGAGGTCAGAAGATCATCGGGAAGGCTCCGGTAGTAGCCATTCCGATGATAAAGTCAGTAAAGAAATAAATGCAGTAATTCAAAAGAAGAAATGAACATAAATTAAAAGCATACCTTATACCTTTATTTATAAGCTGTAAATCTCCTAAATTGAATAGGATTAGGAGTCGTGAAAATAGAGATTTGAAGATATCTTGAAGATAGTGGTTGTCATATTGAACTTTTGTTTCCTTATTCTGAGGTCGATAGCATATGGAAGGCGGTGACCAATTCGGAACCTCTTACCTCTAAAATGTCAATATATGTTCGGTCGAATGGATCAATTACCCTAAGATTTGTATGTCGAAGAATTCTTGAGAGCCATGTGTCATGCCTTGGTAACTCTGAATTACTATAGTCAAATTATGATATATCAACTACACTCCCCTGAGCCTCAATTATGTGGGACCCGTGCAGAGCTGATGTTAGGGTTTTTGAAGAGTCATGCGTACTTTCATAAATGCGTCATTGCATATTCCCATAAAACAACCGTTGAGGGGACAGTTAATGCCTCATCATTGTGTCAGCTGCCGATTGGATAACTGAGGCCATTATCGACCAACCGTCAATTGGAGTTTAGAGCCATAATGTTGCTCTTTCTTTGATCGTCTTATAAATAGAAAAACTCCCCAAGAAGAGTTTCTTTACAAACTCTCAAAAATACTAAATGCATTTCTGAGCAAAAAGAAAACCTCAAGGGATTTTCGGTGTACCTGAAGATCATTCTGGCCATCAACCTTTGAGTTTCCCAGTAAGTTGGTGAAAGTGCACTTTTCTATTTATTTTTGCTTATTTCGTCTTTGTCTCTCTTTCCCTTTTTTTTTGGTTTTATTTAAGTTATATTTTTAGAAAGATGGCTGCTTCTGATGCCCAGTCGAGCACGGGAGAGGAAGTGAGGGAGGTCGTAGAAATAGGAAATCAGGAGGCATTAGGCCTTATTTGGGTGATGAAGGTGGGAATGCTTCAGGTGACAATTCGGGAGTGTTTCTAATCGAAGCACACCTTGAACCTAGGGATAGAGAAGCTAGTTCGTCAGGCAGACCTTATTGAAAGAGGAAGGCGAGAGTGCCATGACTGAGGGTATGTTAGATGCCTTCAAAATCAATTTTAACTTTCCTCCAAATGTGTCCTGTAGGATACCGAGGGCTGTAGATCTCCCATCAAATATCAAGAGAGGAGAGATCTGTGCCTACCTTGAGTGGTTCGAGGTCGGTATACATTTCCCTCTCCACTTTTTAGTGAATGAGTTCTTTAGTTGGTTCAAAATTTTCCCTGCCAAACTAAACATTAACAGTTAGAGGCAATTGATGGCCTTTTTAGTCCTAGGTCACCAAAATGAAGTTGAAGTAGATCTGAACCTCAGTAGAAGTAATATGGATATAAAGTACCTGAAGTCAGAGGGGATGTTTTATATGTCCTTTGACAAGAGGTTCAAGCCGTTGACCTCGGTACTTACTTCCAACAAAACATGGAAGAAGTGGTGTTTCTTTGTCAAGAGTGGCTGGGAATATAAAGACTTCGAGAACAAGAGCAGCTTCTTTCCTCGGCACACCGAGTTTAAGGGTGAGCCTATAAACTTCAGACGCTATTTTTAATACCATACTCCTCTTCTGACCCGATTGACACTATTTTTAAATTTCTTTTGCCATAGATAAGACGACTTGGAGAAGGTCGGCTTTAACTCCCGACCTGCAAGAGAAGCATAAGAGGCTTCTTCGCCCCCAAGACCGCCCCTATGATTAGATCTTTACCTTTCAAAACCTCATAGACATAGAACTTGTAAAGGATAAGTTGAAGATCATGAAAAAGACAGTCCTGATGGGTTGGACCCTAGGATCGAAGAAAGTTGGGGGGACATCCACCCCTGCTGAACAAGCCCCTTCCCCAAAGAAAAGGAAGACAGAGGTTGAGAGGCCTAGTTCCCTTGAATGTACAGTTTCTGAGGAACTGGCACTAACCGTTACTCGACGTGAGCTCCTTCCTCCTCCGGCCCCAATGGTGCGCTCTAATTCAAGAGGCAAAGAGAAGATGGGCATGGTTCCTTCGGGGGTGGCCATGGATCAGACTGGGGATGCTACGATAAAGAAGGCCTGTGAAAAGGCTTGGAGCTCAACTGTCGGTCGCTTCAAGGGCTTGAAGCCCCAGAAGATTGCCAGGGATCTCCCGGTCTCTCATATGAGGGTAAAATTGTCCTGATCTGATTTCAGTGATTCATTAATATATTTTCTTAACCTTCTGTCCTTACTAACTTGTTCAATTTTTACTTGTTTGTAGGCGGTTCATGCTATGGCCGCTATCATGGACTGCTCCGAAGAGTCAAAACGAGATGACAGACTCCAAGCCGAGCTGGACGAGACAAGGCTTCAACTTGGGACCGCCCGATTTGCATCTCTTTCCTTTGAGGAAAAGCTGAAAAAATCCCTTACTGCTCTTGCTATTCTAGAATCATAGAAGAATGCTTTGGTTTCAAAATTAGACGCTCTAAAGAAAGAGAAGGAAGAAGTTGACGCTGTTGTTGCTCAGAGGCTTGCCACCAGTGTGCAAGTGGCAAGGGAAGAGACAGAGAGAGCCCTTAAAAAAGAGGTGCAGAGACGGTGGGGAGAGTTTGCAGACCATAGGTATGAAACTTTTAGGAAAAAGATCCAGAAGCGATACCCTGACCTCTACATCTCTAGAGTGGATAAGATTTCGGTGGATGAGCCTGTGATAAGTCCTCTTGAAGCTACCCCGATGAAATTTGCAGATCCCGAGCAAGAAGCCCCTCTTGTCGAGGATCATTAGTTAGGATTTCTTGTAATTTTTTCCTTTTCTGATTTTCCAATCTTGTAACCTTCCCCTTTTTGGGATTTCTAATATATGAAACTTCTATTGCTTCAGACCTTGTGTCTAGTTGGATATCTTTGTCTTATATCTAAGCTTAAGATAATTTCTTCAATATCCTGGCTAATAGAAAATATAAGCTCTTTTAGATATTCCAGAGGACTCATATGGTGTTTCAAAGGTCTAAATAACAAGATATACAGAACCAAGACACTTATAAATAAAATAAGGTTTCTCAAGCGTCTATATACCGATAATTCATAATATACAGACCTACAACACTTGTAAATAAAACAAGGCTTTCCTAGAAGTCTATAGAGTGAACAAATGGACTAGACCCATTACATCTGTAATGAATACAAGTTCTTGAGGGGTCTGCACATTTATTTGAATGGACGAGACCTATAACACTTATAATGGATACAAAGTTTTTAGGGGTTTGTACATTGATTGAATGGACTAGACCTGTGATGGACATAAGGTTTTTAAGGGTTTGTACATTGATTTGAATGGACTAGACCTGTAACACTTGTGATGGACACAAGGTTTTTAAGAGTCTGTACATTGGTGAAATGGACCAGACTTGTAGTACTTGTAATGGATACAAGGCTTTTAGGGGCCTGTACATTGGTAAAATAGACCAGACTTGTAGTATTTCTAATGGATACAAGGATTTTAAGGGCCTGTACATTGATAACAAACTCTGAAGTGAATCAAAAGTAGTTTTATTATTGATACTACTTGCAGTAAGTGTTTGATGTTTCATAGTCTGGGTATAGGCTTTCCAGTTGAATCTTTCAACCAATAAGTCGTAGGTCTGACGATCTTAGTTACTTTGTAAGGTCCTTCCTAGTTAGGAGACAGCTTTCCCATGGTGGGATTTTTAGTGTTTGGAAACACCCTTGTCAGGACGACATCTCCGAGCTAGACATTAATGGGTTTTAAGCCTTGGTTGAAACATTTAGCCATTTTTTGTTGGTAGGTTTTAGTCATAATCCGAGCTTACTCGTGTTTTTCTTTTAGTAGATCCATATCTTCTGCAAGCTTTTGGCCATTGGCCTCTTGGTCAAAGCAATCTATTTTAAGGGTTGGCATGTCATTTTCAACAGGAATAATCGCCTTGGTGCCATAGGCGAGTGAAAGTGGTGTTTCCGTAGTTGGGGTTCTTTTAGTAGTTCGGTAGGCTCAAAGATTTCCAAGGAGCTCTTTGACCCATCTTCCCTTTGGCTTCCTCCAATCTCCTCTTTATTACTTCTAGAATAGTGCGGTTAGTAACCTCGGTTTGTCCATTAGTTTGAGGATGTTTTAGAGAGGAGAAGTGGTGATTGATTTGTAGATCTTTACAAAACTTCTCGAATACCTTTCTAGTAAACTGCGAACCATTGTCTGAAATAATGACGCAGGGTATACTGAACCTACACACAATATTTTTTCAAGTGAAATTATTTACTTCTACCTTTGTGATGTGGGTCAGGGGTTCAGCTTCTGCCTATTTAGAGAATAGTCAATGGTGACTAGCAGGAATATTCTGTTCTGAGGGACCTTTGGCATGGTCTTATAACGTCCATTCCCCACTAGGCAAAAGGCCAAGGACTCACGATAGGGATGAGTTTATGATGGGGTTAATGTTGGTAAGAAGCAAAACGTTGACATTTGTTACACTTCTGAACATATTTCTTAGCTTGCTTTAACATACTAGGCCAATAGTAGCCCGGAAGTTAACGCTCGGTGAGCTTTGGTCCTACCGCCGTTGTGATTGCCACGGATCCCCTCATGTATCTCAGCTAAGACGTAATGGGCCTCATCTAGATTTAAGCACCGTAGGTGAGGCTGTGTGTATGACCTTCGGTAAAGTTTTTCTTTAAGAATTAAATACCGAGCTTCCTTCATCCAAATTCTCCTAGCATAATTCTTGTCTTCTAGAAGCGACCCTTTCCTTTAGGTACTAGATGATGGGAGTCATTCAATTTTGAGATTTTTCAAAAATTTGAAGATGATTGTACTATTTTAATACTAGGGTTTGATCGGTGGGAGATTTTTATCATTGAATCTCTTTCTGGCTTGAGATGGGAGGCCATATTTGCTAAATCATCTGCCCTAGAGTTCTGGTTTCTTTCAATCTTCTAAATAGTAAATTTGCAGAAAAAAACGCTTGAGTGATTCCACTAGCTTTGAATATCTGGTCATTATGTTATCTTTGGTAGAATATTCTCCCAAAACTTGACTCACTACAAGTTAAGAGTCAGAAAATGAGTCAAGGTTCAGAGCTTTGCATTCTAGACCTAATTTTATCCCAAGGATAAGTGCTTTGTACTTGGCTTTATTGTTAGAGGCTTTAAATCCCAAGCTAACAACTTTTTCGATTACGGATCTCATCAGGGACTGAAATATTATACCTACTCCAAAGGCCTTGTCTGTAAATGAACCATTGGTGTAAAGTAGCTATACCGAAGTGTCTGTAGTGGTTTGAGCTTTCGAATGCTATGTTTTAGTGAATTCAACTATAAAATTTGCTAATACTTGAGCTTTGATAGCAATCCATGGAATCTAGGATATGTCAAATTCTTCCAGTTTTATTGGCCATTTGATCAGTCGTCCCGAAACTTCAGGTTTATGTAGGACTAATTTTAAAAGATAGGATGTAGGGATTATGATAGGATGGGCTTGAAAGTACGACTGAGCTTCCCAGCCGATATTACCAAGGTTAAGGCCAATTTTTCAATTTCGGAGTACCTTGTCTCGGTGTTCAGAAGTGCTTTACTGATATAGAAAATAGGCCTCTGAATTCTTTTGTCTTACCTAACCAATGCAGAGTTAATGACACTTTCTGACATAGTTGAGTATAGGAATAGTTTTTCCCTTGGCACTGATTTTGAAAGAAGTTCGGGGAGAAGCTAAGTATTGCTTAAGTTGTTGAAAGGCCTATTCACATTCAAAGGTCTATTCTAGTGCCTTAGTCCCCCAAGGATTTAAAGAACGGGAAGCACTGATCCGTAGATTTAGAGATAAACCTATTCAATGCTGCTATCCTTCCATTCAGCCTCTGAATATCTTTCTTAGTTTTGGGTGATTCTAGTTCAATCAAAACTTTGATCTGTAAGGGGTCTGCCTCAATTCCTCTTTGGGAAACTAGGAAACCTACGAATTTTCCTTCTATGATCCCGAATGTACATTTTAATGGCTTAAGTTTCATTCGATATTTCTTCAGAATGTCGAATGTCTGGCTCAAATGCTGGATGTGGTTACTTTTCTTAACACTTTTGACGATCATATCATCAATGCAGACTTCTATTTTATCCCCAATTTGGAGGCCAAACATTTTATTTACAAGTCTTTGGTACGTAGCTCCAGTATTTTTTAAACCGAATGACATCACTCTATAACAATAGAGACCTCGCTCTGATATGAAAGCTGTTTTCTCCTAGTCTGAAGGGTATATTTGAATTTGATTGTACCCAGAGTAAGCATCCATGAAACTCATGAGCTCGTGACATGTCGTGGCATCAACAAGTTGATCAATTACGGGAAAATGGAAGCTGTTTTTAAGACAAGTTTTGTTAAGATCGATATAATCAATGTACACCCTCCACTTGCTGTTCTTCTTTTTTGCAAGAACTGTATTGGCAAGCCACTCTAGGTAAAACACTTCTCTTATAATTCCAACATTAAGCAACCTTTGGACCTCTTCATTGATGATCTTGTGACGTTCTGGGGCAAAGTCCTCAATTTTTGCCTTACTAGGGGATGGTCCGAATCTGTCATCAGTTTATGAGAGATGAAATCAGGATCTTTTCCCTCAATATCTTTGGTTTCCCAAGTAAATATAAAAAAGTTGGCCTTTAGGAATTTAACGATATCCTCTTGCTCAGAAAGAGACAGAGCTGAGCCAATGTGTAAGTATTTTTCCTCTTTTTCAATGTTGATGAGTACTTTGATAGGCTCCTCCATTGGTTTGACTGCACTGTCTCTTCCTTTGGGATTTAGTGGCTTGTCAATCTCGAAAGGACATTTTTTTACCTCATGAAGATTAAAAGATGAGGAACTTCCCTTTTCATGAAAGTACTATAATTGCTATTTGGGAGGCTTTTCTTTTAGTGCGAGGACATGACATTCCCGGGCAATGGGTTGACAAGCCCTTGATGGTAAGAATTTTGTTGTTGCAGACATATTTCAAGCATTGATGGAGGGTTGAAGTAACTACTCCCATCTAGTGGATCCAGGGCCTCCAATAATGACATTATAGGGAGATTTAGTGTCTACGACCATGTATTCAGAGATTAGTGTCTTCTGACCGTCTTCCTCTCCTATCATGGTTGGTAGGTCAATTCTACCCATTAGGATGCTGAGATTCCCGTCAAATCTTGTCATGACATCAACAGTAGCTCTGATGTCATTAGAGTCAAGTTTTATATGTTTGAAGGGTTCGTAGAATAACACGTTGGTAGAACTTCTAGTATTTACGAGAACCCTTCTAATATCAAAATTAGCAATTTTGAGTGAGATGACAAGAGCATCGCTGTGGGGACAATGTATCCCAATAAGGTCCAATTCAGAGAACTAGATCTGAGGTTCTGACCTCACATTTTTCTCAATGGTCGAGATTTGGATGATATAGGGCTCTATCTTTGCCTCCCGAGCATATCTTTTCCTAGCTCAGTTAGTCATCCCTATCATCATATTGTCAGCATGGGGCACTGAAGATGACTTGATTATTTTGACGTTCTTGATCATTTCGAACTTCCCTCTGTTCAGGCCTTTGTTCTTGCCTCCTTTGAGGTGGTATTTCATCACTGAGGATTCTGGCACACGATTAGCAGACGAACTTTCTTAGTCTTCCTCTCTTGATGAGATGCTCTATTTCTTATTTTAGAGCCCTGCACTTTTCAGTCATGTGCCCCTAATCTTTATGGAAATCACAATACTTGTTCTGATTCCTAGAGTCGGGGTGGCTTTTTAGTGGCTCCGGCCACCTTAGGTTTTCATGAGTTTAGATCTGTTGGAATATGTGGGTAAGAGAGGCATTCAAAAAGGTGTAAGTCCCATACCTCCCAGAGTTAAAGTTTTTCTGGACTCTAGGTGTTGTTCTCTTGTCGGAACTCTTGATCCTCTTTTTGTTAGCGTTGTTATCCATCTTCTAAACTTGCTCATCCTTCTGAGCTTGTTCTTTAGCTTTCTGGAATGAGGTTTTTGTATCTTCGAGATTAATATACTTCTGCGCTTTATCCATGAGTGCTTTCATATCGATAAGAGGATTTTTGGTCAAGGAATCCTGGAAGTGCCTAGGCCCAAGGCTTGAAGTGAGGGTGGCAACTAGGAAGTTTGAACTGCAATCGGTTATCACTGTGAGCTCGGTATTAAAGTGAGCAATGTACTCTCGAAGTGATTCTCCTTTTGCTTGCTTCATAGTTAGCAAGAATTCTGGTCATTTTCTTAACTTCCTACTTGTTAAGAATCGGTCAAGAAATAGCCTACTGAGCTCGTAAAAGTTGCTGATCGATTTTTGGGGAAGATTGTGAAACCATTTAAGGGCAATACCCTTTAGGCTAGTTACAAACGTTTGACACATGAAGGCATCAGTAGTCCCTTGCAGAGCCATTGTGTGCTGATAGTGAGATATGTATTCTCTAGGGTCCTCAGGACCCGTTGTAGAGAGTGAATTTTGGAACAAAAAATTTCTTGGGTCTCTTTTCTATCATTACGGTAGAAGTGAATGGCATGGAAAACCTACCGAGCAATTTACTTAGCTCATCTTGCTCTGGAGGGGCATGGGACCCCTTGGTTGAGATCATTTGATCCTGGGAGATTGCTATCTCCTTTACCCTTTGAGGGACTTTGGGTAGGACTTGTTGTGCGACCGGTACCTGTTGTTGGTCTTGTTTTGTGCCTTCAGGTCCTAGATTTATGGGAGGAATTTTTCTGGTGTTAGCAAGAGGATGTTACTCTCCTGAGACTAGGGCCTCGGAAGGTTGGAATTCCTGCGGCATTGGATTGGCTCTAGAGGCCATTAGAATTAGTATCCTCGTTTTGCTCTGGTAATGGACAACAGGATGAAACGTGGGCATTCCTCCCCCTATAATTGTTAACGACTTGGGATCGGTCCCGATATGAATGGTATCATGGGAGTGTACCGGTTGCATGTTAGGCAGCTTCTCGTTGTGGGATCTTCTGCCCGTGGTGGTGGTAGGAGAAGGATTACTTCGTTGGTTCTAAGCTAGTAAGGCGAAGCTTGTGACATGGCAATGAGTTGTTCCTACATCTGATCGAACTGCTATTGAATCCAATCAAGCTGTTGCGGTAAACGAATGGGTGTTTGTCCCCTTCCTCTTCCAGCAGGAGGCTGATTCTAAGGGTTTTGAGAGTTTTTTCTACGATGAAGGTTGGGAGCTATTGACTTTTGGAAGAAAAAGACCATAGATTTGTTGTTTGAAGAGAAAACAGTAAGAATAATTTTTGGTTCCCATAGACGGCACAAAATTGATATTGCTCTTTTAGGGTCGGAGGATCTTCCGTCTTTCGCTATCTGTCAAGAACTTGAGGTCAGAGGATCACTGGGAAGGATTTGGTGGTAGTCGCTCCGATGATAAAGGCAGTAATTCAAAAGAAGAATTGAACATATATACTCTTATTTATAGACTGTAGATCTCCTAAGTTGAATAGGATTAGAAGTCATGAAAATAGGGATTTGAAGATATCCTGAATATAGTAGTTATCATATTGAACTTTTGTTTCTTTATTATGAGGTCGGTAGCCTATGAAAGGAGTTGACCAGTTCGACACTCCTTTCATCTGTAATGTCAATATTTATTCGGTCGAACGGACCAATTACCCTAAGATCTGTATGTCGAAGAATTCTTAGGAGTCATGCATCATGCCTTGATAACTCTGAATTACTGTAGTTAAATTATGGTATATCAATATAATGTTATCATATCATATCATATCATATCATATCATATATATGTATATAATTTAATATTTTTTTTTAATATTTGTAATTGGATTGAACACAAGTGCATATATTTTAAAAAATAATATGGTAAAATTTATATATATATATATATATATGAGATAGTAATTTAATAATAATATATTACGATATTAATTAAATTTATGAGAGGAATCCATGTGGGTCAAGTCTAACAAGCTTGAGCCTTTGGGTCATTTTTAAATTTGAAATAGTAGCTCTAGTCCTGATTAAAGTATCATATCTTACAGAAATCAAAATAATCTTAATTTTTATTTGAAGGCTTTTAGAAGAAATATTAAATTTATTCCTGGATGACACTTTACCCTTGTAATTCTAATTTCTATGGTTAATAAATTAATTCACTTGCACTTACCTTCTAAAACTTATTTAAAAGTGTAGAAAAGTCAAGTGAAAGAGAACACTCCAAACGCCAAGCTGGAATGATGGACTTTCTGGAAACTCATTTAGGCCAAGTTCTCCAAAGGCCAAACACCAATTTACTACAACACTCCTCCTACTATTAATTTTAAATCTACTTCTTTTTGGTGACTTGGCCCAAAAATGGAAGTACTCCATTCATTTATTTTACATGCCCTCAATTTTCAGAAATTATTTCTATGTCAGTAGCTAGCTACTATAGACGTGAGCTGTACAAAATGTTAAAATCACATGATTTCAGTAATTTTTCATGCATGAGAATAAACTCCTAAATCGTATTTAATCTCGAGTTACTCGGACCGACCGGCCAACAAATTCAGAGTTTATTACACTAATTTTTCTCATGATTTTGTGACAATTGTAGATTAGCATCCAAATTATGCTATTAATGTAACCTTGGACAGCCCAATGCTTAACTTCAAAGCTCTTCCTTTAGCAACCGTAGTTCTAAACCCAATGTATTTGGGTCTAGGAATTTAGGCCAATCATCATTAGGCCCAAAATGCATCGACTTAAATTTACTTCCTTGCAATCCTTCGACTCTTTGCTTCTTATGATTGTACCTTGTTGAAAAATAGTATATTAATTTTGATTTCAGAAAAAAAAAAGCAATTCAACGTACAATCATTAGAAGCGACAGTGAAATCTCCATCATAGTGCAATGTAGTACTTCTGACTATACCACAAACAACTGAACAATTTCTTGACAGAAACCCATTGAATCTATACGAAAACCATAACAATTCTCAACAAACAAACAATTTACTCATTCTTATAAAACAGAAAGAAAAATCAATGATAAAATCAGAATGAAAGAATAGAGATCGACTTTGTCACCAATCAACAACACAAGAACGTCCAAAGATGACAAAGAGTAGTAGAGATGATTATCGCAGACCCAACAAAGAAAAACCCATGTAGAGATTCATCTATTCTCTTATCCAATGCTGGTGCATGCCTTCTCACAACACAAACACTTTCTCGATCTGTTCTTCATTTGTGAACAGACCCATCAACGTGTGAGAGGGTTTCTATGAATCTTGAACGCGAATGCCGCACAAACAACCGAAAATATGATCGGAAACTCCGTGCACAAGCAGGCCGCGTCTGACCTCCGGCGACCCATGTTGTCTCCCGTTGGAAAAAATGGGGGCGCCACCGCCTGCGGATGTGGAGTTGTAGGTATTGGGTCTGGTGGTGAGAAGAGGGTGCCGCCATAGGTGGCGTAATCGAGGATGGTTTTGATGCCGTGGACGGTGACGGCAGCGGTGATGTAGAGGTCCGGGTAGGTGATGGGACAGTCATCGATGGTGAAATTGGAGAGAGAGCTGTTAGTGATGAGAATGGTTTTGGAGGGTAAGAGAGTTGGGAGGCGAGTGTGGGTTTGGAAGAGTTGGAGGTCAGAGAAAGAGAGGCGTTGGGGGACTATGTGGTATGGGATGAGGAATGGGTCGAAGTTTGGGGTGGTGGCCGTTGGGGTAGGGAGGTGGGAGAGGGCGTTGTTGTTGGGGATGAAGAGAGTGGCGGTGAGGGGAACGGTTGATGGATCGGCCGCGGAGAGGAAGCCGGCCCAACTGCCGAAGTCGCCTGCGCCGATTAATGCATCAATTATGTTGCGCAGTTGTTGTTGTCGGTCAACTGGCTGTGCTGGTGGAGGCGGTGGTACTGATGAGGTGATGGGTAGAGAGAGGGGCGGTGGTGGAGGTGATGCTAAGTTGGGTGGAGAGGGGGGTGGTGGTGGTGGAGGTGATACGGAGTTGGGTGGAGAGTGTGGTGGTGGAGGTGATGCTAAGTTGGGTGGAGAGGGGGATGGCGGCGGCGGCAGTGATACGGAATTGGGTGGTGGTGGTGGTGGTGGAGGTGATGCTAAGTTGGGTGGAGAGGGGTATGGTGGTAGCGGTGTTGGTGGTGGAGGTGATGCTAAGTTGGGTGGAGAGGGGTATTGTGGTAGCGGTGTTGGTGGTGGAGGTGATGCTAAGTTGGGTGGAGAGGTGTATGGTGGTAGCGGTGGTGATACGGAGATGAGTGGTGGTGGGATGGTTGGTGGAGATTGTGGTGGGATGATGGGTGGAGAGGGTGATGGGGGTGCTGTTATTGATGTGCTTGTGGGTGGGGATGGTGGTGGTGCTGATACGGCGGTGGGTAGAGAGGGCGCTGATGGTGGTGGTGGAGTGATGGGTGGAGGAGACTCTGCGGTTGAGATGAGGCGGAGGTTAGTGATGGTGAGTGGCAGGAATAGGAGGAGGAGGGGGAGGTAGAGATCAGAGAAGTGGTTCGCCATGCGAGAGAGAGAGAGAGATTTGTTGATTTCTAGCTTTATTTTCTTGCAATCTTTATGGGTATGGAAGCAGAAATACAGAGAAGCCTTGGGTTTATTTCAGTGTGTTCCATACACACAACGAGAGAGAGAGAGAGAGTTATTGGTTTCTTACTTTCTTGATTTCTCTCACAAAAAGACCAATTAAACGGCTGTAACTAACACGTAACAGAATTCTCCCGCCATATCTCTAGAGGATTGAACTTGTGAGTACCGTGGGATGATGGGATGACATGGTAACTAATTTATCAATTTGATATTTAACCAAATTATTAAAAATAATAATTATGAAGTATATTTTTTTTTATCTTTTATTTAATACAACATACATTACATATATATATGTATATTTAATATAGATAAAAATTATACATAAGCATTAATTTGTAATTATAATTGATCAAAACAGTTTTATAGCTAAAAACACTATTAATTTTATGCTTTAGCAGCAATATTAATTTTGTAATTATTATTCATGAATTCAAAAAAAAAAAAACATATCTACAAAACATGAATCCAAACACTCAATTGACGGGGCTTAAGTGAGTTTTAGCTTCAAAATGTACGGAGACAAGACGTCCATTCAAACGGGCTCTATTATAATAATTGTTATTTTATTTTATTTTATAGTTTGTTTAAAATAGTAGTTATAAAAAATATAAAATTCAGTTTAATTACACGAGTAATGATATTCTTACCATAAAGTTTTATCAAATTTTTTTACACGTGACTATTTGAATACTAGTCAATTAAGTCTCTTGATATATATTAGTACTAGTCAATTAAGTCTCTTGAACTCACCTGACATGACTAGTACTAAAAAGCTGAATTCACTAATATCAAAGTAGTCACGTCAACAGGTAAATTTTTTTGATAAAATGTTAAGATAAGAATAACATTACTCTAATTACACATAGGTAGCACTTTTTTTTTTTTTTTTTGTCTTGTTGGTATCGCCAAATCTTTGACTAAATGTCAACAAGAAAAGACAATACTATATTGATAAAAAAAAAAAAAAAATGTAAATGAAAGACCGGGCTTCCATTAGAGTGATACAACTTTACATTTTTTATTGAGGTGGATTCGATTCTCCCTATCATTATATTAAAAAAAAATATAAAAAGTAAATACTGTTTAATTACACAACTAATAATGCACTTTAACATATTACAATTTTATTGATTATTTGGTGGTTGGTTGGGATTAGGGTGGAGCTTGAATTTTATTTTGTAGGAGAAATTTTAAACTCATTAAAAAAATTAAATTTGATTCTATAAAATTTATAAAAATTAAGTCTACAATTACACATTAGTTTGGAGGATGTTGAGTTGACTATTGAAAGCATTTTTTTTTATCTTTCTTTACTCCATCTTCCTTTTATTGGTAGGACACTCAAAAGACTTGTATCCAGCACATCACACTCAAAACATTGCATCTTAGATGTTTTTTCACTTTTCTTCCACGTCTTATACTTACTCTTTTTGTTTTCATTTACAGATCTATTTAGCTTGTATTTTTCAGAACTTTATATATATATATATATATATATATATATATATACACACACCTTGTTTTCTAAAATTTTGAATTTTAAGCTTAATTAAGGTATTGATGGCATTTAATTTTATACATCAATGAGAGCATTTCAAGACTCTTTCTAAGCTAAAGTAAAAATTGGATTTTAGATAACCTGAAACGATCTGGAAAATAAACACGAAGTTTCGGAAATTTTTTTGACCTGTTTTTGGGAATGTTTTGGGTTCCTAATTTTGTTCGGACTAATATTAATAATTTGTTGTCTTACAAGTATGATGAATTAATAGTTTCTTATTCAGATTGATAGTCTTATAACGCTATAAGTATGATATATTCATGTAAGATATATTTTAGATTAGACCATTATCATGACATCATTTTTGTCACATGTTTGAAATAGATTTATATGATTATTGAGTATGTCTATCCTACCTTACTACTCAGATTTTTTTCTGTTAGTATCCTTATGTGTAATTTACAAAATATTCCAAGATTCTTTTAAAGCTCTACATGCGATAATACGTAGAAACTCATATCAAGTGTGAGAAACATTAAATATGGAATTTTTACTATTTTAGATCTCTGTTATCCTAACCTACAGGTGATTTAAAACTAATTTATTTGTCAATCCTTTTCCAAACAAAAATTTGGATTGCTTTGAACTAGGCCAATAGGTGTTATCAATTAAGAACAACTAAGAATAATTGGGCTAACTTAAGTAATGGGCCCTGATGCTGCACTTTTTGGTTGATAGGGGCTCTGAATTCCGTTGCCTAAGAAACACTCGAAAAGAAGGATCAGAGGGCTACCGAATTGGCCCTGACGGTAGCCGCTTTGATGCTTAACTCAATAAAACTGAATTGAAAGACTATAATTGTAAACCAAAGAATGAGCATGAATTTAATAGCGTATCTTAGGGTTTTATTTATAAGCTGTGGGTTTCCTAAGTTGATTAGGATTTGGAGCCATGAATATAGGGATTTGATCATCGGAGAGCGACAGTTACCATGTTGGATACTGCGCTTGATAGATATTCGTAGGTGTCAGTTTCCTTATTGAAGATTGTTTCATTTTCCTTAGCTCGGTAGGATATTCAAGGCGGTGATGAACTCTGAATACTGAGAGATACTCTAAAGGCCTTGTGCTCAGACCTATGAGTTCTGAAGGCTAAGCGCCTAAGCCTGCTCTAGATGGCTGAGCTTTAACTAGTTTGTAGTCACACGTGTCACATGCAGATTAGACTGTCACTTTATGGTATATCAGTTACTCCCCCTCCCCCCCCCCCCCGAGCCCTAGTTTTGAGCTTAACGCGTAACTAGGGCTATGAGCTCTCAAAAAGTCACGCGTCTTGTCTTTCCATTTTCTGAGATGACTGTTGATGGGTTATTTAATGGGTAGCTTGTCGTTTGGGCTTTTGAGGCCATCATTGCCTCCAACCACCACGGCGGTTCGTCTTAGTGGGCCCTTCTTTCTGAAAACATATATATAAAGAAGGGGAGGGGCTTTGTACGCTCTTTCCCTTACCATTTTCATCGTATTTGAAAGAGAGAAAGACAAAAGAAACCGCCATTACTGAATCAATGAAGTTTGAAGAGTGCCCATTGTCCGAAGCTCCCTTCCCCAGTTACAGCAGGTTTGGTTAGTATTTCTTTCTCTTCGTTCTTCTACCTTTAGGAATTCCTTCTTCTTTCATTTTTTTGTTTTTGGAAATGTTTGCCTCTTCTGCATCCTCTGGTACTAGTGATGGCACATGAAGCTCTTCAGAGTTGACTGTGTCATCTCATACCCAACCCATAGACAGTTATTCCTCTAGTGGTGCCAGAAATAGGTCGGTAGGATCCCCTTC
Organism: Nyssa sinensis; assembly: GCA_008638375.1. Classification (NCBI taxonomy): domain Eukaryota; kingdom Viridiplantae; phylum Streptophyta; class Magnoliopsida; order Cornales; family Nyssaceae; genus Nyssa; species Nyssa sinensis. Next base: position 13,786,746 of record CM018033.1, on the reverse strand, counting down.
TAATTCAGAGGTTAGGATAGTGGATGCCTTTATAGAACCCAAAAATAGGGTTGAGGAGACTTCTGGTAGGCTTTCCTAAAAAGAGGAAGGGGAAAGTGCCATCACTCAAGTCACGATAGATGAACTGAGGGAAAAATATAACTTCCCCCCAAATGTCACCTGTAGGATATCGGACTCCTTAGATCGCCCCTATGATGTTAAGGAGGGCAAAATTTGTGTCTATCTCGCCTAGTTCGAGATGGGACTAAGACTTCTCCTGCCCTCTCTAGTCATTCAGTTCTTCAAATGGTTTAATATTTGCCTTGCCGACCTTAACCTCAATAGTCAGAGGCATCTTCTAGGGTTTATAGTGTTAGGGCACCAGAATGGTGTCGAGGTGACCCTCGATTTGATACGTAGCAATAAGGATCTAAAATATATGAGGTCAAAAGGCCTTTTCTACATGTCTTTTGATAAGGGGTTCAAACCCCTTTCCTCGGCACCCACTTCCAATAAGACTTGGAAGAAGTGGTACTTCTTCGTAGGAGGAGGATGGGAGCTCGAGGACTTCCAGAACCATATCTCGACATTCCCCCGTACTACCGAGACTAAGGGTGAGATCCCTTTCTTTTATCATAACTCTTGCTTTTACCCTTGTATATTTTACTTCCGAACTCCTTATTTAACTGATGTGTGCATATCCTCTGTGCAGATAAAAGTGCCTGGAAAAGGTCTATATTCACAGTCAACCTCCAGAACCAGTACCGTATGAGCTCAATTCAGAGCTTTAATTTTTGAGGTGTTTGCCTTAATCCCCTTTTAAGAGACTAAGAAACCCAAATTTTCCCTTTAGTGATCTCAAAGGTACACTTCGAAGGATTTAACTTCATCTTGTGTCGCTTCAATATGTTGAATGTTTGACTCAAGTGCTAGATATGGTCATTCTTTTTTAAGCTCTTGACCAACATGTCATCTATGTAGACCTCTATTGTGCTGCCAATCAAAGAGTCAAACATTCTGTTCACCAACTGCTGATACGTGGCGCCAGCATTCTTCAGACCAAACGACATCATTCTATAACAATAGAGACCTTGTTCGGATATGAAGGTTGTCTTTCCCTGGTCTGGAGGTTACATCTGAATCTGGTTGTACCCTGAGTATGCATCTATGAAGCTCATAAGCTCATGTCTTACGGTTACATCGACCAACTGACCCATCCTCGGGAGAGGAAAGCTGTCTTTAGGACAGGCTTTGTTGAGGTCTGTGTAGTCAACGCAAACCTGCCATTTGTTGTTCTTTGTTTTGGCAAGGACTGTATTGGCGAGCCATTCTTGATAGAATACCTCCTTTATCATTCTAGCGTCCAGCAGCCTTTGGACTTCTTTGCTGATGATCTTATGCAGCTCAGGGGCGAAGGTCCTCCTCTTCTATCTCACTAGAGGGTGGTCTGGGTCAACCGTTAGGTTGTGGGAGATGAGATTAGGATTTATCCCTTCCATGCCCTTAGTCTCCCATGCAAAGACTAACTGATTATCTTTCAGGAACTCAACGATCTCTTTCTACTCGGAGGGGGATAGATTTGAGCCGAGTTGTAAATAACGCTCTTCCCTTTCAGAACTCACCAGCACCTTGACAGGCTCTTGCATCGGTTTGGCTAGGCTGTCCCTTCTCTTGGGACTTAACGGCTCGTCAATCTTGGAGGGGCACTCCTTAGTCTCGTGAAGTTCGAAAGGTACAGGACTTCTTTCTTCACAAGGGTACTAGATTGCTATTTGTGGGCTTTTTCCTTTAACGCCAGAGTGTGGTACTCCCAGGCAGTTGGCTAACAGCCCCTAATGGTGCAGACTTTATCACTCTAGATGTACTTCAGGCATTGATGGAGGGTCTAGGTGACCGCACCTATTTGGTGGAGCCATGGCCTTTCGATGATGATGTTATAGGGAGACTTGGAGTCTAGAACCATATATTCAGAGATCAATGTTTTCTGAGCGTCCCCCTCTTCCACTATGGTCGGGAGGTCTATCTTGCCCAGAAGGGTGCTAAGGTTCCCATTGAATCCCGCCATTACAGCAGTGGTGGCCTTGAGATCATTGGCGCTGAGCTTTAAGTGTTGAAAGGGTTCATAGAATAGTACGTTGTGGAACTCCCCATATCTACAAGAACCCTTCTGATCTCGAAATTTGTAATCTTGAGTGAGATGACGAAGGCATCACTGTGGGGGCAGTGTATCCCAATGAGATCCAGGTTTGAGAATTGGATGTGAGGTGCAGGCCTTAGCCTTTTCTCAATGGAAGAGATCTGAAGGATGTTGGGTTTTGCTCTTACTTCCCGAGCATAGTGCTTCCTAGGTCTGTTGGATATCCTGGTCATCACATTATCGGTATGGAGGACGAAGATGACCTGATTATTTTGATGCAGTTGTTCATTCTAAGCCTCTTTTTTTTCGGGTCTTTGTTCTAGCCTCCTTTGTTATGGCCTGTCATTACGGGGGTTTTGCCTCCCGTCTTGTCGGATGAACTCCCGCAAACACCTTCTTTTGATAAGTTGTTCGATCTCATTTTTGAGAGCTCTGCATTCATCGATGGTGTGCCCATGGTCTTTATGAAAGTCATAGTATTTGTTATGATCCCTAGAGTCGGGACTACTTTTCAATGGATCTGGCTATCTCAAGTCTTCACGTGCCTGCACTTGTTGGATTATGTGAGTGAGGGAGGCATTCAGAGGTGTGAATGTCCCATGCCTTCTAGAGTTGGGGTTGTTTTGAGATCTGGGTGCCGCCCTCTTATCAAGACTTCTAGCCCTCTTCTTGGTCGCTCCGGAATCTCTCTTCTGGGTATGGTCGTCTTTCTGAGCCTGCTCTTTGGCCTTTCAAATAGACATCTTCATATCCTCTAGGTTTATGTACTTTCGGGCCCGTTCCATAAGTGCTGCCATGTCAACAAGGGGTTCTTCGTCAAAAAGTCCTGAAAAGGTCTAGGGCCCAGACCAGAGGTAAGGGCAGCCACTAGGAAGCTCGGATTGCAGTCAGTTACCTCTGTGAGCTCGGTATTGAAGCGAGCAATGTATTTCCGAAGTGATTCCCCCTTAGACTGCTTTATAGTTAGTAAAAATTTTGGACCCTTCCTTAACCTTCTTCTGGTCAGGAATCGGTCAAGGAACCACCTGCTGAGTTCATAGAAGTTGATGATTGACTCCCGAGGAAGGCTGTGGAACCACTTCAGAGCGAAAACCTTGAGGGTCGTCATGAAAGTTCGACATATGAAGGCGTCAGTAGCTCCGTGCAGGGTCATAGTATGCTAACAGTGGGAGAGATGATCCCGGGATCCTCAAACCCGTCATATAGGGTGAATTTTGGAATAATAAATTTCTTGGGTTGCTTCTCTACCAGTATGTCTAGAGTGAACGGAGTGGCAAATTTTTCGAGCAGCTTTGCTAGTTCATCCTACTCTAGAGGAATGTGGGTCCCTTTGGTGAAGACGGTTTTCTCCATAGAGTCTGCTACTTCCTCCACCCTTTATGGAATTCTGGGTGGAATTGGCTGTCGCTATCCTTGCCTCACAGCCTCAGTTCCAATGTGCAGGGGATGATCCTGCCTAGTAGTGACAGGGGAGTGTTGCCCTCCTTGGATTAGGGGGAGTAGTACCTACGGGGGCTGAAACTCAAGGCGGCGCTGGATTGGCCTTTGAGGTTACCGAAGTTGGAATTCTTGTCCTACTTTAGTAATGGACAGTAAGATAGAAGGTAGGCATCCCTCCTTCTGGTGCGGTTGATGGCTAGGGGTCACCCCCTATGTGAGTGGTACCATGGGGGTGTACCGACTGCATGTTGGGGGTTTCCTACATTAGGAGGTCCTTCGCTCGTGGTGGTGGCAAGAGGTTGAACCTCTTCGTTAATTGCGCCTGCAAGTCAGGTGGGTGGGATTGTTTTGCTAGTTTTGGGCCATAGAGGCCAAGGCTTGGGATATGGCAAGGAGCTGCTCCTACATTAGATTAGACTGTCGTTGAATCCCATCAAGTTATTGTTGTACATGATCGGGAGTTTGCCCCCTTCCTTTTCTAACTGAAGGCTAGTTTCGGGGGTTTTGAGAACCTTTCCTTGGACGAAGACTATGAGTCATAGTCCCTCAGAGATGAAAGAGTTGTTTCTAACTGAGAAATTTATAAGAACGATTGTCGTTTCCACAGATGGCGCCAAACTAATGCTACACTTTCTAACTAGTGGGACTTCCGCTTCTTGTCGCCTGTCACAATTCTAAAAAAGAGATTAGAGGGCCACCAGGTTGGCTCTGGTGGTAGCCACTTCCGATGATAAAGTTAGTAAGAAGAAGAAAAACTGAACTTGAAAGAGAACAATTGATTGTAATTGAAAAACGTACCTGAAGACTGTATTTATAGGTTGCTCGTCTCCTAGATTGGTTACGATTTAGAGCCATGATATTCGGGATTCGTGGCTATCTGGAGATGGCAATTTCCTATTCCGATCTCCGTAAAAATAGAGATCGGAATATATCCGAGAATGACAGCTTCTATGTTGCATTCTCTTTCCTTGTTTTGAGGTCGGTAGGGCAGACTAGGTGGTGATAAGCTCGGTACCCTATTAAGCACATTCTCCGAACTCATTGCTCGGTAGGGAAGGTCCGCACCCTTTTGTTCAATGAGCGAACGTCAGATCTGAACTGCTTTGTCACTTCCTGACCTGCACATAAAAGAACTTAGACATGTGTCAAGTTCGGATTGGGCTGTCATTTTTTGGTACATCAATATGTAATATAATTTATAATTTTTTAAATGAAATATGATACATATATATAGTAGTGCCATTAAAGAAAATACAATGCTTGACTTTACACTTAATAATTATTATCACAATCTATCATATATATATATATTATACATATATTTTTTAATTTTGTTTTAATTTTATTTTTTAATTAAAATTAAATATTACATAATATAGAATGTGTATCACAATAAAATTATGATAGATGTAGATATGAGGAGGTTGAATCTAGATAAAATATTATCATTAAAAAAATACGTTATCACTTTTTACCCACATAAAAGTACCTTCATCCGGTGGAATTGCATTTTTGGGGGATAAACGATGGTTTTGTTAGAAAAAAAAAATGCAATGATTGCAACTAGATGGCCCTACAATCCATCGGCGGATCTTGCATTGGCAGGATCAAGACGAAGATGATGGCAGAATTTATTACAGATCGTCATATATTTAATATATTAATTTTGTGAAAGATAATAAAGTGATTATTATTGACATATTAGTTGAAATAATTGACTTGGATGATAATCTCGGACTATGTAATAAGTTCTCGAGAAGATTGACCGTCGGGAATGGAATTGGAAGGAGACTCCTATAATATAAGATTTCCTTTCAAATTCAATTTGGGTTTACAATCATTAATTTAATGGGCTCATGTCGCTTTGTTTGCGCCCTGCTTGTGGGCAACTTTTCTGTTTTCTCAATTTATTTTCGTTCTGATTTCTCTAGGAAGTTGTCATGAATACTAAGGCTTCATATGATTTGTGAGTTTGGTAAAGAGAAGGTGGGTGGAAAATCATATTTTCTCATATTTAATCTCTCTTTGCAAATAAATTAGAAAATAAAAATTTCTCCAACATAGTTAGGAATATAAAACATTAACACTAACAGGTCATTTGGATAAACATGAACTTGAGAAAAAAAAGATTATTTATGAGAGAGAAGAGAGGAAAATATAGCATACATAATTTCTTTTTTATATTTGAATAATTAAAGAGGAATGAAAGGAAATGGTACATAGTATATGTCATAAAAAGTGAAAAAAAAAAGAGAAATATTTTATTATGTGAATAGAAGATATAAAATAAGAATTAATTTATTTTAAAAATAGGATCAAAATGGATAACTGCTAGCTTTTTAAATCTTTTCCTGCTCTCTCTTACTTTTGGAAGAAAAACAAAATGGGCTTTTAAGCTCCTCCCTCTCCTTTTTTTCTCCTTTCATATTTTAAACCAAATATAAAATACTCCTTCCTTCCTCTGTTTTATTTTCTTTTCTTCCAACTCCTTCATTCCAAATGGTCTGTAAAAGTTTTTCCCCATCTTTCTTTTACATTTTATTAAAAATATTATCATAATCGTAGCTTATCTCACGATTGTCATCGTTTATCAAATTGTTAAATACAACATTTACTGATTTCATAACCATAGAGGTTCTTCAATTAAACATTATGGACCCTACTCTTTGTAGCATATCCTACAATTTTTTAGCCATTTTCCTACTGTTGAGCATCACTCGAGCTATCTCTCGAACCACTCTATTCTTCTTCTCGACAACTCCATTTTGTTCTAGAGTACCCGCAGTTGAGAGTTCATAAGTTATTCCAAGTGATTCACAGTAATTAGTAAACTCAGACTTATCAAATTATCGTCCTTTGTCACTTCGGAATTGAGTACTTGAATACCCTTTTTTATTTTGAATTTTTTTGCACACTTTTTTATTTTGAATTTTTTTTACACAATTTGAGAGTAGTGCACTAGAGGTTTCTGATTTTTCTCTAAGAAAACCAACCCAAGTACAATTAGAATAATCATCAGCAACTACCAAAATATATCTTTTCCTAACAATAATTTTGGTACGAACCAGACCAATAAGATCCATATGTAGTAGCTTTAATGGTCTAATTGTTACAATTTGATTGATTCTCTAGTAGCTTTAATGGTCTAGTTGTTACAATTTGACTTGATTCTCTTGTGTGAGGCTTTAATTTACTTTCTTTATGTACTGTTGAGCCTTCGACTGTCATGACCCGAGCCACAAGAATCCGAGAGTGAATATTTTTTAAATATTCATTATATTATTTCTTCTATTTAATAGGTTAAGAGTGTTCCAAAAATAATTGAAAATGCCTCTTTGGAAAATGTACTTTTCAAAGGTCTTATCCTCGGCTATCTTTTCTTCCTTGATAAATAACCATTATTAGATTAAAAAATTATGAGTTGAAACTATTTTTAAATGAAAGTACATTTTGAGAGCACAGACTTGGACACAAATTTCACCTAATTTGATTGAGAAATGAAGAAGTTATAACTTTTAGAAGTTTAGATAATGTTTTAGTCAAACTAGTGAGACACTTGGTGTACCAAAAGTCTGCTTGAGTGTACCGGTCATCCGGTACATTTTAAACTATGTTTAACACTTCCAGGAGTTTGGACCCACCGGACTTGGGACCGGATCTCTTACAAAACGCTCGCTTGGTCCACAGTGACGACTCCACTACTCAGCAATTCTGTTGTGCAGCTACCTCATTTTAAAACTCCATATCTCTCAATTCCCTTATCATTTCTTCATGAAATTTTACAAGTTTGTTCTAAATCAATTCTTGTTTCATTCAGATTTGGAATTATCAAAAAATCACACCATTTGCTCTAGATATGGACCCAAGTGTTCCAAAATCGATACTAGTTTAGTAAAGTAATCATAAATCGCTCATTTAGACCCAATCATGGTCATTTTTATGTCATTTTAAATTTAAGATTAAAATATTTAATTATATTTAGGCCTCATGACCAAATTCCAAAATAGAAAAGAGAAATTCTCTCTACATGCAAGTGGGCTATTGTGCATGGCATTCACCTAAGAAATCCCAAATCCAATTACTTGTACACATTAATATAATTACTTGTTTTCAAGCACGTATTAACCATCAACATGATTAATTTGCATCATAAAAATATAGCTACTAATGTTTTAATACATACAACCATTATTATGCACAATTTAAATGCTTCACTTGCTTAGTTACATGCCAACAACATGGAGTTCTAGCAAAACTCCTCAACAAGAGTCAACACTTTACTACATCAAGGTATCTCCTAAATAACCAAAAATGAAGACCATGTAAGTCAAAAGTGTGGAGGTAGCCTTCAAGAGTCCAATGCATCAAGTATCCAAAAATGGTACCAAACATACTGGTTTTCATTTCATAGGCTTTTCGCCCATACCTACATCTGGTAGAGGTTAGAACAAAAACCTCATAAGAAGGCCTAAGCAAATGGAGATACAATGGTGCTTTGTATATACATGTGCTCGTGTAGTGGTGAGCAATATATCTGTACGATGCATAAGCTCAAGTCTTTCACACACACATCAATCTTGCCTCAAGTTAACCAGGATAATTAATATATCACTAAACCCAATCATGAGTAAAATGTAACAAGGTTTCAAGCCAACTCATCTCCATCTTAACAACAGTAAGGATCATACACTAGGAATTGCCATCATCAATACGTTGTATCTACAATTCCCGTTCTACAGGACATCAATGGGTATCAAGGAAGAAAATCACAAGCACCAACATCTATTACATAAATAAATCCACTATGAACAAATTATATTCCACCAAATGCATCCAAAAAGATATTAATATATCAACTAAGGAGATCAAAATATCATAGATTCCTCACAAAGGAATTTTATCAAACATCATGTGGACAATAGTGTTACATGAGCCCTAAATCTCAAGAATAAATGGTGAACACATCAAATGATAATATCTATGCACCAAATTCAGACCGAATAAACAATATAACATGTAAAGATAGAATATGGAGAGAAAGATACAATACAATACAATCATGATATGATTGATTTTCTTTATTTCGAAGCCCGTACAATGTATCAAAATGCAAGGAATAATATCTATACACATGTAGAATATATGACAATTCCCTAAAAATCATCTCCTCAACCCAAGGTTAGACCCTCTACCTCTCTGGATGAGTTTTGAAACAAAAGCCCCAAATTTTCTTGAAACCCTAGCATTGATTCTTCCTAAAAAAGGCTCTCAATATGTTTATCTTGCCTAAGATTACATATCTAACATCCTGATCCGATTATCAAGAATTAAGTCACTAATTTAAATATTAGAGACTTTAAGGAATAAAATAGCAATAATAAAAATTAGACCAAGGAAAATAAAAGCCATAAAATAACGAGGCTTCGATTCTTGAAGTCGAGATGTGAAGGAAATAAGTGAGAAGACAAGTGCATGAAAGGGGAAAAAATGGAAATAAAGCAAAAGGAGGGAAATGGGATAATGCCAAACAAGGCATAAGGAGAAAAAGATTTGAAAAAGGGCCAAAAGGGTTGGCCAAGGGATTTGATCCCAAGACCAAAAATGTGGGAAAACTTATATCTAAAAATTAAACCACTTGGGCTGCAAGCACATTTGTGCCATATATCTCACTAGATATATATATATATATATATATATATGTCATATAAAAGCCCATCCCACCACCCAACACAACCAATCATAATATATGCAACACATCAGCATGATGTAAAATATGTGTATATGTATATATATGGGTCTGATGTGCATGTGATAGAAAGTGAATGTGTCCGTGTGAGGTGCTCTTAGAGTGAGAGTGAAGTAGAGGAAAAAGAAAAAGAAGAAGAAAAAGAAGAAAAGGATGAGAAGGAGAAGCGAAAAGATGTTGTGCATGCAGTACTGCACAAGCCCTAAGAATCTTGAAAAGATCAACAACAAGCAAGAATGAGAGAAAGAGGCTACCATTGAAGGTAAAAACCCTAACCTTTCATTTGTTTCTCTCTCTAGAAAACCATGCAAAAACCTGGGGTTTAATGGATTTTAATGGCATGCATGTGTTCTATATTGATGAGGGATAAAAAGTAGAAGAAAAATGGTGAATTTTGAGGCTTGGAAACCTTAGAACTAGAAAACCCAAAATGGTGAAAAATAGAGTTTTTGTGTAAACTTGATTAAAGCTTCAAATCATTTGCATGGCTCAAAAGAGCATGAAAAATGGAACATGCAGCAACTTGAATCACTGCAAATGGTTAAGAAACCATTGAGAAAACAATGAGTTTCAGTTAGAGGGGGAAAATTAAACCAATGTGAAAATGCTTGATTCATTGGGTTTTATGAACGAGAAAATGTTCCCTAGGCTTTCAGAAGCATGTAGGATGAAAATGGGGCCAAAATAGTGGCTAAAAAGCCACGAAATAGGAAGATGGTGGCTCATCGAAAATTCGGGCCCTCGCCGAAGCCCGATTGTAAGTCCCTATTTCGAGTTGAAGGGATTATTGAATCCAAAATGTGAAACCTTTAGATGGAAACCTCATGAAATTAAGGTTCGATCCCCATTAAAAAGATACTGAAATTCCACCGAAGACAGTCGTCGGCGCCGAAGAAGACACCGGAACCATCGTCGAAAACCATCGTCGGAGAAGAAGAACAGTGTTTGGGTCAGTTTCAGGTTCGGGTCGGAACCCGCCCAGGCCTAGGTGTGGTTATTTCAAACCGGTGCAGTTTTGGGTTTAATTTAAATTACAATTGGGGTGTTTGGCTATGAAGATAAGGAATTGATTTAATAACCCTGTTCTGAAAGGGATACCCTATCCACGTTTAAAATTCTTGTCCGCTATTAGGTAAAAGAAAAATCAGAAGAAAAAAAATAACGGAGCTGCAGCCCCCAGGATTTGAACCCCTAACCGTGTGTGTGTGTGAACCTTAAATCCAAGTGTGTGACCACTGTACCATTGCCACACGTGAATAATATGGGCTAATATATATATAAAATAAAATAAAAGAATTAAATAAATTAATTTAATTTGGTAAAATGGCTCCGATGCCCAATTAAAATAAAAAGATAGTGTAACCTAATATTTTTAGACATTCCAGACTCAATAGCGGAGTTCGATTTGTGAGATTAAGTCCCAAAAAATTAAGACACAAAAAATGTAAAATTACCATTTTACCCCTAATAATAATACTTAGAGCCAATTAAATACCAAAGGTAGTCTATCTTGACTATTTCGGACATTCTAGACTCAATGGTGAGGTCCATTAATCCTAAAGAAATTCTAAAAAATATGAAACAACAAATGAGGTGTCACGACCCAAAACCCACCCTATACGGATTAGGGGTCCGTGACCAGGTCTGCGGCCCGTGGGCCTTTCCCAGTCAAAAGGATTTGAAATGCTAAGTAAGATTTTTAATAAAACATTTTATAGTCAATAGTAAATCTGGTAGCATAGTCAGGTCATCATTTAATATATGCAAAAAAGAACATAAGTGTTTCTAAGTACAGATCCTAAAAAAAAATACAAATTGACAGGACCGTGGTGACATGGGAGACATTAAGACCTTTCAGTATTTAATTTAATACAAAAACTCGCCAAAATGCTACCAGTAACTTGCAAGCGTCTAAACCTCCTGAGCGCCTGAGGGTCATCTTACTTCCTACTATCCTGAAAAAGATAAGGGAGGGGTGAGCAAACAAAGCCCAGTATGTAATTTCCTAGCTTTAACATGGGTCAGGGTTAGTTTACAAGAATGATACAAGAAAGGGATAACAGATAGCCAGTCACTAAAATGAAGCAATAATGACTCGAGGGTCCAAAAAGGCATATGTCACGCCCCGAATTCCAGCGAACCCGAGGCACGAGTAACGAGACAGAAAGAAATAAAATAATAAGGAAATAAAAGATAATTAAGGACGATCACATACATTCTACACACTGCTCTGATACCACGTTGTCACGCTCCGAATTCCAGCGAACCCGAGGCGCGAGTAACGAGACAGAAAGAAATAAAATAATAAGGGAATAAAAGATAATTAAGGACGATCACATACATTCTACACACTGTTCTGATACATACATAAGGTCTGGTCCATTTGTTCACAACATACAAAATAAAATACAGTCTCGGGCTTATGCCCTTACACAACATCAAAGGGCCCCTTGGGCCTAACAGTCCCTAATCAGATCATCTCCACGTCTCCTGCAGTTGGGACATCATCTGAAATGTTTACCCCACTAAAGGGGTCAGCTCAACATGCTGGTACAATATAATGCTAATGCAAGAAACAGAACTAAGGTCGTGGCATGTGCAAGTGTACAGTTATTTCTATATGGCATTCGATATCATGATGGCAGTATATGAACAGTGTACAGTATATGAGCAGTATGCGTGACACACCCATGCAACTCTATGCCACCCATGTCTCATGATACGGTCATTCTCTGCTGGCATGAGTACCGCCACGTATGTCTCGCTTCACGGTCCGGAATCCATCAGGCTTGCAAGTACCTAATGGCCAATTTTGGGTTTTTCACCACAGGATCTGCATCCTCATAATGCAAAGCACCAAGTGCTTAACTCACGCCATGTCCAAGGAATCACACTATGCCAATATGCTCTGATCTCATCATGTCATAATGCAATCTCAATGATGCATCTCATTCACACATAAAGCATGCTTTCAAGTACATATTTCATAATGTCAACAGTTCTCAAAGCATGTAATTCACACACCACACTAACACATGCAATATACACATAATTATCTTCCACATCATCACCCAACATCAGCAAGATAACATGAAGCACATAAGCATATAAACATTCAAGCAAATAAGTGAACAATCAAGGCAGCAGAACAAGTATTCCTAATCTTAATTCCATTTCTTACTTAGCACAATATATCGTACCTGGTAATCGACCTCAATCCGAAAAAGTGTACTCGAGGTATGGTAGGATCACTGTGAAAATACTGAAGGTCAGAGCACCTTCTCCTTGCCCCTTCGCGTTCCTATAATCATAACATGAGATTCAGTTCATTTGTTTCCTAAATGATGCTAGTCAACAAATTTCATGTCTTCAATTCAGAAGTTTCTATTTTGCTAATTTAGATTCCACTATTGAGTCCGGGACGTCGAAGAAACTAAGTTTAGGTTTTCGTAGAATTCAATTCGGACACCTGGGTTCAAAAGGGCAAAACAATCATTTTGCACTTTTCACGGGTCCTTACACTTCGAGACTTCTTTCCACAAATCGGACTCCACGGTTGAGTCCGGAATGCTTGAAATAATAAAGTTCCACTATTTGTTTACCTAATTCGGAATTCGTTTGACTGTACTTCAATTCAGGAGCATTTTGGTAATTTTATATGTCGCTACGTGTCTTTTATTTTTTGGGACCCCGTCTAGTAAAATGGACCTCACCATTGGCTTCAGAATGGTCGAGATAGTCAAAATACACTAATGACTTGTCCCATTTGGACTCCGGGATATTTTTGAATATTTAATTAATTAAATTAATTTATTAATCAATTAATTAATTAATTTAATTAATATTTTATTAATATTTAATTCTGGTGGGCTTAACTGTAATTTCTCCAAAGTTCAGGGGTTAAAATGTAATTTTCGAAAGTTCAGGGTCAAGTTTGTAATTTTTTAAAAGTTTAGGGGCAATTCTGTAATTTTGGAAAACCCTTATTCTCAATTTGGATAGCCAAACAGTGGCTAATCCAAAACAGGGATAAGATATCCCTGTTCCCATTTAATTCTAATTTCTAATTTCTTATCCTTGTAGCCAAACAAACCCATTGGGTTTTTAATTTAAAACAGGGGAGCGACACGTGGCAGGGGCGGACCGGCCCAAGCCCAACCCGACCCAAGCCCGGATCAGCCCCCCCTTCGTCCCCGATTTTTCGGCGATGGGCCAGTAGGGTTCCGGCGCCTTCTCCGGCGCCGGCGACCATTTTTCGGTGGACTTTTCAAGTTTTAAAAACATGGTTTTCTTCCATTTTTCGTGTAGGTTTCATATCTAGGGTCGGTTTTGGACTCAACCCACTAGATCTTCACGAAATAGAGGGTCAACCTCTCGGTCAAACCTCCGGCCAACTCACTTTTCTCTATTTTCCCTCACTGGTTTTGATTAATTCAAACTCCAAATGGTTCCTGCACCTTAGGAGGTTATTTTCCCATCATGTAGACAATGTTTCACACATAAAATATCAACACCCATTCTCAATAACCGTGACCTGCAACTGTGTTTTATTCCCTCATTTCCCAACCATTTAACTTGGTTATTCTTCCTAATTACTCTATATTTCATGCACTATAAGTCCCAAGAATCAAATCTAAACAATAAGCTACAACACGAGTTGGATATTTGAGAGATTTTTCTAGAGAGAGAAAGCTTACGGTTATGGGTTCTGTGATGGTGCTTCTCTCCTCTTGCTTTGCCTCTGTTCTCTACCTTGGCCTCCTTAGCTTCCCTCCTTCTGCTTCCCTTTCAAAAACTAGAGCATACACACATCACTTCCTCTCTTTCCTTTCACTTTCTCTCTCTACACTTCTCTCTCTCTCTTTCTCTCTCTCTCTCTCTCTCTCTCTCTCTCTCTAAAATCCCACGATGGTTCTGTCCCTCTCTCAGCCCTCACCACACACATATACACTGACTACACCATACCCATTTCTTCACTCCATCAGCCACCAAATCTCTTACACACCATGCCCCCCCATGCCACATTGAGTGTGGCACACTCCATCACACATACACACGGCACATACATCACCCACAGTGTACACATGTACTGAATTACATATATATATATACATAATTATACACACATTTTAATAAGTTAACATTTATATATATATATATATCCATGTATATATATATATATATTATGCACATCACCTACATACCTTCATCCATAATAATAATAATAATAATTTAATAACCAAGAACAATAAAAAAATTTTTTCCATGTCATAACAGCATATCCCACAAAATGATGCAAGAAGGCAATAACAAAGTCAATCAAATGGGATTTAGCCTATCATGATGAATTGTTGCCATATACAAAACGTTAGCCAATTAAAAGTATAACATGCTTACATAAAATATGATCATCTAATGAGTACAAAAGATATGTCGTCATCGAGTAAAGTATAACATGATTGCAATAATATAATCATTCATAGGGCATAGAATATGATCACTTAATGAATATCAAAGATATATCATCATCAAATACTAGCAACCCAGAATGCGTGAATTACTCGAAGCCCGACAAAGGGTCTTTCCCCTACGTAGTTTTGTGAATAGGTGGGCCGTTGTGACTGAGCACAACCTCAGGCACATATAAAGTATCATGATCATGCTACTTTCCACAGGAACAAGGATGTGGATCGTAACTAATTAGTTCAAGGCAACATAATATAACTATAGCTTTCCACAACTATGTTATCGGGCTGCCGAGAACAATCATATCTCAATCAACGATGCATAAATGTATGGGACAAACAAGATTTCCAACAACAGATATATTACAAGATCATGACACAGTATACATGATGGTATAAATATGCTCAAGCATCAACAAGTCAAGATCATAAAATGATATAGACGAGTAAGCTGAATTCGAAGGACAGGCATGAACAAATAATCACAAGTCGATTGGTATCAATCAAAGAAATCAGGTTCATCAGGTGGGTAATAGAGTACAAGTTTGGCAGCATATGAAAATAAATGTGACTGGCTGGGAATCACCCATATTAAAGCATAAGAGTTACTTACCTTAAAAATAGCTTCCAACAGTTCTACAAATTCAAGTCTCCTTCTCCTTCCCTTTGAAGGTTCCTATAAATCATAAATTTAATTGTTATTAACCCATCTCAATTATTTAAGGTCAATGTTAACGTTCATGATTTATTTAACTCTCTCGGTATTATTTAATTATACTCTTAAGGTTGCTAAATTTATTACATCGGCCTTCAAATTATTTTATTTGGTTAAACGGGCTCCACCGTTAAGTCCGAAACGTCCAAGAAAATAAATCTAGGCCTTCGCGACTTCTTATTTGGCTTCGGGTACCCCTAAGGGCAAAATGGTAATTTCATATTTTATAGGACTTAATTTTTTAGAATCCCGGTTCACAAAATGGACCTCACCATTAGGTCTAGAATGTCCGACATAGTCAAGATACACTATTTGTTTAATTAATTTGGAGATCGTGACATTTAACTATTTTTAAATTAATTAATTTAAATTAATAATATCAGTATTATATATATATATATATATATATATATTTTGTTCACTTTTTAACGGGTGCGCAATGGGTGGCACAGTGGTTGACTCACTGCCACCTCCCCAACTGGTCATGGGTTCGATCCAAGGGAGCTGCGGCTCCCCCCTTTTCTTTTTTTTTTTTTTTTTTTTTTCTGATTTTTCTTGATCCTAAACGGCGAACAAGCAGGGACTGGGATAGGATGATATTCCTATTCCGCATGTGTATAGCAATTTAATTTAATTTCTTATCTCAGTAACCAAATACACCAAGTCCGATTTAAAATTAAAACATAACACACACTATACAGCGTCGTCCCACTACCCTGTAACTGTAATGGGTCGGGTCCTGACCTAAACCCGAAATCGACCAGGAATCCAGCCCAACCCTTGGTCATCTTCTTCCTCTCTTCCCCCAACTATTGTCCTAGTTGCAGAGAATTATTTTCTCTAATTTCGTGACACTTTATACATCCAATCAACCTGATTTTCATCCCAATCAACTCCCCTAAGTCCCTTATCCTCTTTGGTGTGTATTACATGCCTCAAAACAGTCTACAAACTTGGTTTGATCTCCAATATTGGTGTTAAATCGCCTATTGCATGCTCTCTTCTGTACCGTTTCATGCGTGGCTTGGCCTTTTAGGTTCCTTAGGTCATAGCGGTTCAAACCATGTTCTAAAAAAAAGTTTTAAAGCTCCATTGATGAAAATGGGTTATAGACTCGCGACCTGCAACTCAAATTTTTGAGCTAGTCTTTGGGTCATTTCTCTTTATTTTTGTTGCGTTGTAAAGCTTCTTCTTCCTAGTTTTAATCCCTATCCCTCGATTAGGGTTTAACTCAAGTCGAATCAGACCTGGTTTAAGCAAGGTCTTTTAATGGCGGCTATTCTTAGTTGAGGTTTTTCAAGCCATTTTCGGCCCTCTCATTACATGCCTAACACCCTAGTTTTAATAGATAAATTCATGCATGCACTTATATGGCTTTAAAACAACTTGTACGAAAGAAAATTTAGATGAGAGAATTTCTTTACCTTCTTGGTTTCTCTCTCTTCTTCTAAGCTCAAGGTGAGGTCTTCAATGTGTTGATTTTGTTCGGTTGTGCATTTCTCAGCCTTCTGCTTTCCTCTTGTACACTTCCGAGGGAACACACATACACAACATACACACACTCCTTCATTCACACACACAAGGCCTCACACTCATGAGCCCTCTCTCACCAACACAAAATCTCTCATGTACCCAACTTCACTCATACAATTTCACACTACAACACATGCACACTATTTGAATATGCAGCACACACACTTGAAGTTTTTTTCCTCACACTAGACCTCTCTCTCTCTAGCTTCTCTCTCTGTATGTCTAAATATACACCTTCATACGCAATAGGTTTAGGTACATATATATCATTGCATAATTTTATATTTTAGTTTGCTGCATGAAATATAATTGGAGGAGGTGGTGGTCCAATGAGAGGCTGCCACCTCATTTTTGATATTCAAAAATTAAGCATTATATGGTATACATATAGATATATATATATATATATATATCTTATGTAAAATAAAGCACAAAAGTGCTTATGGGCCAAGTGGTAAATTTTTGGGACTTTAAAACCTTGCCTCACTTAGTCAAGGGTTCAAAACCCCTTGGCCTCACTTTTGCCATTTTTCCTCCCATTTTATGCTTATGCCTTGTTTGGCATGCTTAATTTATCGTTTTGGCTTTTTCCTTTATATTTTATTTTCTATTGCTCTTTTTACTAAACGGCTTCTTCTGGTCGTTTCCTATTTTGGTTAGCTTCAATGTCCAAAGCCTCGTGTCGGTTATTATTTCTTTGGGGTCGTCATAGTTTGCTAATTCAAGTTTTTATAGTGTTAAAATGAGGCTAAAATAGATAAATCAACGCATTAGATTCCAAAATGACTTCATTTCATAAATTAATCGGTAATTAGGTTCGGGGTATTGCATCCCTCCCCTTTTGACGGAATTCTTGATTAATTTTCTCATTTATTCTTTATCTCCTTTCTAATTAATAATTAGTGGACTGAATTATTAATTAATTAGGTCGGGGTGTTACATGAGTTAATTCCCATTACGTTTTGAGTAATTATTTAACTATTAAAGGAAATTAGAAAAAGAAGGCAGGACCTAACTTTAAGTCTAAGGCTACAAAAATAATAAGTGGCCAATAGAAATGCCTCAATTATGTTCTAACGCATGGTTATATATATTTGACTTATGATCTAGGAACTACAGACAAAGGAAAATGAGTTAGCATAGTTGACTGAAGGTTTGAGGTGAGTAATCCTGTATCTTAGATCAGAGATTTTTTATATCCTACTTGAAAAATGCCAAAATGTTTTATGTCCTCTTCAAAATGCTAAAGTTATTTTGTGAGTAATCTTGTGTCCTGGATCAATGGTATTTGATTTTCTATGGTTGTTTGCATCTTGAATCTGTGTTTTATCTCATATTTAAAAATGCCTAAGTGTTTTATATCTGCTAAAATGTTTATCTGTAATTTGTGAAATATTTAAGAAATATGATTTTCATGTCTAGATTTTGAAATGGCTTTCATGTGTATTGATATGAAACCATGGCACCCCTTTAACGAGAAAAATATTTATGTGATCTAGTTTTGACTACGTAACCTAAAATATACGTGTTTTGAATCCAATCACGTGTCTGTTCTAAGGTTTACCCATGTGGCGCTCCGACTCTTTTATGAGACTTACCCATATGGTGTTCTAACTCGATTTCTTGTGTCTGTCTCAAGGCCTATCCATGTGGCGCTCTGACTCTTTTGAGATTTACCCATATGGCATTCTGACTCGATTTCTGTGTCCACACGAGGTTTACCCATGTGGTGCTTCGACTCTTTTGAGACTTACCCACATAGCGCTCTAACTCGTTGTGAATTTCGTGTATGAGACTTACCTACGTGACGCTCTGACTCTTGATGAGACTTGCCCAGGTAGTGCTCCGACTCATTATGTGAATTTTCAGTATGTGTGATATGTGTCTGTTATCCGTTATACAAAATCAGATTTTAAAAGCATCCTTTCATGTGTATCTATCATTTGTTATCATGTTATCTATTCCATAATCTGAATCATGTTTTAAGAATTTCATATGCTATTATACGATTTGTGAACAACCCTTTACTATCTGCTTTGTGATTTGATATTCGAACTATGTTATTGGAAAATAACGTGTTTTAGAAATGTTTTCGTTATCTCTGTCTGAATCTTCAGTATGTTTTATACGTGATCCATTTTCAAAGCATGTTTTAAGTTATCCTGATGTATATGCTATCTGTTTACGAACTTGGTGCCCATGGTATTTTGTGCAAAACTCTGTCTTGCGAAACCTGTGACAAGATGCGGGAATTACTCATGAGCTTAGTGAAGCTCGTATGGATTTATTTAACATATTTGAGGTAATTGAATTAGCAAGGAGGTAACAAGTCCACGCAAAATACTCGAGAGCATGAATGCAATGGATATTTTGTATCAGGATCTAGGTTGGATGTGATGTGGAATCTTTTGGGTAATCATATAATGTATTTTTGAGACTGATGACAACCTGAACTGTTGGAAATTATCTTTTTGTTATATGATGTGTATATAAATGTTGATCACTCATGATGAATAGCGGTGACAATAATCTTATTTTGAGTAGACTTTATAAATAACTGATGTGGAGATGGTTATTGAATGAGTTACACATGTGCAACTTCCGCAATTAATATCAAAATCTTTTTATCACTCTTATGCAATTCATTTGATTCTGTACGATCTGTTCGAGTGACAGTGTCGGTCATCGACCCCTAATCCGCGTAGGGTGGGTTTTGGGTTGTGACAACATATAGCATGTTTGTCGGGTCTTAATTTGCAAGAAATTTGAGGAGGAATGTAAGAGATTCATAAAGGGAGGGAGTCTCTCCTTTGTAGCCATGAGAGAAAGAGACAATGAAGAAGAGAATGCTGAAAATGTGAGTATGGTGATGTGCCAAGCATGTGGGTGTGTGGCTATATATGCCAAAAAATATCTCCCTTAGTCAAATGATCATGTTGACCTCAAATTAGAGGCTATCATGAATTCCCTCCAAGCTTTTATGTAATTTACCCTCAAGTCCATTTAATTATATTCCAATAGATGTCTTTATATTTATTTATACTTTAGTGAGATATCCTTCCAATATCACATTTTCATGGGTCCCTAATGTCGGCAAAAGGCTACTTTGCGCTTATGGCTCATTACTGTGTTCAAATCATCTCTAGTTTTTTAAAAAATTTAACCCATTATTATGCATAGTTAATTCAATATATAGTATTTGATTGTACTATTTTATATTATTTAGGTATTTATTTATTATCACAAAATTACAAGTTGTTACATTTTTCTCTTGTAAAAAAGATTTCGTCCTCAAAATTGGGTCTATCATAGCCTCCAACATCTTAGTTATTTTAATTCCATATCCTTAAAATTTATTTACCTTCTTAACAACTTCCAAGAAAATTTTTAAAATTTCCATGTTCTTGTTTATTTCATTAATTAATCGCAAATAATTTCTACTATTGTAATACCCCGACCCAATGATGCCCGAGCCTAAGACACGTTTTACGAGGATTCAACAAATAGCCCAGAAATTATTACTAGAAAGGACTGAGATCGAAAAATATACAAATAAGTATATTGCAATAACATGATTCTATTATGTGTCATAATAATATAGTAATATACTTATAATTATATGTGTATATGAACACATGCGAAATACATGTGTATATAGCCAAAATGTGTAAATAAATATAAGTATGTATATATATATATATACACACATACATACATATGAACTAATACAATTACATATTAAATGATATATAAGTATATATATATATATATATATATATATATATATACGGCTGCCATATACATATAAAGAGATCCATATTATGTAAACTAACGAGAAATAAAAAAATCAAAAGAAATGAAATTAAAAGGAATGAAGTAGAAGAGATTAGAAAGCAGTAGAAGCATGTAGAAGGATGGAGAATTAAGAAGAAAGGTTGAGAAAGAGGAGAGAGAAGCAGTGGCTGCATGCAGCCATGTAGTTGTGTGTACTGTTCTCCATGTAAAAAAAAAATTGAAATGATGAAGAAAGAGAAGCAGCCAACAGGTGGCAATGCCACCGATTATGAGGTCGGTTAAGAGAGGAATTAAAGGGGAGAGATAGGAAGTGTGAGAGAAAGAAAGGGAACTGAGGCGCAGAAGAAGGAGAAACAAGAAGAAAATGAGGTAAAAACATAAGAACCCATGCTTTCTCTCTCTAGAATTTATACATGTATGCAAGTTGTTTCAGTTTTCTTAAGCATGCATGAGTTCATTTTTTACCTTGTAAACTATTAGAACTAAACTAGAAGGTCAAAAAGAGCTTGACAAGACCAAACTATGAAGAACAACCATTAAAGGACCTTGGTTAGAGCAGGTCTAAACCAATGATAACCAAGCCAATTTTGGCTTATTGGAACCATAAATAGAGACCACGAGAGTTTCAAAAACCCTATTACGTGACCAAGAAGCCTAAAAAAAGACCCCCAAAACTTAAGTTGTAGGTTCGGGTTTTGAAACCCAACATCACCAACTTACATCAAAATCAAAATATGAGAATAGGGATTTGAAACCCATGGCGAGGAGACCAAAATAGAAGAAACTCCAAGAGATTTGGCTCAAAAATGAGCATGAACGATCTAGTTACAGGTGTTAGTATCAAAACTTTAACTGAGCACCTGAGCTCAATTTGAGCTCTAATATGAATGCCAAAACGATCTTTAATGTTCTAGAAACGAATTAGGGTTGAAAACAGAGGGATTGAATGACCCAAAACCCACGAAATTGAAGGTATTGAACTTTGAAAATTAAGGCAACAGTGCCTTGGTTGATGAAGAAGACCATGAGTCAACTCGCCAAATCGTTTAAAACCCAGTGTGTTGACTCGGACACGTGGTGGCTTGCGGGTTAGCCACCGCATAAGTGGGACGACGTCGTTTTGGGCTTAAAGGTTTTAAAACCTGAATATAGCCTGTTTAGTTACGGGGTTATGGGCCAAATGTCATAACCTGTATGCGGTTGAGGATAATCTATCCATGGATAAGGCTCTTGTCCGCCTGTTTGGCCCATAGAAAATCAGAAAAATGTAAGGGGCCGCAACCCCTAGGGTTCGAATGCATGACCTCGCAAGCCCAAACCCTCATCTTTACCACTTGGACGGACAGTGCCCGTGTTATGTATTGTGGCAAAATATATATATAAAATGTAAAAGGAAAATTTAAGAAAAAATTAAAAGGGGCGCAGCCCTTGGGACTCGAACAGGAAACCAAGGGTAAGGGGGTAAGGCATACAAACCATTTGGACAGGACAATCCCATATTCACAAATCCCACAAATATATATATATATATATATATTTTACATAAATGATATTAAATAAATAAATTAAATTAAATAATGACAAAATAGTCTGATGTCCAAATTGAACAAGTTATTAGTGTATTTTTATTATTTTAGACATTCTAAAACTAATGGTAAGGTCTGTTTTATGAGACAGGGCCCCAAAAAATAAAGACACGTAAAGGGGTAAAATTTCCATTTTTCCCTTAGTACCCCTAAAGCTAAATGGAAGTCCGAGAAGGTCTAAATTGACTTTCTTCGATGTTCCGGACTTAATGGTAAGGCCCATATTATGAAATGAAGTACGAAAAAATATGACACGTAAGTATGTAAAGTAATAGAAACGAACCTTATGATCTAATGAAGCTACTAGAAGAGTAATAAATTAAAATGAAATTTAATTCCTAACACGTTAAATTGTGTTTTAGGTTAAGGATCAAGAAATCATTATGGATAGGACCCAAGAAGCCTTCATGGATGAACTGATTTGGGAGAGCAAAGTAATAAGAAGGAAGATTAATATCGCCAGGAAATGTCAGATTGTCTCTGTTAGGCCCTTTATATACAAAACCCATATCGTCCCAATGGGGCGACTTATGAAGGAAGCAGCAACAAGGAAACTTGCTGAAGAAGCTTTGAAAGAGGAAGAAAAAAGGGAAGATACTGAAACGCTTAAGGAAATGCTTCGGAGGTAATGTCTAATTATAAATAAAGCACATAAAGTAAATAGATATGTAATACAACTATAAATCCCTATGTGTTAGGCCGATTTTAAAGAATAAAACCTATCATCGAACTAGGCTTACCTAGTCTAGGAATAGATTAAGATTACAAGTTGATTTAAATGCATGTGAAATTTATGAAATTTTCATAAATTATTTTAGGTTGAAAAAAGGCAAAGGGAAGGCACAATAGTAGCGTTAACCCAGAAGTGAAGGTGAGTAACCGTGTATTTGAAATAGTGATTTAACCCCATGAATTTGAAGAAGTTTTAAGTTCAAAATATGTGAAACATTTGAATACCAAATTCAGTATTTACATGATTCTAGTTTTAAAGTATTTCTGTTCTTATAAACCTTATTGTGACATGCTCAGTGAATGATTTCTACTACAGTTTCTCCTTAAAATGTTTCAGCATGTCTAAGTTTAAAATACAAAAATTTTGTAAAATATTCTGAATTTGCATATTCCAAGTATTTGAAGATTCTATCATGGAATCATGAACATTATGTTATGAATGCTCATAAAAGCATCTATTTGAAGAAGTCATGTGTTAAATGTATTTGAATGCAACTACAAGGAGGCCATGTTTTAATGCTTTTAAATAGCATCTATTTATAAGTGTTTTATACCTCTTGTTGCCACTAGTAATACAAGAAAACTGTGCATAAGTACCACAGATTTCGTTGGGTTTCTTCATAACTCAACTACGTCATGGAAAAATGCCAGGTAGCAGGATTTAATCCCCCTAGCATAAGATATCTTCACGAAAAGTAAAATGGGAGTCTAGTAAGAAACGGATATCACTAATGAAAGCGATAAGATTTTATGTTGAAAATGGAAGTAGGTTTTACCCTCATTTTCACTATGCATATTTACATGTTTTGAAGTTCATATACTCTATTTGAAGAAGTACATGTTTAGCTTGAATACTTTAAATGTTTCAAAGCTATCTGTTTTAAAGAATGCATATATTCTGTGTTCGAAGTATACGAGCAATTGATGGTGATTGTTTAAATAAACTCTCTTGTGCTAAACCACTACCAATTGAAACCCCATGACAAATGCTGGAATTACTCACAAGCTTAGATTAGCTTATCCAGATTTTTATCCAACCCCCCCTTTCAGGTAACAGAAGTGATCCTGACCCTATTTTGTGATAAAGATGTGAAAGCCTTGCCCATTTTGAGGAAGGGCATAAGAAGTTCCTTACAGGGTAGCATGGAGGTAGTAGGACCATATCTTGGTCACTTTTGTATTGGCAGTTTATGGGATGTATTGTGGGTTATAGTTATCACTTTTTGTTATAGTAAATGTTGGAGAGTTATGTAACTAAGTCTTGAAGGACAAATGGATATGTATTATGTATAAAACTTTAGAATTTTTATTATGCTCTGAATGTATAATCATGTGTACTGTTATGAAGAGCGGCAGTACCGAGCGGATGTGCGAAAGATTTAAATAAGAAAAGAAAAGAAAATGTTTTTCACGCTTCCGCAAACAAAGGTCGTACCGCCGTCCGATACCGTCGCTTATGTGACCCTTGCCCTAAGGCCTCCGGGCCGAAGGGTGGCGGTCGCAATACAAGATCCGCACAGGGTGGGTTTCGGGTCGTGACAACTATCTTATATCTATTTAGCATCAAGACTTCACTATGTCATAATCATTATATAAATTGCAAAAAGAGTTCATATGCTATCAAGCATTTATATATATTTAGGTACATGCCCCAAACTGGGCTACCAAGAATTTATATATTCAATTTTCTCAAGTACATGCTCCAAACTAGGCTAAACAATTTGGTACATTAGGGTCCTACGTAGTTTGAACATGTACTTGGTTTTATTATGGTCTTTTAGTCCATCAAGTTATTTTACTTACTCTTTTTTTATAGTTAAATAGTTTATTTATAACATCGCACTATTTCATTTTCCAAGTACTAAATTATCCATAATCTACGCTAAGTGTCTCACAAGTTATGTTGCATCCTCATGAAAACTTCTACACCTTAACCCTTTAGCTTATAGGTATTGGAATCGATGCCTCACCCTAATAAGGAAGTGTTAGCTCGAGTTCTCACCCAAATAGGGTAGTATTAGCCACGAAAGCTCATCGTACTATAGGCGTCTTTTGGTGTTTTCATTTCATAGAAGAGCAATCATATGAGAGTGTAACACACTTGCTAAAAAATAACCTCATGGATATCTATCACGTCATTTCACACAACTTCCTTAGGTGAATCACACCTATCTATTAGATACGTCAATACTTCTTTAGTACGGTTACTAAAAATATCACAATTAACTTCGCTCTTGATTGACGTATACACATACTCAAGAAAATCTTATCCGATCATTGGATCCACTATAGTAATTAAAAAAAATCACATTTTAGACTTCCTCAATTAAAGTCTTCAAATATCTATAACACAAGTCATCTCATAGGTTAAAACACAATTTACTCTTCTTTCTAAGTTGAACTTTGCAATTATCACAATCATATACTATAAATAATAACATCTAAGGTTCAACGTAACTTGCCATCTATACCTAATCAAGGCTATAGATGCTAAGGTTCGACTAACCTTAAATTAAATCATGATCCAATGAATTTTCCTAATCCACAATATAGCCCTCAAAGTCGTCACCACATAATTCACAAAATTTTATTAGATTTCTTTCAATAATTTCACATTCGCATCATATATCCACCAAATGGTCATAAATTCTATTACAAGTACATGGTCATACATTTGTGTAACCATAAGTTAGAAATGCTACGAGTCACTTCTAAACTCGTTATCTTACTCTTTCAAGTTTCATTACATTAGTACAATTTATTATCCTTAATCCATATGACAACCATACAACCCTACACATAATCATCTCATGATGATGAATCATCCACCCTTACAAATCGAGGGATTCAAATACAAACATAATAATCTCAGTCCATATCATAGGCACACAAGCCTTCACGTATCATATCATAAATCCACTACTCATTCCTCACATACCAACGAATATTGCCCACCTACAATGCCATCTCTCACATTCTTAGTTTTTATCCCATTTCCCTTTCTAAACAACATCCATAGCATTTTATAGGTTTTAGGCTTGCACTTTAATTTCGGATTCTCAATTAGTATTTCAATTTTGGACCATATCTGTATTCAACAACAGAATGTGTCTAGATTGCATTTGTATAATGAGATTCAGGCTCGTCCCTCTGTTAGAGTGCACAATAATGCATCTAGATTGCATTTGTATAATGGGAATCAAAATTTTGGGTTTTTAGGGCTTGAATCGTTTTAAGTCACAATAACCTCTGGTATCTAGGGCTCATATCCTATCACAACAATCAAACTTGTGGGATCGGCTACCATCCAATATTAATCCCACCTAGGACTGGCCAAACATCCAAAGGTCCTTTACCATTCTTAGGCTATTAACCCAAAGGCCCTGGCCTGCCTCGTGTGTAGGTTTATAACCCAAAGCCAAAGGGAATATTTGTCCCTAGCATATAATCACGTGGAGACACAATCCTCATCTCACCTAGGGTCAACACCTAATTCATATCGGACCACGCTCATAACTATCATGCTATAGTCACCTCATAACATCACTATCCATCATCGGAGTCTCCCAAGATATAATTCCCAAAGGCTAAGTCCAAGACCCTATCCAAACATAAACTTCTAACCCTAGTATTCCTCAAAACTTGGCCATTTTCACATTCATATTATGCCTCCAAACATTCTCATCTACATGAGATCAAAAATCTCCAAGATGGACTTTTATATTCAATCAATAATTCGTATTTAGCTTACCTCTTCATTATAATCTAGGCTACCTAAGACTAATTATCATATCTTCGTTCTAGATAACTCCACTTATAGGTGATTGGTAACACCTTCAAGGACTTGCAGTTCCTTTTGTTATGGGTGATGGGGCCAACCCTCACTTGTAACCCACATGACCTAACACCAATCGGATACCAACCATGACCTTAATCGTGAAATATTTTATTTAATCATTTATGTTCTTTAAACTTTCCAAGTGATTCTTATCCAACAATTATATCATTTTAATTACATTGATGTTATCCATATGATATTACAAGATTTACCTATTAAGATCTTAATCTTTCTTAGCATTTTCATGTTTCTTGTAGTTTCAAGATATAATTTGATTTCTATCAAATTCTTTGACTTCTTATGTTTTCAACACATTACATAGGTCTCTCGGTATAGTTTCATATATACACATACAGTCACATCTTTCATCACATTTACTAGAATTTATTCCTACCTATTTCCTAGATATTTACCCTATAGGGGGTGAATAGGGTATTTTGTAAATATTGGTTTCTTTTAAAAATGAATGTTGTAAATACACAATTAAATAAACAATAGAGAAAGAGAGCAAACACAACAATTTATGAGGTTCAGAAAACTTCCTATATCCTCGATTCAAGCATCTCACTTGAGTTTTTCCACTATTGTGACCTCCCTGCAGATGGAGACCAAACCTTTACAAAGTGAAAATCGCAACCTTCTTATCTCAAAAAAAAAAACCATTTTCCCTCACCGAGTAACACCTACCCACAAATCTCACCACAATGAGATGATACAATGTTGTTTACCAAAAGACACTCTCTTCAAGAGAAGATTTGGCGCAATAAAATGCCCACTCTCTATATATAGATCTGGTGTAAGCTCAGAGTATTTAAGATGAGTGTAATGTTTAGATTTAGATTTTTAATGTTTCGATCTAAAGTCAAGAATAGAGATGTAAAAGTGTAAGCATGTAAAGAGATGGCATATAATGCCTTAGAGAACCTCTATTTATAGCCCAAAAAAGAATTTGTCCGTTGCTTTTCAAAAAGATTCATTTTCTCCCTCTTTGTCTGTTTAAAATTTGAATCTCGATATGCTAAATCGACAAACTCAGTTGATTGAATCATCAACCAATCAACTAGATTGAGGACTGGTCAACTGATTAGGTCGACTGAATTGTCAAAAAGTTTTGATGTTTAATTGTTCAAGAACAATCAGTTGACTGGTCTTTTGGATCAATCGATTAGTTTTGATGTATACTATTTTTAGCCTTAAAAATTAGTCGATTGGTTTTCCTTAAAGGTCGACTGTATTAGACAACGAGTTCAGGCTATTTTATGAAAATGGTCACTCAATCGACTAGTTCTTGGAATCGGTCATCTGGTTTGATCAATGTAAAAATAAGCCTTTAGAATCAATTGACTAGTTCTATGAACTAGTCGACTGGTTTGAACAATGAATATCTTCTTATTTATTTTTCTCAATGTGCTTTTATCAAATCCTTTTCAAAACTAAAGTTATGACAATTGTTTTGTTTTGAAAAATTATTTAAGGTTAGTTCTTAGTTGATTATTTTAAATAGTAAGAGCTTACAACCAATGGTCCATTTAACCCTATATCACTCAAAATCCAAAATAAGGAAACTAAAAGTCTTCACTTGACTTGTCTTTGAATCGTTAGGCTTGAGTGTGTCCATTTGTTTGATTCATCATAGGGGTATTTCACTTGATTTGATTCTTGCCTTGAAGCATATTCTTGAGTGAAATCCTTTAGCTTGATGGACTTTGTCATTTTTGGTCAACAATCTTCTTTGACCTAGATGACCTATTTGCATTGTCACTT
The DNA here is from genome assembly GCA_008638375.1 of Nyssa sinensis. Classification (NCBI taxonomy): domain Eukaryota; kingdom Viridiplantae; phylum Streptophyta; class Magnoliopsida; order Cornales; family Nyssaceae; genus Nyssa; species Nyssa sinensis. The sequence goes on along the minus strand of CM018033.1, from coordinate 13,758,016 downwards.
GGATAAAACATTAGTTCATTTGGATAATGCTTTGTTATCTTCAAAATTACTTAAATGCTCTTGTTTGAAAACCTTTAGGGCTAACACTATCGATACAATTCATTATGTAATCTTGGCTTTCAATTTACACATCAGTGGCTAAGAAAAGTCATACATATTTACTTAAAAGAAATCATTTTCAATGATATACTTTTAGTGTTGGAAGGTCTTGGTAATCCCCCCATTACAACAATAGGATTAACATTCTTGATACCTCTAAGGTCTTCTCTTAGTGTAATAGTAGCCTGCTAGATATGTCTATGAATTTGTGCTAGTGGTGCAGACCAGGGTTCCATCAGACTTTCGACACCCTTCTCTTCTGGACAGTGCTTCTAAACATAACCTAGTTGGCCATATTGGTAACACGCTATGGTCTATGCTCTTTGTGCATGTTTCAACTTTCTTTCTAGGCATTCCAATCTACGATGTCCAGGTTAATGATAATGATGACATATGAATTTTCCTTAGGTAGTCTTCCACCTAGGTTGGCTCGTCTCTAATAAGTTAACTTGTGGTTGGTTCTATAAGTTTCTCATAAATTCTTTCTATCTATTCTTTGGACTATTTCTTAACCCTACTTAAATCTCATTTCTAGACCCTACCGATGTTCTATGTGTTCCTCCTCTGATCGTTATGGTTCTAGGCATTGCCTACGCATGGTATCGTTGGGCTTCCTCTCGTGCCACTCTAACTTGGTGTCTCATGGCCTTAGTTATGTCCCCAAGAAATTAAGCCCTCTCTACTAGCCCATCGGATAAGGAAACAAATATCGTTTGACTCTCGTTAAGCTGGATTCTTCCTATATTGAAACAAGACATACGGTGAGGAATATTTTCTCGGCTTATTGTGATCATATAATGGAAGGTTTCAATCTTTCATATACTCACTACTATTAATATACATAATAAGCACTTTATCATATAGCTTAATTTGAGGTTTAGATTTGGTTTCTAGCCCTATTCAATTAATTATCACTGTCTAGTTCTTACTAGTTACACTAACATATGCTCTATTGGTTTTGTATCAATTTATAAGTTTCAAGGTTCAAATCTATAGTCATTGTCTATCCCATTTTTCTACATATGATGTTAATATTCAGGGAATTAGAGAACATTGCATTCATTCTTCTCGTATATACATAAGAAATGTAATCATTTTATTCTCAAACAATAGATAATTATTATGTGTTATACTCATAGTGGGTTACACAATTATCATAACAAGGCATATAAAATTACATCACATCTAGCACATTATGTCTGATAGTAATTCATTTAAAAGTTATCAAAGATAAAACATAGAATTGCAATTAATTACAACGTTGTTTAGGTTTATTATACTTGGATGTATCATCAATCATATAACAACATTTAATTCAAGCATACATACTTACACTATGCAAACTCTTGATAGCACTTGTCACAACCCGGTTTCTAAAACCCAATTATAACCCCCCAAGATCGTTATTCTTTAAGTCAAGTGTCTTAATTGTCACACTCTAGTGACAACATCATATTTTTAATGATATTATAATCTCCCAATATCATATTTTAAAGTCCCAGAATAATGCCCTAAAATTCCCTTAAAACAACTCCAAAAAAAGCTTGAAAAGAAAGGAGAAAACAAAGAAAAATGTGGTCAGACCAGTCAACCGGTGAACAATACCTGTGAACCGATCTGCTAAAAAATTAAAATGCTGCAAGTACAAAATAACCGGTCAACCGGTGAACAATACCAGTTGTATCATAAATATAAAGGCATCCTTCTAATGAATAAAGTTGACGCAAGTAGACACTTGAGTCTTACGCTTATCCCTATCTAACGTAGGTACTCGGAGAGTAACACGACATCTCTTCTTGCACACCCTATCATAAACCCATATTTCAGCTTTATTGCTACGCATATAATTGTCATGACTTGTAACTCAGCCTGTGTGGATTAGGGATCCGTGATCGGAGGTAGCGGCCATATGCCATTCCCCCGTCAAAATTTTAAACATTATTTAAATATTTAATAACCTGTAAAGCATGTCATAAACTAAACTACTATCATCATCAGAGTAAACATGAATAAACAAAAATTAAGTTTGAGTATTTAAGTTTACAAAACTTCAGACATTCCCAAGACGTGGAGACTTGGGAGGACTAGAACAACTTTATACATAATCTATTACACTACTAACAAAAGAGAGTCCATTGTACTAACGGAAGAACAACCTGCAACTATACTCGACATCTAATTGGTCTGTATGCCTATTGGTCCTTCTATAGCCTGTTGTCCTAAAAAAAACCATAACATATCTAGAGTGAGCTAAATTAGCTGAGTAAGTAAACTCCTCGCTCTACCATGGGTCAGGGTTAGTTCAAAAGAAAGATAAGGACAATAGTAGGCAAGAATAGTATCACAATGACATATGAAGAATAAAATGTCACAGTAGCCAATCACTAAATAAATGAATAAGTTTCAAAGGCACATCCCATCGTAGGACAACAAATCAAATATAGGGAATGGCCTGAATAACAAATAGTTGCCATAATAACAAAATATCAATCTGAGTGTAAGGATAAGCAAGCAAGCACATCATCAACAAATAACACATCAACAGATAAGCCATGGACAGGCTCATGAGGCATATTTGAATCAAGAGTATATCATCAACATAGGCTTGCAAGCATATCAATAAGTCACGAGTGCATCATTAGAATATCAATAAACGATATAAGATACCAACAAAATAGATGCTGACACACATATAGGGCCCAGCATACCCTCATAAGTGCTTATCCAAACCCTTTCCCCCTTCGGATTATTGGATAACACTAAAGTTCTATACATATAACATGTCCTCCATGAACTAGGTGTTGGGCTCACTCCCAAATACCGACCTGTAGGTCCTCAAGCATCTGTGAATCATATGGACGTTGTGACAGATCACAACTCCAGGTACTCAATAACATCATCATCATCATATTTTCACAGGCGATGTACATTTTTGTGGAATAGCAAAGTCTCAGCAGTGAGAGGCATAACAAATGTCCAATAACCAAGCAAGTATAAAAATGACAAATAATCAAATAAGGATATCGGCAATCAAGATCTCAACGAATCAACAATAAAGAACAAGTATCAAATTGTGGAGATCATCAACGTCAGGCATGTATAGATCACAAACTGGCAGCATCAAGAAATAACTGCGACATGGCTAGGAGTAGCACATGTTAAAGTTCGAGTTTACTTACTTTATACTAGCTTTCCTTCCTACTACGTGAAATTAGACTTCTTTCTCCTTTCCTTTGGAAGATTCTATAATCACGAATCCACATTATACAACACATTCGATCAGTATTCATTCTATTTTTATACTTTTGATAACTTCATTAAATTCTAAAGATTTATTTATCATTTTCTAACTAATTACCGACCTTATTTTTCCTTAAAGAATATTATCGTTAAGTCCAGAATATTGATTATAATTAGTTTTGGCTTTTTTGGATCTTAATTAGCTCATTTGTGTCTTATATTAATTCTAGGAGCATTTTTATAATTTTATACTTTTACGTGTCATATTTTTTGATACCCCGTTTGCTAAAACAAACTCTACCGTTGAGTTCGAAAGGCCCAAAAATATTAGGTTACATTATCTTTTTTATTTAGGCTTTAAAATCATTTTATTTAAATTAATTTAATTTATTCCTTTAAATAATATTATATATATATAATTAGCCATATATATAATGTGTGATCGCGTGGGTGTGCTAGCACAGGCAACTAAAAAAATAAAACCTAAACTCCTAAAAATACATGTAGTAGTGCGAGTAGGGATCGTTCTCACGGAGAGTGTCTAGCCTAGTTTTATGCTACGTGAATAAGGATTTGGGGGGAGGGGGGGTTGAGTATAACAAAAATAATTTTAAGAAAAACAACTAAGGAACAATTCAAATTAAAGTATTGAAAACAATCAAAAGAACAAGCATTGGTCTAAGTCAACATCCACCATCAAAATTTTATAACTGATCATCGATATGAGTATATATAAATTCACACTTCAAATATTCACCGTTTGAACTATTTTCCTATCTCTCCTTAGTCGGAATTAGTTAGAAAACAAGCGATCTAATTAACCATAACTACTAAACAACCCAAGACAAGCGCTAAAGGTTTAATCTAGTAGTAGCCTTAAGAATTAGAAAGATTGATGAAGCTAAACAACACAAGCACAAGCGGTTGTATTTAATTTAGTAGAGCGTTCTTCCTAAGATTAGTAATTTTTGACGTAGCAAATTATTAAATCTTAGTTGCTTCACAACTTAGAGGGATCAAACAATTACGGATTTGATATCTAACTTAGCAGTAGAATGCAACGAATAATAAACTAGTAGGCCTCCTAGTAATTAAATGAGACAATCATGAAAATAAGCACAGAAGAACATCCGATACTCAAAGTATAAATTAAACAATAAAAACAAATTAGATCTCACAGTTTTATTGATTCCGAGGCTTTCATTTTCTTCGACCAATTATAAAAGTTTAGCCACGCAGGGCCATGATGAAAACTTGAAGGAGAAGTTAGAGAAGAGGGGAGAGAGAGGCATGTGTGTGTCTGAAATCTGATCTCCTCCTCTCCTTTTTACATTAAAAATCAGTCTTTAAAGCCTAATCAAATTCCTAAAGATATTCTAAATATTATCCTAAAATAATAATATCCAAATCTAACTATAAAAAGGAAAATATTAAAAATAAAATAAAGTCCTAATATAACTAGGAAAGTGGTATTTCAGCTGGAATTTTTGTGCACCAGATCTGGAATTTCCAAAATTAAATCACGTGGACCCGCGCATTAGAATTTTTCGAAGCTAAGGAACGTCAGTAGTGTAGGTGCAGCGACTTCAAGCCCGATTTCGACCTTGCTACAGCCATAATCTCTCAAAACCCCAAACATGAAAGTTGCAGAAAGTTTTCTTGTATTTCCATAGCATCTTGAATCATCTCAATTGGAGCTCGGATAAGAGAGTTATGCCCATATTACGAAGCGATGTCGAAACTATCCAAAATTGCCCAATTAGCTTCGTTTTGCATTGAGCGCCTCCATTTGCATCCTAAATCAAAATATAAGAATAATGAGTACATCTAGGCACTAAATAAGTATAAAAGACTAAACATTAAGGGAGAAAATTATGACATTTTGCATTCTCATCAAATTCGCCCACACTTAACTTTGGTCGTCTTCGGGCAAAACTCAAATTCATTTCCCCAAAAACACCAAGGTTGCAATGCCATCAACAAAGAACAACCAAGCTCTTCAAAACTCATAACATATCATGAACAAACATTCTTAAACAACTTACAATTACTTAGTAAGCATTTTCACTCAAAGATGGAGTAAACTAAATATGTAGACCCTCACGGAAATAAACACCCGACTCTTATGTGTTTCGCTCAAATTCATTTCAATGAAATGATCTACCATAGGCTTGTATATCTTCTTATTCTCTACTACTAGGGATCACATGCATAAAACGGGTCATAAGGACTTTTCAAGGGTTGTAATGAGGTTTTGGGTCACGGTGGGAAATATTTGGGAATGTAGCTCAAAAGCCATCGGAACTAGTGGAGCAAAAATGAATCAACTCAAGCTCGAATATATAAGACATGTAAAACCAATCATTCCATTTAGCAGCTTCTTCAATTTGGTTTTAAAGCATTTAAACCATGTAAAACTCATGCATTGAAAAAGAGATCGTTCAAAAGGAACACTTTTCGTTTACAACAGGGAACAATCCTTCGCAACAACTTCCACCTTTGTAAATATCACGTATAAACAGATCCCTTTCTTGAAATTTTAGGAGGAATTATGAACATGGACAGTTTGTAACATTAAAAGCAATATCCTCCATCACTTCCTTTCTTCTTTTCTTTTTTTTTTCTTCACCAAAATTACATCAACAATGGAACTCACGAATTGAGAATGAAAACATGTTTCATTTCACCAGTCATAGCCATACCACAAATCTAGACACCCCCACACTTATTTCTTGCACACCCATACATATCATAATGATGAACAATGCTCCACTAGCTCTACGGCTTGGGTAAAGGCATTATTTTTTGGGTTTAAAGCTTGTAACGTGGGTTCACAATAAACAAAAAAGAAAACCAATAAATCTCAAAAGGGTTCAACAAAGGGAAAAATTAATCGCAAAGTAGGCTATTTGGCTTATGTAACTTATAACAAAGAGGGCTTTAATCATGTTCATCCATGAATGTATCAATATGACCTCGAAGAGAATCAAGACAAGTTCTATAGAAACAAATTCATGGAAGAATATCTCATATGAAAGAAAATAGTGAGACTGATATGGATGTGTCAATCTAACGGCTCAAAATCTCACCGGCTTTTGTCTACCAAATTTAGTCACTACCATTCTCAAGGAAAATAACTAGACTAATTAATTCTAAGTTGGAAGATTACTTATTCAATCATGTTATGAATTTTTCAAGCTTAATTAAATCTTGCTCATGACATACACAACCTAAATTCGTTGAAAACCACAAAAATAAAAAACAAAACTCTATTTTTTTTTTTAATTTTTTGAAATTTTTTTGAAAAATCATGCAAAATTAAAACACGACCTAAATCTTTTCCCCCACACTTAAAACTTACATTGTCTCCAATGTAAGGTGAAATGCAAAAAAAAAAAGGCAAAAATAACCAAAATATAAATGTGTAAATAAGAAGAAAAAGAACGAACTGCCCTTGGGTTGCCTCCCAAGCAGCGCCTTTGTTTATTGTCGTCGGCTCGACTCAATGCTTCCTTTTTCAATTAATATAAATTGGATCCTCAATCATTGGTAACATTCCTCCATCTCCAAGGAACACGTACTTGAGGTGACTGAGGAGAGGCTTCAAATCTGCAATGGGGGCCTGCAAAACAGAGGGTAAAGGCTTCTCGTTAGAAACTGGTAACGCAATATAAGAAACGTTACCTGAATGCTGTAACTTCAAAAAATCATTCAACGCTGCAACAGTTTCTTGAAAATCAGTACTCAAGGCTAACTCATTATTCTCTTTCTCAAGATGCTTACTAATGGAAACTTCCAATCCGTCTTTTCCATCAAGTTCAAAAACTTCCTGTACTAAAGAATCAATCACATTAATATAATAAATAGGATTATTATCATCAGGATATTTCATAGCATCATAAGTATTAAACTTAACAATTTCACCATCAAATTCTATGGTAAGTGTGCCACTATGAACATCTATCTTAGTCTTGGATGTCTATAAGAATGGTTGTCCTAACAAAATAGGAGCAGTTTGATCACCATTCTCCATATCAAACACATAGAAATCAGTAGGGAAAACCAAGTCATTAACTTGTACAAGAACATCCTCAACTACACCCTTAGGATAGACATTAGATCTATCAGCCAATTGAATCACAACACCAGTTTTATTCAAAAGTCCAAGTTTCAAAGAAACATATATAGAAAATGGCATGATATTGATAGAAGCTCTTAAATATATCATGGCCTTCTCCAATCTAGTGTTACCTATCGTACAATGGATAGTAAACATACCTGGATCTTTGCACATCGCAGGGAATTTTCTTTGAATAACTACAGAAACATTCTCCCCTACTCTCACCTTCTCACATCCTTTAAGTTTATGTTTCCTCTTAATTGTACACAGTTCTTTCAAGAATTTAGCATAACGAGGTACTTGTTTAATAGTATCTAAAAGTAGAATATTTAGCTCGCATCTACGAAAAGTCTCATATAGATCTTTATTTTTCTCATATTTTCTATATTCTGCTAAAGCCTGAGGAAAAGAGGGTATTGGTTTATAATCAGAAAGAGGCAAAAACTTACGCTTCGGTGCGTCATCGTCATTGGGAACGTTCCTATTTGCAACGACGTTATTCTCATTTTCTTGCTTCGACGATGCAGGGGCTGCCTTTATTGAAATCTCGACCTCTTTACCACTTCTCAAAACGATTGCACTTGCATTTTCTCTTGGATTTACTACCGTTTGAGAGGATAATTTTCCTAAACTTTGCGCCTCTAGCCGACTAATTATGGTTGCCATCTGGCCCATCTGATTGTCCAAACTTTGAATACTGGCCCTCGTCTCCTGTTGAAATTGTTTCATCTCCTGTTGAAATTGCAAAGTATTAATGGCAAGAGACTTAACAATATCTTTTAAAGACAAACCAGAATTAGAAGTTTGGCCCGATTGTTGTCTACGGGGTATGGCTGCTTATATTGTTGGCAACTTTGGCGGTTTTGAGTCGCGGGCTGATTTACTTGTAGATTCCTATAGCTAAGATTGGGGTGATTCCTCCATCTCGGGTTATACGTGCTCGAATAGGGATCATACTTTCTTTGTGGTTGTCCAAGAAAATCACTCGCAGCATTCACTTGCTCAATGGGCTCCTCTTGAAAAGTTGGGCACATATCGGTTGGATGCCTTACTACCGATCAAATCCCACAAGCCTTCGCCATTTACATATTACCTAAAACCATTTGACTGAACAAGAGAAGTTAGACTCACAATTTGTTGCTCAAGGGAGGAAATATTTACCTTATTAACATGCTTAGATGGAGGGTCAAGCCTAGTGCCAAATTGTTGAGAATTGGCCACCATATTTGCAATCAAGTTTTTTACGGCCTCGGGAGTTTTATCCACCAAAGCTCCTTCATTAATAGCGTCAATCATGATCCTATCAGTGGGTAAAAGGCCTTCATAGGAATACTAGATAAGTAGCTGCTCACTAATTTGATGATGGGGGCAGCTTGCACATAATTTCTTGAAGCGTTCTCAATATTTGTGTAAGGACTCTTCATTGTGCTGCCTTACACCACAAATTTCTTTTCAAATGTTGGCAGCCCTTGAAGCTGGGAACACTACAACAAAATGCACTATTAGCGACGCGCATGTGCGTCACTAATAGTGCAATTGTGCATCGCTAAAGGTCTTTAGCGACGCCCAAACGTGCGTTGCTAAGGCATCACAAAAAGTGGCGTCGCTAATACTATTAGCGACGCACAAAACTGTTGGTGTCGCTAAAAGTGCATATTAGCGACGCACATAACGCGTCGCTAATAATTGGATAAATGTGTCGCCAATAATACCCAAAGGCGTATTGTGCGTCGCTAAAAATCACTTTTAGCGACGCTCACTGTGCGTCGCTAAAAGTGATTTTTAGCAAATTTTTGAATTAAATTCAGACTTTTAGCGACGCTATGGTGTGCGTCGCTAAAAGTGTTTTTTTAAGCAACCATATCTACTTTGTTTTAATATTGTTTTGTTCCTGTTTAAACCTGTATCAATCATCCATCCTGATATACAATAAAATCCAAGCATTCTAAAATGAATATTTTAAAGTAGAAAAATACATTCATATATATATATATATATATTAAACTAATTATGTACAATTGTAAAAGTACCATTCATCACTAAATAAAAAAATTAAAAATTGTCTCCAAAATGTTACTACAGATGTCCATGAAAATAAAAAATAAAAATAACAAGTTCCGATGCAAAACATAAAGACGGCGCCGCGACAATAATCCCCGATCAATCTGAAATAAAGATCAAACGACGTATATTAGAACAATTATTAAATATATATGAACATAGAATGTGAATAGTTTTTTGTTTTTTTTTTTTTTTGCATGCATAAATAGTAAGAACGACATAAAGTAGCATAAGTCTATTTTATCATTTGTGAGGTGTGTGAGGTGGTTTCGGTGCAGTTAGGCCGATATCTGGCATTTTGGTCTGTCAAAACCCCAAAATGGGCCTTTTTAGAGCTGAAACTTGCATAAGTTTCAAACTGGGCATCGGAACCGAGTTCCGTAAGTTCGTGCAAGTCTATTTTATCATTTTTGAGGTGTATGAGGTGGTTTCGGTGCAGTTAGGCCGATATCCGGCATTTTGATCTGTCAAAACCCCAAAATGGGCCTTTTTGGAGCTGAAACTTGCATAAGTTTCAAACCGGGCATCGGAATCGAGTTCCGTAAGTTCGTGCAAGTCTATTTTATCATTTGTGAGGTGTGTGAGGTGGTTTCGGTGAAGTTAGGCCGATATCCGGCATTTTGGTCTGTCAAAACCCCAAAATGGGCCTTTTTGGAGCTGAAACTTGCATAAGTTTCAAACCGGGCATCGGAACCGAGTGTCGTAAGTTCGTACAAGTCTATTTTATCATTTGTGAGGTGTGTGAGGTGGTTTCAGTGCAGTTAGGCCGATATCCGGCATTTTGGTCTGTCAAAACCCCAAAATGGGCCTTTTTGGAGCTGAAACTTGCATAAATTTCAAACCGGGCATCGGAACCGAGTTCCGTAAGTTCGTGCAAGTCTGTCTTATTATTTTTGAGGTGTGTGATGTGGTTTTGGTGCATTTTCTATAAATAATAAATCCACGAAAGTATATAATTTTAAAAACTTACCAAGGTTGTGAAGAGTCACGCTGTTGGCTGATCATCGTCTGCAAAAGAGTCTGTATCTTGGCATATCGCTCCTCGAGGCTATCTAGTCTCTGGCGCAGCACTACATTATCTTGTTGAACTGCCTCCGTAGCTGAGTGTGCCCTAGCATCACTCTCAAAGGACGATGTCGTCGGCGCCATCCCAGTCCCTAAGCCACGCACATAACCACGCCTCTTGCCCAGAACAGTCTCCCGTATCTAGTCATCGGTCGGCGGATCCTGACCCTCAGGTGTCGGCTGATCACGCAGCCAGACCATCTCCTCCTATAAAAACATAAATATATGTTACTACTTTTATAACTTTAGATTAATATTAAATTAGTAATACTGTAGCAAGTTACATAAAAACTTACATAAAGCCGCTGTGCTTCAGGCCCAGCCCAACCTTTATTGGGGTTGTAGTGCGTCCTGTGCCACAAATCAATGGGGCTGGGTGGTGCACCGGTGTCCTGGTCTCGCTGGAGCAAATAAATAGTAGCTTATGAAGAGTGATTTCATGAATAGATTATACAATAAGAACTTGATACATTTATTAACTTACCATATCATGCCTATACTGTACAAAAGAACGTGATCCACCACAGTGGGTCACCTTTTGCTTGCTTCTACTCTCGCTATTCTTCCTGCTTAGTTCATACACTTGGCCAAAACAAAGAAGGTTAGTATAAATGATACTGATTTAAACCATACAACAAAAGTAATTTGAATAATTTTTACCTGGAATGTATCACTTGCGAACCGGTCGCACAGTAACATCTAATCCTCCACCAGTCACCCCCTGTAGGGTCTGTCACGGGGCTCTCTACCGACTGCCACCTCCGCCTCGTAGTGCATGTGCAGACGGTGTCGATAGTCCCTAAAATGGACTCCCAGGTAACGATCCACAGCCCTCGCTACGTGAGGTAGGTGGAGATCGATGTCAAACTTCTCCTGTAAAGCATGTCATTGTCAAAACATTACGGCATTAGAAATGTTAAAATTTAGTTCAACACAATAATAAAAGACATACCAGGATCTGCTCATGAATAGCCTGTAGATCCTCCTGCGTGACGTGACTCCAGTCAGTAATATGGAGTGGGGCACGTAGTCGGCAAATGATGCTGACCTCTGTAATGAACTGACTGTGCCCACCCACCAACGGGCTTCAGCAAGCCCTCAGGTAGCTCAATCCGGAGTCGCGCACCCCCTGCTGCCTCCATCTGTGTCTGTAAACTCTGATTCTTCGACCTACCACACCCTCGTCTAGCACTGGTGGTGGCCGAAGCTTTAGAAACAATAAAATAGAAACAATTAGTACCATATTTATATAAGCATTAATACAAAATGGAACTATCCATACCATCAATGGCAGGATTGGTCGATCCTGCAGAGGAAGGAGAAGGGGTCGATGGGTCCACCGGGGCTGCGCGTCTACGTGATCCTGGTCCAACCATATCTAAAACAAAAGTTTAAAAGTAAATTCCATTACGTCAAAAAAATTAAAATCCATTACAGCATAAAATTGAATATCCATTACACTTGATCTTACCACATGTAACACCTATTACAATTACTCATCTGAGTTTGTATCATCATCTGAACTTGAATTTTCTTCAGTCTCGGTACAATACTCTAACAATGTCTCATCATCAAAATCATTTCCCTCTTCATCATCATCATTAATGAACGTTGCATCCCTCGGATCTAATTGTGTGATATTGTTGACGTTGGAAGCTACGACATGAATTGGTTCTACATCAGTTCTATTCAACCGATACGAACTAACATCTTCCTGATCATGCCGGACAACACCATCGTGGGCAGTTTGAGACTCTTCTTGTAGTGCCTCCTCAATCCTCTCCAACTCTTCATCTCCCTCGCCAACTTCTAGAACATCATAAACATTTCTAGTTTTTATTTTTTGGACAACATGCCAATCACCTCTTATTTTTGTGTCCTTCAAATAGAAAACTTGTTTTGTAACTGATGCCAAAACATACGGATCATCTTTAAATGCCGTACGTGACGTATTAACACTTATGAAGTGCTTATCAATCTGCATTCCAGTCTTCTTATTAGTTACATCCCACCAATCACATTTAAAAATATACACAGAATGACCGTAACAATAATGCAACTGTATGATGTCTTTTAAAACACTATAGTACTCTACAGTTTGTCCTCCGTCACCATCTCCTTCAACAAAGACCCTGCTATTCTGTGTTCGTCGGATGACCTCACGTTCCCTCGTGTGAAATCGAACACCATCAACAATTAAACCGGTGTAGCAGGATATCCTTTGATCAGGACCACATGCCAAGGAATATAATTGATCGTACGCCTCAGGAGATTGTTGGTGGCGTAATAGCTTCATCTATTAATTCAGTACAAGTACAAAATTACTTTTATACAAATGCATTAACTAATACAATTACAATTAATTGAAACCTATTCTTACGTGATCTCCGAACCACTTTGGAAACAAATTTTTCTGTCTTTGCTCCAGATCAGAACTTGATACATGTTCTCTCTGAAGCTCGAGCATATGCTCACTGCATAAGATGAGATATGTTATATGTAACTTACATTTGTATATTAACGTAGTATTGTAATGATTTCGATAAACTTACTTAAAATATGGCAATGTCTCCTCGCAGTTGTTGAGCACGGTGTAGTGGGCTCTTTTCAAGTCTTGAGGATGACACCATTCATATATACGGGCACCTATTGGCCGCACAGTCTGATTAAACACCGCAAGGCCAGTTCGTTGTTGCCTTGGACATCTATCAGAATTTCGCTCTTCACGATTAAACCTTGTCTCAATATCTTCAAGATGCATAGAGCAGAAGGTGAGACATTCTACATCAATGTAAGCCTCAGCAATTGACCCTTCCGGTCGTGCTCTGTTACGCACATATTGCTTCAATGTGTGCAAATATATGTTTTGATAATTAATCAGTTATAGATTAAAATAGTTAGGATGGATAGATAACAAAATTGACAAAATTAAATGTACCTTTCTATTGGATACATCCAACGGTATTGGACAGGTCCGCCAATTTTTGCCTCATGAGGCAAATGCACCGCTAAGTGGACCATGATATCGAAGAAAGCTGGAGGGAAAATCTGTTCCAACTTGCAGAGGATCACGACAACATCCCTTTCGAGCCTCTCAAGTACTTTCACATTCAACGTCTTCGCACATAATTCTCTAAAGAAGCAACCCAACTCAGTTATTGTAGTCGATATGTGATTGGTGAGATACCCACGTAGTGCAACCGGAAGAAGTCATTGTAAAAGGACATGGCAGTCATGGCTCTTCAATCTGGATATTTTCCCATATATAACATTTACACACCGAGATATATTCGATGCGTATCCATCTGGGAACTTCACCGATTTAAACCACTCGCAAATCCTCATTCTCTCTACGGATGATAACGTATACTGTGCAGGAGGCACGATATATTTATCACCGCTACGTATTAAGTGCAGCTCTTTCCTTATTCCCAGCTCCTGCAAGTCCAATCGGGCTTTAACACTATCTTTTGTCTTTCCTTCAATGTTCATTACAGTTCCCAGCACATTATCACATATGTTTTTTTCGATGTGCATCACATCCAAATTGTGCTTCAACTTAAGAGTCTCCCAGTACAGCAAATCAAAAAATATGCTCTTCTTCGTCCAATTTAAGTCCACATCAGTACGCTTCCTCTTCTTACTACCTGGTATCTTCCCAAACCTCACTGGTTGGATGACTGCCAATTGCGCTAACACGTCTTTGCCAGACAACAATGGAGGTGGCAATCTGCGCTCAATTTGTCCATCAAATAGATGCTTCTGCCGATTTTTCCAGCCATGCGATGGCGGTAGAAAACGACGATGGCCCATGTAACATATCTTCCTCCCATTTGACAAATGTAGGGAACATGCATCCTTATTGCAAACTGGACATGCCAGATACCCCTTAGTGCTCCACCCAGACAAGTTCCCGTATGCTGGAAAGTCATTTATGGTCCAAAGTAAGGCAGCATGCAATTGAAATGTCTCATTCTTAGAGACGTCGTATGCCTCCACTCCCACCTCCCACAATTCCTTCAACTCGTCCACTAAAGGACGCAAGTACACATCAATTTCATTACCAGGAGACTTCGGCCCTGGAATAAGCAACGACATGTAGATAAATGGTTCTTTCATGCATTTCCACGGTGGCAAGTTATACGGCACAAGCAACACCGGCCACATGCTGTAGGCATTACTCATGTCACCGAATGGGTTGAAACCGTCGCTAGCCAGCCCAAGTCGTACATTACGCGGCTCATTTGCAAACCATTCGTGATTTGTATCAAACTCAGCCCAAGCTTGTGAATCTGCCGGATGCCTACATACATTTTTCTCAGCAACACGCTTCTCCTTATGCCACCGCATATCTTCTGCCGTCTTCTGAGACATGTACAACCTTTGTAGCCTCGGTTTTAAGGGAAAATATCTAAGCACCTTGTGCGGAATTGTCTTCTTCTTTCCTTCATTCAGCTTGTACCTGGGCTCGTGGCACACCGTACACTCCTTCAATTGTTCAGTCTCCTTCCAAAATAACATGCAATCGTTTTTGCAAGCATGTATGGGAATATACCCGAGGCCCAAATCTCTTAATATTCTTTTTGCCTCGTAATATGAGTTCGGAAGGGTCTCCCCAGTAGGAAGCACTGCTTTAATCAATTCAATGGCCATAGTAACTGATTTGTTACTCCAACGGTTGATGGTCTTAAGATGAAGGAGTTTCACGAGAAAGTCCAGTTTCGAAAACTTATCACAACCTGGGTATAACGGCTGCCTTGCTTCCCTCAACAACGACTCAAACGCGGTCGATGGTCCCATGTCACTCCTGTGACTACTCGCCCTAGATGTAGCCCCCTGCAAGTCTGCCAACATTTGTGGCAAGCCTTCGTAACCAATCCCAACATTATCACCAAAGTCAACATCGTCGTCTTCTTCTTCATCATCAAATACCACTCGTACGTCACGGCGTTCCCCGTGAAATTTCCAACACGTATACCGCTTGTCCATCCCATGTTTGAGTAGGTGCTCTTTGAACCTCATCTATGTGTATATAATCCCTATTATTGCACCTCCTACATGGACATCTTATCCTATTTCTCCCATCTGCAGATGCACGAGCAAACTCAATAAAATCTTTGATCCCCTTCACATACCCTGGCAAATGCCTGCCCCTCAAGTCCATCCAACTCTTATCCATTTTCGTCTACCTAATACAAGTCAAAAATGATACTCGTTATAAATATGAAACATGAATCCTATCACCTCCAACTTCTCTCTAAAGGGTAAGGTGGTCCTATCCCATTCGTGAATGCACAATCTACATTGCAATCAATAGCAATCAAATGCTTGATTCCACTCGGACAAAATTTCGGCAGCATTTCCCCAGGGTTCTCCAAGTATACGAGATAGACGTTAACACGCCTAAATATATACCCAGAGAACAATAGGAGACCGTGCTGAAATTTTATCATAGTGAAATATTCAAGCATATGCGCTATTGATTGCAATGCAGATTTATGCATTCCCGAACTGTCCTCTCTGGACAATTCAAGAATCGATTTTTATACACACGAGCCCAATCGCGAATAAATTTCGTGACAAGATTCACATGTGATGAAAATGACTCCCGAACGGGGCTAGGCTTACATGAATGCAATTAAAAAATTCATTAGTGTAAGGGCAAACTCTGATTGTCAAACAGAGTTTTGCTTTAAAAAACATTAACAATAGCATTGAAAATGCCAATACAAAACATATTGATCTTGGTTGATAACAATTAAAAGCACCTAGCTTTCAATTTTTATCTATTAATTAAGGTCATTCATCAAGAATTATTTACTTAGCACCTGACAACAACTTAACCAACAAAAGCAAATCAATTGCTACCTAAAACTACTAACTGACTTAATGGGTCAGGTGTATCTAGTAATACAGCTCAATCTATCGGACTCAAGAAATCTTATTACTTGCCAGCTAAAACAAAAAAATAAAATAAAAATTATTGTTTAGAGCAACTCAGGATCAAGGGATAATTTAACAAGTTGCAGTTCAATGAACACATACATGAAAAACAAGAGGGGAAAAAACACAACCATGAAAAAATACATGTTGAATGAAGACATACATGAAAAAGGTCCAAATCATTTGCTTTTGCATTGTGGGGCAGCTAGGACCCCTAGAACTTATTATGCTCTTAATTATGACGGGGAAAGGTTAAACACTTTTGAAAGTCATGACTAGCTGGTTGCTAAAGTAGTCATGCTCAGAGGACTTTCGAGGATATAGAAAGTACATTTGTATAGGTTTAAACAACTTCTTTTGGACACATTCAGTTTTGGATTTTCAAAATATATCCAAATTCCCATTTTTTTGGTTGATTTTATAGGAGATTGAGCTAGTACATTAGGTTGGGATTTTTATTATTCTTGTGTACACAGGTTGCCCACTTTTTCATTAATAATATACTCTACTTATCAAAAAAAAAAACAAAAAAAGATAAGTGATTTAGTACATCTCCATAGAACTCAAGTTTACCACATGTATAATTTCCATCTCAACAAGAAATATTTCTTCCCATCAAAATTTAATTAAGATAGAACACTAGAAAAATCATCATCTTGCTTATTCACCTGTCAAGTTCAGCACTAAGAAGTAATTATAAGAACACCTTAAAATGAATAGAGGAACTCACACAAGTGCATGCCAATGAATAGAGTAACTCAGTACAGTTGCATAGCAGTGTACTCCACATTTTTTTTAAAAAAAAACTCATGATTATATGTCCTCTTTTTCAAGATACCTAGTTTATGTACTGACACTCCCAATTTTAGTAAAGCTTAAACTAATAGGATGACCACTGGAAATGGTTTTTGAAAAAAGAAATAGAAAGAGAAAACCAATAAGATATTTTTGATATAGAATTTGTAATCTAAAAAGGGTTAGCAACAAGAAATTCCAGAGAGTGAGCATTTCAACAAGGTCATTATAGAAATTATATACTGTGAAAAGCTTAAAAACCAAGTTTTGTTTCGTTTGTATTGTTACAAAATTAGAACAGGCACATTCAAAGCATTACCTGAAAGCTTGAAACTTATCCTAAAGAAACAGAGCCCAAAGCAGAAAGAATCAAAGTAGGAACTGATCTTTGCAGTTCGGATGTCCTTCAAAAGCTGCCTAAATCTGTTGGAAATGTACCTGTCAAATAAAGATTAAGCAAAGACATGAGTCGATTTTGAGGATTGATCATTAGAAAATCAAATAAATTCGGACGGTCCAAGCAGAATCCTATTATTTTAATTTTATTTAATTTATTTTTATTGTATTGAGAGATGCACTCTATGATCTACAAATTCATAGTATGCAACCAGTGAATTGTTTTTAAATTTTATTTAATTTATTTTTATTGTATTGAGAGATGCACTCTATAATCTACAAGAGAACAACTGCTCTGCAAAATCTCACTTGACCAAAAATAATAATTAATTTTAACTGAAAACAATCCTGGAGAATGCTCATGAATAACAATTAATAAAAGCTTAAAGATGCATTCACATGCACTTGCCAACCCTATCACATTTTTTTTTTACAACAGAAAATGAAGGGTTGAACTCACTCAAGTTTTATGCAAATTGACTATTCATACCACTCAGATAAAACCTCGATCTTAATCTTATTACATATATATTAATTTCAACACCATTTATATTTCTAATTTTTGTCATATTAAATTTTTTTTCTTGGAATGAATTTCACTAAATAATATTTATTTTCTATGTTTTTCCTTCTTACACTTTTGATTCTATTTTTTTGGGATCATTTTATAAAATTAAATCTTTTTCTTTGACATCTTTAGGTTTTTTTCTGACATTTTAACAAATTTTTTACAATATTGAGAATTTTGATGCCAAACCTACTTGCTTGGAATTAGAGGCGGATCTAAGAGGACAAATGGACGTACTCAAAAATTTAATTATTGTAATTTTTATTCTTAATTTTATTAGAATTTTTATAACAAAATTGGATTTGATCCTCAAATTCTTTTATATATTCATATGAACTCTTAAATTTAATACATATTATTTGACCCTCTCAAAAATTTAGGTATTTTATTTTTTATTACTAATTTTATTTAAAAAAATTTAATAAAATAGAACTACCTCCCCACCTTCCCAATTTTTTTATTTTTTTTATATTCATATCAACTCCCTAAATTTTTATACCTATAAATTTTATATAGGTTTAAATCAATGATTGAAAATATTTTTTTTAAAAAAAAAAAATAATTAATTCAAATTTAAGTTTGATTCATTATTAGAGACATTTTTACAAATCAAACATCATCCAAATCAAACCATAATCTAAAACTAATCAAACTACCAAAATTTACTTCTTTTCCCAATAGTTGTATAAGCCATTTTAGTTTTCCATCTCTCTCCCATTTTAGTTTAGTTCAATGATTGTTAACCCCACCCAGAAAGAAGAACCAAAACTTCAATTTGATATATCATGTTCAAGTGGATGATTATAACAGTCATCAATGGTATAAAAACCAATGAACATTTTGCTGCAAGGCATTAAGGGTAAAAAAAAATACGATTACGAGCATCAATCAACATGAAGCCTAAACATCATCCAAATCAAACCATACAAATTAATTTAATAGTGCACATGCTACCCGGTATATTTACACCTAACCAAATTTGATTCAAAAGACCAATTTTACCCTGCCACCTAGATGCCATGTTAACTCCCTATTTTTCTTATGAAAATCTCTATCTCACCCTCACGTTCAGCTCCCCCTTTCGCACAAACTCTTTCTCTCTCAATAGAACTATTTCACCTCTCTCAATGTTCTCAATTTCTAAAAGACCCACCATCAATGGTGGATCTCTAACCGTCTCCACCAAGCTCTTACCATAGCCAACACCAAGCCGTCACCCAAGACCACCCATCGCTGCCAACTGCACTGCCGCCTCCTTTCTCACCACTGTCATTCACAACGCTACAAATGAAACGGCTACACCACCCATCAACACCGACATCAATAACTATATGAAATTTATCACCATGTCAACTCTGCAAGTGTAGTGCCCTCAACACACACACACAAAACACGCATAAATACACATATATACGCAAAATCAAAAACGAAATAGATGTGAGTTTGAGAGAGAGAGAGAAGAGATCGAAAGGGCAGTGGCCTACCTGGGCGCCGCTCTTCCCCGATGTGTTCCCCCCTTCTCTTTTTTGTTTTTAACCCTAGATAGCAGAGTGATAGAAACGGCAAAAAATCAGAGAGAGAGAAAGACGGTCTGAGAGAGAGAGAGAGGGAGTGATCAATCTTTTTGTATATAAAGAGTTATTAGCAACACACAAGGCGCGTTGCTAATAATCAAAATGCGCATCGCTAATGGTCCGGGCCCTATTATTTGCGACGCAAAGGTGTACGTCGCTCAACGAATGACCTATTTCTGACGCACAAGGGCGTCGCTAATGGCCAAATAGGCGTCGCTAATAGTTTGGCGCCAATTTTCATGCGGGAACCTCAATTTTTTTATTGATTTTTTCCCACATTATTAGCGACGCCCGTTGTGCGTCGCAAAAGGTCGCTTTTAGCGACGCACAATGGGCGTCGCTAATAATGTGCGTCGCTAAAAGTATTATTTTTTTTAGTGGAAATATTTCTCCAAAAACAACCTCTTCATCTCGTTCCATGCGGTAATACTCCCGGAGGGTAGATAATAGAGTCAATCCTTAGCCAAATCCTTCAAAGAAAATGGAAAGGCTCTTAATTTAATTTGCTCTTCAGTCACCTCCGTGAGTCTCATACTCGTGCATACTACATCAAACTCCTTTAGATGATTGTGAGGATCTTCACCTGCAAGGCCATGAAAAGTGGGCAAGAGATGTATTAGTCCAGATTTTAATTCAAAAGTAGTAGTAGCATCTAAAGTAGGGAACATTATGCATAAGGTTTGTTGATTCAAATCAGAGGTGGTAAGCTCTTTCAAAGTTCAATTTCCAGCCATGACTTCCTCCTCTTCTAAATCAGAAGGGCTAGCAAATAGCGAATCAAGAGCTGGATCGTTCTCTTCAGAATTTCTCCGAGCTTCCTTTCTTAACCTACGCAAAGTTCTCTCTATTTCTGGATCGCACTGCAAATCACATTGATTAAAAGATCAAGTTACAGTCATTAACAATCAAGGAAACTTTAATAAACCATGAAAAACAAATCAGGAAAAATCTAGAGTAATGAAAATAAATAAATAAAATAAAAATAAAAAAATTCTACGCTAAAACACAAATCACCATGATTTTTTGTTTTTTTTTTCAAAAATTTGAAGAACGAAATAAGGATCACAAGAAGCACAAAAATCAACTAGAATCACTCCCCGGCAACGGCGCCAAAATTTGGTGTGCTGTCGCAGGCAACCAAAAAAATAAAACCTAAACTCCTAAAAATACATGTAGTAGTGCGAGTAGGGATCGTTCCAACAGAGAGTATCTAGCCTAGTTTTATGCTACGTGAATAAGGATGGAGGGGTTTGAGTATAACGAAAACAATTTTAAGAAAAACAACTAAGAAAAAATTCAAATTAAAGTATCGAAATCAATCAAAAGAACAAGCATTGGTCTAAGTCAACATCCACCATCGAAATTTTACAACTGATCATTGATGCAAGTATATCAATTCACACTTTGAATATTCACCGTTGGAACTATTTTCCTATCTCTCCTTAGTCACAGTTAATTAGAAAACAAGTGATCTAATTAACCCTAACTACTAAACAACCCAAGACAAGCGCTAAAGGTTTAATCTAATAACAGCCTTAAGAATTAGAAAGATCGATGAAGCTAAATAACACAAGCACAAGCGGTTGTATTTAATTTAGTCGAAAGTTCTTCCTAAGATCTGGTAATTTCTAATGCAGCAAATCATTAAATCTTAGTTGCTTCACAAATTAGAGGGATCAAACAATTACGGATTTGATATCTAACCTAGCAGTAGATTGCAACGAATAATAAATTAGTAGGCCTCCTAGTAATTAAATGAGACAATCATGAAAATAAGCACAAAAGAACATCTGATACTCAAAACATAAATTGAACAATAAAACAAATTAGATCTCACAGTTTTATTGATTCCGAGACTTCTGTTTCCTTCGACCAATTATAAAAGCTTAGCCACGTAGGGCAATAATGAAAACTTGAAGGAGAAGTTAGAGAAGAAGGGAGAGAGAGAGAGAGGTGTGTGTGTGTGTGTGTGTGTCTAAAATCTGATCTCCTCCTCTCCTTTTTACATTAAAAATCAGTCTTTGAAGCCTAATCAAATTCCTAAAGATATTCTAAATATTATCCTAAAATAATAATATCCAAATCTAACTATAAAAAGGAAAATATTAAAAATAAAATAAAGTCCTAATATAACTAGGAAAGTGGTATTTCAGTTGAAATTTTCATGCACCAGATCTGAAATTTCCAAAATTAAATCACGTGGACCCGCGTATTAGAATTTCACGCAGCTAAGGAACATCAATAGTGTAGGTCAGCGCCTTCAAGCCTGATTTCGACCTTGATGCAGCCAGACTCTCTCCAACTGCAAAACATGAAAGTTATAGAAAGTTTTCTTGGATTTTCATAGCATCTTGAATCATCTCAATCGGAGCTCGGATGAGAGAGTTATGCCCAGATTACGAAGTGATGTCGAAATTGTCCAAAATCACCCAATTAGCTTTGTTCTACATTTAGCGCCTCCATTTGCATCCTAAATCAAAATATAAGAATAATGAGTATATTTAGGCACCAAATAAGTATAAAAGACTAAACAATAAGATAGAAAAATATGACATTTCGCATTCTCATCAGTGGCTTAGTGGTAAGGGTGGTTGTGGGATCTGTATACACTAGGGTTCGAACCCTCAGCACAGCAACTTCCTCTCTTCTTCTTCTTTTTTTCCTTCATTAAGTTAAACAACGATGTATTGAGAAAATCATATATAAGTCAAACAAGGTTGACCCGAACCAAACCCAAACTGACCCTGACCCGTATTCGGTACTGTTCATCGTCTTCCCTAGGACGATGAATAGTAACCCTAAAACTGGAATTTTCTTAACTTAATTTCGTGAATTTTTGGCCGTAGATCTTCACTATTTTTGTCTCTAATATACTCTTGGAAGGTTTTAAACTATTTTGGCATTTATTTCATGGCTTGAAACAAGCTTAAAAGCTTGATTCAACCATTAATGGCCGATTGAATATTCGGTCCATACACCCCCATTTTTTCACCAAATTCAATGATTTTTAGTTTGTTATGATCGTAAAACCCTAAGGATCACTATCCCATTCACAAAACTAGGATTAAACCTTAATTGGTAAAATCTCACTTTGAACCTGCGACCTGTAACTCAGTATTCCTCTCATCCCTTTAACATTTTGAGTCTAATTTTTATGTTTATGAGATCCTTATAGCATCTAGTTTTAGACCCTAACCATTAGAATGTGTTTAATTGAACTCAGTTCAGACCTAAGTTTTGGGTCCTTTCATGGCGGTTTGCCAGTTTTTTTCACTGTTTTGGCAACCCTAAACGTTCAGGAATTTTCCCTAACATTGTAAAAATTATCTAGACATTAAAAGAAATCAAAATAATTACGTTTGATACCTGATTTTTGTTGAATTTCCTTTTTCCCGAATTTTCTCTCCTCCTCAGCTTTTCTTCTTCTTCTTTGGATTTAGTTCTCTCTCTTTCTCTTTCTCTTTTCTCACTCTTTAACCGACCTCTAGTCGGTGGTGCATGCCACACGCCACATATCACACATTACACACTTCCACTTGTTCCATTAAGCACATGCACATGACACACACACCCACTCTCTCAGCCACACACACACACACACACACACACTCAGCACTGTATATATATATATGTTTATATATATTTTTACCTGCATATATATATATATACATGTATATTTTTGGCCACACACACATGGTTATTTTTCTCACAACCATCCCCTCTCACGTAGATACCTATATGTCTTGTATATGTATGTATATAAATATATACACACTTTTTGTATACCCATATCTATATGTAATTACAAATTTATGAAATTTTGAAATGCTTACAACACAATACTATCCGCTTTGGGTCTCAAATATTTATTTATATATTTATTATTATTATTATTATTTATTTATTTTATTTTTCATTTCGATTTAGGATTCGAATCCCTTTTGGTCACTTTTTGATTTTATTTTTCTTTTACATTTTCTTGTCTTAATTGAAAATTTTTAGTATCGCTTGTCCAATCCTTAAATTATGGCTTATTTATTTTCGAACTCCGTCCTATTTGATTTTTATTATTTACGGCCTTCGGTGTTGTATTAACATACTGAATAAATTAAAATATAAATTTAAACATAAAAACGTTATTATAGTAATTCGTTTATTTAATTGGGTCGGGGTATTACAATAATCCTACACCCATTACTTATTTTCTTGTGACTTTTTCAAGCTATTTTGGTTCCCTTTTCAACTTTAATGGTTTTCAAGTATTTATTAAATTTTTTTTCATATTTTTGGCATCAATTCCATGAGGTTTCATGCATTAAAAACAACAAGAACTATACTAAGTTTTCCAAATATAAGAGTTTTTCACTATATTCAACACTCAAGTATTTTTTATTAAGGAGTTCAACATCACCATTCACCCCCTATGTTTCATTTTTCAACTCCAACATCACAAAAATATATCAAGATGCTTAGTTAATATTCCAGTTCCAACATTTAAATTTCACAAGGTTCAAAAGGTAATAGTTAGTTTCATCAATTATACATTAGCATCTTCATTCCTTTTCTATGCAAGTTAACTTACAAGAAGTATAGTTTACCTACAAAATATTTAGATACAAAATAGGATTCTCCAAGAGAAAAGAAATTAACACAATCGCACAAGTAGGAGTGTGTCCAAAAATACTCCAACATTAGTCTCCTAAAAATGACTTTAAGATGGTTCTTCAATTCGTGGCTGTCTCCTTGCCCACTCTTGCATTTAGCAGGGGCCAGTACAACAACCCCAGCAGAAAAAATCTAAACATAGGTAAGAACATGTGGCAACACGTGTATGCTTGTGCACGTATAGTGACAATCAAGTGTTCATTAAGTATACATCATTAACAAAGTAAGCATGCAAGAGATAACCAAGCTTTTCACATGTTAAAGGATATAATTATAAAAAAGAAACATTATCCAAGTGGAACTATATATATGAACTAACAATTGAGGATTTCATTTGTTCAGTTTCATTCAACTTATCAAAATCCCCATTTCATTCTCTCAAGTCTCAATTCCAAGACTATATTCCTAGTCGGGCCCCAGTAAACCTTATGTGCTTTACGGGATATTAACCCGATGAAGACATACGACCACCTGCGTGGGTTTACAGCTCACAAGCCGAAGGGAGACACCATCCCGAACACTAATCAAAACCATGGGTAAGCGCAATCTCACCACGCTCAAAATAACACAATTGACGTGTTCCAATTCTAGCCCATGTTCATTACTTTTCAAGATTTCATTCTCACTTTTCCATGGGCTTATCATTCACATTTATATTCATAATTCATTATATGTTAATCAAGAAGGTTATACATTCAAACAACTCCACTCAATTATCATAAATTTACATCAAGCATGTATTGAGGTATTTTCACAAACAGTTGGTGTGCGATTTGAATTATCAATCATAGCACAAGTAAACCCATTTCATGATTTCACCAATCAAACATTTTCGAATTCAATTGGGAGTACATTGAATAGAAAGACAAGATAAAAGCAAGTCATTCCATAGTAGGAATACAACCAATACATAGATTTCCAACACACATACAAGATATGCCCTAATATGCAAAAATGAATAATTCTAAAGCAAAAGATAAATTCATGGCATGATGAACCTATCTATACAAATCCTATACCTAGGTTTAGAAATCCCCTACCTCAATCCTTCAAGTAGTGGTAGAAATCCTAACTTTGTTCTTGTTGATTTTGGCTAGAATCTCCAACTCCAATGGTGCTTGTAGGTGGAGTGAAACTTGTTCTTCCTTCAATCTTCCAAAAGAGACCTTCAATTCTTGATGATCTTTCAAGAATCTCCAAAAGCCCTAATTTTTCTCCCTTTTTTCTCTTCCTCTCATTCTCTCTTTTTCTCTCCTTTACGTAAATGGGTGTGTGCATGTCTAATGTGTGTTTCAGGTGTGTAGGGATTTGGCTTTAATAAGCCAAAAGCAAGACAATGGGTGAGATTTCCCTTATGCCCTCCCTTATTTATTTTCCTCCTTTTTATTTCCAAGCCCTTTTTAGTCTTTTCATTTAACTTTTTAATTTCTTAAATAAAATTTTACATTATTATTATTTTATAATTTGTAATTTAAAAAAAAATCGGGTCTTTATAGCACTAGATCAACACGTACACATATATTTGTAATCAATTAAATCTATAGATGGTATATATTTATCTACATTGTATATCAAATCATGAATAGAAATAAAAATTCAAATAATGTTTAATGCACTCGCTAGTAATCATAGTCTAAAATCATGTACATCATTTAGCAAGCAATATAATTTAGAATGACGCATTTGTTTACAATAGACACATACAATATGCACCATATTTAAACAATTTAAGAACATATAAAAATATCAAGATTCAAATAATTCATGTGCACAATGAAACAAATACACATAAACAAATAGATGGTATCATGCATTCAATCCATTATTCATGCTAACATTCAAATAATTTTCAATAATGTTCAGCTAATGAGTAGCAATATAATTCACTAAGAATGGCAACGCGGCGAGTTTGGGGCGGGTTGGCCCTTCTAAGTTTTTATGTAATTTTACCCTCAAGTCCATTTAATTATAGTCCAATAGATGTCTTTATATTTATTTATGCTTTAGTGAGGTATCCTTCTAATATCATATTTTCATGGGTTCTTAATGATGATAAAAGGCTACTTTACCCTTATGGCTCATTAATGTAGAATGAAGAAGACCAAAGGTGTGGTGGCTGAGATAGGCCGGATGACGAGGCCGAAAAACAACTACTTTGGCTCTGGTGATCATAGAGTGAAAAGGAAGGGACTGGAGCTCAGAAGAACCATCAAGGGCTGGAGCAGAAGGTTCAAATCCAGCTGTAGGTGCAGAAGGCTGCACAAGGAGAGGATGCTGAGCCGAAGGCACCAAGACAATGGGAGTGGGCTCGGTTGGAACCCGTAGGGACTCAGAAAAATCATCAAGGCATAAGCTGCATGAGTGGTGCTGGTCCAAGGATTAGAGGGATCGGATAGTGAAATTGTAGGCATAGTGGGCTGGGTGGTGTAGTAGAGGAAATGGGACTCAGCTCAAAAAAATTAGAAAAATCAAGAGAGGACATGGGCTGGGTGTGGGAGGTAGTTAAGTAAGGAAAATAAGTCTCAACAAATTGTGCATGTCTAGTGATGTAAATCCTAGAGGTAAGTGGGTCAAGGTAGCGAAAACTTTTGTAGGAAGGACTATAGCTGAGAAAAATACAAGGAGTACTACGAGGAGAAAATTTATGAGGCGAATAGTCACGTAAACATGGATAGACACGACAACCAAAATGATGAAAATTAATGTAATTGAGGGCCTTACCATGCAAAATTTCAAAGGGAGAGATACCTCTAAGGAAAGGTGCGGGCAACCGGTTGATGATATAGGTGGTCGTATTGAAGAAGTCAACCCAAAATCGAGTAGGGACATGTGAATGAAAGAGAAGGGCAAGACCAATTTCAGTCACATGGCGATGTTTGTGTTCGGCGCAGCCATTTTGTGAAGGGGTGTGGGGGAAAGACATTTGATGATGAATGCCCAAAGAACGAAGTTGAGATTGAAAGCGAGTGCTAGGAAATTCGGCGCCACCATCACTCTAAAAAATTGTAATCTTGTAAGAGTATTGATTTTCCACAAAGGTTTGAAATTGATTAAAGATGTCAAAAAAATCAAATTTCAATTTCATAGGATAAAGCCATGTAAACTGTGAGTGATCATCAATAAATAAGGCATAATAAGCAAAGCCCATATTAGATTTCACCAGAGATGGGCCCCAAATGTCACAATGAACAAGGCCCAAAATAGAAGAGGCCCGGCTATCACTTGTGGAAAAGGGAAGTCTATGACTCTTAGCAAGTTGGCAAGTGGAACAAATAGACGAAGTAGGAAATAAAGAAGTAAGGGAAAGTTGTCCTCTTTTATTTAATAAAGAAATAGTAGATGGGTTTACATGCCCAAGGTGTGCATGCCATAACTTATACGAAGCACGTAGAGAGGAATTATTATAAAAGGACAGAAACGAAAGCTGCATTACCACGATCCAGTACATAGAGACCACCATCACGTCGTCCAGTTGCCACCACCTTTCCTGTTGCTTTGTTCTAAATGGTAAAACAAGAATCAGTAAAGGTAACAAAGAGTGAAAAATCAGAAGTCAACTTACTGATAGACAAAGATTTTTGGCTAGACATGGGACCACTAAAACATCAAGTAATTGAATGTTGGGAGAGGGAGAGAGAGGGTACCTATGTTAGTAATAGGCAAAGAAGCCCCATTGCCCACAATAACACTGTCCTTACCAACATAATTCTCGGAGGTGTCGAGGGCAGGCGAATTTGGCGTCATGTGAGCAGAGGCACCAGTGTCAAGGTACCAGTCGGACAGAGAGCCTTCAGAAAGAGAACATCCAGTTTGAAAGGCTTCAGCAAGCTACGCTGATGGCTCACTACCATCATATCGGTTATGACATTTATCAGTCGTATGACCTTCAGTTTTGCAGATATGACATCGTGGGGTGTAGAAGCGACGGCCATGCCCAGTTCTTGTGTTCTAACCATTATGACGGTCATTTGAATGTCCTTGAGAACTGGCAGCTTCCATTGTTGCGAAAATGACCATTACCATGTCCACGAGTTGCTGTAAAAGCTGCAGAAGACATAGAGAGAGATTTAAGTGATTTTTTAAATAAATCATAACTTTCAGCTTTGGGAACAAAATCATGGAAGGAGGGAAGTGGCGTGAGAGCCATTTGTGCTGAAGAAAAGCCTGAGAACTTGATGCCGAAACCACGTAAGAACTAGTGAGATTTGTCGATGTCGTCGATTGGGCGTCTGATAGCCATGAGCTAATCACAAAGAACTTTGAAGGCCCGAGAATATTCAACAACAGTTCTGGTTCCTTTCTTCATCAACTAAAGCTCATCCTTGATTCGTATCTCTCTAGTTTTGGAACCGTGGCTAAAAGCACGTTCTAGTGCAACCCAAACATCTCGAGAGGTTATGAGACCAATAGCTTGCCATGGCTTCTTCAGAGAGAGAAGAGAAAAGAAGGCTGAGGATGCGTTGGTCTTTGAGTTTCCATTCAAGACACTTAGGGTGAGGGGTGGAAGAACCATTAGTGGTGGTAGGAGAAGGCTTGGGAAGAGAACCATCTACAAAGCCGAGACATTCTTGACATTCAAGTAACGGAACCAGCTGGCTCTTCCAAAGCAAGTAGTTGCTGGATGAAAGTTTGATAGTTACCATGTGGACCATGGTATTGAAAGAAAGAGATTCTACCGGTGAGGAAAAGAAAAAAAACTAGTATCGGATGTTAATCCGGAGGAGCTCTGATACCATAAAAATGTTTGTGAATCAACCACACTGTAAAGGGTGGAGATGGTTTTCCATTTATAGAGATAGACATACATGTACAACTATACAACAAGAAAGGAAAACAATCAAAAATAAAGACAGCATATCTACAATCATGGGTCAACTACTACAATTAAGGTAATGACTGAGAATCATGGGTCAACTACTACAATTAAGGTAATGGTTTAGAATCAAAAGAGGATTGCGGAGAATCCTCAATAGTACCAATTGTGAAATCCAAAATTTTGCAAAAGATCCACACTATCTGCAAAAGATCCACTAATCAGTAAAAAATACAATATAAATTCACAAATATATATTCCTTCAAATAACTAACTTGCCACCTCTTATCACGACCCGAAACCCACCCTGTGCGGATCTCGTATCGCGACCGCCACCTTTCGGCCCGGAGGCCTTAGGGCAAGCCTAACATAAGCAACAGTATCAGACGACGGTGCGGCCTTGGTTTACGGAAGCGTGAAAAACTTTTTCTTTTCTTTACTTATTTAAATCTTTTACACATCCGCTCGGTACTACCACTCTTCATAGTGGTACACATGATTATACATTCAGAGCATAATAAAAATTCTAAAGTTTTATACACAATACATATCCATTTGTCCCTCATGACTCAGTCACATAACATTCTAACATTTACCATAACAAAAAGTGATAATTACAATCCACAATACATCCCACAACTGCCAACACCAAAGTGACCAACATATGGTACTACTACTTCCATGCTAACCCTAGAAGGAACTTCCTATGCCCTTCTTCAAAATGGGCAAGGCTTTCACATCTTCATCACAATATAGGGTCAGGATCACTTCTGTTACCTGAAAGGGGGGTCGGATAAAAATCCGGGTAAGCTAATCTAAGCTTGTGAGTAATTCCAGTATTTGTCACAGGGTTTCAATTGGTAGTGGTTTAGCGCGTGAGAGTTTATAAAATAATCACTACCAATTGCTCGTATACTTTGAACACAGAATATATGCATTCCTTAAAACAGATAACTTTGAGACATTTAAAATATTCAAGCTAAACATGTACTTCTTCACATAGAGTATATGAACTTCAAAACATGTAAATACGCATGGTGAAAATGAGGGTAAAACCTGCTTCCATTTTCAACACACACCTTATCACTTTCATTAGTGGAATCTGTTTTGAACCAGATTCCCATTTTACTTTTCATGGAGATATCTCATATGCCTAGGGGATTAGATCCTTGCTACCTGGCATTTATTCGTATCGTGGTTGAGTTTCGAAGAAACCCAACAAAATTCATGGTGCTTATGCACAGTTTATCTTGCATTTAAAAACATTTAACACATGACTTCTTCACATAGATGCTTTTATGAGTATTTAACACATGATATTCATGACTTCATGATAGAATCTTCAAATACTTGGAATATGAAAATTCAGAATATTTAACAAGGTTTGGCAGTTAAAAATTTAGACATGCTGAAATATATTTTAAAGAGAAACTGTAGCAAAAATCATTCACTAAGCATGTCACAATAAGGTTTGTAAGAACAGAAATACTTGGAACAAGAATCACGTAAATACTGAATTTTCTATTCAAATACTTTACATATTTTGAACTTAAAACTTCTTCAAATCCATGGAGTTAAATCTCCACTTCAAATACAAGGTTACTCACCTTGTATTCCTAGGTTGGCGTTATTGATGTGCCTTTCCCTTTCCCTTTTTCAACCTAAAATAATTTATGAAAATTTCATAAATTTCACATGCATTTAAATCAACTTGTAATCTTAATATATTCTCAGCTTGAGTAAGCCTAGTTCGATGATAGGTCTTATTCTATAAAATCGGCCTAACACATAGGGATTTATAGTTGTATCACATCTCTATTTACTTTAATTGCTTTATTTATAAATAGATATTACCTCTGAAGCATTTCCTTAAGTGTTTCAGTGTCTTCCCTCTTTTCTTCCTCTTTCAAAGCTTCTTCAACAAGTTTCCTTGCTGCTGCTTCCTTCATAAGTCGCCCCATTGGGACGATAGGAGCTTTGTACATAAAGGGCCTAACAGAAACAATCTGACATGTCTTGGCAATCCTAATCTTTCTTTTTATTGTTTTGCTCTCCCAAATTAGTTCCTCCATAAAGGCTTCTTAGGTTTTATCTATAATGATTCCTTGATTCTTAACCTAAAACACAATTTAACGTGTTAGGAATTCGTTTTAATTCATTGCTCTTCTGGTAGCTTCATTAGATCATAAGGTTTGATTCTATTACCTTACATACTTACGTGTCATATTTTTTCATACTTCATTTCATAATATGGACCTTACCGTTGAGTCCGGAATGTCGAAGAAAGTCAATTTAGACCTTCTCGGACTTCCATTTGGCTTTAGGGGCACTAAAGGTAATTTGGTCATTTTACATTTTTATGTGTCTTTATTTTTCAAGTTCCCGTCTCATGACATAGACCTTACCATTGGTCTCAGAAGGTCCAAGATAGTAAAAATACACTAATAATTTATCCAATTTGGACACCGGACCATTTCGTCTTTATTTAATTTAATTTATTTTTATTTAATGTAATTTATGTATAATATATATATATATATATTCATGCGTTAAAAGGACACGGGATTGTCATGTCCAATTTGGTAAAGAAAGGGGGTTGGGTTTGAGGGGTTCCGCATTCGATTCCCAAGGGTTGCGACCCCTTATTTTTTTCTGATTTTTCTTAATCCAAACGGCGTATAAGGCCCTTAAAACTGGAATAAGCAATCTTATTTGCATGTAGGTTCTGAAATTTGGCCCATAATCATGTAACCAAACAGGCCCAATTGGGGTTTTAAACCCTTAAACCTAAAACGACACCGTTCCACTTATGCGATGGCTTACCCCTGTTGTCAACACATGCCCGAGTTGATTCACTGGGTTTTAAACGATTTGGCGAGTTGACTCATCATCTTCTTCATCAACCAAGGCACTTTTGCCCTAATTTTTGAGGTTTTAAACTTCCAATTTCATGAATTTTGAAGTTTTTTTACCCCCGGTGTTCAATTCCAAATGGTTTCTGGAAGTCCGAGGGTCATTTTGGCATTCATATAAGAGCTCAAATTGAACTCGGGTGCTTGGTTAGAGGTTTGATAATCAGACCTGTAACTAGATCGTTCATGCTCATTTTTTAGCCAAATCACTTGGGGTTTCTTCTGTTTTGGTCCCCTCGTCATACGGTTCAAATCCCTATTCTCATATTTTGATTTTGATGTGAGTTGGTGAGGTTGGGTTTCAAAACCCGAACCTGCAACTCAAGGTTTGGAGGTCTTCCCTTTAGGTTTTAGGTCGCAGTCTAGTGTTTTTAAAACACTTTGGGGGTCTAGTTGAAGTTCCAATAAGCCAAACATAGTTTGGTCTTGACTGTTTCAGACCTGTACTTATAGAGGTCCATTCATGGACAGTTCTTCATGAGTTCGGTGTCCTAGGGCTGTTTTAAAGCCATTTTTTTCATGCTCTGTTTAAGTTTATATTTCCTAAACATTATTCATGCATAAACAAAGCTTAAACAGGTTGTATATACGCATAAAACTTAGAGAGAGAAAGTATGGGTTTACCTCTTTTTTTTCCTGTTTCTCTTCCTTCTACGCCTTAGTCCCCTTTCTTTCTCTCACACTTCCTCAATTTCCCTTTTACTTCCTCTCTTAACCGACCTTACAGTCGGTGGCACTGCCACTTGTTGGTTGCTCCTCTTTCTTCATCATTTTTTTTCATTTTTATTTCCTTTAAATGGAGAACAGCTGCATGGCTGCATGCAGCCCACTGTCTCTCTCTCTCTCTCTCTCTCTCTCTCTCTCTCTCTCTCTCTCTCTCTCTCCAAGTTTCTCTATTATTCTTCTTAATTCTCTAGCCTTCTATATGCTTCTACTGCTTCTAGTTTCTTCTTACTTCATTTCTTTTCTTTTCATTTTTATTTCCTTTAGTTTACTTTTATATATATATGTATTTATATGTATATGGCAGCCGAATGTGTTTATATATATATATATATATATATATACACACTTATCTATCATTTACTATGTAATCATATGTATATATATATATATATATATATTTATATATATACTTATATTTATTTACACATTTGGTTATACACACACAATTCACACTTAATATATGTATTTAGCATGTGTTCATATACACATACAATTATGTCACATAATATAATCATGTATTACAATGTACTTATTTTTATATTTCCCGACCTTCGGTCATTTCTTGAAATAATTTCTGGACTATTGGTGAATCCTCATAGAATGTGTTTTAAGTTCGGACATCCTTGGGTCGGGGTGTTACACCTCTAGTCGTTTACTGCTAGTCTATTTGAATCTTTTCGTTGACTGCTTCAAACTTGATTAGTCTTAAACAACTCCAACACCATCCACAACTCGTAGGTCCAGTACCTCAACAATGTACAAATCTCATGCAACGAAAGTTCGTGCCTAACCCATTAATATGCGCCTACATATACTACCTTGACACTAGATATATAAAACTTAACCACAAGGTTTAAAACCTTGCAACACGCTAACTATCTTAAAGAAAAAAATGAAACAAAGGATCTCTCTACGACTCTATGTACTTCAAGAGGTTAGGGTTTACTCTCTGTATCACATAGTACCCGTTTTTTGTAATAAAAATATAACTTAACCATAATTCTAAAAGAATATCAGCTCAAAAAATACTAAACAACCGTGTGAACTTATAATTGAAAAAGGGAGGAGTGTAGACTCACGCTTTGAATAATTCTACGGGTAAAATACTAAAAAGTCTCTAAAATAAAATTTTTAATTCAAAAAATTCATGATACATTTTTTCTATCTAAAAGATCTAAAAAAATAAACTTTTAATACCAAAAATACCAATTGTTAACTTGTATTTTAATACCGTTAAAAAATATTACTAATTAAACTAAAATTGTATTCAAGATACATTTGAGAAAAAAAAAGTACTAGAAAATATATAAAATAACTTTTCAACCCAAAAAAAATCATAATATTTTATGAAGTGAAAAATTCATTTTTAGGCCGTCTAAATAAATAACAAATGTTACATATTTCTTTTGGATTGAATAATTTATTTTAGCAATTATTTAGTATTTTTAAAATATATATTGAAGGCTATTTTAATCCAATTATTAATATTTTTAACGGCGTTAAGATTGAAATTAACAATTAGACTTCTTTATATTAAAAATTTCTTTTTTGAATCTTTTAGTTAGAAAAAAATTAATCATAGACTTTTTGGATTGAAAAATTTATTTTAGAGACTTTTTAATATTTTTCAAGGAATTATCACTAATGATCTTTTTTTTTTTTAACTTGGATTCTTTGTTTTGGACTTTGGGTATGATGGGCTTACATGGTTTCGGCCTGACTTACTCTAGCTTCAGGCCGCCTAATGCTTAGCGATTACTGTTTTTTGATGGAAGCAATGGCTAAAACATTCAATTCAACAATAGTAACCTGTGCCTGACTAGACAAACCATTCCAGCCCATGACAGGATTGAAGTAATACTTGTATCCTCATAATAAGAGAAGTAAGACCCAAACTCATAACATCTTCGAAATGAAAAAGATATTGTGGCCGTCTGGCCTAAGCTTATTTGACTCCCACATTATTTTGATTATTATTTAAAGAGACAATTTTACTTTTATGAATACGGCAGACAACCCCAAGAATTAGGCATGAGCAAAGGGTCAAAAGTTGGGAACAAATATAGGAACATTTTCCACCTCTTAAAAATGTCATGAATATAACTTTCCTGCCCTTACCTCATTCATTTCCATGAAGGTCGCACGTGACAGGTGGAGTTCACGTAAAGTTGTCCGACTTGGCAGGCTTGGCCTGGGGCAACAGAGAGCACTGTTTGGCGAGCTCCTCATTGCTCCTAGTAGTAGTAGAAGACTACTCTACTCTACTCTGAAATTGATGAATGATTGCAAAGCTCGCTTATTAACTGCTGAACTAGTACATCAGCTGTGTTTTTTTCCTTTTTATTCACAATTTTTCTAGGCCGCCCCGCCCACCCCCCAAGAAATGATTAACTCAAGTCTGTGAGAGAGAGAGAGAGGGT
Source organism: Nyssa sinensis (assembly GCA_008638375.1). Taxonomy (NCBI): domain Eukaryota; kingdom Viridiplantae; phylum Streptophyta; class Magnoliopsida; order Cornales; family Nyssaceae; genus Nyssa; species Nyssa sinensis. The sequence continues at coordinate 13,722,619 of CM018033.1, read as the reverse complement.
AACGAAAACCCTAAAGTTGTAAATATCAATTTATCATGTTGCTTAATCTATAATAATTTATAGTTAATCCTTATTAACATTAGACATAAGTAATGATCAAAGTATTCGATCTCCTTCGATTCTCTTTGCTATTCAATCACAACCACAACCACAAAAGAAAAGAGAGAGAGAAGAAAAAAGCACACCAGGAGAGCTATGTAGTTATAAATCATGCAAGCATATACATTGCAGAGGACAGTTCAAAGCGTTACCTAAGGCTTTGCAACTCGGCCCAGTTCAACCACCCCCACAATCTTCACCCAACTTATTTATTAGGGGTTTGGCTTAGGGCTAGAATAAGAACATTTGGATGACATTCTAAACTGTTCTATCTGGGCTGTTTTGATTATGAAGAACAAAAAACAAAAGTGTTATTATCATTTTAGAGAACAGATTTGCATTAAGCTATACTATACCAGATCACTCCATATGAAAATTCTTGGACCAACACAATCCCTATGAAATTGATTTCAGCCTCCTCCAAAGTACAGAGCATAAGGCAAACTTGGTAAAACACCACTATTCTCTTCATTCAAAAAACCAACAAATTGACCCAAAAAATAATTTTTTTTTTTTTAAAAATACATTTATGGGAACAAAATATTCAGGGTCCTATTCATTATAAATTGTATATCCAGTGTGAGTACTACAAAAATTCCGGGGAGGACCCTTCTTGCCGCTTCATTTCAATGCGACACGGTAGTTATCTGGCAAGCAAACAGAACACCTGGAAAAACTGCCAATTATAAGAAGAAACTTTTCGAATAGTATTATTGGTCATGAGAAATAATTCCAGCACATACATAGACCAAATTCATTAAGCATGAGTAGGAAAAAAAAGAATAAAATTTGTGTAATTCACACTAACAGGACATGTAGTCAGATATAAAATAAAAGATAGCCCACATTTCATCTTTGGAACTATAATTAGTATCAGCAAATTGAACAATTAAATGAATGGAAGTATATTAATCTGTTTTTTGGCCAAAGAATTCAAACTGGTGTGTTAGAATAATATTATTATATATTATTAGTTAGCCTCATTAAGAGTAGTTTAGTACTTTGATCTTTTGTTAACCCTACTATAAAGGGTTCTTTATTATTTTCTCTTGCACCTTCTGATAGATTACATACTATAATATTTTGGCTACTCTTTCTTCTTTTCTTTTTTCTATTGAACCAAAGTTTTCATGGTATCAGAGCTTTGATAAAGCATGGGACCTTAGCAAAAACAGTGAGGAGAACATAGAAGAGTTTCTAATCTATCATACGACCGACGACATCATTGTCTGTATGATGACATCAGCATGACGTCATCAGTTTCAAACAACGAAGGCTAGGGTTTGGTTCAGATTTTCATGAGTGCTTTGCTGATTTTTACAAAATTTTTTGGGGCCATTTGATAGGGTTTTCGAATTTTCGAATGCTTTTCAAAAAAATGTCTTCAATTTTTCAATCTGTTAATCGTAGCCTTTTTTTTTCGATTTCATTGCTTATAATTAGTCACAATAGCTACGTTTTGGACTTTAGAAGGTGTTTCTAGCCAACCCATGATAGTTTCCTTTGGTTTTTGGTGTTTAGTTGATTTTGGAGGTGGGTTGAGCACTGTGCAATGCATAAGAGGTTGTTCCTGGAGTTTTTTGCGCTTAAATTTGACTTGGAATTGTTTGTTTGGGTTTTGCTGTGATATTGGAGGTTGGGTACTTAGTTTTTTGGTACTTTTGTTGGTTGGCTGATATTGTGTTAGTGTGTTTTGGTGTCTTGCTGCATTCTATTGTGTATGTTGTAGCCTTGAAACAGTGCTACAATTGTTTGATTTAGGATTATTTGTGATATTGGAAGTTGGGTTTTATGGTTTGGTGATTGTTCTTGTTGCTTTGGCCTACTTTTTAATTTTGTAAGTTCTATCTTCTTTGGTTGGTTATGGCAAACTCTGACTCCCTATAGGCTATTAGTGTAAGGCTAACAGGAGGTAATTATGCTTACTAGGCTTATGTAATGAAGAATTTTCTGCTAGGCAAGAATATGCGGGGTTACATTACTGGTGTTAAGAAAGTTCCAACTGATACTAAGGCAGAAAACTATAATTAGCTGTTGTCTACTTGGGAAGTTGATAATGTGAAGATTATTACTTGGATAAATAATTCTGTTGATCAATCCATTGAAGTGCATTTGGTTAAGTTTGACACGACCAAAGAAATGAGAGTATTTATCGAAATTGTTTGTACAATCCAACTTTGTGAATAAGTATCAATTAGAGTATGACATCCGGGCTGCTCGATAGGCTGACAAGAGTATACAGGAGTTTTACTCTATTATGACGGGATTTTGGGATCAGTTAGCTCTCATTGAGCCTGCAGGGTTAAGCTCCCATGAGCCATATCGTACATAGAGAGGAGCAGCGATTAGTACAATTTTTGATGGCACTCAAAGATGATTTCAAGGGACTCCGCAGTTCTATTCTTCATCGCAATCCTCTTCCCTCAGTAGATTTAGTGGTGAATGAGCTCCTAGTTGAGGAAGTGCACCTTAAGACTCTTCCAGAAAAGGGTATTTTCCCTTTACCTACACAAGCAGTGTTGGTTGTTCCACCTAAGCCACAAGCTAACACTCAGCCTAGGCAGCGAATCAAAGCAGGTGCTGATGAGTGTGCTTTCTATCGTGAGAAGGGTCACTAGAAGGCACAATGCCCTAAATTAGTGAACAAAGGAGTTCGTAGACCACAACAACAATCATTTAGAAGTAGAGAACGTTACATTGCAGCAGTTGCACCACCAGTCATTGAGCCCTCTACGTCCTCATCCCTGTCCCTGATCGCTGAGCAATTGCAGAAGCTCCTTTCTACTCAGCCTAATGCTTTATCAGTCTCTCTCTCTATAGGTTCATTCTCCTCAAGGCCATCAGGTATATCTCAGACCACTTGGGTTTTTGACTCAGGTGTTACCCACCATATGACTAGTAATCCATCTTTATTTGTATATACTCTTTCTTCTCCTTCTAGTTCTGTTATTGCTGCCAATGGAAGTCCTATGTCCTTGGCAAGCGTTGGTTCTATTGTCTCTCCTTGGTCATCTCTTCCTGATGTGTATTATATTCCTCAACTCACGATAAATTTGATCTCTGTTAGTCAGTTATTTGATCTTAGTTTTTAGTTCACTTTTCTCCATCTGCTTGTGTTGTACAAGATCCTCAGTTCAAGAAGTCGATTGGGATAAGCCGTAAAAAGGGAGGACTGTATGTATTAGAAGAGTTGCATGTTCCTGCTGTTGTTGCCTCTTCAATTGATTTAGCTTCTTTTCGTTCAAGTCCAAAGTCGTCTAGTTACTATTTATGGCATTCTCGTCTTGGTCATATTTCTAGTAGTCGTTTACAGTTTTTAGTTTTAATTGTTTGTTTAGGTAATTTGGATTGTCATGATATTTGGGATTGTAGTGGATGCAAACTAGCAAAATTTACTGCCTTGCCATTTAATAAAAGCTCCACTATTTCTCTTGCTCCTTTTGATCTTATTTATTTTGATGTGTGAGGACCTTCTCCTATCCCTACCAAAGGGCGATCCAGATATTATGTTTCTTTTATTGATGATTATTCTCGATATTGTTGGGTTTATTAATGAAGTATCGCTCTAAATTCCTTTCTATATTTTCTACTTTTTGTGCCACGATACATACTCAATATTCTTCAGTTATTAAATATTTTAGATGTGATTTAGGTGGGGAATATTCCTCAAATGCCTTTTTTGACTTCTTGAAATCTGCTGGCACTATTCCCCAATCTTCATGTGTAGATACATCTGAGCAGAATGGTGTAGCCGAGCGTAAACATAAGCACATCATGGAGACTACTCGTTCTCTTTTACTGTCTGCTAGTGTTCCTAGTAGCTTTTGGGGGGAAGCTGTTCTTATTGCAATTCACTTGATTAACCGCATTCCGTCCATCATTACTTCAGGAGTCTCTCCTTTTGAGAGATTGTTTGGTAAACCTCCTGATTACTTCCCATTGCGTCTGTTTGGATGTACATGCTTTGTTCTCCTTCCTAATGGAGCTCGTACCAAACTTTCTACTCGTTCAATAATGTGTCTTTATTGGTTATGGTGAGGGACAAAAGGGGTATCGTTGTTATGATCCTGTTGCTAAGAAATTCTCTGTCTCTCGGCATGTGATTTTTATAGAGCATATTCCTTTTTTTCCATTCCTGCTAGTTCTCACACTTTGCACGAATCAGATCTCATTTATCTTGATCATTTTCCTGATATTGTTCCTTCTGAATCCTATGTTAGTGATGTAACTATCCCTGATGTCTCCCATTCTTCAAATTCTTCTATTACTCATCCTCCTATTCTTCATACTTACACTCGTAAGAACACAACTATCTCTTCTACAGTGCCTATCTCCTCTGACTCCCAATCAGGTTCTGTGGGACGTGGATCCCGCTTCATCTCGGTATCCTCATCGTATTCGTAAGTGTCCAGATAGGTTTGGTTTCTCTAATTCTTGTTATTCCACTAATTATTGTTCTTTCTTAGCTTCTATTCATTCTATCTCTGAACCTACCTCCTATAGGAAGGCTTGTCTTGATCCTCTTTGGCAACAGGCTATGGATAAAGAGCTTTCTGCATTACATAAGACTGCCACATGGGACTTGGTGTCCTTACCCTTTGATAAACGTGCAGTTAGTTGTAAGTGGGTTTATAAGATCAAGACGAGATCAGATAGTACTATAGAACGATACAAGGCTCGATTGGTGGCCAAGGGATTTACTCAGGAGTATGGCATTGACTATGAGGAGACCTTTGCCCCTGTAGCTAAAATGACTACAGTTCGCACAGTGATTGCAGTAGTTGTTGTTCGTTAGTGGAGTCTTACTCAGATGGATGTCAAAAATGTTTTTCTTAATGGAGATTTGGTTGAAGAAGTTTTCAAGATTCCCCCTCCCGATCTCCTTCATAATCCTGGTGAAGTTTGCAAACTACAAAAGGCATTATATGGTCTCAAACAGGCTCCTCGAGCTTGGTTTGACAAATTCTCTAATGTCGTCTATGATTTGGGCTTTCGTACTAGTGATCATGATTCTTCTCTTTTTCTGATGTAATGTGGGCTGCCTTCCCCTGGTTTACTTGGGCCTTCCATTAGGCGCTCCTTTGAGATCCATTGGGGTGCGGGATCTAGTGGTTGAAAGATTCCTCAACAAGCTGTCAAGATGGAAAGGCCAACTCCTTTCTAAGGGAGGCAGGCTAATCTTGCTCAAAAGTACCTTGGCCAACCTTCTCACCTACTTCATGTCTCTTTTCTCTATGCCAAAGAAGGTTAGTAGAAGATTGGAGAAGATTCAAAGGGACTTCTTATGGGGCCACGAAGGAGATTGTAAAAAGATTCATTTAGTTGCTTGGGAAAACATCAAGAAGCCAACGTCCCACGGGCGCTTAGGTGTGAAAGATTTGAAGATCTTCAACACAGCCCATTTAGGTAAATGGTTATGGAAATTTGACGAAAGTGACAATGCGCTTTGGAAGGAGATCATTGTTTCCAAGTATGGGTGTTGTGACGGGGGTTGGTGCTCGGGCAATGCGGAAGGTCCAAAGGGATGTGGTCTGTGGGGCTACATTAGAGGTGGTTGGAGGCTATTCATCGATAGATGTCGTCTTGTTCTTGGTAATGGTGGTAGGGTGAAATTTTGGAATGATGCTTGGGCTGGGGACGAGTTGTTGAGGGCGAAATTCCCTAGGCCTTACAATCTGGCTAGCAATAAGGCGGCTTGGGCTAACGAAGTGTTTGGAGAAAGTTGGGAACAAGCTTTATCTGGAGTCCTCGCTTCAGGAGAGATTTTTTATGATTGGGAACTCGACGAGGTGGGCTCTTTCCTTCGTTATCTTAACAATTTCAGGGCTATGGAAGCTAGGGAGGATAGCAGAGTTTGGAGGCCGGAGAAAAATTCTTTTACTGTCCGATCCTTCTATAAGAGCATGTTCGATTTGGATAGCCCTTCCTTTCCTTGGAAACTCATTTGGCATTCAAGAGTCCCCCCTAAAGCTTCTTTCTTTGCTTGGGAAGCTGCTATGAAGGCTATTTTAACTGTGGATAATTTGAAGAAAAGAGGCTTTCTTTTGTCTAGCAGATGCTTCCTGTGCAAGCATGGTGAGGAGAGGGTGGATCATGTACTCATCCACTGTTATGTTTCGTGGAACTACTGGAATATTATTTTTGCTCTGTTCAGTTTCTCATGAGCTATGTCAGGCTCAGTCAAAGACCTTCTGTTGACTTGGGAAGGTTGCAATCTCTCAACTGAGATTAGGAGAGTTTGGAGACTGGCACCTATTTGCCTCTTGTGGTGTGTTTGGATCGAAAGGAACAACCGGGTCTTTGAAGATCGAGAACTCTCTTCTCCCTTCTTTAAAGATTCTTTTTTGCGTATTTTATTTTTTTGGGCCCAAGAGGCTTTCCCTGGAAATGTTTCTTCCTTTGTAGATTTTTTGGGTTTTCTAAGTCAGATGTAACCTTTTGGGGCTTTTGCCCTTGTTGCCCTTCTTGGGCACCATGATATATACAATCCTTATCCAAAAAAAAAAATGATTCTAGCTTTTTTTCTCCATGCTACTTCCGCGGGGTGCATTGTTCTCTTACTCTATGTTGATGACATGACATGATTCTTACTGGTGATGACATAGTTGGGATAAAGTTGTTGAAATCGCAGTTGCAAGACTATTTTGAGATGAACGATCTAGGCTCCCTTCGTTATTTCTTGGGTATTGAGGTTGCCACTTCTCCTAAGGGTTACCTTCTATATCAGTCCAAGTATTCGTCCGATGTTATTCAACGAGCCCGTCTAACAAAGAGTCGGACAGTTGAGACCCCATTAGAGCTCCATGTCTGTTATTCTTCTTCTGATGGGATTCCATTGTCTAATCCCACCTATATCCTGCTATATTTGGGAGCTTGGTCTATCTCACTATCACTCACTCTAATATTGCATATGTTGTTCATGTTGTCAGTTAATTTGTTTCTTCTCCTACCACAGTTCACTCGGCTGCTGTTTTTCGCTATCTTCGTGGTACATTGCATCAAAGTTTATTGTTTTCTTCTTCCTCTTCCTTAGAGCTTCGAGCCTATTGGATAGAAAATCTACTACTGACTTCTGTGTTTTTCTTGGTGATTCTCTCATTTCTTGGAAAAGCAAGAAGACTGTTGTTGCTCGCTCTTCTGCTGAGGCTGAATATCGTGCAATGGCTACTACTACGGTTGAGATTGTGTGGTTACGATGGTTGCTTGTTGATCTTGGCATTACTTTGTCTGCTCCTACTTCTATATATTGTGATAACAAGAGTACTATTTAAATTGCACACAATTTTGTCTTCCATGAGCGTACTAAGCACATTGAGATTGATTGTCATTTTGTGCGTCATCATCTTCAGCTTGGCACAATTTCACTTCTGTTCGTTCCTTCTACCTTGCAGTTACCCGAATTCTTTACGAAGTCTCATACGGTTAAACGCTTCCGTTTCCTGCTTAACAAACTCTCAATGCTCTTTGCCGCCGCATCATGAGTTGGAGGGGGGGGGGGGTGTTAGAATAGTATTATTATATATTATTAGTTAGCCTCATTAAGGTTAGTATAGTACTTTGATCTTTTGTTAACCCTTCTATAAAGAGTTCTTTATTATTTTCTCTTGCAACTTCTAATAGATTACAAAATAAAATATTTTGGCTGCTCTTTCTTCTTCTTTTCTTTTCTTTATTGAACCAAAGTTTTCAGTGAGATCCACATAATTAATAAAATATAGGAAACCAAGTAAAAGCTGGTATGATCGCAATTTTTGCTGAATTTGCAGAACTGTCCAATAAAGCCCCCAGTTTACAAAATTATAGACTATATCGTTCAAAATATTCATTACTGCAAACCAAAAAATGCCTCGACTTCTACCCTCTTCCCCAAAACTCTTTTGTAGTCCAGGGAGGAGAATGTATGGTATAATTTGTTAGCAAACTTTAACTGCATAAACATTGGGTAGGTTTCCAAACCAATAACTTGATGTTCACCAAGATTTATGCACCTCTCAAGCCACCAACTAGCTTCTCATGACTTCAGCATTTCAAAGAGTCTTGACATCAGGCTGAGAAATTTATATAAGATATCGAACCTAATTGGATCAGAAATAAAGCCGGCCCCAAATAAATGGGAATTAATTACTACTGGTTGGTTCTGGATTTGGGTCCAGTTACAAGGACTGTATCCACTACTAAGACCTAATTTACATGGACTTGGGTACTACGTGTCCAAGCGTCGAATGTACCAAAATCCCCAAATCCAAGGAGACAGCCACAACCAAATATTCATACCTATTGATATTCTTCTATTTTCAATGTAAATATTTTTTAGGCGTTCAACGTGAGAACTCCTTCCATTTTGAATATTCCATACACGTCCTATAGAAAGAGTCCATGTAACATAGATTGAGACCCTCTTTCACAATTCAAGTAGCACCAAGCAGGAGGCCAATTCAAGCAAAGATCATTAAAGGGAAGAAACTACCATGTCTATGCACCATTTTGTTCACTATAATATTGATGGCAGTAGAAACTATAGTTTAAAATAGAAGATGTTGAAGGAATAATATTTCATGGGAGAATGGAAGGGTACCATGGAAAGGCAACACGCGCCCTCAAGTTATGCTCAAAATAATATCACAAGAAAGGTTCTAGTAGACAGCACTAAATCTAGAAATATCAACAAGTGAAACTGTTGAGATAAAAGTTGACAGACAATGAAACATTACTCAAAGTTATTTAGAGGATGCTTATGAAACTAAAGATATAACGATATTGGGTAGCTTTTCGTGCTTTGCATCATCCTTCTCTTAATAGTCGGAGGTATGGACAAAGAAGAGGTCTGCCCTTCACAGAAAAAGTAGGATTACTTCTCCCATTTATAGGCATGGATTGGTGGTTAATTTAATGACAATATTTTAGGTTAGCGAGGCACTTAGAAGGTCAAGTTGTTAACTTCATTTTGCTTGAACATTCAAATTTTATGGAAGTATTGGTCTCACAAGGAGGAAGGACAGAGAGAAGAAAAAAGGAGGGGGGGGGGGGGGGAGTTGAAGTGAAAAGTTGACATTTTGAGGAGAGCTCACAACATTAAAGGCCTTTATGGGTCAGGAGGATACCCTTGTATAGACATTGAATAGTTTTATAAACTTTACTATTTGATCATACTATAGTTGGCAAGAAGAGGGGATCTGGAGTTTCCATTGGAAGATCATTTGGTGTTCCTAGTCTTGGTTAAGGTAGCTTTTTTCTACGGTCGGTTAACTGGGAAGCAGACAATTTGCAAAGAAGAGGCTTCAAGCTGGCTAGTAGGTGCTACATGCGCAGAGTTAAAGAAGAGTCTGTGAATCATCTTTTTCTTCATTGTGCATTGGCCAAGTATGCATGGAATCTCCTCTTTTCCTTTTTTAGTTGTGCATCTATTATGCCTGCCTCAAATAAGGATCTTTTTTTTTTTTTTTTTTTTTTTTTTTTTGTAAGGAGTATATATAAAGAAACCCAAGAAGGGCAAAGGGCAAAAACCCCAAAAGATTTACATCGGTCTTAAAGACCCCAAAAAGTCAACAAAAGAATAAACGTTTACAGGAAAAGCCTCTTTGGCCAAAAAAAATAATAAACACAAAAAAGCATCTTTAAAATAGGGAATGGGCAGCTCCCTGTCTTCAAAGACACGATTGTTTCTTTCTATCCAAAGGCACCACAAAAGGCAGATGGGGGCCAGTCTCCAGATTCTCTTAATATCTTTAGGAAGGATGTACCCTTCCCATGTTAACAAAAGGTCTTTGACGGAGCCTGACATGACCCATGAGAATCCAAACATGGTGAGAACTAGGTTCCAGCAGCTCCAGGGGACATGACAGTTAATGAGAGCATGATCCACTCTTTCTTTGTCATTCTTACAAAAGTAGCATCTATTGGCCATCAGAAAACCTCTCTTCATCATGTTTTCTCTTCATCATGTTTTCCGTGGTTAAAATGGCCTTCCAAAAAGCTTCCCAAGCAAAGAAGGAAGCTTTGGGAGGGACTTTTGAACGCCAAGTGAGCTTCCAAGGAAAAAGAGTGTCTGCGGGAGCAAACAAACTCTTGTAAAAAGAACTCACAGAAAAGGATGACTTATCCGGGATCCAAATCCTCTTATCTTGTCTTCCTTCCACTGCCCAGAAATTGTAGATGTGACTAAGAAATGAGTCCGCCTTCTAAAGCTCCCAATCATAAAAATCTCTTCTAAAAGATGGGTTCCAAACAAACGTATTCCCAACGCTCACCACATACTCGCTAACCCAAGCCGACTTGTTGGTAGCCAATCTGTAAAGCCTGCGGAATTTCAACTTCAGTGGCATGGCCCCTACTCCACACATCATCCCAAAATTTCACCCTGTCACCCTTGCCCTATGGCAAACCTACATCTTTTCTTAAAAGGTCTCCACTCTCTTCTGATGTAACCCCATAGACCACAGCCCATTGGCCCATCTACGCTGCCCGAACACCATCCCCCAGTATCATACACATACTTAGACACAATGATCTCCTTCCAGAGATCCTTGTCACTCTCCCCAAACTTCCATAATTATTTTCCTAGAAGAGCTGTATTGAAGATTCTCAAGTCCTTCATCCCTAAACTCCCTAGAGACTGAGGCTTCTTGATTTTATCCCACGTCACAAAGTGAATTTTCCTGCAATCTCCCTCGTGGCCCCAAAGAAAGTCTCTTTGAATCTTCTCCAATCTTCTGCTCACTGTCTTCAGAATCAGGAAGAGGGACATAAAGTAGGTGGGGAGGTTGGCCAAGGAGCTTTTAATAAGAGTGAGCCTGCCTCCTTTAGAAAGGAATTAGCCTTTCCAACCTGAAAGCTTGCTGTGAAACCTCTCAACAACCGGATCCCACACCCCAATGGATCGCGCATTAGCTCCCAACGGAAGACCTAAGTAAGTTGAGGGGAAACGGCCCACTTTACAGCCCAAAGTGCTGGCCAGGAAGGTCCATCCCCTGAATCGCCCCCACCGATGAAATGCTACTCTTAGCTAGATTGATCCTTAGGCCTGACACAGCTTCAAAACATACGAGAATGCAGCGAAGTTGGCGCATTGTGGGATCACAAAAGATGATGGTATCGTCAACAAATAACAGGTGGGAGACGACAGCGCTTTCACCCCTTCTTGCCCCCCCCTGAAAGCCTTTGATAAGGCCAACCTCCTCAGCCCGGCACATGAAGCGGCTCAAAACCTCCATAGCAATCACAAAGAGAAAGGGGGATAGGGAGTCCCCTTGTCTCAATCCTCTAGATGAACGGAAGAAGCCTGTAGGGGATCCGTTGACGAGGACCGAGAAAGAAACAGTGGAGATGCACGACTGGATCCACTTCCTCCACTTGTTTCCAAAACTCATCCTTGCCATCATACCCAACAAGAAGCTCCAGTTAACATGATCAAAGGCCTTTCTCAATATCCAACTTGCAAACCAGCCCTTTCCTTTTCTGCTTTAGCCTAAAGTTTATGCATTCATTAGCAGTGAGAGACGCTTCCAGAATCCGTCTCCCTTCCACAAACGCTGATTGGCTAGGAGAGATGATACTACCCATAACCTTCTTTAACCTTAAGAAGAGAACCTTAGCAATCAGCTTATAAACACTGCTTACCAGGCTAATGGGACGAAAATCCTTAATGCAAGCCGCTCCCTCCTTTTTAGGGATGATGGCGATGAAAGAAGCATTTAGGCTTCATTCAAAACCCCCCTCCCTATGGAAGCTCCCAAACACTGCCATCACATTCGCTTTCAGCACCGTCCAGCATTTTTTTAAAAAGGCCATAGTAAACCCATCTGGGCCTAGAGCCTTATCCCCGTTACACGCCTCTGAGACTCTCTCCACTTCATCCTCCAAGAAAGGGGACTCCAGGTTAGAGACTTCTTCCCCATTCAAGCTAGCCAAGTCAATATCCTCCACTCTAGGTCTCCAACTTTGCGGCTCTGAATAAAGATTAGAGAAGAAATCAACAATTCCCCTTCTGATTGGCTCCTCCTCCGTGAGAACCTGATCGTCAACAACAATGGAGGAGATTTTGTTCTTCCTGTAGTGGGATGAAGCCATCCTGTGAAAAAACTTAGTGTTGCAGTCACCCTCTTTTAACCATACAGCCCGAGATTTCTGCCTCCAAGAGATTTCCTCCATCTTAAGAATCTGCCCAATTTGACCTTTTAAGGCCTTCTCTCTCCTCCCTTTTTTTAGCAGAGATGGAACCCATCTACTCTTCCTTATCCAACTCCAAAAGGTTATTCAGAATAGACTGCTTTCTTTCTTGAATAAAACCGAAGACTTCTCGATTCCATATTTTGAGGTCTTCTTTAAGAAGTTTTAACTTTCTTGCAATGCAGTAGCTTGGAGATCCAGTCACAGCATAAGATCCCTACCAGCTACTCACCAGGTAAAGAAGGATCTTCTCAATAGTTGAAGGGGCAGAGGGCAGGTCATGTGTGGAAGATACGAGGAAGGAGTGGAGGATGGCCCCACTTGGTTTGTTTTGGTGTTTATGAAGGGTGAGGAACAAGTGGATTTTTGAAGAGCAAGAATCACTCCATTGTAGATTCAAAGATAAGTTTTTTGAAGATGTTAATACTTTTGGGTAGTCGAGTCAAACCCTATGTATGTAAATTCTAGTTTTTGGGATGTTTGTGGCTTTAATTTTATGAGTTGTCTCCTCTTTATATATGGTTTGTCCCTCCTCACGCAGGCTTTTAATACAAGTACCTTGACTTATAAAAAAAAAGGTTTGAAAAGACAACCAATAGCAAGAGGGGTTGATCAAGTAGAATGGACTTCTCAAAAAAGAAAAAAGAAAAAAAGGAGTTCACATAGATGGCATCAAGAGTCGGTAATGCCAGCAAAAAGATTGGGATAAGTTGACAATGATGACAAACCAGCTATGTGCTTTAATTAATTGTGGCAACCGACTAGGCCAAGCTGGCAATCTTAACGAGACTGTAGCCACAATAAGAAATGCTATACCATCATTTAGGGTAGTGCGTCATGCTCATTCGCGTGCAACTGACAAGTAGACTGTTTCTAAGTTATTAAACATTAATTTCAAACAACAAAGCATAGGTTGTCATGTATATTTGCTCTTACTGTTGATGAGCAGTGAGCTATTTCCTAGAATGGAAAGTTCAATAAAGTAGACATGTAACAGTTAGGTGGTATAATATGGAGATTAAAGTTGGAAGAAAAAAAGAAGGAACAATAAAGAAAAAGAGAAGAGAATTAAACAAGCTTAGGGCTTCACACACTATTCTGCCCTAACACCTTGTAAATATATTAACACGGGATGCAAGTACAATAGTACCCTTATGGTGAAAAGACACAGAAATATAAAAAGAAAATAATAATCACTCTAACAGTTAGTGACGGATCTAGGCAATAGACTTTTTTTTTTTTTTTTTTGTGGGTGGGGAGGGGGGGGGGGGGAATATAAAAATTATAATTTAAGGGGGTCTTTTGTAGAAATATGAAAAAAAAATTTGGGAGGGAGAGGGGGAATTCCTTTTTCTTTAAATTCTATAGAAATCAATGATAAAAAATCAAATTTTCAAAACTTTTTTTTTTTTTTTTGGGGGGGGGGGGGGGGAGCCCCCCCTAGACTATGCATAGATCCGCCATTGCTAACAGTAACACTTCTTAAGTACTTGAAACTCCAAAGAATGCAATTCAAAAGCTATATAACATAGCATAGTCAGACAAATAAAGACCATAGTTGCTTAAAAAAAATAAATAAAAAAAGACTATTAGTTCTAACCATAAATATCTACATATTATATCATACTTTGCACAAAAAATTGTCTATATAATATTCAAATAACTATTGCTTTTCAACAATTCTTCTGTACAAACAGATAAATAGATTATGTCCATTTTTGTAATGCATCAGATAAATAGAACTCCAAAACAGCTAATAAAGAATCATCAAAGATAGCTAAGTTTTCTCTTAAGACAACCCTATTTCAAGGCAATTTTGGCTTTCTCTAAAAGCAATGTACAACTATGGAAGTGTTGGTATAACTGCCCAGAGCAGCCATTGCTATGGCCAAAGCCAGAGTTCCTCTGGCAATAGGGTGTCCTTTATTCTTTATCTTTATTCTGAATATTTTCTGCTTGATCTGTAATCATTTATGAAACTTGGGAGGAAAGAGGGGGGGGGAAGATATAAGCCGCAGTTTATGAAAGTTATGACACTTCCGATAATTGTCACTAGATACCTCAATTCCATTGTACAACGCGGTGCATGGGTCCAGGGTGGCATCAGACATCCCCAAAATGTTCCCATCAAATCTGGTTAGTCTTCATTAGAGATATAACCAATCTGCTACTTTACAATAACATTTATTGACCAGCTTCAGAACCAAATCTTTGCGCCAAAAATTCATCAAGTTGCCCCCAGTTCGGGGTACCAGGTTTACTCAAATTATTAGAAGGCAATGACCGAATGCATCCAAGAATGTGTTGAATATCCCTATAAAGCCTGAAAAACCGAACAGGAAAATAATATATATATATATATATATATCATGAGATAAAGAAAAAAATGTCTTAAACCAAAATAAACAGGATTTTTGAAATTAGTATGAGAAAGGGTGGTACCTGTTTTTCGCTTGTGGGCTGCCAATCTCTAAATGTGAAAATGCTTCTGAAATTTGTGTGTGTAGGATTATGACCACTTGCCTGCAATTAGCATACCAGTGGTGGTCATCATGTAGTAGCAATGGATGACAAATTTAAGAAAGTAATCCTTCATGAAAAATTTAAAGAAAGCAATCTTTCTTCGTGTCCAATAAAAGAACAAAAGACCCAAAAATTAAAATATGACGCTATATGGCAGCATAATTCATCAGATCCTTCACTGATAAAAAATATTAACAATAATTCATCAAATCCTTCAGTTTGCAAACTGAAGTGCAATTGAGTCCCATGAACACCTATTTTGGTTTTTGTTTTGGGTTGGATAAGTGAAAACACATTTGAACTATCCTGTACAAGAATTAAGAAAATTGCTCCAAAATCCATTATGAAGCTGTTACTAAATAACTCCCCTTGGAATGGATAAAAGAAATGCTGAAGCCATATCAACACCATCAGGACTATACATCATTCACCAACCATAATGCCGCCATCACTACATAATTTTTGTTGTCATCAATCGACCACCAATGTTCCACCTCCTCCCTCCCTATGTCTGCCAAACCATGGTCACACCCACCAGCTGGCAGTCAATCCAGCCTCTTACACAGACCAACCTGCCTCATTCTCCCACCAGCAGTGCACAAACGTTGGGTGGGGTGGGGGGGACTCCATCTCTTCTATCACCACAACTCAAATGCCAGCCACTATCTCCAGAACCACAATCCTCACCACCAACTCTTCCACCGTGTCCATGACATCCAATAAGCTTACCCAAACAGAGAAGATTTACAAATCCAATTAATTGGGATTCCATTCAGAGAGGGGGTGGGGAGGAGAAAAAGTGAATAACACTTTGAACAAACCCGTAGAAGAACTGAGGGAAGCATAATGTGAGCGACTCATTGCTCCAAAATCCATTAGGAAGCTGTAATTGGGAGGGATTAAAATGCTGAAGCCATACCAACACCACTAGGACCACACATCATTCACCAACCATAGTGCTGCCATCACTGCACAATTTTCATTTTCATCAATCAACCACCACTCTGCCACCTCCACCACCATGTCATATTCGTGTCCCATGTCTGTGTCCGGGCTTCTTAAGTTGGAACTTGGAAGAACCAATAATTACCATGGGGGTCTGCTCCATAGAGTTTAAAACCATGAGGAGAAGTACCAAGGTTGATCCACAATAAATTTTGTATTCCCCAACATTCAATTTAATTGTAAGCTATGTTGTTTGCAAGTTCTCACAAAAGAAACCACTAGAAGGACCTTCAGCAACAATATGCAACAGCTCTAAAACTTGGGGCAGCTTCTAACTTAATCATTATTTTTCCTATATTTAATAACAAGTACCTCCTTATTCATAAGAAATGATCGATTTTTGTAATAAGTGGGTATGCATGGTCAATAACCTACTGGCAAATCAATTAGATGTAATGACCTAAATAAAAAGTCCATTAAAATCTCAGTCCATTGTATTAAAATACCATTGCTAAGCCTCACCTGAAAATTGCTTGAACATCTCCTTCATGCAAAGTTCGAGACAAGACACGTTGAAGAAAGCCAACTTCCTGTAAACAAATTGAACAATAAGATCCAATAGAATTGACACAAATTAAGATATGGAAAAACCTAGAAAGAAATTATAATTTATTTATTTTTTTGATAAGTTACCTAGGAAGAAATTATAATTTGAAGAAAGACAATTTAAACTAAAATTCTCCAATGAAACTGAAATTGGAAACAAGGTACAAAGCCATTCTCTCAAGTGGATATGTAGTAAACAGAAATAACACAAAGAAAGTTCTTCAATTTTTGCCCCCATCACAGTTGGTAGACATCAGACTACAGCATTAGTCAATAGTCATAAGAAGTGTTGGTAGAAATTAGATCACAAATGCACTAGTCACTAAATTAGTGATAGTTTTAAGCAATTCATCTTTTGACCAAACAAAGCTGCATAATTCCAACATCACCCCACCACCTTATTGGATGGGCAAGCATTTGTTGTTAATCCTTAGTATTTTGACTCAGAAGATGGTGAGTGAGACTTCAAGCTTAAGCAGGTACTTGTACTCATTTTTGTGGTGCAAGTGCTAACAAAGCCTAGTAAGAGCTGCTGGAAATTTCCACATCATTTTTTTCCTTTTCCCCTCCCTTCTCCCACTCAAACTAGAAATAAAAATTCAAAAGAGCCACATAAAACATTACCAGAAAGGCATGTTAAATAAGGAAACTCGCCCATAAGTTACCTTTGTAAGGGATCGAGCAAACTGGCTAGGCTGTGAATCAGAATCTTCTGGTTTGTTCCAACTCTCGACAATTTGTGGCAACCCACGGAGATGAACCAATAATCTTTCCCTCATAATCTGAACCAGCTTAGTATGTATCTCATCTCGATGAACTTTGTAATCCTAAAATCCAAAAAAAGAAAAAGTTGTAAGTGTAAAGTACAATGTGCAAATGGAAGCCCTTGCGTTGTGATGCATTTGTGACTAATCAATATTTAATTTCATTCGAATAAAATACTTGGGCCTCAAACATAACCAATGGTGACTGACGAAACTATAAAATTGTTAAGCAAACTGAGCCACCGTAAAAGGTAGCAAAAGATGGATTTAGAATGAGACTGCAGTAGCATGATTTTCTTTTTTCTATGAGAAAAGGTAGCGAGTACAAAGCAGAAGGCATGTATAGATGAAGCATCCTTCAAAAAATGAAGAACAAAGTAGCAAAGAAGATTACAATGAAGAGGGAGGAAAAAAACAATGAACTCTAGGAGGCTAAAAGTGTCCTCTGAAATGCTTCGAGGTAGTTTCCTTCCCTTGACCTAGAAGTCAGTCTCTGCATTAGTCAATTTCTGGGCCCATTAAATGGTAGCATGAACTGAAAACACCGTACCAGTAGTTTACTAAAACAAAGGGGCATAATGAGATCCCTAATTCTCTTTTTCTAGACCACTAATAATTGAAAAATGTTCTAATATCAAGTGGCTTAAGAAGGAAAAGAGCATCCTTAATGTTTTGCAACAGTCTCACAATTTCATATCTCATAATGTCGAGAGATTATTCACAGTACATTGACAAGTCAAATTTTCAACAGATAATCTGCCATAGGAATCCTCTTTGGACAGGAACACTTTTTTATTCTCTTTCCCCTTTTAAAAAAGAAAAAAGAAAACCCCTTATTTTTGCTACTTGAAAGATTCTAAGGGAGATCCAGAAACTCCTATAGCTTCCTAGCAAGATTTTGGAATCAAAATCACAATTTTGAATTATTCAAGTTTTCGATTTTGAAGGATGCAAGCATTGGGTATTTGAGCTGCACTTATAGAAGAGCAATTGTGCTTGTATTGGCCTTGAAGACAACGTTAGATGCGTCAGGGGTCCATTTTTGTTTATCCTAATAACACCCTTGCATTTTTCTTATTAAATTTATCATGATCCTTTTTCAGCCTAATTTCATTGCCAATACGGGAAAGAGACTGAGTTTGAATCATCCCAATGCCCCCAATTTGGTGACCAAGACTCAGACTTTGAACCGTGTTACAGTTGCTGCTTGTTTGCACAGTTTAAATCCCCTCCACCCCTCTTAACGCATTTTTTCCAACATATGCTGAGAAGTAGTAGTCAAAATATAGATCTAATTTCACCATTGAAATTCAATGAAATTGTAAGAAATGAATTAGACAATCATATTGCTTACAAACGGTCGGACATTGTAGTCAAAATTTCACAAATCAAAGTTCACATATTATTATTGGTAATGACCCAAGACTTGATACAATATCTTAGTGACATAGAAACAGATATGATGCAGAGAAAAGGAGTGGCTCAGAAGTTCCTTACCTGCGCTACTCGATCAATCTCTGACAACAGTAATGCTTTTCGTGTTTCAGGTACTTTCAGGAACAGAACCCTCCTTATTTCTTAGTCCATACACACAAAAAAAAAAAGACTCAGAAAATTTTGTTTATTCAATCACATGAAATAAATGTAATGCTATATGTATTAGTATTCTCATTACATGTGAATTCCCTACACCATTTTACATGGTCATATGATCAAGAATGTCTTTAGTATGCACCTTAAGCTGGAATTTTTTTTTTTTAAGCATGAGTTCACTTTGTTAATTAAGGTATAATGAGAAAGACCATTCTTAAACCCTAATAAGTTAGAAGCTAAAGTGTGATGTTAGTACGTTATAAAAAAAAAAAATTGTAGGCAAATCATGTAATAGTTAGCTTAAACCTATTTGTTAGCTTAAGCTTAATTAAGTGTGCTTGACTAACCTAAACTATGTTGTGGTAGGTTAGTTAAATGATAAAATAGGGTTGAAATTAAGCTAATTTCAGTTCATTAGAAACCCTAATACATGATTATTAATTTAGCTTAAGGTAATTAGATAACCTAAGCTCCCTATGATTGACCAAACTAACTCCAATTAGGAAAAAGTTAGCAACACATGGTCACATTGTGGAGGATCCACCATGGCTGAAATATTAAACCTAAGCTCTCCCTCTCTCTCTCTGCTTCACATAATTTATTCTAACTTATACAACACGTAGATGTATATAGATAAACATAGATCTAATGAAGCTTAGATTAAGGAAATTATGAAAAGAAATCAAATAAATTTGTGAGAAGTCATTAAGTTAAAAGGTGGCATATTTTGATCAAGACACCAGATTTATGGAAATTTTACAAGCCATGTGACTACTATAGATAGTAGTTTCCAATAAAGCTATCCACACATAAAAGAAAAATGAAGTAAGGAGCTTCCTAAGTCAGCCGACCGAAACTAAGGGGGGAAAGTGAGAGAGAGTTGCGAAAGAAAGGGGGGAAAGGGATGAAAAGTGAAGAGAGATTTGATTTGGAGTTCAACTTGAGCTTAAATTCAAGTATGAATCTGCCCTAAAGATCTATTCCTTCAATTATTTGAAAATTAAATCAAGTAAAACAAGTAAAGAATTCAAAACAAGCTAGGGTTTCTAGAAAACCCCAACTAGCTTCACAAACCCTAGTTAATTGGCACTAAGTAGAATTTGATTTCATGATTGATTAATAGTATAACATTTTAATTAGTGAGGTATGATATTAATTAATAGTTGCATATCATAAAATCCCTAAACTAGTTTTGAAACCCTAACTAATTTAGTATGGAATTGTAAAGCTATGCATGTAGGATTAATATATATGGTGTAGTATGTCTCAAGAACACAAATTGTGTGTTAAAATTTAATTCGAAATGGATATTAAAGAAAATCCTAATCATGCAATTAAGCATGATTAAGCCTAATTAACCTTACTAATCATCAATTAAACAATCTAGTATGACCATTTTTTTCATTAGAAGATAATGGATGCAATTAAAGGTCAAAAACAGTCCTAAATATGGTGAAAAGAAATAAAAATGTTGCTGGATTTGTGAGACATAATGAGAATTTAGCTTATATTGGGAAATAAACTTACTAAATGCAAGAAATGATACTACAACATAAAAGCTGAAAAATGCAGCTTGACTGAGGGTAAATTAGACCCTAATTGGCTGCTGGAAATTCATGGAAAATAACCTCATTCAGTTTAGTTAAATAATTGTAATGGTAATTGAGAATATTTGGTACAAATGTTGAAATAACCAACACTTTGAAGTATCAACAAGCTCGAGCTTGGCTGGAATCTCCTCCACCTCCCAAATGGGAGGTTAAGGGTTTAGGGAGGCACAAGGTGAGTAATTTGGAATTCTAAAATAGTGTTTTGAACTCAGATTTGTGCAATATACTTTTATATCAGTATGGAACGTTAAGTATTTATGTTACAATTGATGATTTTATGATTTTAAAATCGGTGGACAATTAAACGTTTTGAGATTGTGAAACTATTATGCCATTACATGGGAAGTCCTAATTACCAGTCAGTAGCATGACCAAAAACAGCTAGACATGTCATTCGTTTGTCACTATATGTCACTTGTCATTTTATGACCCTCCACTTAGTTGGAGGTCTGGGTCGACACAAATTCCCTTATAAAAGACCACTGTAATGAAGCCACTAGTATGTAGGATTCGCTTTATGAAAAGCTATCTATGGTGTTCATTATTTGAAATAGAAAAATAAATGTGATTTTTTTATACATATTTGATGTGTTTTAGTTCAGAAAAATATCCATGGCAAATCTTCGCAATTTGTTTTTTTTGGTTTTTTTCAAAAAAAAGAAAGTGACAATATAACTATATTACTCTAAGAAGCACGGATACAAACATGGATACAACACGACATGGATACGTGGACACAACATTTTTCAAAAAGGTAGGATACAGATACATTGAGGACACATTGAATATTTTTTTTGTATATTTTTTATATGACTATATAATAAATATTTAATATTATTTCAATCAAAATTGGCATAAAAAAATACAAATCATTTAAATATTATTAATATATCAAAATGAAAAATCCATTAAATAAAAGTTTAAGAACTTCATTTAATAATCAACATTCATGATTCAAATTTCAAAACAAATTTGTTAACTAATATATATTTGTGTATAAGAAAATACTGGAGAAGATGAGGGAAAATTCAAAAAAAAAATAAAAATCCAAAAGCATGTCCCCCCAACATATCTAAAATTTAAAAAAATTAGACACTCATTTTTCGCGTGTCCGACACGTGTCCGGGACGTATCCAAGCATGTCTGTGTCCAACACAGATACGTGAAGCAAAATAGAGTGTCCGTGCTTCATAAACATTACTCACTGAGCTTTGTTAGCTCACCTTGTTCTACTCATTTCAAGTGAAGCGTGAGCATGGAGTGCAAGCTTATTGTGTATATGTGAACAAGGAGAAGGGAGAAGACTTTATTTTTGATAAGTAACAACAAGAAGACTTCGTGTTTTGCATATATATCGAGATTGGTACATCCCATTTTGGGATTGATGTGGATTATGTATGTATATTATGGCTGTTTTGTATTTATGGCCAAACATTGATGTCATAAGTTCTAAGAAGTTTTGTACGGCTTGGGGTTGGATATAAATTTAGAATTTGCTCTAATTGAATTTGGTTGTTGTAGTGTGTACACACATAAGGCCACACTTCCACCATATAATTGTCCTATAATAAGCAGACATGTAGCCCATTTTTAGATGAAAAGAGAGGTATCTCATTTCATCACCAGAGGGCCAACAAACAACAAACATGGCACAATCCTTTTTTGAAAGTGGAAGAGTAGAGAAGGAACATTTTAATTGACTATGATGCTTACATCTCCAGAAAATATAATATGACATATACATGTCTTTCTTCTATAACATAAACCAGACAATTTACAAAGGAGAGCCTTTCATTTGGTGGGAAGATGATACCTGTGCAAGGAGTATTTGGAGACTATAGACCATCTGTTGATTCATTGTCAAGTGACTAGAGATTGTTGGAATCTACTACTTTCCATCTTTGGGTTCTCATGGGCAAAGCCAACTTGTTTGAGGGACCTTCTCTTATATTGGGGAGGAGTTTGGTCCGAGAAGGAAGTGTGGAAGGTTTGGAGGACGGATCCATTCCGTTTGATTTGGATTATTTGGAGATAACATAATAGTAGAGTTTTTGAGGGAGTAGAGAAACCCCCTTTCTCTTGCATTGTGTTTTTGAGTCAATGAGGCCTCCCCTATGCAAAGAGGTCCTTTTGTAGAGTTTGTGGGTTCTTTGAGGATGTAAATTGGGCGCCTTTAATACAATTTCATTAACCTATCCAAAAAAAAAAAACAATTCCTGTACAATGCTTTATATAAAATATGAGATTTTGTGTAAGATGTGAAAATTTGGTCATAATTTGTTTTGTTCAAACAATAAGAAACTACTAGAATATCTTGCCTGACCAAACCTATCAAGCAGGTGCCAGCATTTGATTTTATGGAAATTCTTAGTAATGAAGAGAACTGTTGGACCTCATGATCAATGAGGCCTTTCTGCTGCAAGTAGGGTCTTTTGAAGAGTTTGTGGGTTCTTTGACGATGTAAATTGGGCGCCTTTAATACAATTACATTTACCTATCCAAAAATAAATAAAAAAATTCTTGTACAATGCATTATATAAAATATGAGATTTTGTGTAAGATGTGACAATTCGGTCATAATTGTTTTGTTCAAAC
The DNA here is from genome assembly GCA_008638375.1 of Nyssa sinensis. Taxonomy (NCBI): domain Eukaryota; kingdom Viridiplantae; phylum Streptophyta; class Magnoliopsida; order Cornales; family Nyssaceae; genus Nyssa; species Nyssa sinensis. Next base: position 13,699,719 of record CM018033.1, on the reverse strand, counting down.
AACAAGAAACTACTACAACATCTTGTCTGACCAAACTTATCGAGCAGGTGCCAGCACTTGATTTTTTGGCAATTCTTAGTATGGAAGAGAACTGTAGGGCCTCAAGGACAAGGTTAATTTGTTTTGTTTTTTTATCTTTCAGCTGATACTACTACTGTGGAATTTATTCTAACAGTTACAGAGACATCAAAAACTCTGAGAAAGATGATCCAACTCCAAGGCCTGTCAATGACAACATCACCACCCCCCCCCCCCCCCCAAAAAAAAAAAAAAAAGGAATTAGTATAACAAATTTCAATTGAACAGTTGAGACCTCCTATCTTCGCAGATACTTCTTCCCCCTTCTTTTTTCATATTATGATTGGGAATTCAGGTATTCATGGAAGATTAGAGCATCTATGAAAAATATACACTCTATCTTGTCTCTCAATAGTGTTTGTAACCCATCAATTTACTGAAGAGACTTTGATGGTGATGATTAAAACTATCGGTTTTGTGATAAAATGAAGAATTTGGCTTGCACAACAAATAGAATACTTCCACATCTGAAAATCTGTCTGTTCCCTTTTTCATAATTTGACCATGAATTAAATGTAATGTTTAGTTTTCAGCTGCATTTTTGTTAAACCTATTCAGATTTTTCTCATATCTTGATGCCAATAAGATGGAGGTCCGAGCAAAAATTCTACACAAATCCATGCTGGTTTTCCTTGAAAGGGAGAACAGAACAAAAAGAATAAGTACAGGACCAAGTTAAACATCCAATGATTGTATCTAAAACCACCAATTCCTTCACCTTCACTGGATATTGCTAAGCAATCTCCTCACACTTCATGACACTGAAACGAATTTACTTGTCTACCAAAAGCCATAGGAAGAGACACATGATCCTATACCCAGTAACCCATATTACACTTTATATCATAAAATTTAGTATCCTATCATCCAGTTCCTCTGCGGTTTCCAGATCCCCTGTCTGCACCTTCAATAACTCCAAATGCTCTAAATGCTCTGTCTCACCTTCAGAGCAGGAACTGAATTTGTGTGGAGAAAAGCAAACCCTGGAAAAGAATGCTCCATAAAAAATGTGGGAAGACGAATGACAAGATGTTGCAAAGTGTAGAGCTAATGGATTTGTTAAAAGACAACTGGGCTGGATATCATGGGTCTCAACCAAGCCTAAGACATCATAAATGAAGAGATGTGATTAACTGGGCAAAGGGCAAACCCAGTGCACGAGTCTCCCGTCATTGCATAAATGTATTGTTATTTAAGGCACCAAAGAGGATTTCTCCCATGTACACTATAATATATATAAAAATAAAATATAAATATGAAGTACAACCCATACTCTCATCTCACCAAGGAAGTCTTCAAAAGAATCTAACTCAAAAAAAAAAAAGATTTAACTGTAATATATTAAACTTAAGTGCCAGTACAGAGGATTCTACACCCATCAAAAGATCTCCAATTTTCTTTCCTCCCACAAGCACCACCATAGGCACAAAAGAGGTACCTACCACTCTTCTCTAACTCTATGTGTGATTCTAGGACCTTGCCAAAGCATAAGGACACCCTCCACTAATCTAGATATCACCCATTGAACAAGTAAATAGAAGAGTCCATATCTTCCTTGTGCGCATGCACGCACACATGTATATAACATAAGTCCACATCTTCCTCGCATTGGCCATGAAGTAGAAGATGTCCCAAAGATTTCCCATCCCTCTTTATGCAAGAAACATCAATTAATTATGATCTCTCTCCTCCTCAAATTATCAATTGTCAAGATTTTTCCAAAAGCTACACTCCACATAAAAAAAGGCTACCTTGTAGGAACTTCATCTCACCAAGTAGCTTTTAATAGAAAAGTCAGGTGTACCAACTTTGCAACACCCTAGAAAAGGATCTCACCTGGAAAATACCTCACACCCCCTCTTGCGAGTGGGGGTGGTCTATCTCCACGAGTCTCTCTCTTCCCTATCACCTAATAATATACGATCCCATAAAATGATCATTTTCATCCATCTACCAATTCTGCAGGAGTCTGTGAAACAAGATATCCCATAACATTCTACCCTCCAAGAAACTCATACAATACCCCACCATGGCATGACGATTAACCGCAATCTTGAATGGTCCCAAGAAAGTCTGACACAAAGGGCCTTCACCACACTAGTGATTTAACCACAACCTGATTTGCTGTCCATTGCCCACCAGTATTCAATTGTGTTTCGAGGACTTGTCTTCTTTCACACCCCAACCCCATATATGACATCCTAACTCCCTTGGTATGCTAGTCCCCTCACCTATGAAGCATGGACACTCTATTTTAGCTCATGTGTCCGTGTCGGACATGTGTCCAACACCAACACTCTTGGACACTTTCTGGATACGTGTCGGACACACGAAAAGTGTCCAATTTTGATTTTTTTTTTCTGAATTTCAGATACATTATAGATACTTTTTGGATTTTTTTTCCTTCTCCTACTCTTCTCTTCTATTTTTTTAGGTTATATATGCACATATATATATGTCATATGTAATAGTTAGTAAATTTGTTTTAGAACTTTTATCATAGATGGCGAAGATTAAATAAAGTTATAAAAATTTTATTTAACGCCTTTATTATTTTAATATCTTATTAATATTTTTTTTATTATGCGTTTTATGCTAATTTTAATTGAAAGTGTTAGGTTTTTATTATATGACCATATAAAAAATAATATATATATATATATATATATATATTCGATGTATCCATGACATATCTGTGTCCTACTTTCTGGGAAATGTTGTGTCCACGTGTCCATGTCGTGTCATATCTGTGTCTCATGTCTGTGCATCTTAGCCCCTCACCCACTTCCATGTTTTCCTTCCACCACTCTCCTCCTGAACTATTTCTCTCCGCCCCAAATCCACTTACCCATCAAGCCTGGTTAACTTCCATGGGTCTCTAATCCCAAGGCCCCCTATCACATGGACACGAAAAATGTCTTTTTGGACATCTTCAAACTACAAACAGGAAAGTTTTTCCAAAATGTAAAGAAATAGTTTACATTTAGCCCAACACATCCTGATATTGCTTCTGCAATATAGTTACCAAACTACCAATGCACTCACACGGGAAGTTAAATGCAATTGCCAATAAGAATTTGATAATTGTATGATGCTTTGGGCATATTTTGTCATTGAATGATTACAAGATGATACAATGCATTAAAACAGCTGTGGTAATTAATTGGAAGTCCAATATGACTACAAATTATATGGAGCTGAATTTGCAATTTCACCAAACAAAAGCATTAATTAGGTCAGACTTGCATTCCCAGTACTTGAGCATTGATTAGCCAAGTCATCCCAAGAAGTTCCCAAAACTCCAACATTGCATACACTACAAATCATAGAAATCTTCAGAACAACATGAGTAAGCGTAGAGGAGTCGTACTTCCATAGTTCCATTAGTTATTTTTCTTGCGAAACAAGGAGAGTTTAGTTCTTGCAATTCACCAAATAAGATATGCTGTACTGGGTTAGAAAATTAAAATCTTTTATTCCTTTAGTAATTTTCGAACTCTCCTTTCTCCTCTTCAACACCTAAAAGAATGAGCCCTGAATATGAGAAAAATTCCAAAAGAGTGTCTACTCAACTCAGTTCAACAAGGCTTGCCTCAACTATTTGTGTGATTGTTCATAAGGGCATCAAGAAAATAGATCCATTGAATAGGAGAACACAAAAGATTCTAGTATGATCCCCTTCCACGCCACTTTCATTACCTATTAAAAATACACGGAATCACACATATCAAGGAAAGGTGCATTCCTGTTGGTGTTATAGGTAAAAAACAAACAGTTCACTTTTTCAGTAAGGTACACATTCATCTTAACAAATTCATAAGTTTCCAAAAAAAGATAATAATAATAATAACAACAACAACAACATACAACCTTTTTAAACTCAATTCAACTCAACAAGACTTGATCCTAATTACTTGGGATCGCTACCAAGATCCATTTGCTCTAGTTCACTCTTTGTAATGTCACATCCTCAATGAAACTCTAGTCAGCTCCTTGTGATGCGCAGTTAAATACAAGGCAATCACATCCTTTCACATGACCTTAAACCAAATTCCCCCACCCCCTCCATTCTACTCTATTAAGCCAACACCCAACTTTTTCTGACAATTTTGGCGTTGGAGAAATTTTGGCCACAACTTATTTTTCTCCAACCACTTCACAGTGTAAGAGATTTTTTATGTAAAAAAGAAAAGAGAAAAAAAAGGTAGAAGAAGAAGAAAGAGAGAAAAGGTAATAAATTAATTATAGAAGAAGCTCGTACACAATGTGCACACCCTCTCTAGTCTTTCACAAAATAGGAAGAAGCTCCAAGAAAGGAATGTTGTAATAGGTAGACAACTAAGACAAAACCCATGGTCACATCTTATGATCATGGACCACCATCTTATCGTTAGAGAGTGTTTTATTTCTAGTTATTGTTTCTAAGGGTATTATTGTATTTTCTCTAGTATTAATATATAAATACAATGTGTAAGGGGAGAAGGGGTATCAAATCTTGAACCCCTTAGTTTTTCTTTTAATCTCTCTCTTTCTCTCCTTCTCTTTCTTTTCCAACCCTAATTATTATATCATAAACCTTAACTTGGTATCAGAGCAGGCAAAAGATTCTGGGTTCAAATCTCACCGTTATTCTCAGAATATGAATGGAGGCACGTGTAGGTTCAGATTAGCCACACATGAGGGGGCATGTTAGAGAATATAATAATAAAGTTACACCCTATCTAATAGCTTAAGCTTTTAGATGAGTTGGTTTGTGTTGCTTATGGTATTATCCATCAGACTAGTTGTGTTCACACCTCTCAACAAAATGGTGTTACTGAAAGGAAGTATCGCCATGTGTTGGATGTTGCTTGCACCTTGATGTTCAATATGTACGTCCCCAAACATTTTTGGCATGATGTTGTTCTTACTGCATGTTATCTCATTAAGTGTATGCCATCTACTGTTCTACATCATCAATCTCTTTTTTCTCTCTTATATCCTGCTTTATTTCCCTTTCACACCACTCCTCGTGTATTTCGCAGTGTTGTATTTGTTCATATTTTGGATCTTGGTCATGACAAATTATCACCTCATGCTTGTAAGTGTATATTTCTTGGATACTCTCAGACTCAGAAAGGCTATCGTTGTAACAGTCCCGAGTATCGTCGTTATTTTATCAATGTTGATGTTACATTTTTTGAGTCTACCTCTTTCTTTTCTTCCCTAGGTCAAGTTTTGGATAGGGATCTCGTTTCTAGTCGTGAGGGGGAGTCCTTTATACCTTCTACTCTCCCTTTGCTTATTTCTTCTGCGCCCAATTCTCCTTTGCAGCTTTATCAGAGATCTCATGATAGGCGCATTGCTTCTTATAGCCCGAATGCCACATCTTCACCGTCGAAAGTTCCTGCTCTTTCTAGTGTTCCTGATACTGATGATTTACCTATTGCCTTGTGGAGAGGTAAACGCACTTATACTCAGCATCCTATTTCTAATTTTGTATCCTATAATTGTACTTCGTCTTGTTTGTAGTCATTTGCTAGTGCCATGTGCTTTGTCTCTATTCCAACATCTTATAAGCATGCTTTGTCTTCTTCTGGCTAGAAACATGCTACAGACAAGTAAATGAGTGCTCTTCATAAGAATCAAACCAGGGAACTTACAGTTCTCCCTCCTGGGAAACAATTAGTAGGTTTTCGTTGGGTTTACACTATTAAGTATCTTCTTGATGGTTCTGTTGAGCGTCTTAAGGCACGCTTGGTTGCTAAAGGGTACACCCAAACATATGGTGTTGATTATTTCAAGACCTTTTCACTTGTGGCCCATCTCAATTCTGTGCGAATTTTGCTTTCAATTGCTATTAGCCACTCTAGGACCTTATACCAGCTTGATATCAAGAATGTTTTTCTTTATGGTGATCTTCATAAGGAAGTTTATATGGCTCAGCCTCCTGGCTATGTTGTTGGAAGTGAACATCTTGTCTGTCGGTTGCATAAGGCTTTGTATGGTCTGAAACAGTCTTTCCATACCTGGTTTGATAGATTCAGTGTTGTTATGCTTACATATGGTTTCTGTTGTTCTACTTCTGACCACTCGGTTTTGTTCGTCACTCTTTTGTTGGTACCATTGTCCTGATTGTTTATGTGGATGATATTATTATCTCTAGGAATGATTTTGTTGGTATTGCAGATTTAAAAAAACATCTTGGTCAACACTTTCATAGAAAGGATCTGGGTGTCCATTGCTATTTTCTTGAGATTGAAGTTGCCCGTTCTATCAGGGTATCTCTCTATCTCAAAGGAAATATGTGCTTGATCTTCGTTCTGAGACTGATCTCTTAGGTGCTCGGTCTGTTGATACTCCCATGAATTCTACTGTTAAACCTGATGGCGAGCAAGGGGAACCATTTGCTAATGTAGGTCGATACCACAAGCTGGTTGGGAAGTTGATTTATCATATTGTTACTCGGCCAGACATTACTTATGTCATGGGTGTAGTTAGTCAGTATATGCATGCTCCTTGTCAACCTCACTTTGATGTTGTTTGTCGCATTTTGTACAAGCCTTCTACTACCTCTTCTGTTACAGGTTATAGTGATGTTGATTGGGCTGGTTGGGCTAGTTGATAGGCGATCTAGTTCTGCCTATTGTACCTTTGTTAGAGGAAATCTTGTTACATAGCGTTGCAAGAAGCAGAATGTTGTTGCCCGCTCTAGTGCCGAAGCTGAGTAGAAAGCCATGGCCCATGTTGAGTCAGAGATGTTGTGGGTTCATCTTCATCCTTTTCTTCAGGATCTTGGTGTCAATGTGTCTGATCCTATGCAGATGCATTATGACAATCAAGTTGCTCTCTTCGTTGCTAATAACCCTGTTTTCCACAAGTGCACCAAACATATAGAGGTCAATTGTCACTTTATTCATAATTTGCTACTAACGAAACAGATTGTTACTTCTTATTTTCATTTGGATCTTCAGCTGGGAGATATTCTCACCAAGCCATTACCTCGTGCTTCTTTTCATTGTCTGTCTTCCAAGCTAAGCATGTTTGATTCGTATGCTCCAACTTGAGGGGGAGTGTTAGAGAGTGTTTTATTTCTAGTTATTGTTTCTAAGGGTATTATTGTATTTTCTCTAGCATTAATATATAAATGCAATGTGCAAGGGGAGAAGAGGTATCAAATCTTGAACCCCTTTGTTTTTCTTTTAATCTCTCTTTCCCTCCTCTTTTTTTTTCAACCCTAATTGTTATATTATAAACCTTAACTCTTATCAACCATGAATTTTCAGTGACCTAATGTAATTTAAGTAACCCATCCCTTTGTAAAACAAGACAATATGAAGTTTCTGTTTATGCTGCCATATATACAGGAAACTTTGGAAGGTTGCAGCTTTAATGAAAACTCTGGATTCCAATCATTTCCCGGGTAGTGGGTACCCTAGACCAAGGAATTTCACTTCAGGGAGGCTGACAGTCAGAAAAGCCATTCTGAAGAATATGAAGAGGATTTTTAAGTCAATAAAGGTGGGCCATGTTGCTTCTGTCAACTTTCCAAAATTGCAAGATGATCGCTTTTCAGTCATATCAACCAAGAAAAGCCATCTAACTGTTTTTTGAAACTTTACTTTTAAAATATATTTGACAATTTTTCCTAAATAATTTTGTATTCAGTGTAAAGCAAAACATTAAATAAGAAAGACAGCAGATTAACAAAGAAGAAAAACGCTAATTGATGAGGTATGCTAAACAAAATGACTATGCAGGACTTTGTTCCAAATGCATTGGTTAAAGGCAAAGTTTGAAGCAAATTACATGAATAACTCATAAACACAAGTCAGAGAAAATGGAATTGAGAAAACTAAAACCTAAAAATGTATCATGCAAACAAATGTTTTATGATATGAAATTTAGTAACACAGGTCACTGGGAGGTCTATAGAGTTCACGTCATTCTACAATCAACTGAATCTTACTAAGGGACCAGCAACAACATAATAAAGAGAAAATAAAAAATAGTGGTTTCTAAAATTCGGATTCTTCAGCATGATTCCACATAAAAACATGTCATTCTGGCCACACATGCATCTATATACATACATATAAATACACATATATCTAAGAATATGCACATTTTGATCCACTACGAGGGCACTGGGAACAACTTTATGGAAATAACAGTGTACTCATTTATCATCACCTACCAGGAATAATGGCGTATGTAAAACTGATAACCTGACTTGCCAGTGCCAAATGTTTAGAAGTAATAGACTTCAAACCGGATACCTGCATTACCAAGTGGACCCAATTAAAAGCGATAACGATAAAATGCTAATAATTTAATAATTATTAATTTTTTAAAAATTGATTCACAAAGAGAGCATGTTCAAAAAAACAACAGAATGCAGAACAAAAATTAGGAAAGAAGTTTAGTGTTACAATATGAATTAGTGGGCAATAGATTCCGCTCATAAAACAGTTAACTGGTGTTCTTTTACAGTTAATACCATTGTTTGTAAACAAATTATGCGCTTCACAGTGCCAGCATACTTGAGACTACCATCCATAGGATTTTCAATCATCTATAATGTGTTGGATTAGACAAACCCTTGCTTAATTTGTTATTTCCCATTTGATGTATTCTATGTAACCTAACTTTACTGCAGTCAGATATGGCAGCAGGATGCTTGAAGTTGATCGCACTTGATAAGTTCACAGTAGCCCAACTGAGACTACACTACTTCACCATTCATATTAAAATTAATACTGAATATGCTTAAAATACATTAATAATGTCATAAATAACTGAAATTTGAAATTAAAAAAGGACACCTACTTATCAAGAAAACAATGATCAGGGTAAATTCAGGTGGCTGGGTCACGAGAAAAGCTCACACCAAATTTGCCCACACAATTTGTAGGTTAAGGGCCTTCTACAAACGATTTATCCCATTAGGGGGTCAACACCCAATCTTCCACCCAAAATAAATTGAAAAAGAAAAATGAAATTCAACACCAATTTAGGAAGAATACCTTCAAATCGCTCACTACCGACCTTAGTTTAACCTGAATATAACCATTTTTGCGACTGTAATACATATGCATGCACCAAATGGGACACTGAACTACCCTGCACCTCACCTTATTAGGGTGACAGCAAATACCACTCAACCTGATTATTATCAATTAATAGTAATATTAAGCAGTGTGTGTGTGTGTGTGTGTGAGAGAGAGAGAGAGAGAGAGAGAGAGAGAGAGAGATGGTGATTGAAAAGCCCATAAAGCAGATGGATTGGAATCGGACTCGGACCTGTGTTGGGTGGTTGAACCTAGCCCAAATAGTATGAATCAAAGTAAACAGAAAACACTTGTAACCTAGCAACTTGGGCTTTAGAGTGAACATCCAAAAAGAAGGTAACTCTCGTTCAAAAACATTCAAATTTAACTATCCAAAAATTTCTTTTTATTTATTTTCTAATTTATTTTTTCTACAAATACGGAATATTCCTTTGTAAACTAAGTCTAATAAAGTCAACAAGAATCAACTAAAGCAAAAACTTTGGGGATTGCCCAAAATACAAAAAAAAAAAAGTATCAAGTAAAATTCTCTAAAGTCAATGCACAAGCAAGGATTAAAATTTCGTTTCTTTTCCATCGGAACGGCCAAAACATTTCCATTTCTCAGTGAATCGAAAAGAAACACAAGTGGAATACCAAAATTCACATGTTTCTATGGAAACAATATTGTTTCCTTAGAAACATTTTTTTCATATCAACAATAATTCTAGAAGTTGATAAAAGATATCATTTTTTCTCAAAAGAAGAGGAGATTGAAAGATTAAGACCCAAAATTACAAGAATAAATTTCTTTTTTTCCCCCAAAGTGGCTTAACTTGCTAATTATTTTACTTAAATTATTATTTTCGATATAACTTGTGTCAAATTGTCTAATTCGTATATATTACATAGTACATATCTATTATGTTATAGTATTATATTTAATTGTAATAATTTCACATATTTTACAAAAAATATGTATAATAATTTCGTATTACATAAAAAATTAGTTCTAAAATTTATTAATGACTAATTTACGTTTACTCTTATTTCTCAACTTCACCCAAGTATCTTCTGTTGTGGGTGAATGTGTACCCTAAAACATTTTCAATTAATTAACTATAATATTTATCTTCACACATTCATATATTTTATTTTATGTTTCCAATTATTTTTGTGCATTTTTTTTTTTTATTTTTTTTACTATGTTTCTAAAAAATTTCCTTTTTATGAGTGATCGAAACAATATTATGAAACGAAATTTTGATCCTTGTGCACAAGTAACTGTACACCTTCAAAGTTACACCTATATCTCTCCCTTCAAATACATCACATTAGGCAATACTCGTTCTTGCGAAGCCTTCCAAATCCGTTGAACAGGACAACACAAACCAACACCTCAAGGATCTCTGACAGTCCTAGTCATGATCCAAAGAACTCCAAACAAGAGCATCATCATATATCACAATTCTCTTACAGAGCAGCATAAAAGAAGACGATATGTAGTCTCCTCTGCCTTATTACACATGAAAGAACTAATTAGGACAAAATATACTCCTCCCTAAATTATCCAATATCAAAATAGTTTCTAGAACAATAGACCAAACAAAAAAAGATACTATGGATGGGACTTTGACCTTCCAAATACCTTTACTAGGAAACTAAGTAAATAATCTCAACAAAGAACTCTAAAAAGAATGGACCCCAATTCTGAGAGACTAGGAAACATCATCTTCAAGGGGACATCGCCACACCATGCATTATGCCAAAAACTCACTCTCTCACCATTCTCTACCACAAAGTTAATAAACTCGAATAACCTTTCACATCCCTCAAAATCCTAAAATCCCTAAAAGATTTAATGCCTAAAATCTCTCAAAAAATCCATTAGTATATGTAGATACAAAGGGTATTCCTCTTCAATCCAAAAGAAAATAAGTCTTAAAAAACTATCCTTCAATCTACACACTCCATAATAGGCACACAAATTCGTCTCCACGTTCTCAAAAATTCATCTATTCCTTTCCCGCCACATACTCCATAACAGGCATAAAAGAGCCATTCTCCACACAATCTTCCCCTCCTTACTTATGCGGCCACCCATCCACCCCAACAAAACCTCCTTATCCAAGGAAGGCAATACCCAGCTACACCCGAATAAAGCAAAAACCAAATTCCAACAATACCTAGCAACATCACAGTGAACCAAAAGATGATCGACTGTCTCATCGTTTCTCTTACCGTGCAACACCAACTTGGCAGATGAAAACCTTTTTGTCGAAGATTGTCCGATGTAAGAATAACACCCAACGAAGCCGTCCACACAAAAAACTTAGCTTTGAGAGGCACCTTGGATCTCCATATCAGCTTCCGTGGGAACTCCTCGTCATCCCTCCCCAACAAGCCCCTATAATAAGAATGAACCATGAACTCTATCTATTATCCCCCTTCCAGCACATACCATCCTCTCCCCCTCCCGACAATCGAACCCCCGCCAGAAGAGTCATTAACTCCTCGACTTCCCCCAATCAAAAAAGTCTCCTAAATCGAGGACTCCACACAACCTCCCCTCCCACCATCGCAACATAATCCGCCACCCTAGCATTTTTCCAAGAAGCTATGCCAAAACAAATTAGGAAAGCGCTCTTTCAACACCATATCACCGTACCGGGGGCCCTTCCAAAACTTGACCGCTGCCCATTCCCCACTTCAAAGTGAACAAACTAGCGAAAACCATCCTTCCCCTTCTAAATAGTCTTCCACACACTAATCCATATAGGTATGTCGCCTCAACAGGAAACCACCCCTCCTCCTCACACCCATATCTAATGGCCACGACATCCTTCCACAAAGCATTTTCTTCTATTGCAAACCTCCACAACCACTTTCCTAAGAGTGCTTGATTGAAAACTCTCAAGCTTTTAAAGCCCAAACCTTCCCCCTCAAAATGAAGTTTCACCTTATCCCACTGCACCAAACGAAACTTCCTTCAATCCTCCTTACCCTCCCGCAAAAAATCTCTCCATAGCTTTTCCAACTTCCTCTCCATCATTATGGGCATGGGAAAAAGAGAAATATAATAAGTTGGGAGGTTAACCAGCGTACTCTTGATTAAAGTTATCCTCCCCTTTTAGGATAGATATTGCCACTTCCACCACACTAACCGCCACTGAAATCATTCCACAACTGAATCCCAAACTGCCACAGACTTTGAAAGCACTCCCAATGGTAACCCAAGATAGAAAGAAGGAAACCTCCCCACCCAACACCCCAACCCCCAAGCCAAGTTATCAATATCCCCCACATCTCCCACCCGAATGATCTCACTTTTACTCAGATTAACTCTCAATCCCGACACTACCTCGAAGCACACCAAAATGCATCTTAAGTGCTCCACACCTCTCCCACTAGCATCCTGCATGACAAATCCCCTAATTAGGCCTCCTGCAACTCCCCTATCAAGCATCCTACTCAATGCTTCCATCACAATCACAAATAAAAAGGGCGAAAGAGGATCCCCCTGTCGTAGCTAGCGAGAAGTACGAAAAAACTCGACCGATGAACCATTCACCAACATTGATAAGGAGACTGATGTCTCTCTCTCTCTCTCTTTATATATATATATATATATATATATCTCCTTCTTTGTTGCTATGTTCTTTTTTTCTTTAATCTTTATCATGCACATATTTGGGGAAAGTACTTTTTTTGGAACTTGAGATAATATTTCTAAAGGATCTTGGAACAAAGAATTGTTAAAGAGGAAGAACAATTGAGATTCATGGTTGCTTCAAATGAATGGAGAAATATGTCACGAGACTGGAAAAGAAATAACAGATATCATTCAAGGGAATGTTTTTGGGACAAGAAGAAAGAAGATAACAGAAGTTATTGAACCACTTATCAAAGTTTTCGAGGATGGTTGATGGAGATGGATCTAAAATTGGATATTTGGATATGCAATAAATAGGGTAAAGGACTTCATAAAAGCATTTTACAGAGATGATTCTGAAAAATGTATGCAATTTCTGAAAATTATTGATGATAGATGGGATAAAAATTTACATAGTGACTTGCGTGTTGCAGCAGCTATATTAAATCCATGCAAGTTTTATCCTAAACATGTGGCTATAAATAGGGGAACCGAACCAGCTATAGAAAAGGTGATTCAAGAGATGGTCCCAAACAATGAAGATCAAAAAAGTATTGTTACAGAACTCCTACAATATGTTGCTCTAAAGCCTATGAAGTAATAATACAGAGCTCCTACAATATGTTGTCCTAAAGCCTTATATATTCCGTGAATTTGCAATTAACGGTCTTCATGAAGCATATCCGAGTAAGTGTTCATATTTTAGTTTTTAATTCATAAAAGAAATTATTTTCTGGCATATTAAAATTATTAAGTAATAACTTGACTAACCCTTTTTTTATCAGGGAATATGGTGGGAGCTATTTGGGATTAGATTCCAACATGGCAAAAGTTGACTATCAAACTACTCAGCCAACCATGTAATGCATTGGCGTGTGAGCAAAATTGGAGTGGTTTTGAAGCTGCTCATACAAAGAAGAGAAATTGTTTGGAACCAAAAAAGCTTCATGATTTGGTATACTTGCATATGACTTTGTTGCAAACAAAGAAAACTTCAACAGCACCAATATTTCTTGACAATATAATGCATTTTCAGAAATGGAAGTGGTTGGCTTCAATGTGGGAGATGAGCATCAGGATGTAGCGGAGTATCATCATCATCAAATTCAAGTGAGAAAGAAAACTTCAGTTTTTGATTAGCGACTAATTTTTTTTTTAATGCATTTTAGCATTTTATTTGATTTGTTTAAGATTTCCTTTTTATTTTCATTTTTTCTTAGCTCAATATGGTAAGTAACTTGATCTTTCTTATGTTACTTGTTCTTAAGTTACAAAGTTGCAATTAATTTGATATGTTAGGATCTCAACTAATTAATCTAAGTTATTCCATTGATATCCACTATCTTTGTTTAAGCCTGTCTTCCTTTTAAAATAATCCAAAATATTTATAGATGATATTTTGACAAATTATTCTCAAATTTTTTTGCCGACTTTGGGTGTTATTGCTGAGAGAGAGGAAAGCTCATTCAATTTTTCTTCAAAAGTTATTCATACTTGAGGCTTCAACTTGTTTTACACCCATGAGGCCAATTTATAGCCTTCACGAAACCCTAAACACAAATAAGAACCAACAAAATCTTATCCTTACCCATATGATAACAAATAAAGCAACAAATTTCATTCCTAAGATCACTAAACTCCGAATATATATATATATATAATATAAAGACTCCTATTAGGACTAATCCATATATATTAAGGTGCATCACAATTGAGAAGCATGTATATATCTCTTATTGGTTGACCAACACACATACATACCTGCATAGCACCGGCGCCAAGAACAAGCTGACAAGTCCTCGTATTAAAAAATTTTAAAATTTCAACAACACGATGAACAACTTCTGATGACAGTGCTGGCAAAAAATTATTCATATCAATATACTCTGACAACATCTTCAGCAAGATTAAGCCACTGAAAAGAAACAAACAGGTGCAAAATTAGTTCAGTAATTTTTATATTTGCTGCAAACTGAAGTTGGCTTCCAATATATAATATTCAATGAGAATTTCAGAAAGATCAGACACTCAATACAGCAACCAATTAGTGAATATCACAAGTGATGCACCAGTCTGAAAAGCACAGAATAAGGGAACAACCAAGTTTAGAAAGAAAACTCATACACCAATTATTTATCTCAGCTGGAAGTATCAAATACAGTAAGAATAAAAGTTTCCAAGCAAAAATGAGATATGAGAAAAAAATGATAACAACAAAAGTGAAAAGCAACAAAAAGAAAAGGTCAAAAAAAATAACTAACCAGTTTACCATGTGATAGCTAACACCTCCAAAAAAAAGCATCTGAGAGGAAGTTTTTCCACGTTCCTTTGTGTTAGTATTGTGGATTTGAGTAGAAGCGCCAGCATCAGCTTTATTGTTATCAGTTAGCTGGCCCAAGGGTGCAGATTTTGCCTCTGCAGCTACTTCAATAGAGTCAGCCCGTTCAATATGCTGCTGAGAATTGGAAAGTCCATTGTCCGCCATGAGCAAACCATCATTGCTTGAGACCATTTCATTGCAGTTTGTTGCCACGTTACCTTCAGCATCATCTACTTGTCCCGTAATTAGAGGCTCAGAAAAAACAAGCGAAGTGACGATGGCTTGAAATTCATCAGGGACATCGACTTCAATCCAAGTTTCTTGGTCAAGTACTGCCTTAATTTTTGCCATCTATGATAATCAGTGAAACATTTAGTCCAGTAACCACACAAAGAGGACATGTAAAAGTTGATAATTCAGCAGAAACAAGAACTAACTCGAGATTCATGCTGGAAATCAACAAAGGATTTAGCCTGTGACTGTAGTGTTCCCCGAATGCTATATCCCAACCTTCCACCAATCTGTTTATGTTAGCATAATATGGCATCATATCACATATAAATCAACAGTAATCAATTTTTTGTTTTGGTGGATTGGGGGGAGGGGGGAAGAAAAAGAATCAAGAACGGAAAGAAATACAAGAAAAATAAAGACCTTCTCCGTCGCAGTAATAAATTCCTGGGTGATATTATATATGCTTAAAAACTCCTGCAATCTCAACCTAGGATGAAGAAGAGCACGAACCCCAAGGAGCTTTGCCCACCTTCCATGTGCAGCATCACAAGCTGCAAACACAGCTTCTGTGTTTTCCCGCAATACATCGGCTCTGTCAAAGAATGAATTTAATTAAAATGTCTCAAGTATTTGGCATCACTCTTTATACAAATCCTGGATATAAGATCATAAATTGAACCCATGATAAAGAAGCTAGCAATTCAAAGAACAATTAGGATGCATATTTCAAGATGCATTTTTGTCTTCAGAAACAAAGAAAATAGACTATGTGAAGAATATGTTTAGAAGCTCAGGTTTGAGACTGAAATTTTATTCTAGGAAACAACAAACAAAAGTTCTCCACTTGTCCATTTCATTTTCGATTTGAGAACAAAGAAATAACAAATAATACATATTATCAAGTTTTGGTTGATTCCATTTTCATTTTAAATTTTATTTTTAATGTTCTATGGAAGTACATAAATGCATTTTGGGAAATGAAACAAAAAAGCACTTGATTTCAGCTTTCTCCTCTTCACAATAAGTCCACTTATAACAAATAATCATGGTGGAGCTAAAATCTACAGTTTCTCCAACTGTAATCATTTTTCCTTCTTTTGTGCATTAATGTTCATTTGCAAAAGTTAACCTTCATAGGGAAGAGAACACCCTCACAACCTTTATAATAGAGAATGGGAATAAGAATATAGAAATCTAAAAGCTAATTTCCAAACATCCTTAAACTGGAGTAATTATATGAACCCAATAATCGAAATGACTGAGACCTTAGATAATACAGAAAACAGAAGAAACAACACTGCTACTGGCTTCAACAAGAACAATAATAACAAATTAACCAAAATGACTACATCAGCCTTCTATTACATCAACTTACCAATGATCAAAATGAAATAACTCTCAAAAAGTGAATCTTTGAAATTTCAAGAGTAACATAAAAATTCATTTTAAATCATCTTTTTTCAGGTAGCATTCTTATCACAAAATTCAGAAATCGTAGGATTTATTTTGGAATTTAAGATTTAGAAATACTGTTCTTTGAAAACTTTGTTCTTTCTTTTAAACCAAAACATCAAATATAAATTTTAAATACTATCAAAGGGACATTCCTATGATGTTACACAAGTTTTTATTTTTGTTATTTTTCCTGAATTTTGATCAGTTGTCCGTTTTACATGTTGAAAAAAAAAGAGTAGCTGTTAGGCTTTTTTTTTGTAAGTAAATTTCATTAATGAGCACCAAGAGGGTGCAGTCATATAAAAAGAAAGTATACCAAGACCATACAAGAAATTCACCCCAAAAAAACCCAAAAATACAAAGCCATATTCATGCCATCCAAACAAAAAAAAAAAAACTCCACGAGTATTCTATGAACAAGGATGAGCTCCTTGTTATCCAAAAAACGAGCGAGCTCACCATCAAATTCTTTACTACCCAAAAAGGAGACTTCTCACCTTCAAATGACCCCCAATGCCTCTCCATCCAAATATTCCACCAAAGACAAAAGGGGGCTACTTGAAAGATATCCCACACTCTCCTCCCCACTCTACTCCCTCTCCAAGTCAACAGACCGTTGAATATGGCATCACCCACTGTGACCTGAAGAGACTAAGTAATGCAGCCCACATATTCCTAGTCATTGAAGAGTGCAATCATAAATGACTAACCAATTTTGCATCCCTCTTGCACAAACTATACCAATTGAAGAAATATGTTTCCCCCTTAAAAGATTATCTTTTGTTAGGATGATCCTGGCACAACTATCCACTCAAAGAAAGCAATCTTAAAGGGTGCTTCAGTTCACCAAATGTCTCTACAAGAAAACCTCTACCTATGGATTTAAATCACACTTGCAGGATACAAATCAGTCATGGTCGTGGTATAGCGGTATTGGAAGTATAAAGCCATTCATAACGGGGATCGAAAACTGCAACCATGAATTTTGTCCAAACACTAACAAACCTCTTAAAAGTTACTGATACAAACATTTTAAAACAATTTATCACATTTTAGTATTTTATTATTATTATTAGTTTTCAATTTTCTAACACCTAAAAAAATATTTTTCTTATAAATAACACCTAAGAAGATGTTTTACTATTTCATATTGACTTTTTAAGTTAAACTAACAAGAAAGTATCATTTTATTTAAATAACATTACCACAAGCAATATAAATAATAATAATAAATTATTATAAGCATGAAAATTAATTTAGTAAAATTAATTATGGAATAAATTTTTTTCGAAAATATTGACGCCCCGAATTTTTTGGTAACTCGTTTCAAGTTTTTTGGATTATTTTGTTAGGTATCTCTCTTGTATTTAAATCTCGTAAAAATAGATATTATAAGAATTTTGGAAAAAAAGTTAAAAAATTGAAAATAAAAAAACATCAAAATAGTCGTAACAGTACTAACAGTCGTAAATTGTCTTGTAATGGCCGCAACAACCGATATGCAATGGTCTCAACCAATTTGGCTATTAATTTTGGTCACATCGATATATCAACCAGCATCGAAATCAGAAAGTCAACAACACCGATATGCAATGAAGCACGGATATTCTATTTTGGTTCACATGTCTGTGTCGAACACCGACACTCTCTGACACTTCCTTGATAAGTGTCAGACAAGCAAAAAAATAGTGTCAAATTTTCTTTTCTAAATCTCAAATACATTCCGGACACATTATGAACATGTTAAGGACACATTTTAGACAAGTTTGAGATATGTTTTGAACACATGTTCGATGTAATAATTAGAAAAATGGTTATTTTAATATCTTTTTTATTAGGTTTTTTTTTAGAATACATTTATTTTATTAAGAAAACATCAGAATATGAAAATTTATTATTTTAATATCTTGATAATATTTTTGGTGATTTGTGTGTTTTATGCCAATTATAATTGAAATAATATTGAATTTTTATTATAAGATCATATAAAAATATAATATATTCAACGTATCCCTGACATATCCGTATCCTACTTTTTTTAAGAAATGCCATGTCTACATGTCCATGTTGCTTAGTGTCGTATCTGTTTCTCGTGTCCGTGCTTCTTAGCCGATACGATACATTATTTAACCTCCAATGTACCTCTATTAGAACCAACCAACCAATCATAAGTATTGCTCCTCCAAAGAAGCTAGGAGCTGCCATACAGGACCAAAGAACTCTCCTACTTCCTCCAACTCTCAATCATTTAGTGGTCTACGAAAACAAACGTACCATAACTACCACTCCCTCAATCAGCAATCATGGCCTATCAATTTGCGTTATCCAAAACAACCCCAAAAAGGATCTACATAGCGGGCCCTCTCCACACTAGTGATCCCACCAAGGAAAACAACTATTAACAAAAGTGAACAGATCTTGGATCCGTAAAAAAAATGTCTAGTTTTGACAATTTTTTTTATTTAAAGAAGCTCTAGGACTATCAAGGGATGGTGGCTCCCACGAGTCTCCATCTTCATCGTATATATTGTCCCCTCATCCACATTTAGGAAAGGTCAACTACCCCCACAATCATGGATTAAGTCGCAATCATGGGATATGACGTGATCTCAGTGTAATGGTATTGGGAGTATCGGGACACCTATTACGGAAATCATTAACAACAATGGTGAATTCTTTTCAAACACTAACAAATCTCATAAAAATCACTAATACACATCTTAACTACAATTTATCACATTTTAATATTTTTTGCTTTTATTTTTCAATTTTCTAACACCTAAAAATAAATTTCTTTTAAATAACACATAAGAATATATTTTATTATTTTATGTGAATTTTTTAAAGTTAAACTAATAATAAGTATCATTTAATTCGAATAACAATACAACAAGTAATATAAATAATAACAAAAAATGATTATAAGCATGAAAATCAATTTAGTATAATTAGTTATGGAATAAAAAATAAAAATTAAAGGCCAAGAGGCCTTTTTGATGTCGTATTGGTCCGAATGTTTTGATAACCCTTCTAAATTTTTTAGATTATTTTGTTAAATATCTCTCTTATATATAAATCTTATAAAAATAAAATCATAAGAATTACGCAAAAAATAAAATAAAATTTAAAAATTAAAAATTTGAAAAAAAAAGAACTCAAAACAACTGTAATAGTCATGTAACGAGCATAACGGTCCTGCAACGGGCGTAATGGCCGATACGTAACAGTATCGGTCGATAAGGCTATGAATTTTGGTCACTGATATATCGGCCTGTATCGATATCGGAGGGTCAAAAAACCAATATGTAACGGTCATTATTTAAAACCATGCCCACAACTAAATCCTTTAGAAACGTTCAATATAGTTTTATTTGCCCTTTTGGTGCACATATTTAAAGAATT
The DNA here is from genome assembly GCA_008638375.1 of Nyssa sinensis. Lineage (NCBI taxonomy): Eukaryota > Viridiplantae > Streptophyta > Magnoliopsida > Cornales > Nyssaceae > Nyssa > Nyssa sinensis. The sequence continues at coordinate 13,679,549 of CM018033.1, read as the reverse complement.
TCATAAAGAATTGCATATTTTCTTCTCTTTATTGGAAGAATCTGCCAACAAATTCTTGGATTTAGGAATTCCCTCTCCTACAGTATGTGCAAAAAGACAAAAAGAGAAAATGGTAGGACTGTGTACACTGATAAGAACCACAATATTCCACATTTTATGTTATTTTATTATTTTTGTTAATGGCTGTCACAAGTGAGGAAGTTCTGCCATCATAAGCAGCCCATCAGAATACACTCTCTGAAAACTGTAATTTTCCCAAATTCAAACCAATCATTCCAGATGAAATCCAAAAAGAGGAGTTAAAAAGCAAATGAAAAATTTGATGATATTCTTCTTTTTAAATTTAATTAGTGGGTGGAATGCACCCTATGCATGTTTCTACATCATATTATTTTTCATCTACAGAATCAGTTATTACTCACTTATCTTTCCAGTTATCTCTACTCAGAATTTTCTCACAACTGCTGCCAGAGGAACTTGCTGTACTGGTCACAAACTATGTTAAACAGAGCATGCATTATCTATATAACATTTTTTAAGATAAATCTCTCTATGAAAATCTTCACGACGAATGCATATGAAAACAATGCTAAAGCTGCAGGCTAATGTCAGCAAAAGGAAGAGAAATTATATTGCAAAATCTCCATAAACAAATTTAGCAGATAATATTTAATAGAAATATCCAATTTCTGAATCTCAACATCAGACGATTTTTTCTAATGAAGTAAGCAAAAGCTAGATGTAATCCCTAACATATGAATAATATCACAAGATTAACACCAAGGGACAAAGCAAAAGCTAGATGTAATCCCTAACATATGAATAATATCACAAGATTAACACCAAGGGACAAGGGATCACCGGAAATTTCTTGACATATTTGATGGACTAGATGCTTCATTTGCCTTTCCCTGAACTGAAGAAACCTTGGCAGCATTCCTCTGAGGAGAATATGGCAGAAAATAACCAACTTGACCATCACTCTCTTGAGCTGTTTCTGCTGCTGCTGCACCGAGTGCAATTGCAGCAGCAACCGAATCAGCAGCATAGTGACCATCAAGATTGCACATAATCCACTCAATCGCTTTTTTAACTTCAGCAGCCCGCACTAAGTGTGCCTGCATTCACTAAAAGAAAAGATCAAATTACATCCTACCGAAACACTGATTAAGTACTAATAAACTAAAGTGCAAATAAAATTTGTCATTGAATTACTACAACAGATACACAATAGTACTTACTGCAAATGCTAAAATGACTGAACTATGGTGGTATAGCAGAACGGGATATCAAATTCCATGACCCAACCCAAAATTTTAGGGAGAATCCAGAGAAGGCTTCGTTGAGTTGAGTTGTCGGAGAACATGTCCTCAAAAGAATTTATATTTAGGTTGTTTTCACTTTCAACATACACTTGCAACCATCACAATGAGAATCCTTCAGACCCAGTCAAAAACTAAGTTCCCAGAGCATAGAGCAATCTGGGACAAGAGTGACGATTTTGAAAATATCACGTAGTCCATTTCTTATCAAAAACAAATTAAAAATAAAAGATTTTGTAAATCTGTTTATTTGCACAAGTGTAACTGTAGCTCAATGCTTCTAAAGGTGTCTGGAAGACCACAGATCCGCTGCTCCAAGCTTCACAACATTGAATATTGCATATATTTTTGAATAGAAGTCTCATATTTCGCCAATCAATAGTCAAATCTGCAGACCAGAAAGTCAAGCAGGCAAATTTATCATGTATTCCACTCTAACTGCCAAAAATTGCAGATTGGTGAAGATTTCAAATAGCCCTAGGAAAAATTAGGAATTTTAGGTCACAACCTCCTAACAAATACTAATTTTTCTTTTTATTTTTTTATTTTTGATAACCCAAGAACCTAGCGTACCAACCACAACCTCCGGTCGTGTGGCCGGGAGTAAACCTAGGAGTTTTGTAGTCCACCCACAGAAACAGTCTTAGAACCTAGGGGGGGGCCATAAGGGGATAGGCACTAAATGTGGGAGACTCAAACCTAGGACCGCAGCTTAATAAGGCGCTTGGGGTTATTCGACTTGCCACCTGAGCAACCCCTTGGGGTTCCTAACAAATACTAATTTTTTTTTAACAAGTAAAATGTCATTAAGAAGGGCGCCCGAGGAGGGTAAACCCACCCCAAGGGCCACTTACCTATCATAAAATAATAAATAAATAAAAACTACTTCTCAACAGTTACTATTGATTTTTGATGTGTCATCTCACTGACACTAACTACCCATCTGATCTGACAATGTCAATCACTCAGAAGGCTCAACCAAATCCTATGAACCATGAGATCATGTAGCTGACACTATCAAAGTAAAAAGGAAAAACAGGTATTCCAGGTATTAAAAAAAACCATTGATGGAGCAAAAGGAAAAACAGATTGTCACATCTCATCTTGGACAGTTGTCATACGCAGATATATACCTAATAGACACAATGGTTCAAGGTTGTTCCCCCTTGTCCTCTTCAAGGTTTGTGAAGCTCTAGGTTGGATTCCGGAAAGGGTAAAGGAAGGGGACAAGTGATGATTTAGCAGTTTCAGCACTTGCTCATCGCTCATCATATTGTTCAGTGACAGTTCGTTGAAGACACACTTCTATACTGCAACATTACTTATCACCAGACAAAGATTATGTGATAAGGCCACACCTTCAAATGCTTTGAAGCAATTCTAGGCTAGGAGTTAAGCAAGCTGAAAGCAATTAGGAGCTGATGAAGTCCACAAGTCCAGGAATTGACATTTTAAAATAAAATTAAAATAAAAAGGAATTGACTTTCATTATTGAAAGTGGGTTGGTTCCTTTCCTTCAACTTGCCACAGCTCCTTGCAAATCACTTCAGTTTGTGACTCCATTTTCTGGACATTAGTGGGCAAGAAAGATGCTTCTTAATCCATAATGTAGGATTTAGAAGGAACTTAAAAAATTGAATATTTTCTCAAATTTCTATTTTAATTTTTTTCTATGTTTCCTATTTTATAGAGTTATTTTTGTTATAGTTCTTCCTAGTGTTGACCTAAATCTATAAGATTTCTTTTTTGATAAATAAGTATTCGCTCAAGATTGCCACAAGGGGGATGCAACCAAGGATCAAAATTTCAGTTTCACAGTGTTGTTTTGGTCACTTAAAAAAAGAAAACATTTCGGAAACGTTTCGGAAATATAGTGGAAACAATGAAAAAAATTAAAATACGTAGAAATACTTTGAAAATATAAAGTAAAATATACGAATGTGCGAAGATAAATAGTATAATTAATTATAAATGTTTTAGGGAACATGTCCATCCACACAATAAGATATTAGGGTGAAATTGAAAAAAAAAACGTAAATGCAAATGAGTTATTAATACCAAATAACTCTTTATTAATTAAAAACTAGTATAAAAAAATTAGAGCTAATTTTTTATATAATATGAAATTATTATATATTTATTATAAAATATGTAAAATTATTATAATTAAATATAATACTATAACATAATAGATATATACTATGTAATATTTAAAAAATAGACAATTTAACACAAGTTAGATATAAAATAATAAGTAAAACAAGTAGTGATTTAAACCTATTATAATTAGTAATTAAGTATAAAACAAATAACAATTTAAACCTATTATAATTAGTAACTAAGTATTAAAATAATTGTTTATCTACACTTTATTTCCCCTACTACTTTTCTATTAATTTAGGAAAAATAATAGAAATATCTTCATTTTGAGTCTAAATCCTTGAAAAATAAATGGATATTATCTTTTATTAACTTCTATAATTATTATTTATATGAAAGAAATGTTTTCTTTGATTTGGTATGTTTCCACTAGTTTCGGTATATTTCCATGGAAACAGTTTTGTTTCAATGGAAACATGTGAATTTCGGTATTCCACTAGTGTTTCGTTTTGGTTCCTTGAGAAACGGAAACATTTTGGCCGTATTGATGGAAAAGAAACGAAATTTTGATCATTGGATGCAACCATGTACATAAAAACATATACATATGGTAGTAAGTTAGCCCCCTGTAAAAAAAGTTCCCCAAGAACTCTACAAAAGAATCCAAATCAATCCTATACGAGCCTAAGCTCCAAAAATAATAATAATAATAATGTTTGAAGTATCAACCGTCTCAAAAAATGTGGGAGTGCTCCTCCCCCTTCAAAAATACTCCTAATCCACAACAAAATATTAGTCCTTTTCAAACAAAGGGGCTCAAATGTATGACTCAATAAAAATGTCTGGGTGAATTAAATGAGACTCGTGAGAAAGAGCTATATGAGGGTTCCATAGGTTTGTAATGATGCGTTTATGAGAAGCGATCAAGAAATAGTTTCAGGCTCATATATGCTCAGCGTTCAGATTCTAAGCTCAATCAGAATCTTGAGATCTTCCTTAAAGCATCATGCATTTGAATCTGCAGTCAAATCACTTGCTACGGTGGATCTCTTTATATATCAAGGACAAAATCTAGACCTGCACAGTTTGAGTCACAAGCCAAGTGTTGGGAATAGCGCTCTAGACCTAGCGCAATTTTGGGAATTTTCATAATTATTGGGATTTTATTTACTTTCCATATATGCTTCGGGACAACCTATAATTATTGGGTGATATTTCTTTTGGACTAGTTTTTGAGTCTTTGACATTGAATTTGAGAGAGTACTGAAATTTCTTTTGAGAATCGTTCTTGTGTCCATTCATACTGCACCCCTAAGGCTTTCCGTCGAGGAATATCAGCCAGGATTCCTCCAGAGCCCACAAATTATATTATTAAGAGTCAACTATTCTCACTTAATCCAGGTCACCAGATTGCTACCCCTAATCTGAACCATTTGATTAGGTGACCAGCATCCACCCTTGTCAGTTTAGTCAATCAAAAAATGTACCTAAGAACTCAAGCAATAACTTATTGATCTTGCACTTCATATAGTTGAAAGACTCTTTTGAACTGTGTTTTAATATGGTTATTAGATCAAACCTAGCAGGTTAAAAATGGAAGGATACATTACCCGTACAATCTTGAAAATAGCCCACAAAAGTTGCACGAAGCTGTCAGATGACAGGCTTCTTAACTTGCTTGCAAGCGAGGAGCCTCCACCTGGCCAAGTATACAAGTGAAAATAGAAAATGAAAACCAGAAAATAAAATAAAAGCATAAAAAAATTATTCTATCCGGTTAGAATAAGACCTTGTTCCAAAAAACAAATGCATTGACTTGATACAAAAATGTGCAGTCTAATTCTTATGTGGGCATATCTATCATAGACAGATTAAATAATTGAACTAACCATCTGTGTCCACCATGCGTTCTCCTGGCGTGAAATCTGACTCCAGAGGCCGGGCAACAAGAACTGGAAGCAGCTCAGCAACACCAGTCTTAATAGCAGTTTTCATATCAGCAGTAAGTGTATCACGGTAAAGTCTTAACACGGAGGGGAGTTTTGCCTGAAAATAACCGCCATGCCATGAGACATTTTCTAAATCCAACATGATCCTCCTCCAACTTTCAAAACGTTGAAACAGCTTCAAATAGATCATTCAATTGAAAGAGATAAATGAAAAAATTTAAGAAAGGCACTGGAAAAAAATGACAAGAAGTTGAGTGTTGAGAAAACATTAAAATTTTCAAAGTAGAATTTGTCTTTTTTTATAAACTAAAGTTTGTAAATTCACAATTCGAGAGCTCAGGCTTACAAGTGAGAGACATGGGTTGGGTTCAAGTTTGACATCTGGGAATTGATCAGACCACCACTAAGCAATGCCCACTTTTTCTCCTCCTATATCTTTCATCATCTTATATTTTTGGGAATAGGCAAGTAAGAATGAGGATGAAGATGATTCAAGTTCCAGTGAGTAGTACCATCTAAGCTATTTGGTATGTTCATCTTGATAATTTGGGAAGGAAGGGAAAGTCTCTTCCCAATCGATGCTGCACGTGCAAGAATTTAGAAGAGTCCACTAATCATCTCCTTCTCCATTGCTCAATTGCCAGGGTCTTGTGGTGCATGCTTTATGTTGTTTTTTGGAATTTCCTAGGTTACACCTAGATCAATCAAAGATTTGTTGGCTAGTTGGGTGGCGCTTATCCGGTAAAGAGGAAAAGGCAAGCTTGGAAAGTAGCTTTCTTGTGTGTGATGTGAAGTCTTTGATAGAGAAAAATAAGTGTATCTTTCTTGTATGTTATGGAGGCTTTGAGTAGAATGATGGCTTGAGCGGTGGAAGGGGGTCATATATTAGGATTTGGGGTGGGTCACAAGGAGGAAGAGCAAGATGAAGTTTCTCACCTATTATTTGCCAATAATACGATTATTCTTTGTGAAGCTGAAAAGACTCAACTTCATTTCTTGAGATGTGTATTGTTTTGTTTCGAGGTAGTCTCGGGATTAAGGATTAAGTGAACTCATTCCGGTGTAGGAGGAGATTATGAGTTCGGCTTGGAATTTGGGTTGCAAGGTGGGAGTTCTTCCCACAAAGTATTTGGGTTTGCCGCTAGGAGCATCTCCGAGAAGTAAGACAATATGGGATCAGATCATCGATAGATTTCAAAGAAAACTAGTCGGGTGGAAAAGGCGGTATTCATTGAAAGGTCCAAATCGACATTGATTAAGAGCACGTTGGCAAGTCCTCCTACATACTAAATGTCATCATTCCCTATTCCAGCGTCTATTGTAAAAAAATTGGACAAAATTCAATGGGACTTTTTGTGCGAAGGAAAAGAATAGGAGAAGAAAATCCATCTCATGAATTGGGAGAAAGTTTGAATTCCTATAAAGTATAAAGGGTGGGGGTTTGGGAATTAAAGAATTGAGAGTGTTCAATATGGTCTTGTTAGGTAAATGGCTTTGTCGTTTTGTAGGGATAATCGAGCCATGTGGAGAAGGGTCATTGAAACTAAGTTTGGGTGTGAGACGAATGGATGGACTTCTAAGAAGGTGGAGGGATCTTTGGGGGTGAGCTTATGGAAATATATAAGGGAAAGGGAAGATTTTTTTCATAGGGGTAGGTTTTTAGTTATGGTGAGATTTTGGGAGGATGTTTGGTGTGATGGTTTGCCATTGAAAGAAAAGTTTCCTCGGTTGCTCCAATTAGCGTTGAATCCAAAGGCGAAAGTGGTGGATTATATTTCTTACATGAATGAGGAGTTGTTTAGGCTCCTTGGTTTCAAAGAAATTTCCATGATTGGAAAATGGAGGAAATTGTGCTTTTCTTGGGTTTCCTTCAGTATCATAAGCCTAGAAGAGAGGTTCCGAATGAGATTATTTGGAGAAAGGATGGCAGCAAGAAATTCACAATTAATTCCTATTATAAAATTTTGGCTCGGAAGGCTGAGACGAATTTTCCACAAAAAGTTGATTGGTGTGTTAAAGCTCCAGGGAAGTGGCCTTTTTGCAGGACCCTTAGCTTGGGGAGCTATGCTAACAACGGAAAATCTAAAAAAGAGAGCTTTAGCTTGGCAGGGAGATGCATCATTTGTTTGCAAGAGGATGAATCCATGAGTCACCTTCTCCATCACTACTCTTTCATGAAATATGGGACTTGTTGTCATAGACCTTTTGAAAGGTTGAAGTGGAGGTTGTGGAGGAAAGAAAGTGATGATATTGTAGAGAATATAATAATTAAATTACACCCTCTGTGAAATCACCAACTCATCTAAAAGCTTAAGCTGTTAGAGCGAGTGTAACTTATTATTATATTCTCTAACACGCCCCCTCACGTGTGTCCAGTCTAAGCCTACACGTGTCAATTCATATATTCAAGGTGACGGTGAGGTTTGAACTCAGGACCTTTTTGCCTGCTCTAATACCATGTGAACTCACCAACTCATATAAGAGCTTAAGCTTTTAGATGAGTTGCTCACCAATTGCTCCAAAAGCTTAAGCTGTTAGAAAAGATGTAACTTTATTATTATATTCTCTACACACCTCCTCACGTGTGACCAATATGAGCCTACACGTGTCAGTTCATATTATGAGGGTGATGGTGAGATTTGAACTTAGGACCTTACCAACTCATCTAAAAGCTTAAGCTGTTAGAGAGGGTGTAATTTTATTATTATATTATGAAACTACCAACTCATCTAAAAACTTAAGCTGTTAGAGGGGGTGTAATTTTATTACTATATTCTCTAACACGCCCATTCACGCGTGGCATGTCTGAGCCTACACATGTCAATTCATATTTTCAGGGTGACAGTGAGATTTGAACTCATGATCTTTTGCTTACTCGGATATCATGTGGAATCACCAACTCATCTAAACGCTTAAGCTGATAGAGAGGGTGTAACTTTATTATTATATTCTCTAAAAGATATCATGGAGAATAGCGCCTATCAGGGTTGGCTCAAAAGAATTTAAGGCCTAATGCAACAATTCTACATGAGACTTTTTATTTTTCTTTTAACAAACTTTTAATAAAAAAAAATGTGATTTAAAAATAAAACAGTTTGTAGTATAAGATTTTTGAGTAATTTAAATATAAATAAAAATCTAATAAATAATATATATATATATATATGTTATCAATATATAGTAATATAAAATTGTAATACTCTTCTAATAGAAGAGATGCAGATGTTGATAGAGTTCTTATGTAGATGTATAGCAATAGAATTGAATTTGTTTCTAGAACATTTATAGGCCTTTTTGGATTTCTTATGGGGCCACAATAGCAAGTGTAGAAAGATTCACTTGGTTGCTTGGGACAAAATTAAGAAGCCAGAGTCCGTGGGTGGGCTAGGGGTGAAGGATTTGAGCCTTTTTAACACAGCTCTTCTGGGGAAATGGTTATGGAAATTTGGAGAATGTGATGGGGAGCTTTGGAAAGAAATCATTGTTTCCAAGTATGGGTGTAATGTTGGGGGTTGGTGCTCGGGCAATGTTAGTGGCCCGAGGGGTTGTGGTCTTTGGGGCAGCATTAGAGGTCATTGGAGTATTTTCAAGGAAAGATGTACCTTTGATGTTGGGAATGGTGAGAGGGTGAAGTTCTGGGATGATGCCTGGGCTAGGGTCGAGTCTTTGAGGGTGCAATTCCCTTCGCTCTACAGTTTAGCTTACAACAAGGAGGCCTGGGTGAGTGAGTGCATGGAGAGAGTAGGGATGAGCTTATTTGGAACCCCCGTTTCAGAAGAGATCTCTTTGATTGGGAGCTTGAAGAGGCGGGCTCTCTCCTTTATCTCCTCAACACCCTTCGGGCCATGGAGAACAGGGAGGATAGGAGAATTTGGAGGCCGGACAAGAAGTCTTTCTCAGTCAGGTCGTTCTACAAGAGCATGGTTAATTCGGATTATCCTCTTTTCCCTTGGAAGATCACTTGGCACTCTAAAGCCCCTCCAAAAGCTTCCTTCTTCGCTTGGGAAGCCTCTTGGAAGGCCATCTTAACTACGGAGAACTTGAAGAAAAGGGGCTTTCTTCTGGCGAGCCGTTGCTATTTCTGCAAGAATAATGAGGAGAGGGTAGATCACGTCCTCATCCATTGCCATGTTCCCTGGAGTTGCTGGAACCTTATTATAGAGTTGTTTGGTTTTCCCTGGGTTATGCCAGGCTCAGTCAAAGACCTCTTACTGGCTTGGGAAGGATGCAGTCTGCCTTTAGAGATCAAGAGGATTTGGAGACTGGCCCCAATTTGCCTCATGTGGTGTATATGGAATGAAAGGAACAATAGGGTTTTCGAAGACCGGGAACTCTCTCTTCCTTTCCTTAAAGATGCTTTTTTGCGCTTACTTTTTTTTTGGGCCAAAGAGACTTTTCCTGTAAATGTCTCTTCTTTTGTAGATTTTTTGGGTTCTCTTAGCCATATGTAATCTTTTGGGGTTTTTGCCCTTGTAGCCTTTCTTGGGCTCATTTATATAATATACATCTCTTACTTATCAAAAAAAAAAAACATTTATAGGCCTTTTGTGTAGAATTGGACTTTTATTGTTCATAAACTTCTAGTTTGGATTATATTATATACACAAAAGGTTTTCCTTTTATAGTTAAACATTTATTAGCCTTAACTTCTAGTTTGGATTATATAATAGAGATATAAGTTTTGGGACCTTCTTTAAAAGCGGGGCCTAAAACAATTACTTTATTCGCTTCATGGTAGAGTCAGCCCGGCGCCTATGTCTTTTTTGGTGTATATGGAAATAGAGAAATAGTATGATTTTTCAAGAAGATTCGATGAAGATATGTATATTCAAAGATACCTTCTTAGAGATGTTATATTTTTTGGTACTAGAGTTCATATGTATATAATTTGTTAACTTCTTGGAAAACATGAGACACTAATTTTTATGAGTCTCTTTTTTGTACATGAGTGCACCCCCGTTGATGCCATTAATACAATACATTTACTCATTAAAAAATTAAATGAATAAAAACAATTAGCAAGTAATGCAAATTAATTCCCAATTTGCTCGGGATAATTTTAAGATACCAGCACATGCTTCTAATTTTCTCTAACCCACTGCTTTCCACGCATTCTTGAATTCTTTTGGCAAATTAAACCCGGTAAAAATACTCATAACAGTGATAAAAAAAACATTAATAACGATTTGTATAGCAGGAATTATAGAATAATCATAATGATGATAAATAGTATTAGTAACAGCCCAAGTATTTGGAATTAAGGCTCTTTTTCCATCAATTCCTAGTAATGATGATTATTATTACAATGGCAACAATATACCAGAAGGAAATAACAATCTGCTCTGGATAAAATATTTGACTTCCTCCACTCTAAGTTCCCAAAGATCTCCTTATTCCACTTCTTCAAATCTCCTTTCAACAAGCCCAATTTCTTCACAATTTTATGGCTCAGATAGCCACCAATTCTAGTAATTCCACCAACTCCCCAAAAACTTCCTCTCACAACCATATGTTCTCAAAATGGAATGGACTTTTTCCTCGCCTTATCCCTTCGCTATCTAACAAAATCGGAATATGATCAGAGACAATCCTTGGAATAGCACGTTGACTCACTTGCGCGTATATCTCCTCCCAATCTCCCGAAATTGGGAACCTGCCAATCTTGGAAACTGTGGGAGTTTGTCTACTACTAGACCATGTTAATTGAGCACCCATAAGTGGCAAATCTAAAATCCCATGAAATTTATAAATTTCTAAAAACTCCTTCATAGCATTAGTCAATCTCGCATTAGAGGACTTCTTGCGAGAGAATCTAACCACATTAAAATCCCCAGCAATGCATTATGGATCTTGCCAACACCACCTCACTCCTCCAAGCTCCTCAACAGCTTGCATTTCTCTCTATCTTCCAGCAAACCATACATACCTGAAAAAGTCAGTGAGAACTATCCTCCACAAGCATAAACTGACACGAGACTGAATAAGATCCAAATCTTGACGAACTCCTCCATAACCACCTTCTTATCCCACAGAATCATAACTCCACCAGATGTGCCTTCAGCTCCTAAGCTCACCCAATCCACAAATCTGTTGCACCACTCTCTCTTCACCAACTTGTTGGAGATTTGCTCCATTTTAGTCTCCTGAACACATTCTAATGAGGCACCCCATTTCCTCAAAGCTAAACTCACTGCTATGTTTTTTTCAGGGTCATTTATTCCCAAACATTCCATGACACTATAATATTCATAGTAAACTGATTGAAGTCCTATCTCTCCTTCTCCCCGAATTCCTGCACCCCACCTCCCCTTTTTTACCTTCATAATTAATCTTTGAAATCAGATTTTTCAATTCCCTTTATCCTTCCAGCTGTTTCCCTTCCTCTTCCCTTTCTTGTCCTATTGTTACGTAGTCTCCCAACTTGAATCAGTAGCTTCAAACAGATGGATTGCATTTCTAGTTCTGCCAATGTATGTCACCCCCAGATCATGACTTGCCTCTATATTTTTCAACACCCAATCAGAAATATCCCGTCCTGAGGTGGTCGCCACCATTCGGTAATCCCCTGGGACTTCCTCCTCTTCTGGAGTTACAATAGCTAAAGGAAATAAAGCCAGCTGGACCAAAAGGTTGGTTTCCAAACCTCCAACCTTCGAATTCACCTCTTCTTCACACTGATCTGGCTGATTCTTCCATGTCCCATTAATATCTTCCTGAACTTTGGCCTTTTCTGCCACCCTGCAATCTTTCTGACCCATAATGTCCTAAGATCTCTCCCATTTCCCCATAAGGCAGCCCATATGTCAGGAAGACTGCCATCTGGGATCCGAATTCTGACACCTTAAACAATGAGCAACCTCACCGGACTCCTTCCCTCAACTATATCTAGCAAGGGCTGCAAGTCGGACAGGCTGATCTGAGCCCGACCGCAAATCTGACCCGATTTTTTAAGGGCTTGGGCAGCATTTTTAATACTTCAGGATGGCTTTGTACAAAAAAACTCAAGCCCGACTTCAATTTGGGCTGGGCTTGGGTTGGGTTTTTAGAAACCTGAGCCCGAGATATATATACATATATATATTGTTTTATTCATCTAATTTTAATCTAAACCGTTGATTTTTTTAGGCATCAGACTTTTAGTTTCTCCCCTTCAACGTGTTTTGTGCTGCGAACCATAATTAGAAAGAGACAGTAAACAGAGAGAGAAATCTAAAGAAATGGGAGGGAGGGATAGAGAGATCAGTCTAAACTCTAAAACAAAGACAATTTGTGTAAGAGAGACTAGATCTAGATCTGGGTTAAAGAGAAACTATAGACAAGGATATGGGTTTGTGTATTTATAAAAGAAACCGAGATAGAGTAGTGTGATGTGAGTGATAGGATTTGCTATGCCGTGAGATCTACATCTGTGTTTCTCGCCTTTTTTCAATGCCCACTTGCTATCTCCGTTGTTTTTTTTCCCCGGCAGCCAGATTGCTATTCTACATTTTTTATTGGGTAAATTAAACTGACCTCCCCTGAGGTTTCTGACAATTACACTAATCTCCTTTAAAGTTTCTAAAATTACACTGACCTCCCTTACTTTACCTAACAATATACAGATACCCCCCTACAATCAATTTTTTTATTCAAAATGACAAAATTGTCTCTTTTATTTATTTATTGTTACATTTTTCAATTTTAACCAAATTTTTCTAATTTTTTTTAAGGATGTTTTTATTTTTTATTTAAAAAAAAATTAAGGTTTATATCAATATTTCTTTGAAAAATGAAAAAAAATTGATCAAAATTTAAAACATTGAACAAAAAAAACATGAAAAGGATAGTTTTGTTATTTTGAAAAAAAAATTGATTGGAGAAGGGTATCTATATATTGTCAGGTAAAACAGGAAAGTTCAGTGTTATTTCAGAAACCTCAGGGGAGATCAATGTAATTTTCAGAAACCTCAAAGGTCAGTATAATTTACCCTTTTTTATTTCTCCAAGGATGTCGTCTTCATTTGCCACTAATTGTTGACCAACAACTTCAAATCATCAAAGGTTTGCATCTTCTCACAACATTGTCCTTATTATCTATTCTGGAATCCTAAATTGTTGATTCTAGATTTGATTTGTTTATGTATATAATTATATATAATGTATAATAATAATAATGATTACTTTATGACTACTATCTTTTAGGGTTTTCAAAACATGAGATTTTCAAATTTATGGTTTTTTAAATCGGGCAACCCGATGAAACCTGACACAAAATTTTTTGCTCGGGTTGGGCTTGGGCGGAGTTGTTCGGGCTCAGGCTTGGCATTTAAGAACTCAGGTTGAGCTTGGACAGCCCTCAAGCCCGGCCCAGCACAATATGCAGCCCTATTTCTAGCCCCTTATCACCCCTATTGTCTTCCTTATTTTCTGCTCCTTTTCGCTGTGCTATCTTTTCCACTTAACTTCATCGAAAACCCTGAGAATCCTCCCTCCCTTCCCCTGCTCTCTATGTTCCCCACCACTGAATGTTGCACTTGATTTAAAACCTTTGGCCACTGGCCCATTTTCTCAACCCACAGCGTACCAAGGCTAAGTCCTGGTGTTGCTAGCAGGCCTGTCCACTGAGCTGGCCTTCCATTTACTTGGCTTAGTTCCTCCAGAATGCTTCTATTAGTTAATGTCTATCCATAGTTGAATCCAACTGACCCATTGTAAGACCCATTTCTGTCACGCTCAATTAGGCCCGTGTTGTGCTGTGCTTTTGGCCTTAACTGCTTACTCAGCAACCCAAAGCCCAAATTTAGTTTGGCCATATCCAGATGGCTTCAACCCATTACATCTTGCCTTGTTGAATCACCCGACCTAGCATGTGCATCATCACGTGCCATTTCAAATTCATTAACAGCTAGTTCCCACTCCCATGTGCCAACTGCCGCCTCAATCCTACTCGCCCCTTACGCAGTCTCTGATCATCTCCCCTAGTCTCCAGTAACTGTTGCAGGTATTTCCAGATCTCCAAAGCCTCCTTTCGTCTCTATACCCTTCCCAATTGGGCTCTGGGACTACTTCCAGAATCCATTCAGTGATGATTGACACCCTATAACAGGTCTGTTCATTTGAAACAAAAATATACTCCAGAACAACTCCATCTCTGACCATGCATCAGTATTGACATCCCATTCAGCAAAACTGAAACCTCCACATTGATCGTCGACAACTTCAACTAGGGCTGCGCACCACAAATGCAACAGAAACCCATGCAGAACCACCCTGACTTATTTCCTTTTCTTCAAAATCTCTGAACATCCAACCCTGAAGGACCAATCATCCAATAGCAGCATCGCCTCTCCTCATCGTCTCTGCCCCCTCCATCAAAACTCTTATAGCCTCTGCATGTGGTAAGAGCCTGAAGAGCAGGAACAAATCTCGAAGTTTCAAAATCCCCACCCCTAAATTTACCTTCTAGCTTTGAGATGCCCACTCTGTGATCTCTTCGATTGAGCCAACCTCCCTATTAAACTAACCCTCTAAACAAACCCAAACAAGGTCCTGTCTATGTCTGCTTCCATCACGTGCGACCTTGAAGCTTAACTCTATTTTGTTCTAAATCTAATCAGCTTGGTTGTACCAATGGTCGGTAGATCAGATGATGACAACACCTCACAATATGATCTCCGGCCAGTAGCCCCCTCCTTGCTCCCATAGTTCTCTAATTTGTTATTACTATATGATCTTTGGCCAGTACCCCCTTCCTTGCTCCCATAGTTCTCTAATATGTTATTATTGGG
Organism: Nyssa sinensis; assembly: GCA_008638375.1. Lineage (NCBI taxonomy): Eukaryota > Viridiplantae > Streptophyta > Magnoliopsida > Cornales > Nyssaceae > Nyssa > Nyssa sinensis. The sequence goes on along the minus strand of CM018033.1, from coordinate 13,664,411 downwards.
TGGTCGTCCCCATGTCGATGATTCCGCATCACTTCGACTCCAATCGATTATTTGTCTCCAGTGTCTCCTTCATTTTCTCCCTGTAACAGCTAACTGTTCTTCATTCGGAAATAGAAATTTTTTATTGGGATTTTAATTCTAACATGCAAACCTTCCTGTGCAACAATCCCTTAAATAAGCACCAATATATGGAGTCAAAGACTACAACTGTCTTCTTAGTTTTACGAGTTATCATGTTACCTGGACTGGCATTTTATGCAAGGCACCCATGTCAATGCCACAAAGTATGGGTATAGAACATGCCTCTCAGATATAGCTGGCACACCCCCATGTCCAAAATGGGAAGAGAAGAAGGAAAAAAGGAAGCAAGAAAGAGAGAGCAAGATTCACCTCTGGTGGAGTTTGAAGCACTTATGGAATAGTTTGATGACAGCCAAAGATGGATAAGATGATTACACTTCACCCTCATGCAATAGAAATAGGATTATGTTGCCAAATGAAACCTAAATCTCAAAATGATAGATTTCGCACCTCAACCCCCAAGTTCACTATATTTTCAGAAGTACAGAGCTAGTATTTCACCCCTTGTTTTGCCATGTACAAACCTAAATATATAATTTTTCTACCAGTTCCCCACTTCATTAAACTTCCGTTTGTACCTAGAATCTCATTGAATTCTTTTTTAACAAGTAACTGAATCCTATTTCCTAAAATTTCGACACAAAGTAATTGCCCCATTTCCTCTGTCTATTAACCTGACACAGACATGCACACATCCCCAATACACATATTGAGTCCATGTAATATAGGTTACAGATAAGTATTTCACATTGAATTCTTTCACATATTACCATTTTTTTTTTACTTTTTGGTAGGTTACATTTTTTTTTGGAGGGGAGGGGGGGAGAGTTTTGAATTGAAGCTTGTGGTTCTCATGTCCACAACCTTAACAAACAATAATAAAACAAGTACCCCTTAACAAGAAAGTTCAAGTTCGATTCAAAAGCAGGCCAAATATGGAATCATCACCATTACAGAACACTTTCCACATACTTGTACAATGACCAGTGTGTCTATATTGTAATTTATGTGCTTCATCCTCTTGGCATTTTAATTTCTCATCACTCAATCGTTTGCACTTCTTTTTTCCTTCTTAATATACTTTTCCGTCTCTTACCAAAAGAAATATCAACAGAATCTGATCAATGATATAATGCAAATGTCCAATGTTTTCACACCTTAGAATCATATATTATAATCTCAGCTACGAAAATTCAGCTACACATAAAACTGCAGATGAATACACACCGTTCTAAGCAGTCCAATGATAAGAGGGAGAAGTCGATCTCGAAAATTAGAGGTTTCTTCTTCGTCCAGTTTAACCTAATAACATGTCAATTCCAGTCATTAGTTTGAGAATTGCACCACCAATTCCTTTTTTCCTGAAAATCACACATTAACTTACACAGCTTGAAGTAGAAATGATTGAACAAAGTAGTCAAAATAATGGAAAGCAGAAGTTTAAATATATCACATTAGAACACTAAGGGAATATCTTTTAAAACATGGGAAATAGCAAATATGTAAAAAGAATAAAAGGGAATACTCAAAAAGCTTGCTTAAATCAGAAAGAGCATTGATAATATCAGTAGGCAAGCATCTTGTATTACAGGCATCGGGACCAAACAAGGCAAAGAGCCCAAGAGATGAAACCAACACATACCAAACACGGAACAAGCCACACAACTTGAACTAAACTTTTCCGGTCAAACCTCATACATTGCTTAAAGGGGAAACAAGAATGAAACAAACTTAAGGATAACATCCACAAAATACTACCGCTTGAAATGTGCTACAACATCAGCACATCAATCTCAATAATAAGGATTACCTTTCATTTATCATGGCTTGAATAAGATTCAATGACACTGGACTTATGACAAGAAGTTCTACATGCAGGGTCAGACCTCATAATTTTTTATCAGGGCCCAGAAAAGTTTCTTAGTCAGCTATTAAAAATTACGTTAAGACTTCTTTTAGTTGGGGGGACAACAGGGGGCAACTTATAATCTGGGACCTCTATATAATTAGTTATATTTAAAAGATGTTTCTGCATATTTTGGAGGCACCATGAGCCCCCAAGCCCCTATACATGTCCACCACCACTTAGAAGACCTTCAAAAGCAGTAGTTCTGGACTGCTGCAGCCTCACAACATATACGAGGATATACAAATACTTCTAAACATGACAGCAGCTTAGTAACTTAGGGTAGTTGTAGGAAGACTTCAAGGAACTCTTAACTGTTTTTACTTTCTTTTTGTCCACTGTTAAAAGTTGTTATTCTTACTTCTTAATAGTTCTATTCAATCAAGACTGGTCAAGAAAATCTGTAATTTAATACCATGAAATTTACAATGGTTTGCTGCTTCTTCTTTCACCCCTTCTCTTTTTTTTCGCAAATAAGGAACGAAGAAAATGAATATTACTAGATAGAAGATAAAAATGTACAAAAGAGAGAGATGAAATATCCTTTAAGAGAGGAATATAAGTTGGATAACTGAAGAAAGAAAAAGAACCAGTTCTTACACTATTTTTTTCTTTTGAAAAGTAAAAACTCATTAAAGCATGCCCAAGGGAGAGTTTTGTATGCACAGTCCACATTCTGAACTTGAAATTCTCTCATCACTTTGAAAAAATTATAAATCTTGCATTGATGAATAGATCTATGTCTTAGCTTTCATATGAGGTATAATGGACCTTGATTGGGTCAAATTTGAGTGAGTTATGATGATTTTGCCTCAGGTGCGCAAAATCTGACCTCAAAGGCTGTTTTGATCATAACTCAAGTTATAGACGGAATTTTTGTATGATTCAAAAAGGTTAGAAATTAGACTTAATGTAGAATATCCCTATAAAATTTCATGGCAAGCCGATGTGTGAATTGGAAGAAATTGGATTTTGAGCATGAGTGAACTACACAGCAAACTTGCTGAACAGCAGGTTTGTAACCTAGAGAGGAAGCGGTCGACTGGTTAATGATCTGGTTCATCATCCACTTGAAATTAAGTTCTGGAAATGCTAAAATTTGAGTCCGAAATGGTGGGCAGTGACTGGTACATCAACTGGTTCACCATCCAATTCATGTATGTCACTAGACTGACGTTCAGAGACCACAACTCTCTCATTTTACATCCAAATGGGGAAAAATTTGTGTTCAAATTAAAGCTCTCAAAGATTACTTTCACATAAAAGTAGCATCACCTCAAGATTTTCAATTAAAATAAGAGTTATTTATTTTGGAATGTGCGGTCCAAAATGAAATCCTTGGGAAAAATATATTGAATAATAGAGGATCCAACTTGAACAATGAGGTCGTGATAATTCGAGTAACTAGATAATCTAATACTCAATAAATGGGTTCACATTCAGGTCTTTGGGAATCGGGCCTTGACAGCTATGCTTCAAAATCAGGTAGGGCAAATGTGGATCTTACAAAATCAATTTAAATTTGAAAATCGATGGGGAGTTACAAGAAACTCGAGAATTGCCACTCCGAAAGAAGGTGCAAGGTTCCAATTTATATTTGGGATGCAGGTGTAAAAGTCAGTTGGGATTGAAGAAGCAGTATAACTATATAACCACTGTGTCAAAGCTTCAAAGTAAACATTCCCTAATCCCTACATATTTGGCAGAAAATATATGACCATATGAAACTGTTTTTCAATCCAACATTGAGGGCTGCATTTGACTATCAAAACTCCAAGCCAATAGGTGAATTTTAAGAACACAGATTCAAGCATTGTTTAATTATGAATATTATTTTGTTTCTCATCAAAATAATAAATTGATCTCAAAATATGTTGAGAAAATGTAAATGTATATGTTTCATGTATAGTTAGTAAATTTGTCTTAGAACTTGAATCATGAATGTTGATGATTAAATGAAGTTTTTGAATTTTTATTTAATGACTTCGTTATTTTAATATCTTAAATAATATTTTTCTGATTCGTGTGTTTTTATACAAATTTTGATTGAAATACTATTAGGTTTTTATTATATAGTCGTATAAAAAATAAAAAATATATATATTTGACATGTCCGTGATGTATTTGTGTCTAGTTTTTAAAAAGTATCGTGTCCACGTGTCCGTGTCATATCTGTGTCTCGGGCTGCTTAAGCCAACCACATCTTGTATGTACACTGCAATTCCAAAAATGCCTAAAATGCCTGAGAAAGTCGAACATGAGGGGGCCACACATTATCAATGACTGAGCCAGAATCTATCCACTGCCCATTCCCAAATCCTGACTGCAAATCTTATGTACTTGCAAAAATCTTCCCACCCTTTCTCGATGCTCTTCTTAACTCCCAGCCATAATAGATCCAAACCTCCATAGTATGCCAATCTTCCCTCTTATTTACTTATAAACCATGAACCTCTCGTCTCCATGGACGCGTATTTTTCACCACATAACTCCATATTCGTTAACCTACGATTCCCTACCCAACCAACCTCCCTATGGAGGAGTACAAACTGTCTTCCAACCTGGTAAGCTTGCTAAAGAACTATTGATGAGAGTAAGACAACCTCCCTTAGATAGGATTGTTTCTTCCATCTAGCCAATTCCCTTTCAATGCATTTTATCATCACATCCCAAACAGCAGTGGCTTTAAGATAGAAACCCATAGGGAATTCCCAACACGTGAACGAAAGAGGTCCCTACAAAATAACTCAACTCAACTCAACAAAGCCTTCTTGAACGCAATCAACTCTTTCTTCTCCAAAGTAAACTTCAATCCTAACAAACTAAAAGCAAATGAGGATGCATCTCAAGCACTTCAAATGTTCTTCATCTAGCCACAAGATACAATTGCGTAATCTGCAAATAGAAGATAAAGTACAGCTTGACAACTCTATCAGAAATCATCCTCCACTACTCTAGTCATCGTAAAACCAAGGGCCCCCATGAATAGAAAGAGACAGTCTCTCATTCGAGGCCCTCACAAACACCTAAATAAACCTGCCAGTGTATTATTATTATTTTTTTTTTTCGATAGGTAAGTGGCCGTTGGGGTGAGGGTGGGAGTTGATCCTAGGACCTTGGGGATATTACCCAAGCCTCTTCCCAATTCATCCAACCCCAAGGGTGCTGCTAGTGTTTTGTTAATAGGACAAAGACTCGACCAATTCGAGTCAACAAAGCATTTATAAATTAATTAAGACTCAACATTTGTGGATAAGTGGAGGAGATGGATTCAAGCCTACATTTCAACAATTTTTCTTTCGGTCCTGGTAAATAGAGCTCCAGTGGGGGTTTTTCAATCAACCAGAGGATTGAGACAAGGGGACCATTGTCGCCATTCTCATTTGTGATCGTGATGGATGCTTTCAAGTACCATGATGGGTAGGGCAGTGGAAGGGCACTTCGTGAGGAGGCTTTGGGGTGGAGAGTGGGAATGGAAGGCCTGTCGAGATATATGTGATGCTAAGGAGAGACATCTACATTTTGTTGGGTGAGTGTTGCTATGCTTTGAGGCAGTTTTTGGTCTGAGGGTGAACCTGGGGAGGAGTGAAATCATTCTGATTAGGATGGCAAATGGGGTGGATCAACTGGCAAGTACTGTGGGATGCAGGATTGGTGTCTTACCTTCTACGTACTTGGGCTTGCCATTGGGAGCTTCCCCAAAGTCTACAGCTATTTGGGATCCCATTGTGGAGAGATTCCAAAGGCGGCTTGCTGGTTGGAAAGGGAGGTATTTGTCAAAGAGGGGGAGGATTAATTTGATTAATAGCACATAGGCCAACTTACCAACCTATTGTATGTCTCTTTTTCTTATTCCAGCTACAGTGGAGAAGTGGCTGGAAAATCCAAGGAGACTTTTTGTAGAAAGGAGTGGAAGAGGAAATGAAGATTCATCTTATAAGGTTGTAAAGGATTAAAGTTCCTACTAGGGAAGGGGGCTTGGGGGTATTAGTAATCTCAAGCTTTTCAATAAATCTTTGCTTGGTAAGTGGCTATGGTGGTATGGGGTTGAGTCTAATGTTTTATAGAGGGAGGTGGTGTGTATGGGTATGATAGGGTGAGTTGGTTCCTGGAGAGGTGTCGGGGCCCTCAGGTTGTGGGCTGTGGAAATCAATTCAAAGTGGTGTGGAGGTTGTTAGGAAGTTAATGAAGTATGGGGTGGGGGTAGGTACGAGAGTTTAGTTTTGAGAGGACATATGGTGTGGGGAAAGGGCTTTAAAGGAAGATTTTAGGCAAGTCATTGGGATGTTGTTGAGGTACATTTATCCATTCACAAGGGGAGGGAGGTGGTGTGAACTCCTTTATTTAGGAGGCATGTCTTTGATTGGGAAATGGAGGAGGTGGGAGAAATGATGAGATTGCTTTATAGACATAGATTATTGCAGCAAAGGGATGATGGGATGTAACTTTGAACCCTCATGGACCATTTACGGTGAAATCATTTTATGGAGAGCTAGTGTGGGAGTAGGGGACAGTTTCCATGGAGGATCATTTGGCAAACAAGAGTCCTATCAAAGGTGGCTTTTTTCGCTTGGGAGGCTACATGAGGGGCCATCTTGATTGTGAATAACCTTCAAGAGATGGTATTTCAAATGGCAAGTAGGAGTTACATGTGTAAGGCGGGGACAGAGACAGTGGATCATCTCCTCATTCATTATGCAATGGCTATGGACCCTTGGCACCTTATCATGTCTTTATTTGGGTGCTCGTAGGTGATGCCGGCTAGCTTGAAGGAGGTTTTATTATGTGAGGGTGATATTCAGATTAGGAAGGAGATTAGTGGGGGTATGGAGGATGGCAATTCTTTGTCTAATTTGGTGTGTTTGGAGAGAGTGCAATTGTAGAGTTTCTTAGGGGAATCAGAGTCCCCCTTTTGTTTTGAAGAAAACCTTTTTGTGTCTTTGTATTTCTATGCCAAAAAAACCTTTCCATTGTATGTAGGGTCCTTTGTAGATTTTTTGGGATCTTTGGGGCCATAATTGTATTTTTTTTAATCTTTTTTTGTAAAACGGTTCCCCCCCTCTTGGCGCTCTTAATATTATTGCATACGTTTACCTATCAAAAAAAAAAAAACCTAGTTCTAAACAATGAAAGGACATGACAAACTCATGATCCAATAGTTGTTAAACCCGAACATCAAATAAAGACCAAATTATTATAACACCCTTAAATTATAAAGTCACCAAAAACACCCTAAGTTATCGAAGATCGGATTTTTTTTTCAACGTAAAATGTATCTTGACCAAGTAAGCTCAATTTAACCCAAATAAAAGTATTTCTCAATCATCGCATCAATGGTGGGACACACCGGTCCGTTGGTGGTGCCTTTGGATGTTTCTCTCCTTATCAAAGCACACACCTAAAAATGTTGATCCCCAGCATAAAAAGAGACGTATCATTGCATTGGTTGGTGGTTCTTTTACAGGTATCCAAGCACAAGAGTGAGCTCTCTGCAAGGAAGTTACAGAGGAGTTTATTACTAACCTGTAGTTCTCACAGGGAGCCATTTGAGTACTTATAACTGTCTTAAGTTGTTATTAGTTTACTTTCAGCACTAATACTTACATTCATTAGTTAATTTAGCTTCACATTTCAAGTTACAGTCATACTACCAAAGATAATATTATTTGAACTTTTGTTATTAGTTTACTTGCAACACTATTACTTTTATTCATTAGTTAAGTTAGCTTCACATTTCAAGTTACAGTCATTCTAGCACAGATAATATTATTTGAGCTTTAATATCGTACTTTATTTTGAAGATAATTCAAACTAGATTAAGAAAGTATTCAACAATAATTGAACTAAGATGGAATTGAATCAATTAAAAAAAAATTATTCAAATTGATCCTCAAGGTCAGGTTACAACAAATTTTTATTGAGCATTGAGCACCCTACTTTAGACATCTAACAACCTCATCAGAAGTTCACATTCAATGTCTGGCTTCACCGTGAACTACTAGACTTGATCCAACTCGCAAAACCTTGGCTTCCAACTATTTGGAGTCACATACTGTGGTGAGATTTTCCCGTCTCACAATAAATAAAAACAAAAATAAAAATGTTAGACAGAGGGGGGCTTAAAACGAACATTAAATTTTATTCTGGCTTCTTAATTCAATCCACCAAACAGAATTCAGCAATTGATCGGAACTTTTATACTGTAACTTCCAAAAAAAAATTTATCAGGACAAAGAAAATGTAAACAATAAAAACAATAATGGGTGACCATATTGGCCTGATCTTATATTTCTTTCTAAGCTACAAATTTGTTTATATTTCTACACACTTGACAATCAGATAAGAATTTATCCAGCCAGTAAGTTTCTCACATGAAAACTTTCTAGTTCTATCAAAAGCAATGTTGTCATCCCCTCCAGCAGTTGACCAGTAACTGACAGTGCCAGAGATAAAGAGGATCAGAAGAAATGATAATTCCACGCTCGGGGGGAAAGCCATTAATCCGGAAAATTGCATAACTTGAGCAAACTGAAGGTTATTCAACTACACCAAAATATTTTTTTTGACAAGTCCACACCAAAATAATTTTTAAAAAAAAGGAAGAAAAAAAGGCATGCGTAATCATGCTTACTTCATCATCATTCCCATTTGTGGGTATGGCCGCCCTCGCTTTTGCTTTCAATAATATTATTCCATCCAAATCTCCAGCATCATGTATAGATGCATGCATAAATTCTGCTGAAAGAATGCTACAAGAATGAATTCGATAAGTCAAAATATATTTACAATATCATTTATTATCATTTAAAGACATGCTTAAAAAAATTGATCGCTATTACTTTGTCTTACAGAAGAATTGACACAGGAAAAGTCCACAGTCAATAACTAAAATAGAAGCTGGATGAAGTGTAACATAACAAAGTTAGAAACAACAGGATTAGAACTACAATAAGCATGGGGTTTAAACCAAAGATGAAGGCACAACCAGCTCAACAACTTTAAGAAAGATCTCACCTAAAACCTCAGCTCATTTATGTGCATGTGTTTTCTGGAATATAAATAAAAATAAAATGCAGATGTCACTTTTGCACATAGCTGAACCTCAGGCTAAACAAAGGCAAACATCACATCTATCACCTTAAATTTAGGCCTAATGAGGCAAGTTCAGGCCACTCCAAACAATGCAAAACAGTTCAAAAGAATCAATTTTAACTCTTTAAAAGAAAAGGAAAAAATGGAATAACATTAATTATAAAAAAACTTGAATGAGAATAATTTGAAGTCTTTTAGTCTTAAAACACTCCTCAGATCCCCTACAATACTCAAATAGACAAATAAAATAAACTCCAAATGCCCAAATAGCTTCTTAAACAAAACCCTTGTACAGATGGACAAATTATAGGAAACTCCAGGCAAAAAAAATGAATACAATAGACAAATATGAACAGAACCCTATTTTTTAACAAGTTAAACAACAGCGATACAGACTACAACTATTCCTAATTACAGCTAAGGACTTTCTGACAGAAACTAGAACCAAGCTTGTTGGGAGGAAAGAATCACAAACTTCACGATGATAAAAGAGGCCTAATAGAATTACCTATCAAATAAAAAAAGAAAAAGAAGAAGCCTAAGGCATTGCCGTCCACGCCTTCCTATGCACCTGACAAGGAGAACACCCGTGTCACTCCAAACGAAGCAAGCAACAGATCTCCACCATTTTATAGTAAACAAGATGATGATTCACTATGACCCATCTCCTTGCACATTTTTTATATGTAATACAAACACAACCATGTCCCAATTAAGAGTTGAACCATGCACCTCTCCCTTTGAAGTGGCAAGAGATACCTCTTTTTTAGGATAGGTGTGTGGCCCTTTGATTGGGAGTTGAAACTAGGAACTTGGGGATATTACCCAAGTCTCTTTCCCAACTCATTCAACCCCAAAGGTTGAAGTGGCCAGAGATATCATCCGGAGAACTTGACCTCTTCTTAATAAGTAATCAAACTTCTTAATAAATAATCAAACATAACAATTTCCACGTTCTTATAATAGGATTCATTGTCCTTTTTTATAAGTAAATATGTATTGACTTATCAAAAAAATTAAGTAAATATGTACTGGAATGTCACAAGGGCAAACCTATTTACAAAACAGGAGGGGACTCGCAAAAATCAATCAATGTCCCAATTCTCCCAAAAATTCTGTCAAGGAACTTACCAAAAAAAAAAGGTATGATTCTTGAACCCAAAGGTATAGCAATTTCAACTAGCTGCTCCCTCCACCCCAATTTAAGAATTCCTTGTTCCTTTTCTTGATATCCAAAAATAAAGTACTACAAAATGTCCTAATTACCCTTTTCTACCAATTTGATACCTTGTAGTAACTAATGTGAACAAGGGTTGAACCAAGGAATAAAAATTAGGGTTGGGGGGGGGGGGTAGAATTTTTTTTGGAGAGATTTTATTTTTTTTCAAATTGAAAAATTTTTATATGTATTTTTATTTTTTTCTCTCTTGAAAGATGATAAGGAGAAAATTTTAGGAGTAAATCTTTTTTTCCTCAAAGAGAACGATGTTGAAGGTGCCTGGGGGGGGGGGGGGAGGATTTTACATACAACATTTTTTTCTCAAAGATGAAGAATAATAGGGAGAGTTTTAAGGAAAAATAATAATAAGTTTCTATTTTCTTTTCTTCTTCTTAAATTTTCTTCGTAATCAAACAAAACTTAAAAGAGATAATGTTAGCAAGAAAATATCAAAGCCCATGAAAAAAATTAATGTTGGGTTGGTTTTAGTTAGAAATAGAATCATTGGGCCAAAACTTATTGCGTTCTAAGTTTTGCAAATTTTGTTCCAGGCTTTTGGAAATAAGGGATTGTTAATAATGGTTTGGTTGGGTCTAGTTAAAATTAAGGTTGGGCCAAAACTTGGGGTGGGCTAGGTTTATATGGGTGAAAAATATTACACACAAAATTATTTTTTTTTTTTAAAGTTAGGGGCGGCTATAGCCAACCCTAGCCCATGGGTAGAAATGCCCTTGAATGTGAAACAAGGTTAGTTTTGTAAATTATACTTTCCACTCAAGCGTGAAAGCATTAAATGCATGTCGCCTTATTTCTAAAAGGGTCTCTTAAAATGGGAAGCATGGAGTATCTTTACATCTACAAAGGGATTCTCCCTCTACAAAAATCCTTCTATTTTACCCCTCAAACTTGTTCTGCTATTTTACTAACACAGAAAGCTTCACAAGTGCACTGAGACATAATGGGTTCACGAAGCCCTTCTGGGAAATTCAGCTAGCTCTTACTCATGCAAAACCAGTAGAGAGAAAAAGGGAAGAGGGTAAAGAAATAGAGAAAAGATGAATCCAAGGAGAAAGAGAAGAACTAGAATGAGAGAGAGTAGGGGCAAGCTACAATATTTATCAAATTTAATTCATTCAAACTCTGTCTATTCCATTACACCGAGAGCCTTTATATAGGCAAACCAAAATGTGGAAACTAAATCAAATCCTAATGTATGAAAACTAAATCAATAAAGTTCCAAAATAAAGAAATTTCCCCCGGGATCATGAACACCATTCTCCCCGACTGAAAAGAATTCAACTTGGGCAAGTTACAAGTCAAAGCATCAGCTCTTTCATGATTTATTGAAGACTCTTCCACAACATTTGCTTTCTTCTTATGTGACATCTCAAATAAAACATCAAGATTCAGATAATCAATTTCTTGCCCAAGATCTAACAAGATTTTCTTTCTTAAAGGGTCAAAAATATAAATATTGACTTCATAAAAAGTTTGGTCCACTAGCCACCAAACCAATTCTTCAACATAATCCACACCACAATGCATTTCAAAAACCCCTTCCTTTTTCAAAGAGAATTGCAGACTGTGAAATATTCTCCTCAACTTGAGCTCACTTGGACAATCCATCCACAAAAAGGACCAGTTTCCCCAAAGAGTAACGATATCAGGTGCAAGCACTTCAGACATTGAACATTATGCTCCAGATTCATCCTATAATATTTGAGTGACTACTTCAGCATATTTATTGAAAGCACTACCCCTGGATTGCAATGCTTCTTGGAGTAAAGGCTTGAATTTACTAGCACAATTTTCTATCACCCCTCTTCCAACTTCCAAGAAAGAGAGGAAGCATTTTGAGTCCAGACTCTGAAATATTCTCCTCAACTTGAGCTCACTTGGACAATCCATCCACAAAAAGGACCAATTTCCCCAAAGAGTAACGATATCAGGTGCAAGCACTTCAGACATTGAACATTATGCTCCAGATCCATCCTATAATATTTGAGTGAATACTTCAGCATATTTATTGAAAACACTGCCCCTGGATTGCAATGCTTCTTGGAGTAAAGGCTTGAATTTACTAGCACAATTTCTATCACCCTCTCTTCCAACTTCCAAGAAAGAGAGGCAGCATTTTGAGTTACCCATTTAATACTAGTTAAAAGAAGACAGAGAAGGTCCATTGATATTTCATCACTTTCCTCCAAGATCAAGGTTATAACGGTCTCCATGTTCGAGAATACTGCATGGGGGTGGTTGGAACAAATGCTACTTAAGAAAAGTTTAAACATCTCCACAATCAATTCATCACACTCCAGGTCCAACACACCAAGCAAGACCTGACCTTCGCAACATTATCAAGAAACAGTCACTAGAAATATGAGACAGTTTCTCTAAAGCCATTACAATCAACTGAAAAATTACCTTCATTTGTTCATCATTGTAAGGTGGATTTGGCGCTCATATTCGTAATCTCACTGATTCAAGAGATAACTGAAACTTGCACATCCACATCCAAATGCCACAATAATTTATTAGAAACCAGTGCCTTCATAGAGGGTAGAAAAGCAAATTGCATTGATCTCGATGTTCCCTGTTCTAACTTGGACAAGACAAGCATCACTTTATTGAGAAGATTCGGGAGTTTAGCAATGGAAGTGGAGGAATAAGGAGCCTATTCCCAACATCCCTGAGTTCCTCCTTAAGATCCTTCTTTGAAAAAATAGACATTGATGTTTATATGGTAGTTTCTGGGTTTCGGTCAAATGGAATGAGGTAAGTTGGTCGAATAGGTTTGGCTATGGGCTCAAGCACTAGGCTGGTTCTTAGGTTAATGCGCACGGGCTGGTTGGGATCAGTACCATTGGACATGGACTGGTCTGAGACTTTTAAATTTATTTAAACTACTTGGATCAATGAGTTGGGCTAATTAAACAAAGCATTTGGATCAGGCTGGTGGGCGAAGAGAAGGACCTGGGATTGGGCCCTGGATTAATGAGTTTTGGGCTTGGATAAAATAAAATGAATTGAGCCAGGTTATACGGACTGGACAAGGTCTTGTTTTTATTTCCTTCACCTTCCCGAAAGTTTGAGGGCTTCGTTCCGAAACTCTTTGCAGCTAATATCTCCAGATCGCAAGGGCTGCAAGTTTGGATCGCAGCTAGGATAGCAACATCCGACAGTGAGAGAAGTAAGTGAGTAATGGATGGTGTTCACAATTGATGGCTGTGATCGCAACCTGGAACTCGATGACAAATTTCCAGCTATGGAGAGATCCCAGTGATGGTGTTGGTCACGAAAGTTTAAGCTGAGATGCTCTGGTGGTTGAGGACTGTGGATATTGCAAGCAACAGAGGTAGGACTCAAAGGTGCCAGCAATGGAGAACCAGTGTTAGACGGGTACAGTATCAACAGTGACTTGAATCTGGGAATTTCAGCTGCTTCTTCCCCAACACAATCTAGGGTTTTGATGTTCCCCTTGTGGCTGCATCTCGCGATCACTTGCACAAGATGATGTACAGTGGACTTCGGATTGTGTGTTACTCTTTGACGGGTTGATGTGCGTTTATGTGGATTTCAAATTTGCAATGATTGTTAACGAACAGAAGTTGTGAACGAATGGTGATGATGGTATGTGAATGACGAGGGATCGAGTTGGGCTCTTGGGTTAGGTACTTAGGTCTGATTACATGTGCTACATTTGTAGGTTGGATGATTTTAGGTTGGGCGAAGGTAAATTGGCTCAGAACATGGGCTGGGTCTGGAAAAATCTGTTAGGTTGAAGACAGGTCCAATTGGAGGTGCATTAAGATCAGATCTAGGTAAAGTAAAATTGAATAGGTCAGGCTGCATCCCGCGTCAAGAATAGGTATGGTTTCATTTAAACTCCTTCAAGAGCAAACCTAAGTTGTGATTCACAATGGTACTTTAGTGGAAGAACAGAAAGAGTCCGAATAAGGAACAGAAAAAAAAAAAACCTGAATAAGGTTTTGGGCTTGGTTACATTAGTTGGGTTTGGGTAATGGTTGACTGCGCAATCAGGTCTGGGTTAAGTTGGGCTTCTTTTTTCTTTTTTTGCCAGGGGGTTGGGGGTGTTAATGGGCTTGGTTAGATGGATTTGAGGATTATGAATTGTGAAAGGGCCTGGCCAAGGTTAATGGAGACAAGCGGGTTTATGGGGAGTGGCATTTCTGGAGGAGGCTATTGTGGCAGCAGCAAAAAACTCGTTGGGGAGATACGGGAAGGTGGCAGCAAAAATCTCATGGGGAAGATACAGGAAGTTGACGCGCCCCTTCACAGAATCCATGGCTGATCGAAGAATAGCACTAGGATGAAGAGACTGTACAATAAGTCAAGAACACAAGCCGCGGCAATTATGGGTTGTGGTTGTTCTCGCAGAAACTCTGTGATGACGATTGGGCTGTGGATACGATCTGTGGTGGCAGCGACTATAGGCAATGAAGATGATGGTGATGGGAGACTGCGCTGATAAAACACAGCAGATGGCGATGAAGTTACCGTGAAGGCCAAGAGGACGATGTGCATCGTTTCACGATGGTAGAACTCCGTCACGATGAGATGATGGTCAACAATGGGAAATTGACCTGTTGCATGGTGGTGACAGTTCTCAATGACAGCGTGATGATGGCTGTGGATGATGGCGTGGTTCCGGCACCAGCTATTGATATTATGAACAATAACAATGATAAAACACAAGTCACCATGAAGGCTGAGAGGACGATGATGGCAGAACTCTGTCAAGACAGGATGATGGTTGACGATGGAAAATCGACCTGTTGCATGGTGGTGACAGTTCTCAATGACGGTGTGGTGATGGGTGTTGATGATGGCATGGTTACGGCAACTGCTATTGATATTATGAACAATAACAGCGCGGTTGGTTTTTTATTATGCAATAAACAGTGAACAGTGGTGATGGAATCAAATTTGGCCTATGATACCGCTTGATGCAGAACCAGTAGAAAGAAAAGGGATTACAAGAAAGAAAGAGACAAGAGATGAATCCGAAGGAGAAAGAGAAGAACTGGAATGAGAGAGAAAGGGGCAAGCTTCAATATTTATCAAATTTAATTCATTCAAAGTGTGTATATTCCAAGAAGCTTGCCCCTATCAAATTTCCATTACACCAAGAAGCTTTATATAGGCAAACGAAAATGTGGAAACTAAATCAAATCCTAATATATGAAAACAGGGCTCGTTTGATAATGTTGTCGTTGTTTTGTTTTTTGTTTTTTGTTTTTGTTTTCACTTTTTAAAAACGGGCAAAAAACGTGTTTGTTTATCTGTTTCTGTTTTTATTTTTTTGAAAATGTTTTCAAATTTAGGCTAAAAACAATGGGAAAAAAAAAAAAAAAAAAGTAGTTCTCAAAAAATTTGAAAACGGAAACCAAAAGTGAGAGTAAGGGGTGGCTCTAATCTTTATGAGATTTGGCTATCGACTCCCATTAGTTACAAGCTTTCACGATTTATCACCTTTTATACCCTTGTATAAAATTATTAATTCTCTCCAACCGTTTTTGGATAAACACGTTAGAGTCCTATAAGCATAGGCCCACACATCTCAAGTTCACGCATTTCATCTTGTTGCGACTTACATCACTTTGTGGCTTCAGTTCGAAATATCAAATGTGAATCAAAACAAAAACCCAATACACTGTATGAATTCTTCGACAATTGACTATGTCAATTCAAGTTCGTTGATGATGTCTTCAATGTACAAGGCGTCATTACTCGAGTTCTTGCAAAGAATGTTGAATATTGAATTAAATCTATTCTTCTGCTGCATCATCCCCATCTCTCTTTAAATAAAATTGTTTAATATAAAAATTAACAATCATTGTCCCAACTCATATATACTTGTATGTACAGACTAAAGAAAAACTGCAGATGCATAAGAAATGAATATTAGGCAATTTTTAAAATTGAATAAATTTTTAACCATTAATCTAAGATTGAATTTCATACTTTCTTTACTAGAATTCTGTTTTTCATGATTTTGCATTGGGAATGTATTCTGAGAATATGTATGTATATATATGTGTGTGTGTGTGTGTGTGTGTGAAATTTAGGTTTGGCGCTGCTTTGATTGTCAAACACATTTCTTGTTCTTATTTTGATTTTAAAAAATAATAATAATGTTGTTATACCAAATGTGTTTTCTGTTTTTGTTTTTATAAAAAATAAACAAAAACAAGTTTTCATTTTCCAAAACTGAAAACAGAAAATAGAAAATGTTACCATACGCCACCTAAATCAATAAAGTTCCAAAATAAAGCAATTTCCTCCTTCCTGTTCCCCACCACTTACTTTCTGTAGCAGAAAAGGGTTACCACTGGTTTCAAGAATTGTGTTTCTACTTTCTAGATACTAGATTTCTTGAATATCGACATAATGCATAGCTGTTGTCGAGACCACTTTGAATGATGGCACTATCATGCTCACCTTTTTTTCAAATTTCAATATGGCCCTCAATGATTCGCATCTCCTCTCTGCTCTCAAAATTCAGCTGCAAATTATTGGTACTTCCCACGTAACAACTACCTGTGCAGCTACACTTCATTACCAGATGACATGAGTCTAAAATCACGCAATTGATTCGACGCTTCCAACCAATACTGATGAAGCTCTTCTTGGGCAAACTGATTTTCCCAATGAAAATTTGATGTTAAACACGTCAAAGGAAAAAATAATTTCCTTTCAGATTTTCTCCCCAGAACCCAAAAACCAATCGCCCATTTCCCCCATTATTATTATTTTATTTTTTTTGATAGGTGCCCATTTCCCCCATTATTTTTACCCTCAAACCACTAAACCTGCCTCATCATCTTCAATATCATATCCTTGAACAAACCATTCTATCTATAATTATAAATCAAAAGTTTACTTTCTTGAAAATAACTAGTTGTGGTCTTGATCAAGGGCCTCTCCAAAACCTACCTTTGCATCTTGTTTCCATTCTTATTCATCTTTGAGTTTAATTTTGTTTCACCAATTTCTTTCCAAAGTTTTCCTTCTATTGTGGTATTTCATAGATTTATATCATATTGCAATAATACTTCAAACGTCCAATTCTCAAATATTTCGTTGATGCAATATCTCCTCTCTTTTTTTGACAAGAAAGATGCACTATATTAATGGGACAAAAAAGAGGCTCGACAAAATTAGAGCCTCATGTTGTCCAAAAGATTTACAAAATTACATCATACAAGGGATATGCCTCCAAAACCCAAAAGTATAAAATCTTAAAAAAAAAAAAAAAAACTCTCATTAAAATTTACAAAGAGAATTTGACTCCCCATTAAAAGTGAGCCTATTTTTCTCCCTCCATATGCACCAAAACAAGCAAAAAGGAATCATTTTCCAGACCATCCACACATTCTTCTTGCCACAACACATAGTCCAACCTTTCAAAAATGGCCATTACTGCGAACAGCATTACCCAACAACAACCAAACAAGGAGAAGATTAAACTCCATACTCCATCACAAGCAATGGAGGAAGAGGTGGCTTGTAGATTCATCCTCCTAGATACCGATCAAAAAAAAAGATTCATCCTGCTTGAAGCACAAATTGCATCTCCCCACCAAGCTAAACAACTCCTCTTGAGATTATGTAGTTAAAATTGCATTCCATGCTAGGGACCATATAATAAAGGCAGCCTTAATTAGGGATTTTGTACACAACTTTCCATGGAAACTTCCTATCACCCTTCCTAACCAAATCCTTATAATAGGATTTTAATGTAAACATTTTGCTGCCACCCTTCCTCCAAAAAAATCACATCTCGAACACTCTTTCTAGGCTTGCATTGGTTAAGAAAACCCAGTAAACTCACCACCTCCTCCATTTCCCAATCATGGAAATTTCTCTACAACACATGAATTCCAAACACCAACCTCATCCGAATAGGACAAATAATCTATTACTTTACCGTCGGATTCAAAGCCATATTTGATTGATGCAATTCTATTTTTCAAATGGTTAAATCTTTTTTGGAAATACCCATTTTGGCAGAATCATCTCCAAGAATCTCCTTTCGGGTAAAATCTTGTTCTTTTTCTCCTCAAGAAGACACATTATTCATGATGCTACATGAATCATGCAAGTTTTCAGAGCCTATCACGTTCATTTTTTAAACTGCAAACGACTCTTATGGACTGTCATGATCCAACAATCTTTCATTAAAAAAGAGACCAGATGTGTATGGTTAATGGCATTGATTCCTTTCTTGCCACAAGCACCAAAAGAGAAAAGCGGAGCTAGCCTCCACACCTTCCTCACTCTCCCATCCATTAAGGAAATCCAACACCGATGTCGGCATGACCCAAGTACACCTATATGGTGAAAACAGAAAATTCCATACATCTCTCGCATAAGAGCAATGGAGGAATAAATGTATATTCTCATCCTCAACTTTGCACATGCTATATGTATTAGCTAATTTGAAACTCCCCTTCCATGTATTATCCATTGTCATAATTCCCCCCCCCCCCCCCCCCCCCCCCCCAAAACAAAAAAAAAAAAAAATTTCAGTGACCACACAAAAAATGCTACCTTCAGTGGGGCTTCAGTGTCACACGCCTTTTCCAGCCAACTCCTTGTAATAAGATTGCACCATGAATCCCTTGCTATTATTCCTTGATCAGATGAGAGAGTCAGCCGCATCAACTCTGGGTTAAAATTCTGAAGAAGCTCCAATAACCGTATCGCCTCCTCCACCTCTCAATCATGGAAGACTGCCTATTCTCTATTATATTCCCTAACCCAAACCCTTGCATTAGACCTTCTGCTATAGCTTTAGACAACATCCTACTCAGCCTCCATGAAAATAACAAAGAGAATTGGTGAGAGTGGATCTCCTGCCCTACGCCTCTCAAGCTTCTAAAGAAATTTGTGGATGAGGTTGATAAATAGAAGGGAAAAAGGAAAGGAAGAGAGGAAAGGGGACCCAATCCCTCTAGGCATTTCTCCCAAGAGTGGGAGTAAAGGATAAGGGAAAGGAATCCTCCTCCTTTCTTCCAATTTTTCCTTTCTCATCACACTCTCCTTTCAATATTTAAGGACTAAGCTTATAAAGATAGAATCACAAACCACCACTTTCCCGCTTTCCTTCAATCCTTCCTATTCAACTAAACAAAAAGGAAGAAAGAAACTTCCTTTCCATAAGAAAACCCCTTCCATCACTACTACTCTCCCTTCCTTCCACTATTACCTCCTCCTACAAAACAAAGTGTCAAACTCAAACTCTAAACTTCAAAGTGGCCTGCCATTTTTTATCCTCCCCTTCGCTTGATTTATTTACTGTATACAGAGTTTCTACCATCTCCTCCATCGCTCCCACCTCCCAATCGTGCAGTACCCTACAAAATGTGATATACCAAGTCACCCAATTCCTCCACGAGATTCTCTCTCAAATGCCCATAAGCTCAATACCTTAAATGCAAAATTCTGTTCATGACTAATAAAACTACTCAGCTTTGTTTCCCAATAAAATGGGGAAGGCAAAACTCATGCAAGGAGGGGGGAGAGGAATAGAGTACACATGAATTCAAATCAACAAATATAATTGCATAGAATTACGAAAGGAAAATTAAATGTCACCACTATTGAAGAGACTAACCTGTTTATGGAATCTATTGAAGCTGCTACATGATCCTGAAGGTGACGAAAGCAATGTAGACCAGTCAGCTCATCGCCATCCTATCAACAGGAAAAAAATATTATGGTAATATAATGAATGATTATATAGTCGATAAAGAAACTCTTTCACTTTATGTCCTTTAATTTGCATGCAAATTCATTATGCTTCATCTATAACACGTTCAGAAGCAAAATAAGGAAGCAAAATTATCGAGATTTACAAGTTTTTCATAGTAAAAATCAAACAACCAGCCACTCTAAGAATGCCATAGAAGCTAAAAAAGGGATATATAATATCCCATTTCTTTATCCCTCCTCAAGCTACTAATGTCACGACCCAAGCCCCAAAGCCCTAAGAGTGAACCCATTAATCATTTCATTAGACTTTAACCTCGCTCAATACATCATACTTGTCTTTAGTTTCATTAGAATTTTCCCAAGTATATAAACCAATCGGAGATTTTTCAAAAGTTCCCCCTTAACCATCCCAACTTCTCAAGACCATAACTCCCAAACAATTTGAAGTCTTGAATTGAGACACATTTTAAATAAAACTGGACTCCAAGAGCCTCCATTTAGAGACAAGATTTGCTAAATTTGGTTTTTAAACGAGTTAGTTATGGCCTTGCGAAACCAGCCGCCATTATGTCATGTTTCCAAAAAGCAAATCTTGACCTCTTCTCCTTGTAAAATTCATAAATATTTTCTAGATGGGATTTGAAGTTGAAACCATTTTTAAATTAAAGTACACTTCAAGAGCTTCAATTTAAGCACAAATTTCACCTCAATCGGATTTAAAATGAATTAGTTGTAAATTTTCGAAGTTGACCTAAAGCAGCAGGAAATGGGCTGACCGGAAGACCGCTTGTAGGTCACCGGTAGACCGCTTGTAGGTCACTGGTAAACCGGTTGCCCTATTTTCTTAGATCTCATGGCCCCTCTTGGGACCGGTTGACCGGTTCTTCCCAACCAGAAGTTCAGTTTTCACCAAGAAAATTTCCATCTTTATGATTCAAACTCAATTATTTTGGATCACTTTCATGTATACAAATTTCTAACACTGTTTTATGCTTAGCAACCTTTCAAAAAACCACACATTTGAAGTCCTAACGAATTTCTAATCAATTAGATCACAACTTGAAAATCTAAATTTTATTTCCAACATTTTCAATGAGCATTCTAATACACATTTCATACACTTTATGTATTTAAAATTAAAATGAAATACCAATCTTCTTCAAACACTCAACTAATGTTCTTGCATTATAAAACACTTCCCATTACATTTACAAGGATACATTTGAGTATCAAATTCAGGACAGCTTATTACATTTAAAATGTCATCCCACAACATTCTAAAGCATAAAACTTGGTTCCACCTATCCATGTTGCCCAAGCCTCAAACTCTCAAATCCCTTTCCTTCAATCCCCACACACAAAACTTGTGGCTTTTAGGGTGAGCACAACGGCCCAGTAGGAGTAAACATGCAACCCATAATGGATGCTAAGGCGGCAAGTGTTATGTGTAGTGAGATGGCATGCCAATGAACAAGTTTGAGAACCATCATGTTAACCATATAGTTCAACCAAAAACCTTGAAATACAATATATCCATGCTTAGCACATCTCTATTCTCATATCTCCTTCATCGATGCCAACAACCACCATAATACCATTTCCTCATAAACTTGTATACGTATATACTAATCACAACAAAACTTGTATACGTACATAGGTGTAACCATATCATCAACATTCCACAAACTAATGCATACAAAAAACTCATTAACCAATGTTTCCACTACGAGGCATATCATGTAGATTTCTATGTTGCACATACAATATCCCAATAATAGAGAATAACACGCATTCAACCATTTAGTTTCTAAGTTACCATTTTATGAAACACATCATGTGCACTATCACAAGTAAACATTCCTACTATACAATCATTATATCAAGAACAAGACTAAACAACCCAACCACTCAAAAACACATGTAATCTCATTTTCACACATTAAGATTAACATCCATGATGCAAAATCATTCAAACACCATGCTTGGGGTTAGGGTTTCACAATACCACATAGTATGATCCATACAAGATGTGAAAACAACCCTAACTACATGTAACTCAACTTCCATTAGAAGTAGTAAACCCCTACCTTATTTGAAGTATTGCACCAAAACCTAGATTTGACTCATCTCCAAATCTTGATTTTGAACCATTATCTTGCTTCCCAAGTGGTGTAGAACACAAATCTAGCAAAAGTCCCATGAGAATCTAACATTTCTCCATAGAACTGTGGAAGGAAAAAGAAAAGACAAAAGAAACGGAGAGGGGGAGGGGGAGGGAAGAGCTGCCAAGAGATGAAGAGAAGAGGGGAATTTGGTCCCCTTTGGAGCCCCCCACTCATTCTCTTCTTTTCCTTCTTTTCATATTTACAAGTTTGCCACTTATTTTCCCATTTTCCAATTTTACCTTCATTCTATCTACTTATAAACCATTATTTCACTATTCATGCATGATTAATATTTTTGGTATAAATTTTATAACTTAAAAAATGTCCTACACGTGTGGTCCCCACCTTGTCGGGTCCTTTACTCAATTTTACCGAAATACCAACAATTATCATTTACCAACCAACTCATTTTAAATTTTAACTTAATTAAACATTAATATTCCTTTTGACTTCATTTTAGTCATCACTCATATCTTTGGGTCCCACCACCATGTGGCTCCCGCTCATACAATAAAATTACCAAATTGCCCTTATCTCCCTCACTTGGGTTATTTGCCACACTAATCATGATTAATCATCATTTGATTTCTTAATTATCATTACTTAATCTTAATTAATTACCAAAAAAATATTCCAGGTCACTACAACTATTTTTTATAAACAAAGAATTTTATTGTAAAAAATAAAATACGACAAAAAAAATCATAAACATGTTCATAAAGCATAACCTAGCACACCAAAATTAAATTAAGTACAATGCAAAATTCTAATAAATATTGTACCATCACAGGAAACAGCTGAACAGATAAACATATTCTTAGGAAAAAGAATCAAACAATGTGATCCCTGTTGGCCACCTCAAAAAGTCTCCAAATAAACTAACTTCCCTGCCAGCATAGTTTCCCCTAACAAGATTCCCTTTCATTCAATGAAAGAGGTCTACAACTCTATACTACATGGACCAACAATTACAAAATCCTGACAGCATGCAAAGCAAGACGGGATGGGTAAATATATAGTGCAGGTGTCCAAAATCATTGAATACTGATTCAACCCTCCATGCTCTACTATTTATGTTCGATTTCAGTTTTTTTATAAACACACAACAGAAACAGAAGGTACAGTATCGATAACAGCCCTATAATTTCACTCGGTCATGTCTGTGCTAAACCAACTCATTCAATTTTCTTCTCATCCAAGTAGTATCTTATCATGTCTTCTGAGTAATTCTACCTGAAGTTATGGAATGTGGCTTGTCCACATAGTTGTCCAAAATGCAGAATACATAATTGTCGAGAGCTTGGTGATTTGGTGATTTTTAAGAGGTCTTGGGTTCAAGTCTCTCTATTTGCATTTATTCCCCCTTTGCATTTGTACTCTCTTATCCTTTGCATTTGTCTGTGATTTCTTTGTCTCTTCACAAGCGAGTCCGGGGTCGCACATGAGAAGAGTGTTGAGAGCTTGATATACATTATTGACACATTCTCTAACAGCTTAAGCTTTTAGATGATTTGGTGATTCGAGGATGATAAATATCATAAGGTACCTATTATATTGTGTTTGCTTCAAGACATTTTATGCCACTATTGTAAGTAGAAGTGTATAATGCGACACTCACTGACCATCAAATGGTCCACCAAATTTTAGGGACTGGATAATCCAATCCAACACCGTGAAATAGATGTGGAAAAGAACCAAAAGGTAACTTTTCCTCGAGACTCCTACTTCATGATCTTGGTTGACTTGAACATCAATCTTCAGCTCCTTCCTATATTTTTACTTCATCGAACATGCTTTAAAATTTTTAAGTAAATGTAGAAGTGCCATATATAGCCATTGTTGAAATTAGCTCCATATTCATAGTAGCCATGGCTGCAAGGATTGTGTGAGAAGTTGAGGAGGAATATTTTTTGAGGAGTCATCTGAGGAAGGTATTTTTAGGTGAAATCCATCCATAAGGAGTTGAGGAGAGGACAAGCCCAATTTCCTATAGAGAACATATTGGTGCACTAAAGCAGCCCCCAAGGTTGCTTTTTCAAATGGATTGTTGATTTAGGAAGGATTTTTTCTTTTTTTATCATTGCTTGTGGAAGGATATTGACTATTGACAATTTGCGCAGGAGTAGGCAAATTATTGTCAATTGATGATGGCAAATGTAAAAGGGATGCAAGCAGTCCAGGACATCTGTTGTTATATTGCCCAGTGGCAAGGGAGTTGTTGATTCTTTAGTTAGCTTTATATAGAATTCCGTGGATGATGCCAGCTTCTGCAGAAGAGGCGCTTGCGAGTTGGATGGTTTGAGGTGTCACAAATATGAAAACAAATAATAAAAACACTAAAATGTGATAAATTGGGGGTCTAAATGTGTATCAGACGGGGTTTGCTAGTGTTTAAAAAACTTTACAGATGTGGTTTCCAATTCCCCTAATGGATGTCCTGATACTCCCGATACCATTACACCACGACCACATTGTATCCAACAACTGCTATTTAAATCCATGCATTAAGTCTAGGCCCTCTGATATCCAATGCCAAGCCTTTTGGGCCGGCTCTATGGTACTAACACACCGACAAAATCAAATTCTATTAAGCACAAATAGAATGACAGGACACAACAAAAACAAAATAATATATAAACATACTTCTATTTGCATGCATCTATTATATAATTACAAATATATAACTTTGATATTCTAAATTTCCATACAAAAAATTGCATAATATAGGAAATGAAGCTCGACAAATATCATAAAAACTATTACATTGTATATACCACAACTATATACTCTCTTATTATAACTTTGTCTTTACAATTATGTTCTTCTCTTGTATTAAAATGTATATACTGCATGGTTTACTTGTGGTGAGCATGAATACAATGTCAAATTTTCTTATAAAAGAAAAGAAGAAGAAAGGTTAGACACTTCAAAGTGTGTTCCATCTTGTTTCTAAGATTGTCTAAAATGGTTACTATTAAGATGTGTTTGTGCAAAATGTCATGCCAGGAAGTATCTAAGATGTGTTGGCCAAGTGTCTAAAGTAATGACATTTATTTTTAAATTATGAACTCGTCTACAAGGTGATGGGCAATGTATGGGGTGTTCCACAAAGTATCAGTGTCTAACACATCCAATGCGAACACAACACCTTCATAGAAGTGTTCATGCTTCTTAGGATGTTTGCAAACAAACACTTTGACAACCACCTACCACAATCATAAACCAGGCCAACTAGAGAGAATGGCATAACCTGAAAAAACTGTTATAATTGAGACCATATTGGATAAGTATCAATCCGAATAGTTAGTTATCAAAAAAATCAAATTACTAAGCCAAAAAGTTGGGGCGAAGTCATGATTGCGAGATTCCATACACAAAATTCTAATCATGGCTTCCCTCCAAAGCTTTTCTTTCTCCATAGCAAAAATTCAATATCAAATGTAAACAACAAATCCATTATTCTTTTTCTTTCGTTTAAAAAAGTATAGAAACATGCATAAGATATAGGTACTTATTCCCAACAAAAAAAAAAAAAAGGAGAAAAAAAAAGATCTACGGAGAGGATTTGAAAAGCAGGGATTAGAATTGAGAACACTGAATACAATCTGTAGCATTAACTGGACCGGCCGGTCGAAACGGAAAAATCGGGAACCGGTCCAATTTCCTGTTGGTTTGATATAGAAAAACCGCTTTAAATCAAAAACCGTTTAAACCCGCGGTTAAACCATCGGTTCATTCAAATCCGTAACGATTTTATCAAACCACCCAGTTCAAATTTGCCAAACATTTTCTCTACCCAATACACTCTTCTTGGCATTTGAAATAGAAAAAATCTTATTTTACTAGTGGCATTTAATGCTAGAGAGGAGTCAGCCATTTTGATTCTTCAGTTGCCATATTTGAATGCTTTCAAATGAACAAGTGTACACTTCTTTTTATAGGCAGCTATTTTTTCAGTCTCTCATTTCCTAACCGATGTGGGAGTGGGACTACTGAAGTTGTAAAGAATTGACAGTTTTAAATGTGCTTTTATAACCACGATTTCATGAACTTGCGATGTGGGACTCATGGAGTAACTTGCACATTATATTAATAATCTTTTTCACCTGCTAAGTTGAGATTTTTATAAAAAAATTAATTTCATTAAAACTTCCCTTCACACAATATGTATTTATTTTTTTATACCTTATATCTTGTTAGAAATTCATGACTAGTTAATTATTGAAATTATCATGTTATACTTCTTTAGTATCCTATGTGGAATATAATTAGAGACGTTAATTACCATTCTTCGTGTATTCTTAATTTTGATATTAAATTTTTAATTTTTCTATTTTTAAAATTATCTTATAAATCTACAGATTTTGTTTATTTTTTCATGCATAATTTATTATATATTATACTAAGATTTTATATATTATTGTTAATATTAATAATATATTTATGACATGAATATGACATCACGGTTAAAAAACGGTTGACCCGACGGTTGAACCAGTGACCCATGACCCAGCCTTTTTTCCCATTCGTTGAGAGGTCTGGGTTTCAAAACATTGATTTCTTGTATGTGAAAAGTGGCAAAAACTCATTGTGAATGATGACAAAGAATAACATTTTTGTATACACATTCCAGTTTCCATTCAAATAATTAATCCAGCAGATCTCTTTGTAAAATTTTATGATTAAGGAACATCAACACAGTCCTTATATAAAGGAAATAAACTTCTATGGCATTAATAATTCATTCAACATTACCACCAAAAAAAAAAAAAAACCAATCAACATCAAAACAAAATAAAAAATGATGGAAAATTGATTGTGTGCACATGAAGTAAAAGATGAAGCATTTTGTCTCACTTCAGGACTCTTATAAAGCAAAAGCAAATCCACCTTATGGATAACATTAACAAAAATTGAGATTTTTTTTATCAGTGTGTGTGTGTGTGTGTATATATATATATATAGATATATCAGAGCCGGCTTTATAAAATTGGAGACCTAAAGCAATAAAGTGACAACTCTAAATGAGGCATTTTTTAAATATTAATGTAATTTTTTACTTTGTTTGCTATATACATATTATATTTACTTTACTAATATAAAATTTAATTGTTTTCTAACAAGAGAGGTATATATTGAATGAAACTCTAATAATAAAGTTTTTACAACAAAAAAAAAAAATTATCTAAATAGATAGCAATAAAAGATTAGAGTACAATACGAATAAAATTCTATTAACAGAATTAAGTTTTTTTTCATGGAGTGCCTTTTTTGTAGAGTTAGATTGTTATTAACTTAAGACTTCTAATTTAATTATACTATAAATCAATAAAATTTGAGGCCTTTTTGTAGAGTTAAATTTTTATTAACCTAAAACTTCTAATTTGATTATACTGTAGATATATAAAATTTGAGACCTTCTTTTTAAGTGGGACCTAAAGCGACTGCTGTTTTGGCTTTATGATTGAGCCAGCCCTATATATATATATATATATATATATTTCTCCATAAGAGGTGTAAAGAATGAAGAAAGAGAAAAGGCTAACTCTTTCTAACTTATTCCATGGCAACAAAGAAGTTGATATTACATGAGAACTCACCAAGAAGCCTTGGAACTATAAGACAAGAAAATGAGTAGAAGTAAAACAATTTCATCTATAGTCATGAACATACCAACAAATGCTGCAAATCATCAGTAACATCTAAAGCTCCAGCACAATCCGCAGATGCAACAAGCTGTGTACAACAGGACAAGAAAAAAAATGAATATATTATTTATCAGAAGAAAAAAAAAGAAAGAAAGAAAAGGGCTCAGTTTACATGCCTACACATCAACAAACTTGCTAATTTAATGCTTAATCCACAAGCTAAACAATACAGTCCCGAAACTAAAATTCCATACCATGATCCAAAAATTTCTTTGGACACAAAAAACTGCAGATAGTTTCCGAAAATAATATTTTTGTATGACACCACCAATTGAATGAATTAATCTACTTCCGTGCAAAGTTATTGCCAAGCATAAGGTAGAGAGAAATCAAACAGTAAAGTACAAGCTGCAGACCAGTGAAGCTACCAAAGAATTGTACAAATAAAAATATTAGATCCCATGGAATGCCAAAATACCATCCCATCTCCCAATCTGGTAATGCAATATGAAAGAGAGATACCTTCTTTAATGATCCTCAAAACAATCTGCAATCATAGCCTACATATCATCTGTAATCTTGAAAAGGTCCGGGAAAAACTAATACAAGGAGCCCTAACTATAACAATGATCAAGCAAAATTCAACATGCTGGTCACTCCCAACCACAAACTTGATATGTTCAAAGAATTCATCCCACCCTTTTCAAATACTCTTCCAAACTCCTAATCCATTAGACTAAGAAGTATGGACACAAACACAGACACAAATACAATATGACACGGATACGCTGGCACGGCATTTCAAAAAAAAAAAAGTAGAACATGAATAAGTCAAGGACATGTTGAATATATATTTCTTATATTTCTTTATATGATCACATAATAAAAAATTAATATTATTTCAATCAAAATTGACATAAAAACACACAAATCACAACAATGTTATTAAGATTTTAAAATTAAAAAAAAAATCCATTAAATAAAAATTCAAAAAAGCGGATGCCACTTTCTATTGGGGCCAGTCCATACGGGGCATTGCCCCAACTTTCAATCAGGGCGTTCGCTAGTGGACGGTGGGATTGGTCCCCCGGATTAATCAATCCTAAAGGTCGGATACCGAGTTATCAAAAAAAAGATTTTAAAATTAAAAAAAAAATCCATTAATTAAAAATTCAAGAACATCATTTAATTATCCACATCCATGATCTAAGTTCCAAACAAATTTGCTAACTACTAGAACATTTTTTTTTATTGGTAAAAGGTATTTACATTAAAGGTGTGAACTCATATACAAAAAAGGGGGAAGAGGCTTACAAAAATTAATGCCCGAGTTCCCCAAAAAAAATATATGAAAGAGTTTAAATACATGGGATTTGCTTCCCTAATCCAAAAGTATAACAATCTCAAAAAATGGGCGTTGAACTTCCAAGGAGGGAGTTCAAAGCCATCAAAAAGTCTCCTATTCCTCTCCTTCCAAAGACACCATAAGAGGCAAAGAGAAGCAACTCTCCATGCAATCCTCAATTCTTTCCGGGCTCGAAAGCAATTCCAACCTACATCTTTGATGGTAGATATGACCACCCCCCCCCCCCCCCCCAAAAAAAAAAAAACAAAAAAAGAGAAAAAAAAAAAAAGGAAAATTTTCCAAAAAGAACAAATATCCCAAAGATCCCATAAAGAATCTACTGTAAAAGCGGCAGGCCGAACCCACATACAAGCAAAAGCAGAATTTACAAAGGACCCAAGGATCCCAAAAAAATCTACTATAAAGATTACACTTGCAGGAAGGGCTTCTTTGGCCCACAAAACTAACATGTATCTTTAAAGAAACAGGGTGTTAAGACTTCCCCTTCGAAGATTCGTCTACTCCTCTCTCTCTCCATAACCAAAGCAAGCAGATAGGGTCCATCTTCCAAATCTCCTTTCTCACTCTACCACCAGACCAGCCCATAAAAGCTCCTTTACTGAAGCAGACATAACCCAAGACACTCTGAATAAAGAGAACAAAAAATTCCAAGAATCCATAGCATAAGAACAATGAAGAAGAAGAAGACAGTTAGTTGTCTCCTCTGCCGCCAAGCACAAACAGCATCTATTGGCCAAACGGAAACCCCGGCTTTGGAGGTTGTTCAAGATCAAAACTGCACCCCCACAAAGCTTCCCATGCAAAAAAGGCAGCCTTTAAGGGGGCCTTTGTCTGCCATCTTTGTCTCCAAGGTAACTGAGATACTCCTCTCCCACGAGTACCTTGCAATAAGAATGATTAGAAAGAGGGCCTGCTGCCTTTTTCCACATCATAGCGTCTTCCTTGTCCTCTCCACTATCTGGAACTTCTGGAGGAAGAAAAGCTGCCTTCCAATTCCCTCCAACTCCCAATCGAAAAAAGCTCTTCTAAACTTTGGACTCCAAATCCACTCTCCCCCCAGCTTGTCAAAACACTACCTCACTCAAGCATCCTTAGAACTAGCCAGCCCAAATATATTGGGGAATTTCTCTTGTAGGGCTTCCCTACCATGCCATTTATCCCTCCAAAATTTGACCCTAGTGCCCTTACCAACCTCCCACCCTATACAAGTTTTGAAGTCACTCACCCCTTTATGAATCATTTTCCATAAAAATAAAAAAATTAGACACTCTTATTTTGCATGTCCAAACATGTTTGTATCCCATATGTGTCCGACATTAATACATAAGCCAAAATTGAGTGTCCATGCTTCATTGTCATTAGAGACCTAGACCTCTATGATTCACCAAGCCCCCCTAACTCTCATACTTGCCTTTTACCACCCTTGTCCACAGGCTTATTCCTCTCATCCTCATACCTCCATAACCATTTCTCCAAGAGTGCTTGATTAAACAATCTCTTATCTCTCACACCCAAACCTCCTACTTGCAGAGGGTAGCAAATTGTCTTTCAGTCAATCAAATGATACTTGAACTCACTCCAATACATTTTTTTTATAAGTAACTCGACTCCAATACTTTTTTTTTTTTATATAAGTAACTCGACTCCAATACATTGCTATAGGACGTCTCTCTCTCTGTCTTTTTCAGCCTTTTCACCACAAAGGCTGAAACAGGAGATAGGGGCATAAAGTAGGTACACAAGCTAGAGTGCTAGATAAGAGTTCTCTTTATGAGGATAATAAATATTGCCTTTCAAACCACCAATTTTCTCTCAGATCACTTAGTAATTGACTCCCACACCACTTTAGCCTCAAGAGAAGCACCCGACAGAAAACTCAAGTATTGTTTATTATATATATATATATATATATATATATGATAGATAAGACACACCCACACACCCATTTGCCCCAACTGGGATTTGAACCGTTTATTTTATGTACAGATTATGAAGAAAAAAAATTGATTACTATAAATTATGAATTTTTTTGGATAAGTAATGTGTATTTACATAAAAAGGTGCCCAAGGGAGTCACAACCCAAAAATAGAACCTACTTCTAGCTATACAAAGGTCACAGCGACCCCAAAAAATCAACTATACAAAAACCATTTATAGGAAATGACTCTTTGGCCCCAAAAAAAACAAAAGGAAATGCAAAAAAAAAAAAAAAAAAAAAAAAACCCTATCCTTAAAAGAAGTAGGGGGCTATTCAGTGCCCTTCAAAAATAAGCCTATTACTATTTTACCAAATGCCCAACATAAGACATATAGGCACCATCCGCCATACCTTCTTGGATGAGAGGATGGATGGACGCTTGCATCACACTTTCAATATTAGTGAATGGCGCTCTGGAAAATTTTTTTCGAACATCTAGGGGTCTCAAGCAAGGGGATCCTTTTTCTACTCTTTTATTTGTGATTGTGATGGAGGCTTTCAGTAGACTTATGGCTAGAGCTGAAGAAGGGGGCTTCTTCAAGGGTTTCAGAGTGAACGATAGGAGTGGTAAGAGGAGTGGAGGTGTCCCATCTCTTGTTTGTGTATGATACCATCATTTTTTGTAAGTCATCAGTCCGTCGGCTGACATTTATCCATAGCATTACGCCATGGTTCACGTGTTGGGAAGTTTCCAAGAAATTTCAAAAACCATAAATTTTATTTATAAAAAAATTATTAAAGAAAGCACACCAAGATATGCTTAACGTAAGTCAAGGGGTGTCCAAATGGATTATTATCAAACACATAACACAAAGACTTCTCAAAAAATTGTGACACAGACATGTTCATCTTAAAAGTGTTCGATAGAGGTGATATCTCGTGGGATGGGCTCATAGAAGAGTTTTTTCCTTTATCTATTTTTGTGGTGCGAATTAGACAAACATTAGATTTTAGCATGACTTATGGTGCATGGAGGTAGCCCTGAAGACAAATTCCCATATCTTTTTAGGATAGTTTTGGATTACGTTTCCTTCTCAGCTGGTGGTATAGGAGAAATTATAAGCCACATGTGCATCTACAGTATCATGTTGCTGAAGTGGCTATCTATCTAACCCTTGGGACCATCGAATAATTGCTCGTGGTATAGTGTAGTGCCCCAGTTTCATAAAAGCCTTTCAGGATTGGAAGTTGGATTCCTTGACTACTTTGCTTGAATGACTCAAGAGTCCAAGACTAATGGAGAGGTAGACTCTATTAGATAGAAGGAAATTAAAGGCAAGGCCTCTAGTGAACTTTCCTTGTACAAGCCTTTGATGAGGGCAGCAAGGTTACTCTTTCCTTGGAAGTGAATTCAGCACGTGAAGGCACTCTCAAATGTAGCATTCTTTAACCCTCCTTCAAATGTGACATTCGTTGACGGGTTCAACTCTCAACCCAAGGACTATTAGCTTATCAAAAAAAAAAAAATACAATAAAAATAAATAACATTCTTTGATTGAAAAGCAGCATTGGATTGGGAGCCATTCTAACAATCAACAATTTGAAACAAAGAGGGTATCAAATGGCTAAGTAGAGTTTGCAGGTGTAAGATAGGAACTTCCAAGCCATCTTTTCCATTGAAGTGCAATGAGAAAAAAAATGAGCCTTCCCTTTCCCCATGTTTGGGGCTCTGAGGTCTGTAATGAAGTTGTTGGGGAGTTGAAAGGGGTTTTCTTTATCAAAGAGTAATGAATGTCAGAATGCAGCACCCTTTTCATGGGCTCTCTTGTGAAATATCGTAAGGTATTGGACATTAGTATGTTGTGATAATATAACTATCATATTAGCTAGGTCCTAAAACACCCCTAAAAAAACCCACCAAAATCAAGAAGATTTTGTGTAGCTTTAGCAATTGCTCCTTTTGAAAACCAGGTCAACTTGATATTGGAGGCACTCTCATAAATCATAATAAAGACATCCTTTTTTATGTTCCCTAGGCTAACAGCCTCACAAAAAAATGGCGATACAACAAAGACGGATAAATTGCTTTCTTAGAGGGCCTAAGGAAAGCAATATGGTTGGTTTCCCTAATATCATAGTTGAAGGGGTCCTTCAATGGCTATTAGTTGGTTTAGATCAACCGATGTCAATCATCATTCCCTTAAAAGGCATGGGGCACTTAATTAAGGAGCTAAAGGATTTGTTTACTAGGCTTGGAATTGAAGGTAGTTGAGTAGGGAGAATGGAAAATACGAGGAAAATGATTTAGCTAAAAGGGCAATGCCATCTACAGAACCTTTTAGAAGGGACTTTTACCCATTGTGAGCAGGATATTCTAGCTTTCTTAGAGGGCCTAAGGAAAGCAACATGGTTGGTTTCTCTAATATCGTCGTTGAAGGGGTTCTTCAATGGCTATTAGTTGGTTTAGATCAGGCCGATGTCAATCATCATTCTCTTAAAGGCATGGAGCACTTGATTCAAGAGCCAAAGGATTTGTTTAATAGGGTTGGAACTGAAGGTAGTTGAGTTTGAACAATGGAAAATACGAGGAAAATGAATCAATGATTTAGCTAAAAGGGCAATGCCATCTATGGAACCTTTCATAAGGGACTTTTACCCTTCTGTGAGCATTTATTTTGAGATTAAGGTGGCTTCTTCTGTTTGGAGTTTGGCCTTTCATTATTATTTTAAATGGATTTGCCACGTTCTATTTTCATATATCTTTTTTTGGCTCTTCAACGGAAGTATTCGTTTCTTATCAAATATAAATCTACATGTGGCCATGTGTGAGTGCATTTATATCTTTATAATTAAGCATATATACATATATAATACATCAAAGTTGTGAAAGGAAATGGAACTATTTTTCACCAATATAAGTACATTTGAAAAAGTTGACTTTAAGAATGAATTACTAAAATTTTGTTAATACTACATGAGTTACTGAAACTGCACATACCCATACAGAAAGAAAGGAAGTAATGATGTAGTAACCTGGCATTCTCCATGTAGCACGATAAAGAAAGTGATAAGTCATCTAGAAGCAACAAAATCCTTTTATTAAATTAAAGTCTGTTCATACTTATCAAAAAAATAAACAAAGGCCTGCTTTGTAAAGGTTCATCCTTTATGTTTCCTGTTTATAAAAATGCTCTGTTCTTGATTTGCAATTTCTTCTTTGTAACCCTTCTTTTCAAGTCATACTTCCAAAAAAACTTGCATGCACCAAATGCATTTTCCATCATTTTTGTGCTTTTGCTTTCCAAATCTAATTACATATTAGAATAAGTGGAACAGACAAACCCTAAAATACTGCAATTCCTTGAGCTGAAAGTCAACAATAGAGAATCTTGCTCAACCTTGCAGCCACTAACACAAATTATCGGAGGGAAACATTTGGAGAACTTAATCAATTCCACAAATTAGTTCCTCTTCCTCTAAGACTGTTACGACTTATTACAGACTTGAGTAAATCAAATTGATGCCTTGGCTTTAAACTTCAATGAATTAGATACAATCTACCAGGAACAGGATCATGCCATATGCCAATATTATACAATACAGCTAAAATGGGAAGAGCAATCAAAGATAACAAATGATACCAATTTAAGAGCTGACAGAGCTTGGTTGACATATAATATAAGCCTCAATTTTTGTTGAAGAGCCAACAAATTACTCCTCGTTGCATTTAGCTCCTGAATTTGTCGTGCTGAATCCACCAAATCTGCATCCAAGAGCCTTATTGTCTCCTTCAATCCTCTGATCCGACTACAACCCTCCACGATCTTCACATTCAAATCCTGCAACTGTCCCTGCGCCTCGAAAAATGAATTGGACCTCAACGAAATCTCTTTCACCAAATGCAATTCCACCACGTCCAAATACTGCGACAGCTTCTCTTGCAACACCAAATTTTCGGACACAGTCGAGAACGGGCACGCCGCGCGGAACGTCGCCCCATCTTCCAAAGTGAAATCCTCCTTGAAATACAAAGCCGGGACTTCGCGAAGACAAGCGACAAGCGCTTCTCCCTGACCTCCAATGCTCTCCAAATCAACACTCTCTTTATTGCTATGGTTCCGAATGTCCTCGAATCGGCCATATGGCTCAGAGATCGAAGCCAAGTATTGTTGGAAATAAGATCGGTTCAATTCCGCGCCGGCCTTGCTCGGTAGCAACGGCGCGAATTCAGGGGCGGATACAGTAGTCGACGACGACCACCACCCAACCCACGAGGCATCGGAACCGTAAACGCCGGATTTGCCGACATGGGGATTGTTGAGAATTGAAGCTAAGCTTTGGCTACTGGCGTCAGAGTTTGATTTGTGTAAGGACGAATTGGTTCGGCCAGGACCCTTCTCACTATTACCAAGGTCGACAAACCTTCCCGATTGGGAAGGCTGTGAATCCATATTCATGATTTATAGACCATGAATTGGTCCGACTCTTCTTATAGAACTGGTTCTTTTGTTCAACGAAAATGCTTGAATTCGTTAAACCCTAAAATGGCGAACTGGGTTTCAACCAGAGATCAGAGAAATGTTACCAACCTGTGATCTGTAACACAGTAGATGTGATAGATCTACAAGCAACGAAACGATATGACGTGTTTACAGAGAGATGTAATTGAGCTTTGCTCTTGTAGGGAGTAGTGAATGGGAAATCTGAATTTTCTCTCTGGTTCTGTGCGTCTTCGATTTGGATCTGGATTCAGGGCACAGCAGATCAAAATCGCCAATGAAGTTTTAAACCGATATAAACCGGCCGGTAATTCCATTAGGACTCCTTGAGTCCTATTTTCGCCGAGATTCTCTCCTGAAGTCCCAATTTTAATAAAATAATGTTAGTGTTACATTATATTTTATTAAAAATTTTATTTTTATGATTTGACAATATTGTATTAACTAAATATCATATTATCATATGACATAATATGATATTAAACTAATACAACACTGATAACTTATTAAAATAAATATTTTTAATAAAATTTTTAAGTAAGCTTAATATTATTGATTCTAATAAAACTTTTATCGATAAAATCTTATTTTTTATCAGAACTCTTTTATTAACATCCCGGTTCAAGTACCAGTTTGTTTAGATAAGTAGAAGAGAAAGGAAAGAAGGGAAAGGTATTAGTTATGAAAAAAATGAAAGAAGAAGAGAGGAGAGAATAATCTCTTTTTTATATTTGGATAACAAATGAAAGAAAATGAGAAGAAAGACTAATATAATTCTTTCATCTTATTTGGGAATGATAAAGGAAAGAAATGAAAGGAAAAGATTGTATATTATTTTATTATTATACCCTTTGAATGTCTTAGAATAGAGGTGTTATTTTTATTTTGCCTTTTATAATTTTAAGGGTAATATTGGTATTATTAAAAATTTATTAAATCATTTTTTCTTTTTCCTCTATTTCCTCTCACTTTTGGAATGATAACAAAATTGCTTATATGAGAGTTAAGATCTCCCTCCCTTTCCTTCCTAATTTTTAAAACAAACATGATATAAGCTCCCCTTCCTTTTTATTCCCTTCCTTTTCTTTTCAATTCCTTCCATCCAAACATAATGTAAGACTTTTTTTTGATAAAATCTTATTTTTATCAGGACTCTTTAGATTTTTTTTGATAAAGTTTTATTCTTGTTAGGACTCTCCTACTAGAGTCTCAATCCAAGTAAAACTCCTCTTGACAAAGTTCTAGTCTTAGTAGGACTCTTTCCGAGAGAGTCCCACTTCAGTTAGGACTCTCCTAATAGAGTCTCAATCCTAATAAAACTTTTACTAACAGAGTCTCAATCCCAATAGAACTTTTACTAATAGAGGCCTACTCCTATTAGGACTCTTCTAACAGAGTCTCAGTCCTAGTAAGACTCTTCTCGAGAGAGTCCCACTCTAGTTAAGACTCTCCTAACAAAGTCCATATCCTAGTATGACTCTTCTTAATAAAGTCCAACTCCTATTATGACTCCTCCTGTCAGAGTCCCATACCAAATAAGACTCTTTCTGTCCGAATCTTACCTTGGTTAAAACTCTTTTATACATTGGAAGTCATTTCAACACATTTTTGCCCATTGAGGCTATTTTAGTAATTTTAGCATAATTCCACTCTCATTAGAATTCTTTGGTCACTTGATGGGTATTTTCATAATTTCAATATCATTTTACCCATCTATGAGTAATTTGGTAATTTTTACCAATAGGTGATATGTTAGGAATAATTTGGTTATTTTACATGTCATGTGGCAATTTAGAGATTCACTACCGAATTAGGGCAATTTGGTAATCTTGAGTGATAGTAGTTCATTTAGGCATAATTAAGAATTTTTCATTTTTAGAGTTTTCATAAATCTAATTGCTTGATATTTTTTTAAAAGGAGATACATTGAACCTAAACATTTTAATTTTAGAGTTTATTTTCAATTAAATTTTATTTTTCTTTATTCTCATTATCTCTTACATGTAGGTGTCAATTATATTGATTCTTGCATTGTCATAATTATTTATTAATTCATTTATTTAGGATAATCATTCCTTAGAATAATTATTTAATTTTTTATTTATTTAATTAGATAATTATCACTTAAGACATGATCTTAGCCCTCCATTCTAGGGTTTCATTTTAGGCTCTTTGATCGAATCTCCATATCTTGCTTATAAATAGAGCCCTCTGATCATCACTTTTCAACACACAATTTTCATGGTTTTATGTTGTTAGTTTAGTTCTAGAGTTCTCTCTACAAGAACTCTCCCTTTCCTAAGACTGAAGCCCTACCGAAGTGACAATCTCCCTTCAAAAAGCAAACTGAAGCAATTGTTTTCAAACCGAAGAAACAAATCGGAGATCTACTCGATTGAAGCCTCCAAATAAGACTTTCCTAACCGAAGTGCTACCCGACTACCACGACTAAATAAGGTACACATCTCAAACCTTTAACAGTTTTCTTTTATCCAGTTGATCTCGCCGCTTTTATCACTCTTGATAAAAGAGGGTAAACTAGAGAACTACTTGACTTTGATTCTGTTTTCTAAACGGATATGTAGAAAGCCTTCGAGCTTCGAGTCAGATCTTTTTTTTATATATTTATTTTATTTCCTTATGCAAGATTATTTGTTATTTATCTTTTCTAGACTTACATCTCTCTTTTATCTTTTTCGTGACAAAATAGCCTTGCAAGTGAGTATGAATGGATCGGGCGGAGTGGTTGCCTAACAGTTTTCCACTCTATACCTTATCCCCCGGATCCATATTTCTTTTAGTTTCATAATTTTAGTACTTTATTTTATTTGATCTAGTTCAAGGGATCTTTAGAATGTAACTAGGAAATAAAGTCATGTAACTCTTAATTTGTTTTATTTTTGTTTCTTTTTTTTGCATTCAAATGTAATAGGTTTGCTTGTTTCTTGTCCAAAAAACAAACTGCCAACTCCTCACTTTCTATCTTTCGCATAGGAAGCATTCCTTCCCACCTTTAGGGAATAAGGTAGCTAGGATCCCTTTATCCACACAAAGAAGATTTTTTTCCAGCGTTGGCACCCACACAACCCAAAACATTTTAACCTAAAAAGTTTTTAACAAAAATATCCTTCCTTACAAAAACATGGAGAAAAAAATTTCTTTCCACCCCAACCTGCACCCAACTCATGTCATATTATCACTTCTTGTTGTTTAAACTTCAAAATTAAATAACTTGCAATATATAAGTCTGTTTTTCAAAATATAAAAAATTATATATTTGGACTTTAAAAATCGAGATCTATCAAACAAAATCCATATTACATATGCAATTCTATCAAAAAAATTTGTGTTTTTTCAACAGAGAAATTTTGTTTCGCACAACTAGGGACTCCACTAAGGACTAAAGAGGGCTAGACTAGGTGAAGTATTCACTTCAAAGCTATTTTGTTTACTTGCTTTACATTCGCACTCACCTCGTATGCTCACTAAGCTTGACAAGTGTCGCTGGTGAATACCCTCCACTCTTTAATCAAATACCTCTTGACCAAGGACGCTGCACTCTAGCGGCCTTAGGATGGTACGCAAAAAGGCGATGCATGTTATGCCCCGAAATCAAGGAGGCCCAAGTGTAACACCCCGATCCTGTATAATTAATAATTAAATATTAATTATTAATTAATACCGGCTCAGAGAATAATCAAGGGAATTAACCCTAATCTCCCGACGGTCAAGATAGACCGATAAAACAATTAAAACATGTTCGAGAATAGGGTACAATACCCGAACCTAATTACCAATTAATTAGGTGAAATAATGTCAATTTAACATTAACGGAACCCGAATTAGTTAACTATGAAAATCCGAGATAAATAATAAATGACACAGAACCTCTGACATTGAAGAAGACTGAAATAGGAACTGATCGGAAGAAACCGCATCGAAAAAGGAGTTACGGAATGAAAGTTATGTGGCAAACATCAAAAACTGAATTAATGTGTAGCCAAACAGGGCCTTAGCCCAAAATGGTGAAAAATGGCCAAATTGGTGGTCAAGGGGAATTGAACCCTTGACCTATAGAGGGAAAGAATTCCATCCAAAAATTAAACCAAGTGGCCACCAGCACCTTTGTGCCCATATACACAACTTAATGGTATATAACACTGAATTGCCCCAACTTGCCACCCAAATGGACCAATAGCAATCCATGCAAACCCCATATGATTAGTTTCCATCCCCTCATGTCAACCCCAATCAGTCACCCGAACTTGCACACATAGATATATACATAGATGTATATATGTATATATATATATATAGATATATGCTCCTTGAAAAGCAAGAGGGTTTTGCATGTGGACATGAGTTCTCACATAGATGCAAATTAGTCATACTGAGAATGGCTGTTGTGTGTGTGCTCGGGTAGGGGAGTCTAGAGAGAGAAACATGTGAGGCTTGCATGTTTATACAAGCTTGTGTGCGTGCATGGTGTGTTTCATTAGAGACGCACCAAAGGAGGATTGAGGGCACGGCTGCACTAGAGCAGCATGCATGAAGCCATGAGGAGACCTGAATCGAGCCAAGAGGGGAACAGCCACTGTTTGAAAGGTAAGACACCTCAAACTGCTAATTTTTCTGT
The DNA here is from genome assembly GCA_008638375.1 of Nyssa sinensis. Taxonomy (NCBI): domain Eukaryota; kingdom Viridiplantae; phylum Streptophyta; class Magnoliopsida; order Cornales; family Nyssaceae; genus Nyssa; species Nyssa sinensis. The sequence continues at coordinate 13,624,142 of CM018033.1, read as the reverse complement.
TGTGATTGTTGGTACTGTATCTGATAGTTTTGGTCTATATAAACTATGCATATAAGCTCCTGTGAGTCTTAGAACTGTTCTAGGACAACTTAGAATGGTCGGAATAGCCTAGAACCCCAAATCGTGAGTGAAACCTCCATTAATGGACCATGGAAATAAGGTCTGATTCGACCTCCCAAAAGCTGAGTTTTGATGGTCTAGAACTGATCTAGACCTTCCTGGGATCCCAAAACCACCAACCCGCGACCCTAAAACCCCATGCAACCCTCTAACACGTCGGTTGCAGGTTCGGTCTTCAAATGCCATTTTTGGTTAGAGTGTTTTAAACTGATTTTATTGAACGGGGGATGAACCTACATGTCATAGGGATCATGTAGCAACAAACCGTGTTGAAAACGGTTTAGAAATGAGCATGTATTGTTGACTTGCAGGTTCGGTTATCGTGGCTTATTCCCACCCTTTTAGTTGATCTCTTGTTGATTTATGGATGCCAAAATGTTGGCATGGCTTCCAGAGACCGGTTGGGATCAAAACAGGTTGAAAAACGTGGCCAGAAATGCACGAATTTGAGAAAGAATTGAATCTGCAACTAGGGCTACAGCACTTGACATGGTGAAGAAGACGACGAGTCGACTGGGTCGACTCGTCCAACACGCCTAAACCCACTGAACCGACTCGGACACGTGTCTGTCCACGAGCGTGCCACCGAATTATTGAAACTACGCCGTTTTGGGTTAACTGTTTTATATTTAAAATCGAATTCCGGTTGTTTGGCTACGGCAATAATAAATTAAAATTGGGATTAGGGGCAACTGAAACACGGATAGGGACTGAAATTGGGATTATGAAGGATATGTTATCCCGGTTTTCCTGAAATGACTGAACTGGTTGGCTCAGTTGGTAAGAGGACCGGTCCAACAGTTTAGACCTAAAACCCTTTGGTTTGAACCCCAATTTTATGTAATTGTATTTTGACCCTGAAACTTTCTAGAAATTACGGATTTGCCCTAACAGTTCTGAATATTGTACAGTGGCCCATATTTTGAAAAATTTCTTCATTTAAGCCATGAATAAATTAATTAAATAATAAAATAATTATTTAATTATTTTAATAAATAGGTAAAATTATAATTTTACCCCTAGACATTAAATATGTCAAACGGAGTCCAAATAAATTAAATAAATAGTGTATTTTCACTATTTCAAGCATTCTGGACTCAATGGTACAGTCCGATTTTGGAAATACAGTCCCGAAAAATACAGACCCGTAAGTGATAAATGACCGAACTGCCTCTGATGGTACCCAGACCCAAATAAAAATATCAGATAGCCTATTTTGACTATCTCGGGCATTCTGGACTCAACGGTGAGGTCCGTTTAATGAACTGAGGTCCCGAAAAATACAGACACGTAGGTATAAATGACTGAATTGCCCTTAATGATACTCAGGGCCGATTAAACATAACAGACAGTCCAATTTCACTATGTTGGACACTCTGGACCCAATGGTGAGGTCCATTTTATGAACTGACGTGCCGAAAAATACGACACATGAAATTACCAAATTACCCCTGATACCGTACGAGACCTAAACAAAGTCCAATTGGGATGAAACTGATATCGGTAGGAGCCCAGACACTGGTGAGACTGTATACTTGATTAGATGACGAATCGGGGTTAGAATTACACAAAACGTAAAATGACCAAAATACCCCTGAGCATTGTAAGTGCAAAGTAGAGGTCGAATAAAGGTCAAACTGATCTGATAAATTATCATAGGGATAATTATGAACACTGAAGGGCTAAATAAGACTCCGAGACAGTCAACGCGTAAAACGAGAAATGACCGATGTGTCCCGACGATCTAAAGCAGATACCAAATGAAGTCCAAGGGACTTACAAATTTATACATGAGATATATGGGACGTTCTGAGGACTATGATAGGGTCCGGGACAAAAATGACAAAATTACCATTTTGCCCCTAAGACTAAATAAGTACCCAACTGATACCGATTAAAGTCTAAAAGACTTAAAACTTCATATATACGATATATGGGATATTCTGAGGACCATAACAGGGTCCGGGATAAGAATGGCAAAATTACCATTTTGCCCTTATGGTTAAAATGAGAACCTAACTGATACCGATTGGAGTCCAAAGGACGTAGAACTTTGTACTTAAGATATAAAGACTATTTCGAAGACCACGACAGGGTCCGGGACAAGAATGGTAAAATTACCATTTTGCCCCTCAGGTTGAATGAGTGCCTGACTGATAACAATTGAAGTCTAAATGACTTAGGATATAATCCTAATAACTGCTAAGCCTAATTAAAGAATGAAATAGCCTCAGGTGAGACCCAATGGAAGGGCGATAGGCTACTAGGCTATCTTAGGTAATCCAATAGATACCTAAGATGACGAATGAGACCTGAATGGATGAGTTCTGATCTGTCTGTGATTAATGATTATTATTCAGGATATACATGGAGATGCCTGACGTACCTGGAGGTTATCGGATTATTTATGCAAGGAAATAAGCGTAAAGTTTGTGAGTAACTTCTGACACTGTTTTGATACTGTCCCTTGATTTATTGATCTATTTTGAATGCAATTCTTTAAGTGCAATTATTTAAATGCATGCCTTTCCGTACTATATCACTTATGACATAGTTTTAGTCTTTTTAGATAATTGACTATAATCCTGATCCCTGTGCTAGCATTCCGTACTGTTTTGCCCGTTTTGAACTGTTGAGATAAAATGGATATATTGAACCATTATTTCCGAAACGATTAAATGAACCATGTGATATAGGCAAAGAACAACATTTTGTTGTATCGTACCGCTTTGTATAGTATACTGTCTGAATGCTATATTGTTTAAATGTATGTACTTAATGTACGCCCTTTGTATCACATTCCACGTGATGTGCTTGTATCCTTTGAATTAGGAATTCCGTTCAGTTCGGTTATGTGCTGTCTGTTAATGATATGTCTGCCTCGATTGATATGTTCCGTCCGGTTCTGACATGTTCCGTCCGTTAATGATGTTAAGTCCGCCTTGATTGATATATGGTCCAGTTCCGTTGTGTACTGTCCGTTGATGATACGTCTGTCTTGATTGAAACATTGTTTAGTCCAGTTATGATTAGTTCCGACAGTGATGTGTCCCTGACTTAATTGTTATATTGTTTCTACACGGTTTCGTTATGTTGTGTCCTGTTCATGATTTGCTTGTGTCCTGATTAGTGTATTGTTTCCGTTTAGTTCCGTTATAATTTTATCCGTTCGCGATATGCCTTTGCTTGACTGATGTATTGTTTCCGTTCGATTTCGTTATATTCCGTCCGTTGATGACATGTCTGGCCTGATTGATAGATGGTCTAGTTCCGTTATGTTTCCGTCCTGTTATTGGTATGCCTTGTCTTGATTGATCTTGTTCAACTCCGCTATGTTCTAGTCATTGATAATATGCCCCTGTCTTGACTGACTTATTGTTCCCACTCAGTCCCGATTGTGATTCGTTCCGTTAATGAAAAGTCTGTGTCTTGACCGATATATTAGCAATAGTTATTGTTTTGACCGATTGGTTATGTCATGTTCCGATCCGTTTGTATCGTTTGTTCGATTCTGTTTTATTGTACTAGACTGCTTATGAAATGGATTTATAAAAATAGTTATTTTTGAAATGACTAAATTATCCATGTGCCTTGGAAGCACAAAGCTCGTTTTGAAACCCATGATAGGGAATCTGTGTTACTCACTGGGCTTATTTAAGCTCACCCCATTATTCTGACATTTTTCAGGAATTACCTCCATTGGATTAGAAGGTACTATGACATGACAGTGAATAGGCCAAGTGGCATTGCAAGTAAGGATCTGACGGCACTGAATTGTGGATTGAACCTGGTTATTCCGGTGAGTGGTATGTTATGACTGACTTGACTGATATATACTAGATAGACATGGCTCATGGAACTAATGGTACTCTAGAGATATTAGATCTGCTCTGTTGTTATATGCTTAATTTTAGATATGCTTCTGAGATTAGAATTGTTGACTGACTGGATTTAGTCTTGCTCTGTGATACATATACTTAAAATGGATAAGTGAGTTGCATTCCCGTGACACAAAGAAAAAGTTTTAAATTCCGCTGCATCTGACCCTACAGTTGGAGTGCAATTCGTCAGAAAGTTCAGAATTTGCCTTTGGTTGGTCGCGTCGCGACCGACTGGCAGTCACGTCCTCGACATCCGCGTAGGGTGGGGTTCGGGATGTGACACCAAGTGTGGGGTGAGTAACCCCTTTCCGATCCACTCTAAGGTGATATAATTAAATGTAAAACATCTTCTTTCATCCTTATTTAGTTTAAATAGTTAATTGAAGGCAAATCAGGTAGCAAAAAGTCGGTTCGAAAGCCAAATTGACAAAATAGGAGAGAGAGAATCAGGTTTGCCCCCTAGTGTCGATCGGTACACTAAGAGGGGGGTTTCTTACCTTCTAGTGCCGATCGGCACTCACGAGGTGTCGATCGGCCTTTTGGCCCCTACTCTGACCTACTTTGAAAATCTCTTATATTTTAATTATTTTCCTCAATTCAGCCTATTTCTTTAGTACCTTAGACATCCAAATTCATTACATTCGAGATTCATGTCATAGACTAACATTTATTAAACATCTAGTGTACTTTCATTCATCAAGAAACAATACCTAAATTTCCAAATTCAAGCCTTATGCTTCACAACTTCAAAAGAATCAGAAAAAAACCATGTGTCTCAAAATGTTTACATCATCATTTAACATCCTAGTTCATACACATTTTATCTACATTATACACAGTCTATTTCAATAGAAAATACAATCAATGAGCTTCCCAACATGGTAGTCAAGTATACAAAAATGTCAATCTTTCCAAAATAGCTTACATAATCCTTCAAGTGTTACCCAAAAACATAATCCACCACAATTATATACATGTTCAATTGTGTTAAAAAATGAGAGTCATTACAAGCCTCCACATAAGGGGTCATCCAAGTATATAAAATGAGGTCTTCCAAAAGTAACATTAAAGGATTCTTTAACTCATAACCATCTCTTTTCCCGCTCTTGCATCTAGTAAGGGTCAGTTCAACAACCCCAGTAGAAGAAATCTAAATAAAGGTAAGAAATTGTAGTGTGAAGTGTATGCTTGTGCATGTGTAGTGGCACACAAGTGGCTTCAAAGCATATATCTCATCATAAGCAAAATGAGTCAATGGAGAATATCTTATTACAATATCACATTTATAATTATCAATAGAGAGCAATACACAATTTAATCAAATATAAGTCAATTAGAGGAGTTCACAATTGTTCAAGTCTTTTCAATTCTTAAGGTTTCCTCTCATCAATTTTCAAGTCTCAATCCCAATACTATATTTCTAGTCGGCCATCGGTAAGCTTTCTATATTTTACGGGCTATTAATATGATAAAGACATACGACCACTCGCGCAGGTTTACGACTCACAAGCAGAAGGGAGAACCATTCCTAACACTAATCAAAACCCCGAGTAAGCACAATCTTACCACGCTAAAAAATCACACAATTGATGTGCCCCAATTCTAGCCCAATGTTCATTTCTTTCCAAGTTTTTATTCTCACATTTTCAAGGGCTTATCATTCATGTTTATGTTCACAATTCATCATATGTTCATCAAGAAGGATAAACATTCAAGTTATTTCACTCAATCATTATGAATTTACATCAAGCATACATTGAAGCATTTTCACAAACACTTGGTGTGCAATTTGAATTATCAAGCGTAATACAAGTAACCCCATTTCATGATTTCACCAATCAAGCATTTTCGCATTCAACCGGGAGTTATGTCAGCATCAAAATAGGATAAAAATAATTCATTTCATAGCAAAAGTTCAACCAATACATAGATTTTCAAGGTACATCCAACATATGCCCAAGTATGCAAAAATTAACAATTCTATAATAAGATATGAGATAGATTCATGGTAAACCTATCTACAAGTCCTATACCTAGGTTTAGAAATCCCATACCTCAATTCTTTAAGTAGTGGTAGAAACCCTTACTTTATTCTTGATGATTTTGGTTAGAATCTTCAAAATCCCCAACTTCATTTGGTGCTTATAGGTAGAATAGGGTTTGTGTTTCGTCAATCTTCCAAAAGATGGCCCTAATCATTCTTTCCAAATTTTCTCACTTTCTTTCTCTTCTTCTCTTTCTTCCCTTCTCTTCCTTCTCCTTTACGTGAATGCTTGTATGTGTGTCTAGTGTGTGTTTTAGGTGTGTAGGGAATTGACTTTAATAAGCCAAAAGCAAGACAAATGTGAAATTTCCTTTTTGCCCTTATTTATTTATTTTCCTCCTACATCCTATGGAATTAGAATCTCATATTTTACAGAATTAAACGTCGTTGTCTTAGATTTCAAATGGCTAAAGAATGACCTTAATTAGGCAAATATTGAGGGAGTTATGCTAATTTTAAAAACCTGCATAGAATTTGACCACTATTTACAAATCAGTCCATAACTTGAGTTCTAGGTATTCTTTTCGAGTGCTTCCAAGTTCTATGGAAACTAGACTTATAGTGGAATATGTAATATAAAGCTCATAATAGCAGGCTTTTATAAATTAGGAGATACAAAGCTTTAAACTGTGTGGACCTATTGTTTAAACAGAGCAGTTTAGACCTGCCTTCACCATTTTATTGATAATTTGAGCTACTGGATGTATTTTTGAGTAATTCCAAAGCTCCCTAATAGTAGAGTCATATTAGAACATGCTCTAAAAAGCTCAAGATATCAGGTCTTATGAGTTGAGAGATATGTGGCTTCAAACAGGGCTGAACTGTTTAGTGAACAAAAAAGAAATGAACCATAAGTTGTATCCTAAATGAATCTGATTGTTTTTGTTTTTGTTTTTTTGATTTTGATGCATGGGGCTTCAAGAAACAATGTATAATAGTTAATTACTAAATAGTATAATTCATGGAATGAAAATCAAGTAGGGTGAACTTTAAATATTACTAGATGTACTATAGGGACTCGATCATAACCTAGGTCTTTAAGGACTTAGGGCGTGAAAAACTCCTTGAAGTTACCTGCATCTGGTTGGAGTCAAAACAACAGCCCCATTAGAGATTCTAAAATAAGGAAAGTTAAGGCAGTACAAAGTGTGGGCATGTGAGATGTGAAGTGTATAACAAGTGTCCAACTAAAATGCATATATATCAATAGATTAGTCATTATGTCTCTAACAATGTAAACCGTAAATTTAACCAGAAGAAAACATAACAATAAATAAATAGAACAATCATTGTCACGACCCCAAATCCGGCCCATGCGGATCGAAGGCTCGTGATCGGCCACCGAGGCCTTTTTTGATTTCCATTAATCAAACGCAGCGGAATAAATTTCTTTTTCTATTGCGGAAGCGTCAATCAACACTCAAGTCAACATTAGTTATCTATTTATACATTCCATAGTATTTACAAAAAGTACATGATGTAATTTTTCCAAAGCCTGCTGATGTCATATTCGATATACAGTCCAAAATTTCCAAAAGCAACTACATCATGACTAGCAAAATCTTATTACAAAAAGGGTTCATAGCTTTACAAGCTTCCAACTAGTCTGACTGAACCTGCTATTTCTTTTCTAATATAATCACCTGAAATAGGATAAAAATCCTATGAGCTCAACAGCTCGTGAGTATCCCAGCTCGTGAGCATCTCATAACATACCAGGGGTTTCAAACTACTATATAATTCAATATAAAATGTCAATGATCATATATCATATGTTATCTTAATTTATAGTACAAGATAACGGTATCAAATTCGCTTCCAATAAATCTCAATTTAACGATAATCATAAATCGATAATCAATAACATAGTTCAATAAATCAAAATCATAGTTCAATATCATGGTTCGATAAATCATGATTCAATAATTCAAAATCACAGTTCAATATCATGGTTCGATAAATCATAGTTCAATAATTCAAAATCATGGTTCGATAACCCAAATTCATAGTTTGATAATTCAGATTCATGGTTCGATTTTCATTATTCATATTCAAAATGATATATTCCACTTCTATGGCCAGCAAATTAGAACCTCGCTGACTGAGATCGATGGGCTAGCTAGTTCGATATGCCGTATCAACACCGGCTCATCACAATATACCTTGTGGGAGGAGTTCGATAAATCACAACCTATTCGATAGTGACCAATCATAGAAGAGTGTTCTATTCAAAGCATCAAAATCATATCCAAAATCAATAATCATCAATAGCAGTTCAATTACTCAAATCAAAGTTCTTTATTTAATATTTAGTTAAAACAGTTCAAACATTTGTAAGAAGATCATATAACATTTGAGTATCTTACAAACACATTTTCTTAAGTCAAAAAAACAATGTAGTTGTCAATAGGTCATTCAAAACGTAAACAGTATAACTGTTAAACAAAGGCTATAAAAGAAAACGATTTCATATGTCGATATATCATAACAGAGTTCAATATTTATATCTATACTGAAAATGTTTACCTCAATATGGTATGAAATACTCACCTGAATTCCAAAGACTTAACTCCAAAAATCCTTCCTTTGAAGTTCCCTAAAATCACATTTCAAAGACCGGTCACATTCCATAATATTACTCTGATTTAATTATCATTAATTCTTTTTCCTATTTTAGTTACATTTCTTGGGTAGCTTCTTTAAGTTTTAAAGTTTGATTCTATTACCTTACATATTTACGTGTCATATTTTTCTGTACCTTATTTCATAATACGGACCTCACCATTGAGTCCGGAATGTCGAAGAAAGTCAGTTTAGGCTTTCTTAAAATTAAATTCGAAACTTTTGTATGAAAAGGGTAAAATGGTCATTTTACCTATTTACGTATCATATTTTTTCGTATTTCGTTTCATAGTTTGGACTCTATCATTGAGTCCGGAATGTTGAAGAAAGTCAATTTAGACCTTTCCTGGTTTCAATTTGGCTTTAGGGGTACTAAGGGTATTTTGGTCATTTTACCCCTTTACGTGTCTTTATTTTTTGGGGCCCTGTCTCACAAAATGGACTCTACCATTGGCTTACAGAATATCCAAAATAGTTAAAATACACTATTCATATGTTAAATTTGGACTTCATTTGCTTTATATATGACCCTAGGGGCGAAATAGTAATTTTACCTCATTTATAAAATAATTAAATAATTATTTAAATATTTTTCTAGGGGTGTAATTGAATGAATTTTCTCTCAGTTGGGCCATAGTGGGATTTTCTAGAAATTCTGGGGTCAATCCTCAAATAAGGAAAAGTTTGATTTATTTAATTTTAAATAATATAGAAAACCAGTGGGTCCGATCCAAATCCAAGTGAATCGGTCCGGTTCCCTTGCAAACCAACCGGTTTAGTCGGTTTGCCACGTGATACTGACGTCATGATGACGTCAGCCCTAACGTTTTAAAAATTAAAAACATATAGGAAACGCCGTCGTTCCACTAATGCAGTGGACTTAATCTCGTCCCGACACGTGTCCGAGTCAACTCGATAAATTTTAAAGCGAGTTAACTCACTGTCTTCCTCCCCACTTCGACCCCTACGTTGCCCTAGTTGTAGGTTTCCATTTTTTTCAATTTCGTGAATTTTTGCTCGATCGTTTGCCACTGTTTTTGATTTAAAATGTTCCTAAGACATTACCAATCAGTTTGGCATTCATTTTGGAGTTCAAAATGAACTCATTTGTTTGATTTAAACCGTGATAATCCGAACTGCAATTTCTGAGCCAAAACCCTTGGGGTTTGTTCCGTTTTGATCCCCTCTTCATGGGGTTTCACTTTTCATTCATAAAGGTAGGTTTAAAACTGAGTTTAAAGGATTGGGTTTCAAACCCGTAGCCTGCAACTCGATATTTGGAGGGCTTTTCTTGAGCTTTATGATCGCGGTCATAGGTTTTTAAGTTCCTTGTAGTGTCTAGTTTAGGTTTTGACAAGCCAAAATCAGTTTGGTGAACTTTGGTTCAGACCTGCTTCAAGCAAGATCATCAATGGCTGCCCTTTCTGGGTTTACTGTTTTTAAGTGTTTTCATGGTCTTTAATTGTTTCTAAATAATTCTAAATATAGTTTAAACGTCATATACTCATGAAACGGTCAATTTTTCTTATACATATACAAGATATCCTAGAGAGAGAAAAATAGAAATTTTTAAATGTTTCTTACCTTTTCTCACTGTTTTCCTCCCTTCCTCTTGCTCTGATTCTTCCTGTATTCTCCCCAGTTTCCCCCTTTTGATTTCTTTTACGAGAAACAAGCATGATTTGCATGCTTTTGGGTTTGTCTTATAAAGCAAGAAAATCGATCTCTCTCTCTCTCCTCATTTTCTCTCACCTTCTACACCTCATCACCCTACTCCATAGCCCTCATCAATCTCCCTGTTTCTTCAATAAATTTTGTTCTTCCCAATTTCCACTTTACATTTAATTCATTTGGCTTTTGCTTGATATTTTTACATTATATTATATATAATGTATACATATATTATAACACACATAACACACATTGAGATACACACACACACACACTTGTACACTGCTCACATCTTTATATATCTATACATATATAATATTTTAATTATCTCATATACATATACAAACATATACATGTACATATACACATACACATACTTGGCTTATATACACACAACACACATTTCATGTATGTGTTGCATATGTCAACATGCTTCATTAATTATATTCATTTTTATATTCATTTTAAATTAGTTAATCATTTAGACTAATTAATTGTTTTTTCAAGTATGAAGATTTTACACAATTCTCAGAACCTTGTAATGCGTGCCATATGACCCGGTATCCCGGGTCGGGATATTACAATCATCATATAGTCTCAATTAGATGCTGCAAAATAAATTATCATTCAAGCTTGACGCTATTCCTCTCATTTAATATAATCACCTCGTCAAATCACCTAATGGCCCCCCAAAAAGCCTAGTATTTCACGAGTTACTAACCTGTTGGCTATGTACTAGCACCTATGCAGGGTTACGGTTTGCAACCGGAAAGAGAGACAATACCCATCACACAATATTCCCAGTCTCTAGTGCAGCCTTACAACATGCCACTTTTTTTTGTCCCTCAACTTGTTCTAAGGGTTAATTATCTATATTCCCGTCTTCTATTTTCATTTTCATATTTAATCTTTTATCAACATTTTCCACTTCATTTACAAACATGCTTAAAGTTTACATCATTTCATTATTCATCAAAAAACACAACAATGTTAATACGACTTTATAACTTTCAATAATCCAATCATTTAACTCAAGCATGTAAAATACACACATACATGACATTCAATAATTTCATCATTTATCATAAGATATATCAATACTAGTGAAATCAAGATATTCAACATTTTATTAAAACCTAAGGCATGAGCATTATATCAAAATAAGACAATGTAGAGAAAATCTCAAGATAAGTAAAATGCATCATGCTTCACATGAAAAACACCCAACCTTCAACCTAGGTTATAATCTATACCTCAAAAAAAAAGTGTGGATTTGTGTGTAGATAGAGAGATTTCAAGATCTTGGCTTCAATCCTAGCCCACAAACCCTAGGAAATATTTTATGTAAAGATCTAAAAAATCGATGTAAATTTTTCATTTTACCGTTAGGACATTATTCATGCATTATTTATCGGTAAGGCTCTATACATGCATCATTTAGATATAAGACATATTTAGAAGCATAATTTGAGTATGTCATAGAAGGAAAATATGTTTATAATTTTAAAATACAGATTTTGTATGAATTTGAGTAAAATCAGAGATAGTTTGAAAAACGGGCCCAAAAAAGGCAGCCCAGGTAGCTTGGGTGGGCCCGGCCTCACCCGCCAATAGGCAAAAATAAATTTTTTGAGAAAATATCATTTAAAATAATTTTAAGAACTTTGGTTAAAGTAGAACATCGAATTGAGACATTTCGGGACAGGCTGTAGTATAATGGGGTCTCGCGGCTTATTAAGGGCAAAATGGTCTTTTCACCCTTGACCCTTTAGTATAAATAATGAGATTTGAGAGTTAAAATTATCATAATTGGCTGGAGAAACTGCTGCAAGTTGTGCTTGGAGAGAAGCCACAAAGGAAACCTAAGTTTTCCAACTTTTTACCTTCCAAAACTCATCTTTAGCCTTGGAATCTCTCAAGGCTTCCTTCTAGGAAGTTGTTCTCCACCACAAGGGCTACAATCCTATCTATTGGTTCAGAGTTAAAGTGAACACAACTCCCTAGGGTTGAGAAAAATCCTTCTAGGTATGATATTTTGCTAAGTAAAGAATAGAGTTAAGTTTAGTAGTGTTTTTATAAGTTGATTGTATGACTTACATGCTTACTTGATATTAGAAAATCACCTAGCATATAGTTACTTTGAAAACCTAGGGTTGGTACTTTGTGGACTTGTGTATTCTTGAAAATTTGATAAAGTGATGAACATATAACATGAATATATGTATAATTGATTGTATTATAACTTATGTTCATGTAGGCAAAGTCTCGTAGTTTGAAAGTTATGGTTTGCTCAAAGTATTGGTACTTTATGTACTTGTGTATTCCTTGAGAATTTGGTAATGTTGTGAACATGTAACATGAATATATGTATAATTGATGGTATTATATGCTATGTTCATGTTAACAAAATATTGTAGTTTGAAAGTTATAATTTGCTTAATGCATGATGTCTAATTTAAGTCCCACCCCATGTGTTTGATAAAATGCCTTATTGAAATTGCATGATTGCATAGTAAAATCAAGGCATATTGGCATATTGTGAATATTTGGAAACATAGTGTGTGTTGAGTACTTTGGTGCTATGCATTATGAGAGTGTAGATCTTGTGGTGAAAAACTCAAAATCTGGACATGGTACTCGTGTTCTAATGGGGATGGACCGTGAAGCAAGGTATACGATTAGTACTCGCGTTCCAAAGGAAAATGACCGTGAAGTGAGACATGTGTTGGGCATAGAGTTGCATGTGTGTGTCATGCATATTGCCATTGCATTGCATCATTGAATTGGAAGGAATATAACTTATAAATGTTCACTTTGCACATGCCACGCCTTACCTTTATTCTTTATATTAGCATTATGTCATACAAGTCGTTGTGCTTACCCTATATAGGATTACATATTATAGATGAGACTCCGGCGCATGAGATTTGATGAAATCTTGAAGCATGGAAGGGGAAATGGACTTTGATATATATTTGGCCTAAGGGCTATATTTTGTACGTAAGGGCATAAGTCCCATTAAATTTATTTTATGTTTAAAATTTAGACCTTATGTAAGTTATGAACTTAATTTTATGGTGGATTGTATAAAATTGTGTATTAAATGTAAATGAGGAGCATAGAGCTCCATGTAGTTACTTGTTTTTGAAATATACTTGTGAATATTAGAAATATAAAGTTGTATAAATAAATATTCTATTAGGTATTGTTGGTGTTGAGGAGGATGATGAGGAGTAATGGGATGAGGGAAAATAGTCAATGAACAAAGAAAATTATGGTGAAAATTTTCAAAAATGGTAATTAGGTTGAGTGGAGCAAGAGAGCATGCCTCGATTTTCTAAATAGGGGATTAAATGACTTAAGAAGAAAGAAGAAAAGTAAAGAAATGAAAAATATGGGTGATTAGCTCGAAAGTCACTTAATGTCAAAAAATAAAGAAAAAATGGTAAAATGGTCAGTTTATATGTTATAGGGTCTCACACAAAATTTGCTAATGAAATAAAATGAAATGAGTATAAAAATGTCAAAACCAAGATTTTTGGACAAAGGTTAAAATTTTGGTACTGTAGCATTTTAGCTACTGGAATACTGTAGCAATGAACAGTACACCAGCAGACTAGCAACCCACGCTCGTGCGACATGCCGTGCGTCTGGCCGCTCTTTCGCACGCGCGCTTGGCTGCCCCTTTCACGCGCTCCCTTGGCCACCCCTTGCGCTTGCCGCGTTCACACCTACAGCCATGGGCATGCCATTACATGCTTTGCAAGGCCATTCCTTCCTATGTTTGACACCACCTTTTAGAGCCCCTTTTAAGCCACTTTTAACCATTATACCAAGCCACGTTGAACACCTTATTGGGACACATTTTAATCATTATTCAAGACCATGTTTGGCTACTTCTTTAGGCCATTTTAGGTTTGATTTTTGACTTATCCTTGGTCTATGTCTTAGGGCATTTGAGGCCATTTTGGAGGTTATGCTTAGACATGACTTAGACTATTTTTGACTATTGGTTGGGGGAGGTATTTGACTGGTATTTGAAACCCATTTTGGGTGAGTCTAGTTAACAAATTTTCATTCTTAATTTTGGAAAACATGGGAAAATTAATATTTAATCACTTAAATCCATTTAATTGTAATTTATTAATTCTTTTTAGTTCAATTTCCATTCACTCCCCGGGTTTTAGAAATTTGGGGCATGACATTTTATACCGTTTATTTTACTTAAACAAGCTAGATCTACAAAGAAATGCAAGAAATTTGAAAAGAAAATTAATAGCCCCAAATTTTACCTTTTGTTTTTGAAGAAATCTTGAAATCCTAACTTTTCAATTGGTCAGATTCTTCTTAGTGAAGAATCTATGTGGAATGATGTGTTGTTATGGCTTATAAATTCATGAAAATCCCAAACCCTAATTTCTCACTTGTTTTGAGAGAGTTTGGAAGAGAAGAAAAAATGAGAATTGTGCCATTTTTGCTTTCCAGCCCGTAATTTAAAAGTGTTTTGTTGTATGCTCATTCGAACGAACAAGGCCTTCATTCGAACCAGTGTCTTTCCTTCGAATGGAGGTCGAACGAATATCAAATGAAATTCGTACCACACTGTGTCACACCCCGAATTTCTGCGAACCCGAGGCGCGACTGTTGAGGCAAGAAGAAAATAAAATAAAGGACAATCTAAATAGATTTAACTAAACATGCATCCATTCTTATCAATACATATAAAGACATAAATAACATCCCATGAATACATCGTTCACATGTCATTCGAGCTTAAGCCCTTACATATGAAAATATGCCCCAAGGGCCAAAAATACTCCAAGTCCATCCCCCTATCAAGGTGTCACCAAGTCTCCGGTAGCAGGGGCATTCTCATCTGTAATATGGTGTCCCACGAATGGGTCAGCTCAATTGCTGGTATGATATAGTGCTAATGCAAGAAACAAAATTAAGGCGTGCCATGTGCAAGTGTACATTTATCTCTACATGTCATGCAATGTCACCCATGTAATACATGATCAATATGCATGACACACCCGTGCAAACTTTATGTCACACACATGTCTCACTTTACGGTCCTTCCCCGAAGGCCTGAGTATACCTTGTTCTCACTTTATGGTTCGTCCTCGCTGGCATGAGTACCATGGCCGATTTTGGGTTTTTCACCATAGGATCTACACCCTCATAATGCATAGCACCATATGCTCAACTCACACTATGCTTTCAAGGAATCACACTATGCCAATATGCCCTGATTCCACCATGTAATGATATGATCTTAATGAAACCATTTATCAATACATAAAGCATGCTTTAAGTTATGCATATTCTACTTAAAGCAATAATCAAATCACACAACTCAGTCTACAAGTCCACATGTCATGAACAATCCATTTAATCACATGTTCGATATTTACATTTATCATCTTAAAAGTTCCATAAATCACACACGATGACAACACATGGAATATACATATAGTCATGGCCCACATCTATCATTCAACCAAGCATTCAGAAGGATAACAAGAAACACATAGACATAGAAACAATCGAACAACATAGTAATTACTCATAAACTTAATTCTATTTCTTACTTAGCAAAATATCATACCTGATGGGTCGGTCTCAACCCAAGGAGTCGTACTCGTAGCGTAGCAGAACTAATAGTCAGAATGCAGAAGGTCAGACCACCTTCTCTTTGCCTTTCAGTGCTCCTAAAATCATAAAATACCACTCAGTTCAATTGCTATTTGAATTATGTTATTCATCAAATTTTATGTCTTTATTTTATGAGTTTCTATTTTGCCAAATTAAACTCTACTGTTGAGTTCGTAACGTCGAACAGAGTCGGTTTAGGCTTTTGCGGAATTCAATTTGGATATCCGTACTAAAAAGGGCAAAACGATCATTTTGCACCTTTTTGGCTCTTTTATTTTTTTCGGGACCCTGTCTTGCAAAGCGGACTTCATCGTTGGACTCAGAATGTCCGACACATAAAGAAAACACTATTCACTTATTTATTTTGGACCCCGGGTCATTTCAGTATATTTAAATTAATTAAATTAATTATTATTTTATTGCTTGGGTTAATTCACAATTAACCATAAATTCTAGGTACAATTTCTAATTTAATAAAATTCTATTCAAATTTGAAATAGCTAAACAATATGATTAAATCTAACCTTTGCCTAGTCGCAGTCAATATTCCACTGGCACTGCAATCATCATTTAACCCTCCAACTGACTTGGCAGGACAGTCTTTTTCTCGTTTCGCCATTTCGAAACCCCAGCCACGTGTAACTTTCAGTGGGATTTCTCTTTTCAGTGAAACGTTTTTGATGACCCCATTGAGACTGTACACTTTCACTCTAACCGCCAACTTTTAGAGAATTTGCAGTCAAGTGTCACAAGCCCCAGTCATGTCTTTTATTCAGGCATAAACATCAGCTTCTACAATCCATTTTACCCACCTAAATATTGGTGTCCTTGACTCTACCATTAATGAATCAATTCATGGAAATCATAGAAACAATCTAGCAGTGTAGCATCAACAGTAGGAGGTCCAACTTCAAGCCAAACCCAATTACATGGAGATAATTTATCCACCCAATTAGCTTCAACAATTAGAATGCAAGAAGACCCAGAATTCAGAGAAGATAAGTAAAATCCCAAACACCCACAAAAAGAATCAAAGAATTCATTAGATTCAAATTTCCAATCCCAAAACAAAATTTTGATTTTTTTTTTCTTCCCTATTAGCCACCAACCAAAAACCCAGATGGAGAAATGGGCCAAATCAACCAAACAAGGATTCTCTCAAATTCCAGTTATAAAATCACCAATACCAGAAGGCTAAATCAAAGCAAAATAAACACCAAAAATCTGAAAAGTGACATTAATCTCCGTGAATCAAACACCAATCTATAGATCATTTGAACCAAACCCAACAGGGCGAGGATTCCCACTCCAGAGACTGCAATGGCCCTGCCGTAGCCACAACTCCATCACCACAACCGTTCATTAATCCCAATGATTTTCCCAACCAAATTGACACACAAAAACCCCCAAAGACCGTAACTCAATATCTCAACAATCGATCACAGATTCGAAGCCATTCTTGTGAAAAACACAACTCCCCCCCCAAATCTCAAGATCTGTCAATCACGCCCAATCTTCTACAAAAGCGAACCAGTCCCTACTTGATGTTTCAATAGCATCCCAAACCGATCCAATCCATTGCAATTACCTATCCGTTGCGCCATCGCTACTGTTGCTGGATCGACTTTGTTGCAACCACATCAGATCCCCCAATCCAACGCCCTCGACAGAGGCCATCAAAACGGGGCAGTCAACCTCAATGCCTATAACAGCCGCACCCAATACTCTCAACTATCCTCTGGCAAACAAAGACCCAACATCACGGCATCACCAGATCGACCACCCTTGTCATCACCCCCACAACCAGGAACGGAGCGTCGGGTGTAAACGCCACCAACACCGATCTATTCCCCACTTTATGGAACCCGTTTTTCTCAGGCCACGATCAAACCCAACAGGCTGTTGAAACCTATCCACCAACATCGTCACCTTCCCCATCAACCCATCGTTGCTTCATCGCCTTCACGATCAAGATTTTTTTTGGGGTCGGGGGCAACATTGCCGGCACTGCTACTGGTCACCATGTCGATCGCCCTTTGGATCGTGCCCAGTGCCATTACCACCTCCATCGCCGCCCTTCTGGTTCTGCAGCTCACGCCCCTCCTATTTGTCCAAAAGCTTCGGCTGACCTAGAAGCTCCCCCTTCCTTTTCCTTTTATTTTATTTAGCTTGTGTGTATTCTAGTAGCAGCTTCCCAATTATATAAATATATATATATATATATATATGTTAAGTCTTATATGGGCTGAGGTTTGGGTCTTTGATGGGCTTAGATGGGTTTATGCATATCCATGCATCCATGAAGCAATATAATGCTTTATATGGTCCTACACATATACCACATATATATCGTATATATTTTCATTATGTGTTTTCCGTCTTTACATAAATTGGACCATATTTAATATTTTGTTGAATATTTTATTTCATAAAATATTACATTATAGGATGTCGGTAAATTTAGCTTAAAGTCGTGGCTCGGTATAATTATTCATTTTATCAATGTTAGGTCCCTGTTAATACCCTATTCCCTCTTCACATTATTTCCATAGTCTAACTCGAATAAAATTAATAACAATAATAAATAAATAAATAAAAAATATTAAGGACATTTAAATATTGCTTTATCACAAAAAAAAAAAATTATCCCCATTTTTCAGGTCTTTACACACTTTATGGTGCTCGTTTGAACGAAGACTAGTTACGCCTTTTCCAATTTCTAAAATTCAAGTTTTTATCCTTTTTCATTTATTCCTCATGTATCATTACTTTATATTATGTTGTTTAAATTCTTTCCATCTCATTAATATGGTCGTGAAGTTTATTATTATGCAAAAGTAATATTATCTATTATTTATTTCTTTATTTATTTTTTCAATTTTACAAAATGTTACATTTTGAACCTTGTGGAATTTAAATGTTGGAATAAGATTTTTAACTAAGCCTCTTGATATATTTATGTGATGTTGAAGTTGAGAAATGAAATATGGAAGGTGAATGGTGATGTCGAACTCCTTGATAAAAATACTTGAGTGTTGAATATGGTGAAAAACTATTACATTTGAAAAAACTTAATATAATTCTTGTTGGTTTTAATGCATGAAACCTTATGAAATTGATGTAAAAAATATGAAAAAGTATTTAATAGATACTTGAAAACCATTAGAGTTGAAAAAGGAACCAAAATAGGTTGAAAAAATTACAAAAAAACAAGTAGTGGGTTAGCCTAACTGGTAGACCGATACTGTTCACCAATTGACCGGTTATTTTGCACTTGCAGCATTTTAATTTTTTAGCAGAACAATTGACCTGTAGAGACCTGAAAATTGAGGATAAATTTTTCGTTTTGCAGGTAGGGCTGTAATACCCTGACCCAGGGACATGGCACATAAATCGAGGTAGACCGGGTCGAGTAGTGTAATACCCTGAAAATTTGACATGACCCAGACGACACTCCGACCTTAGAAAAATAGGCTCGTGACATTAATGATCCGAACTAGTTCAAAAAGGAAGTAAGCCATAACGGGATTATTTTTCGAAGAGATAAAATAAATTTAGAACACCAATAATAAATGTTTGAAAAATAATTAACCCGGTCAACCGAATGTCGGGATAAATAAATGAGACTGATACGAATCATAGTTACAAAAATAAAATAAAATAAAAATAATATATAACACGAACGGGCACCCAGAGATGGTAAAATAAATAATACTGATATTGAGCTGGCTTTATGCCAATTTTATTGACATTCATAATTAATATTTTATGAAAAAAATATAAAAAAAATATTATTAAATATAGTAAAAGATACCCTAGCTTAATGTGAAATTTACCGACATGTCAGAATTTAATATTTTAAGGAATAAATATTAATACAGTAAGATATGTTATACGTATCAAAAAAAAAAAATTACGCATGTGTCTGCAATACTTTTGAATGTATATGTATGTCAATTAGTATAGTGTACGTGGGCCACTTATGTGTATGTAAAAAAAAAAAATATCTATATGTATATATAGATATAATATACTAGAAGCTTCAAGGAAGTTGATGGCAAACACACACATTATAATATATATATATATATATATATATACGTACACACACACATAAGAGAGGAAAAGGGGAGAGGCTTCTTGAAGAAGTTGGAAAACTTGAGAAAAAGGGGTAGCGTGCTTTGCACGCATGATCAGTGTACTGGTGGCGTGTGATGCATGAGTGAACAATGGGCAGTGTGTGTTGTGTGAATGTGGTGAAGGCAGCAAGGCTGCCGACACCAAGGTGCAAGTGGAGTCTGTAAATATATTATATAATATGTATATAACAAAGATCTTAATTAAATAAAAGCAAAGAAAAGAAAAGTGAAACAAGAAAGGAAAGTAGGATAAGAATTGAGGAAAAGAAAAAGTAAGCTGAAAAGTCAATCAAAGGGGCTAGTGTCGGCAACACATAGTGTGTTGCCGAGTGTGTGTGTTGATATGTGCATATGTATATTATAATATATATATATATACACACACACACACACATATATATATATATACACACATATATCAAAGGAAAGAAAAATGAAACAGGAAAGAAAAAGTGAAAAAGCAAAGTCAAATAAAGGGGGGCAGTACAGGAGTGGCGTGTAGTAGAGAAATTAATATATAAATATATGTATGGGTGCAGGTGTAGCGTGGCAGCAAGAGGGGCAGTTCAAGAGATCAGTAAAGATATAGATATATATATATATATATATATATATATATTTATGGGTGGAAGGTCGGTACAGCAGGGATGAAATATATATTAATATATGTGTGTATTTGTGACTGTAGAGTAGAGAGAGATGGCATTACAGTAGGAGGAAAAGGGAGAAAAAAAAAGAGAGAGAGGAGAGATGGTGGCCGTGGAGCGTCCAGGGGTGGTGAGTGGCTGCAGCTGTTGTTCGGTGCGGTGGTGTCGCTGGTGCCGTGAGTGCAGTAGAAACTGCTGTTGGAAGGGCTGGTTGGGTTGCTGTGATAAATTAAGAGAGAGAGAGAGAGACAGAAAGAATTGGAACAGTAACAGGCGGCAGACCTGGGCAGAATGGAGCGGTGCGGTAACAGTAGGTGGTCAGATTTCTATTTCAGCGTCTCTAGGATTTGAATGGTTTCTTGAGGGTTGTTGATCCGGTTTGGGGTGAAGGGTCTATAGGGGTTTAAATTGATATTAAGTGATGCTGATATCGGGTTCAGTTAGTGATGCTGCTGATTTTAAGATGCAGAATGTAGTTGTGGTTGAAATGGAATTTTTGTAGAGATATTGTGGCTATGAAGTTGCTGTTGTTGTGAAGTTGTCTTGCTTAAAGTTCCTTGAGGCAGTGTCTTGGAGTGAGGCTGTTGTAGGTGCAGCCGTAGTAGCAGCAAGCGGTAGTATACTAGTAGAAAGTTCAATAGCAGTTGAGGTTTTTTTTAAATGGTATAGCATGAGTTTTCAACAGAGCTGATGGAGCAAGTGGATTTGTCTTGAATCCAAGTTGTCATTCAGTGGTATGATTTTCTTGTCCATTCTTCTATTTCATTAAAAACCAGTTTTAATTTACTGTTAGGTTTATTGGGTAAAAACTTATAATTTCCAGTTTATAAAATGGTTCTACTCATAAAATAAAATGTAAGAAATAAAAGTAGATAGTAAAGAGAAAATGTACCTATGAGCTTTAGTTTGGTTTTGTTTAGTAGAGAAGTGGAAGATTTAAAGCTAGAAAAGGGTTCCGGGAATAAAAGACATGATTAGGGGCTTGTGACATTTGACTGCAACCAGACAAAGGTTGGATTTAATTATTATTTAGATAATTCAAATTAGAATAGAACCTTGTGAAATTATTATTATGCCCAGAATTTATGGTTAATTGTGAATTGACCCAAGTGATAAAATAATATTAATTTAAATAATTTAAAAGGGAAAATTACCAAAATGACCCCTGAGTCGAAAAGTAGTCAAACGAATTCCGATTAAAATAAAAGAATAGTAAAATTTTATTATTTCGAGCATTCTGGACTCAATCGTGGAGTCTAAATTGCGAAAAGAGGTCTCGAGAAGTAAGAACCCGTAAAAGTACAAAATGACCATTTTGCCCTTTTTAGTACAAATGTCCAAATTGAATTCCGCGAAAGCCTAAATCGACTTTGTTCGACGTTACGGATTCAATGGTAGAGTCTATTCAAGTAAAAGAGATACCAATAGTAAAGAGACATAAAATTTGATGAATAACATAAATTATTGTAAAGATAGACTGAGACATATTTTGTGAATCTTAGGAACACCGAAAGGAAAGGAGAAGGCAAGTTGACCTTTTAGACAGATACAGCAAGAGGACTGCGTTGTTCACCGATTGGTTCGACTGCATAGTGGACACAACTCCCTAGGGTTGAGAAAAACCCATCTAGGTATGATATTTTGCTATGTAAGGAATAAGATTAAGTTTAGGAGTGATTTCTATGTTGATTGAATGATTCATATGTTTATTTGATGTTAGAAAATCACATAGGAAACGGTTACTTTGAAAAACCTAGAGTTGATTGTTTATGTGCTTGTGTGTTCTTTGTTATTCTTTGGGAGTTATGATTTATTCCATGTGTTGGTGCCGTATGTGATTCATGTTCTTCGAGAATTGTTAAGATTGTGAATATGTAACTTGAGCATGTGTTTAAATTAATTGTGTATAGCATACATACATGTGGAAGAAGTTTTATGATTCAAATGTTATTGTTGCTTTAAGTTTAATGCATTATATAAAGCATGCTCCATGTGTTAATAAAATGCTTCATTGAGATTGCATTGTTGTATGGTGAAATCAAAGCATGTTGGCATGGTGTAATTCCTTGAAATATAGTGTGGGTTGAACACTTGGTGCTGTGCATTATGAGGGTGTAGATCTTGTGGTGAAAAACCCGAAATCGGCCATTGGTACTCATGCCAATGGGGATGTACCGTAAAGTGAGACATACGATTGGTACTTATGCTAGCGGGGAAGGATCGTAAAGTGAGACATGGGAGTGGCATAGAGTTTGCATGGGTGCGTTACGCATATTGATAATACATTGTGTTGATGTATGGATGATTTGAATGGCATGTAGATATAAATGTACACTTGCACATGCCACACCTTAATTTTGTTCATTGTATTAGCATTGTGTCATACCAGCAGTTGAGCTGACCCATTTGTGAGATATCATATTACAGATGACGCTCCTGGTATGCGAGACTTGATGAAGTTTCGAAGGAAGGAGGGGAAAAGGACTTGGACGTATATTTGGCTCTTGGGGCATATTTTGTGATGTAAGGGCTTAAGCCCAAATGACATGTAGGATATATTTATTGAATGTGACTTACACACACACACACACACACATATATATATATATATGTTGAAGGAAATGAATGTATGTTTAATTGAATTCATTAAAAAATATCTTTTATTCTCTTTTCTTAAATTCATTCCATTTACTCCCCGGGTTTGTGAAAATTCGGGGTGTGACATGATCGGTATTATTCACCAGTTGACCGGTCCGGCAACATTTTTCTTTGTTTTCTCCTTTCTTTTCAAGCTTCGTTTGGGGTTGTTTTAAGGGGCTTTTAAGGCATCATTTTGAGACTTTAAAATATGATATTTAATGACTAAAATCTCATTAAAAAGATGAAATTTTCATTAGAGTGTGACCATTAAAACATTTAACTTAAAAAATAAGGATCTTGGGTCACAATCAGATTTTAGAAATCGGGTGGTGACAAATCCAACCCAAGCCTGACCCGAATTATTATTCATTAGTATCGGGTTTAACCCGAGCCTGATCTGAACCCGATTATATATTCTAAGTTTTATATTTAATTCAAAAATTCTTTAATAAATTGCTATTTTTTCCTATTTTGATTATACACTAAACGTTCCATTAATTACTCTCAATTTTTCCTTTTATAATTAAATAAAAAATCGTTAAAATAATTCCTTCAAAATAGTTTAATTTTGAAAACTTGTTAAATGTCAACAAGTTTTTGAAATTATAAAAATGTAAATAGTAATTTTTATTAATCTAATGGTGGATAACTAAAATATAAAAAATATAATATATAAAATATTAAATTTGGGTTCTGGTTGGCTCAAATTTTCAAAGTCTTACCCAAAGTCTACTCTTAATTTAGATCGGGTTTGAGTTCTTTTTTCTAAGCCCATCTCGAAATGTAAAAAATGAAGCCCAAGCCCTAAAAAATTTCGGTCAGGCTCAGGTTGGGTGCGGGTTGGCTCGCCTAAGTTGCACCCATAATTTTAATTGATCTCTTAATTACTATAAGCATTATGTTTATGATCAATTAAATCTATTGCACTCGAAACCTAAAATAATGAGAATGAGTTTTTTTACATGAGTGTGTGGGACTGAATTTGCTTTGAGTTTGACTTTGATGCTTGGTCATGAGTGTATATCACCATACTGTTGAACTTTTCAATCATTGGCCAAACCTTTTTTGAGCTAGTTGACATATTTGCATTATCACTTGAGATAAAATATTAATAGTCATACTCAATGCCTTATTACCATTAAAATTATTAGAATATCGTTGATTTGAAGCCTTTAGGGATAACAATCTTGTAAAGAGATTCTCTTTATAAAAAATAGCTTAAAATTTTTTTTTGAAAAGATGCCTATTCTAAAAAATTCCCCTATATTAAAATTGAGTCAACTCATATATAATTCATGGAACTTAATAAAAATTTAAAAACTTTTAAAGGCATTTTTTAAACTGATGCTTTTATAAGCTTCTTTTGAAAAGATGTTTGTTAAAATTACATGGTACGAGAAATAAGTATAAAACTATCTAGTGAAGAAAATTAATAAAAAATAACATAGGTAAGATAAAAAAACTCTCATATATGGTCTACTTGTAAAGTTCCAAGAAGCTACTGAAGCTTTACAACAATTGTTGTATTGTTATCCTTTCAATTTCTATTGTTAGAGAATCTCTAAGAGATGCTTTAAAATGCTGAAAAGTGTTAAATTGAAGAGCCACATGACCAAAAAAAAGTGATAAAACAACCTAGTCTTTTTTCAGAATACAAAATAGCAAGCAAGCGAAAATTGCTCCTTACTTTTCTATTCAACTAAGTGACTTTTGCTCGGCAAACCAATACTTTATATTATTTTATTATGTTATAAAAAACTAATTGTTTTGAATATGTGTGTGTGAATGTCATCAATGTTGAGAAACCCACTTGAGAGCCTTTATAGTTAGTTAAAACCATTACACAAGTGGGTGTTTCTTTATTCAATATTATGGCTATATAAGCCTTAATCTGAATGAAGGAAGAACACATAATGACGTGAGGTGAAGTGAAGAAAGAGAGAGAAGTTAGTAGAGTGTTTTGTAACCATTCACCTTTGTATGCTTTTCTGCAAAATAGTGGAACATTCTTCTCCTCGCCTATGGATGTAGGCCTGAAGTCGAACTACGTAAATCTTTGTGTGCACTTGTGTGATTGATTTATTTTCATTCACATATTCCTCTATTTCACAATATGT
Organism: Nyssa sinensis; assembly: GCA_008638375.1. NCBI lineage: Eukaryota > Viridiplantae > Streptophyta > Magnoliopsida > Cornales > Nyssaceae > Nyssa > Nyssa sinensis. The sequence continues at coordinate 13,598,603 of CM018033.1, read as the reverse complement.
TATCAACACGAGATTTTGATCAACTGAGACAGGTAAAATACAAGTAAGTTTTTTGCTTTATTACTAGAATCTATTACAGATTAATTTAAATTTGCAACTATAGCACTAATACTATAGTAACTATTTGCTCATATTTTCTAATATTTTATTTGATTATATCATATTTTTAGTTTTAAAAAAAATGTCAAATCTCACCAAACTTGAATTTATTGCATTAGACATTTTTGGAAAAACTTATTTATCTTGGATTCTTGATGATGAAATTCATCTTGAAGCTAAGAATTTTAGAAATACTATTAAAGAAGGAAATACAACATCCCTTGTAGAGACCTGAAAATTGAGGATAAATTTTTCGTTTTTGCCGGTAGGATACTATTTATGCACTGTTTGCCGGTAGGGCACTACACATGCATATTTGGATATAAGTCATATTTAGGAATATATTTAAAGTATGCCATAGAAGAGAAATATGCTTATAATGTTAAAACACATCTCCTGTAAAAACTTGAGCATATACAGAGATAGTTTCAAAAATTAGACCAAAAAGGCATCTGAGTGGCCTAAAATGGTGGCCAAACATGGCCCCAAAAGTTGGCCAAACATGACCCAATATGGTGTCCAAATATGGCCTAAAAAGGATACCAAAACATAGCTCAAAAGGTGGCTAAGGGGTAGTGTCAGGTGGCTGGGCGCGTAGGCGCAAGGGGGGGCGTGTCATGCGCAGGCAAGCGGGCGGCCAGGCGCAGCTCATGGGCGCGCAGGCGCGTGCGGGCGTGGGTGCGGCTAGGGCTTGGCCTGGGCTGCTGCTACTGGTTATTGTAACTACTATTCATTGCTACAGTAAACCAGTAGCTAAAATGCTACAGTAACCAATTTTTCCAACTTTGGCCAAAAATATTGATTTTGATATTTTACTTCCCATTTCAATTTATTTCATCACCAAACTTGGTGTAGGGCCCTATAACATGTAAAATGACCATTTTATCCCTTTTCCTTTGTTTTTCGACTTCAAGTAAGTTTTGACTAATTAGTCCCAAGTTTCCTCCTATGCCCCTATTTTCATTTCCTTACATTTCTTCCTTCTTCTTAAGTCCTTTAATCCCCTACTTAGAAAGTATGGACATGCTCCCTCGCTCCACTCATTCTAGTTGTTATGTTTTGAAAAATCTCACCATGGTACCCTTTGTTTTCTAAGATTTTCTCACCTAATATCTTGCAATAATTCACATATATAAGTAAGTGTACATTCCATCCTCACTCGAACTTAAATGTACATTGCCTAATTATACAATCCATCATGCATACACCTACACTTGAACTTAAAAATCACAAACTTCATATTCATTACAATATACAAGGTCCTTTCCATTCTTTTCATAATACACAAATCTTCTACAACATCATTTCATAAGGTTTATAACTTATGCCTTTGTACAATATCAAAATATGCTCCCAAAGGCCAAAAATCCTCCATGGTCCATGTCTTCTCTATCCTTCAAGACTTCATCAAGTCTCAAACACTAGGAGCCTCATCTGTAATATGATATCCCATGAGGGGTCAGTACAACTGCTGATATGACACAATGCTAATGCAATGAACAAAATTAAGGCGTGGCATGTGCAAGTGTATATTTATAATCTACATGCCTTCCAATTCATCAACACTATGCAATAGCAATATGCTACATGCCTTCCAATTCATCAACACTATGCAATGACAATATGCGTGACACACCCATGCAACTCTATGCTACGCCCAATGCTACACCCATGTCTCGTTTACGAACCGTTCCCAATGGATCCATGAGCACCAATGCAATGACCAATTTTGGGTTTTTCATCACAAGATCTACACCCTCATAATGCATAGTACCAAGTGCTCAACCTACATTATGTTATCAAAGGATTCACCATATGCCAATATGCTTTGATTTCACAATGCAATAATGCAATCTCAATGAAGTATTTTTTCAACACATGGAGCATACTTTAAATAATGCATTATACTTAAAGCAACAATAACATTTGAATCACAAAACTTTGTTTACATGAACCTAACATGTAATTCAATCAATTTCACATATAAACACATTACACATTCATAACCTTAACAATTTCTCAAAGATCATAAAATACATAAAGTACAAACACATGGAATAAATCATAACTCTCAAACCACAAAAGTTTCTCTAAATGAACAATGGCTTGAATGTAATGAATCTAACATATAAACAAGTTACATGTTCATCACTTTGACAAATTCTCAAAGATTACAAAATACATAAAGCACTAACACCTTGAATAAATCATAACTTTCCAACTATAAGATTTTGTCTACATGAACCTAAGCTAGAATACAATGAATTTCACTTATATTCATGGTTCATGTTTATCATTTTTTCAAATTCCCAAAGAAATACAAACTACCAACTCCAAGTTTTTAAAGCAACTATATATTAAATGACTTTCTAACATCAAGTAAACACATATATCATACAATCAACCTATAAAACACTCCTAAACTCAATCTTATTCCTTACTTAGCAAAATGTCATACCTAGAATGGTTTTTCTCAAACCGAGAAAGTTGTGTTCGCTACACAGCCAAACTGATTAGTGAGAATATAGTCCTTGTTGAGAGGAACAACTTTCTAGAAGGAAGTCTTATGAAAATCCAAGCTTAAAGATGAGTTTTGGAGGTTTGAAGTTGGAAAACCCTAGGTTTTTCTTCACCTTTTCTCCCATGGACGTGTTCTGCTCTATATTTCAGACCAAACAATGAAAAAAACACACTAAGGGGCTGTATTTATAATGGAGGGGCAAGGGGGGCAAAATGACCCTTTTGCCCTTAATGAATCCGGGCCCTGTTACACTACAACCCATCCCGAAATGCCTCAATTTGAAATTTTACCTTAACCAAAGTTCTTAGAATTATTTTAAATGAAAATTTTCAAAAAAATAAAATTTCGCCTGTAGCCGGGTTTGGCCGGATCCACCCGGATGCTCTTTTGGTCCAATTTTTGAAACTATCTCTGAATAGGTTCAAATTTTTACAGAAGATGTATTTTAACATTATAAGCATATTTCTCTTCTATGGCATACTTAAAATATGCTTCTAAATATGACTTATAGTTAAATATGCATGTATAGCGCCCTACCGGCAAACGATGCATGAATAGTGCCACACCGGCAAAAACAAAAAAAATTTACCCTCATTTTTCTAATCTCTACATATACCTTCTCTAACAGCTTAACATTTTAGATGAGTTAGTGATTTCTACATGGTATCAAAATAGGCAAAAGGTGTTAAGTTCAAATCTCACTGTCACTTTGAAAATATGAATTGACATGTATAGGTTCAAACTGGCCACACATGAGGAAGCGTGCTAAAGAATATAATAATAAAGTTACACCCTGTCTAACAACTTAAGTTATTAGATGAGTTGGTGATTTCTACAGTGATGACTTGCTTGAAACCATGGTTGCTTATTGATACTATTGACATGATTAGATGTGCTAAATCAAGGTATTAATATTGAATGACACTTAATGAAACTTAATGATAGGGGTCGGTGTCTAAGACTGGAGAATCAAGCATGGTTGTGGGGATGCTAAAACCAAATGTTGTATTGTATGTGTATTGTTACATGATGGTGGTTGTCACGGGGTTAATTTTTGCTTCGCAACAATGTCGCCCCAATGATGGCGTTGCCTCTACAACTAGCCCTTAACTCGTTAGGCAGCACACACATATACACACAGTAAACACAATACAATGCACACGTTTATAGGAAAAACACTCCCAAACCTTTATATTGACCTCAATCAGATTACAAAGGAATACTAATCCAACCAAAGGCTCTTTGCCTCCATTGCAAGGCCTTGGTGTGTTTAAATATACAGAGAAAATAGCGGTTGACACCTCCAACCTCCTAAAGGTTTGCTGGACTAGTCTAGAAGCGCCACTTGTGGCATAGCAGTTATTCAAATCTGCTACTGCCTTGCTGCACACCCCTAAGGCTGCCACCTGTATAGTGTTGTTGAAACTGCTGCAGACCACTACCTTCATGAAGGAGAGTTGCATATCACTTGCTTGAAACTGTTGTGCCAGCACATTACCCACATGTGTTATATATATACTCATATGTCTTATATATATACATACATGAATGATGTGCACAGAGATAACCGACTTGTCCACGTATCCAATAGCCACGCATAGAGCAAACCACCTTTGTTCATGGTGGGCTGCACCCATACCATGCATTGAACTGCTTACATGCTAGGGTGCACCCATGCCATGCTGTTAAGTCATGTGTCCCGCACATGTCATGACACTCCTTTAGTCAACCTTCAGCTGCCATAGTCATTCCCATGTTGCCAATGTAATTCAACCACTGAGTCATATCAAATCCAGCCGCAATGTCATCGAGTTATGCCCTATGTTCCACCTCAATCCAGGTAGCCAACACCGAAAGGTCCATAAGGCTTGGGCAAGCCATGTCGTGCCAAGGCTTGCCTAGACATGCTACTCTCATGTATTGGGGGGGCATGGCTAGATAAGTCATTTGCCCCTTTCTGAGTCCATCTTTGATGCAGACACCATCTCCACTACACTTCTGGCTTTGTTTAAAGAAACAAAACAAAGACTTGGCAAGTCCATGATAAAAAGACCCTACTGATGAGGCATAACAGAAACCTTCACATTTGTAAAGAAATCTAGCCCATGAATTACCTGAAAATCATCCAAGGGGACCACCATAAAGCTGCATTGGCCTCGCCAATCGCCAACTTTCACGGGAACATCTTTAGCCATTCCACCAACTGGTTTTGCTTCTGAATTTATAGCTTTGATTCTGCTGGAATCACTAACCAGAGAAAGACTAAGCCGTTGTACTTCGCGTAAAAAATGAAGTTATGAGTGTCTCTAGTATCAATCATAGCATGGACAACAACGTTGTTCAACAGGATCTACACATACATCAACCCCTCTCTAGCTGCTAGTTCCTCCTTCTTCTGACTTACATTCAAAAGTTAGAGAGGGTTGACTTGTGTGGGTTCCTCTAAACGGTCAAAAGTTGAGTCTTCTGTAATAAAAGCACTCAGCTTCTCATTCTTGGGGCAGTTCATGGCACAGTGAGGGTCATTGCAGATAAAACAACCCTTTCCACTCTTGGAAGGTTTGTCTGTACTCTTTTTTGTTGAAGAAAAAGAAATAAATTTCTCGTCTTTCTTTTTCTTGTTAAAACCCTCCCTTTTTTGTTGCTCCTTTAACTTACCCTTGCCATTGTTCTCCACAGAATTTGACTGTGAGTGATAATCAACAAGAGCATCAGTAGCCGCTATTGCTGCAGGCAAGTCCTTAACACCTTGCCGTCGCAATTCTAACTACGCCCATCCTTTCAGTCCAACCATGAAATTGAATAGTTTATCTTTCTCAGATATATTTTTAATGTCAAGCATCAGGGACGAGAATTGCTTAACATAATCTCGAATAGTACTCAGTATGTTTGAGTTTGCGTAAAGCACCACGTGCTTGCCAAGCTGTGTTGCTCGGAAGAAACTGCTCTTTCATTTCATGGACTAAAGAATCCCAGGTCATGATTTGTGGACGTGAATTGTCCTCAAATCGTATGCGCCACCACAGTTTTGAATCTCCAGCAAGATACATGCTAGTGAGATCCAACTTCTCTGCATTCAGGGTCTAGACTGCTTTGAAATAATGGCTTATATCCCACAGAAAAGTTTCCAACTCTTTTGCACTACGTGCACCAAAGAAGGGTTTCAGGTCAAGGACTTTGGCCTTCTATGAACTCTCGTGCACCATTGGACTCGTTTGATGCATGACCCGCTTCATGAGAGACACCTCCTCTTCAAGAGAACGAACTCTCTCCTTTAAAGCTTCAGCGAGAAAACTGATATCCCCAAGAAGATCGTTTATCTTGTTGTTTGATTCAAGATAATGATTATCTTCGGTATGTCGGAGTTCTTCTTGTGTTCTCTGGACATTCTGCAACTCTTGGGACAGCCTATCAAACTGCACTGCGAGAGGCATAGCATCATCCGGTGGAAAACCCATGAAGTCCTCCAGCCTTGTCACTCGCTCACGTAACTTAACGTTACCACCGCCAGCTATGGATTCCAATCAAAATTGTGACTCTGATACCAACTATCACGGGGTTAATTTTTGCTTCACAGCAATGTCGCCCCAATGATGGCATGGCCTCTACAACCAGCCCTCAACTCGTTAGGTAACACATACAAAGAGTAAACACAATACAACGCACGCGTTTACAGAAAAAACACTCCCAAACCTTTATATTGACCTCAATTAGATTACAAAGGAATACTAATCCGACCAAAGGCTCTTTGCCTCTATTGTAGGGCCTTGGTGTGTTTAAATTCACAGAGAAGATGGTGGTTAACACCCCCAACCGTCCAAGGGTTTGTTGGACTAGTCTAGATGCGCCACCTGTGATGTAGCAGTTATTCAAAACTGCTCCTGCCTTGCTACACGCCCCCAAGGCTGCCACTTGTGTGGTGCAGTTGAAACTAATGTAGATCACTACCTTCATGGATGAGAGTTGTCTATCACTTGCTTAAAACTGTTGTGCCAGCTCATTACCCACGTGTGTTATATATATTTTTTTGATAAGTCACGTGTGTTATATATATACTCACATGTATTTTATATATTTATATATATATATATATATACACATGTCTGATGTGCACAGAGACAACTAACTTGTCCACGTGTCCAACAGCCACGCATAGAGCAAACCACCCTTATTCATGGTGGGTTGCACCCATGCCATGCATTGAATTGCTTGCATGCTGGGGTGCACCCATGTCATGCTGTTAAGTCATGTGTCCTGCACATGCCATGACATTCCTTTAATCAACCTTCAGCTGCTAGTAGTCATTCCTGTGTTGCCAATGTAATTCAGCCACTGAGTCATACCGAATCCAGCCGCAATGCCATCGAGCTATGCCCTATGCTCCACCCCAATCCAAGTAGCCAACACCGAAGAGTTCATAGGGCTTGGGTAAGCCATGTCATGCCAAGGCTTGCCTAGACATGCTGTTCTCATGCCTTGGGGTGGTGGGGAGGAAGACCCTCCTGTATATGTCTTAGGAACAATTGTCGGTCCAATGGGAGTAGACACAATCCCTTATAACACTATAACTCAGTGGGGGAGACCAACTCTTTCATATATATGCTAAAGTATAATTCCTTGGCCTAACAGAAACAACCATGATCTCTTGCTTGAGGTTATCACCACCTTTCTTGCCTGACTTGGATCATAACTTGGTGGAAGGTGCCACCAAATATGTCTGTGACGACTAAGCTTATTTAGGGTTTGATAATAGTAGAGATTTGTGCTATTGGATTGATGCATTAAGTATGCCATCTCACAACACTTGCACATGCCTCCTCATTCATTACTAGGGATTAGAGTATTTCTCTACTGGGCTTCTCGGACACCTACCCCGGCCCACCATTTCGGAAAAGAGTGAAACCATAGTTGATTGGAAGTGGAAGGACTCTTTTTGGTGTTTGTGTTTTGGATGTCTTAAACTCTGTCACAAACTCAAAGGATGTTTGTTCCTTTCTACTCTTGAACATTTAATTGAAACTCGTATGTCTTGATCATTTGGGAAAACTGATTCTTTTGTAAGCTTCACAAAGGGACCTTATTTTAATAATTTGTAAAATGAAGGCATATGAACATTGTCCAGGCGATTGGTCCCTAATTCTGACTCAAATTTCCCATTTGACACGGGGTGTCTTTCAGTCATAGGTGACTTAGATTACTGGTCTTTGGAATTTTGCCTAAACTGAACTTCCAATGACTTGACTGAAGTTACTTTTAAGTGAGACCTAATAGGGGGTATCTAGGTATTTAAAATAAAAGTTTGATGAGATGATTCAACAACGGAGGGACTCTTCTTGATTACTCTTTGTTTAATGGGAAGTTGTACTGTAAAGCAAGTCACAAGCCTTATTATGGCTTTTATATATTGAGTCTTCAAATGGAACTTCAATTCAACTCATGTAATGTTTTAATAAGTGGATTAAGGTTCATTCGATCCATGAAGTATGATAACCCAATTGTTTAAATAACATTTGTTGAGGGGCATGGACATGGTTGAGTCCAGTCCATGCAACATTTTATACAGGTTGTGAGAAATGAGGGAATTCTAGCGGTTGAACCATCCGACTTTTAGTGAGATCCAGATCCGCTAGTTGCTGAAAATTGGTTAGAGAGGGTGACCAATATTTTGGACACTCGTTCAGATTCCAAAGGAAAATCTACAGGTTTCCTTCGCTGCTTTACACTTTGGGGAGGCAGCGGCTCAATCGCAGAAACAGGCCAAGAATGTGGTGGCCTTCGAATGGGAAGCTTTCACTACTACTTTTCTAGTAAGTACTTTTCGGAGGTATCTCGAGACGCCTTGAGGATGGAGTTTAATTCCTTGATACAAGGAGATATGACAGTGCCTCAATGTAAAACAAAGCTTGCGAGCCTAGCAAGCTTTGCACCGAAGATGGTGTCGACGGAGGCGGTCAGGTCCAAGCATTGGACCAAGGACTTAGACCCTCAATACGGTCTAAGGTGGTAACTTTGAAGATACACACCTACCTGGAGTTGGAAGAGAAGGCTACATTGGTCGAGGAGGTAGAGGACATGAAGATTAGAGATTCGAGATCCCAGTTCAGGGGAGCTAGGCAAACTCTTAAAGGTAGCAGTAAGAAGAGCCACAGAAAGGACCTTCACACTCTTCAGGGCAGCAACAGGTGAGGCCAGCCCTTCTGTTTCTACTCCAAGGAGGGATGATTTTTCTGTGAGCCGACAGGTTCACGACATTCAAGGCCTGCACAGTTGACATAGACATGTCATAGCTTCAGGAGGCAACCTTCACCACAACCAGCCCTATTAGTCTAGAGCGCCAGGCCAGTACAGCCAATTCAGAGTTACTGATCATTTAAATCAATTATATCTATAGACTTGGCTAGGCAAAAAAGGTTCCCCGCCCTGGACCTGACCAGTTTCCATTCCCAGGGAGGCTACCCCATTCTATTGCCTCGCTACTGGACCAACAATTAGAAAACAATAAATCATCTTCACTACTTCCGATATATTCTTCAGAAGTGTCTATTGCGATGAATTAAGCATTCTACGATTTTCTGATGCTTCTTCACAAGCTACAATGGTCATGTACAGAGAAACAACAACCCTATGTTAAGAAACTCAGATTTCCCTATTCAAGGTTGTTCTATCACGTTTTCTACATTGTTGATTTTTTGTGGATGAGAAATGATAACATACGACAATTTAGAAAGATACTGTAGATGCTTAGCAATCTGAATCCCTCTCATCATCTCATTAATCACATATGTACTAATATCATGTCAATAATCAATGAAATTAATACACCAATAGACTTGCGCACAAAGGACATTCAAAGATTGCCACAAGGAATTCATAGTGCTGCTACTGAAATTGCACTTGTAGAAACTTCTTTTATTACTGAATTTTATAGTGGAAAATAATTTAGATATTTGTCCGAGAGTACTATCATTACTTACTGAGATTAAGCTCTAACTTGAACTCCTCTCCAATAAGCAATGACATCCCTGTCATCTCCACTATAACAAACTCTCCTTTGTCATCAAAACTTGTTTTAATCCCCAAATTTTCATGTAGATTTGCACCCATGTCTGTGATAAACTCAAAGCAGTTCAACCTCTTAACATATTTCAATCCTAGAAAGGTCACTTTATCCACAATCCACTTTTGAGTCAAAGCAAATTCTCCATTCAAAACCTCAGTTCCAACAATTACTGTATTCCCTACAACCCTTCCATAAAATCTCACTAAAGTCCACCTCCCTCCTTCACCTCCCATCTCCACTTCCTCTCCATCATCCAAGAAAACTTCTCCAGAGCTGTTCTCATTGCTACTGAGGACAACCAATAACTGGAATGGCGTTTTCCGAGCTGCTTGCGTTGTCATTGCATCCCCTTGCATAGCCAATATATTCCCTTCCCGAACATGTACATTTATATGATCAGGTTGTGCCTCAAGTGCGACATAATTTCCTGGATCCACACTCACCGAGTGCGAATAGTTGAACAGGTCAAACCAATTTCCTGCTGGAAAATACGCATCAATAGAGACTACTCCTGGCTTCAGTGCAGGTGACACCATTACGCCTTTACCGACAAGAAACTGCGAGCTAATTTCATAAGTTTTGACGTCTTCTGGGAATGAGAAGAAAAGGGGTCGTGCAATGGGGGTTCCTTTTGTATGTGCCTCGTACATTAACATGTAAAAGTAGGGGAGTAGCCTGGTAGCGTAGTCGAAGCACCTTCCTTGCTGTTGCAGCAACTGAATTCCAGATATAGAGTTCTTGGCGAGTAGTATCATAGGCTGAGTGATCTCGTGCAAAGGGATAAAAGGCCCCCAGCTGCATAAAACAGAGTTTGATATCCTTTTAAATAAAGAGTAACAATACTTTCCAATTTTCTATGGTTGTGTTAAGACAGCCATTGGATATGAAGATATTAATTACTTAGTGCTTTAGAAAACTCAAGGAAGAATGCACCTTTAAAATAATTATAGTACTAATACTAGTAGTGGCAGCAGTAATAATGACAACAGCAGCAGCAAGGCCGTGACTAGAAAGATAATAATATGAAATAATTTAATTTTAATGTACCGCTAGAAAGCCTCTAAATCATACCTGAATCCAACGCCGACAGAGCTCTTCAGTAGTGTTTCCAGAAAACCCACATATATCAGCTCCAACCATTGGAATTCCAAACAATCCAAAATTTAAAATGCTCGGAATCGTGTATGCCAAGTCATCCCATGTAGCAGCATTATCTCCAGTCCAATGTGCAGTGTACTTGCCAGAGCCGGCAAAAGTTGATCTAGCAAGTATAAATGGTCTTTTACCAGTCACTTTTACTAAGGCCTGATTAGTGGCTTTGGATTCTAAGAATCCATAAAGGTTATGAGCATTATACGCTGTAATGTTACCAAAGTGTAGAGAACTTGCTGGAACAGTTCTGTTATTAATGGGCATCTTGACTCCAGAATTGTTAATCGTATAGGGAGGATCATCAAGCATAGAAGATGGAGTGGGAGAGGATGATATGAAATTGGATATCTCATTCATGTCAAGCCAGACTCCATCAAAGGGGAGAAGATTTTGGAATCTATTGATCTCCCCATGCCAAAAGTTTCCACCTGCTGGATTTACAAAATCAGGGTAGTAGACCGACCCTGGCCAAACCTTCCCCAGGTAAGGGATGCCATCACGTTTTATGAAGATGTCAGCCTCCATCCCTCTTATGTAGGTTCCATATGTCTTGTTGATGCTAATACCTGTGGTAAGGGCAGCGTAATTTTCATCAGGGACAGGCTAAATTGACTAAGTTAAATAACCATGCATTATAAAGTAGAGTCATTTTATTTAATGATACCAATTAACAAATTGAGAATGGAAGATTAAGCCTTGCCAACAAATGAACAAGTTAATTGAGCATATAACAACTTACCAGGATCCAAGATAAGCACATACTTCTGACCATTTTGGTGAAGTATATTAACGAATTTCTTCATTTGGTCTAAAGGGAAGTTAATGGGATCAAGTGTGAAATCCTTATAACCGTCCATGTAATCAATATCTGTCCACATAACTTCTAGAGGGATTCCAGCTTTGCCATAACCTGCAACCACTCCATTAACATCATCAACGTTTTTGTAACCCCATCGGCACTGGTGAAATCCTACACCCAATAAGAAACCATGTAAGCATGTGTATAGAATGTCTTATTACAATTGTAAAGGAATTGAAACATAGAATTCATGAGGTCAGAGGTTCACAGTTCACACCAAGGGAAATAACTACAAAACTTAACAGCCGTTGAAATGAATTAAATTGCCTCTTTCAGATACTCTTAAACAGACATGTATCTTTAACCATGTACTTTGTTTTCAGTATCCAAAGTGGTTTTTTCAATATTTTCCAGCATATCTTTTGGACATTATTGAACTGCACAGCAGATAAAGTTACTAAATTGGCACAACCTAAGTATTTGAACATAATTTTGACTTCAACCATTATTATTTGAAACTATTGTATCAAGAAAAAAGGGATTTCAAACCAACCCTCCGGGCCTCCATTCAAACCTAGACTCCTATTTATCTCCAAAATTATAATTCATTTATCTTAAGGATTAACAAACTCAGTACCACTACAAAAAAAAACTTGTGTTCTCTTAGTTGATTACATGTTGGAACCTTTCATTCCCATTTATCTTGCAATTTTCAATTTTCATATAATAAAAACCCAATATTATTTCAATCAAAATTGGCATAAAACATACAAATCACAACACTATTAAAATATCAAAAAATACGAAAAACAAAGCCATTAAATAAAAATTCTAAGAACAACTTCATTTATTCATCAACATCCATAGCCCAAGTTCCGAAACAAATTTACTAACTACTCCATAAAACATACATATACATATATATATACATACACACATACACATATATAACCCAAAAGAAGAGCAGACAAGGAGAAAATTGGTAAAATCCAAAAAAAAAAAAAATATCCAAAACGCATTCAAAATGTGTTTGGGACATGTTTGAAATTCAAAAAAAAAAAAAAAAAACAAATTGGGCAGTCTTTTTCACATGTGTAGGATGTGTGTGAACGTGTTCGATAGTGATACGTGAGCTAAAATAGAGTATTTGTGCCTCATAACCCATCATCAATCACTACATCCTAAGCACTGTGAACAGGTATCAAGAACCCAACGTGGTCATAAGCTCTGGCTTCGCCACTGCAGCACCTCAACAGATCTAAACATTGTGGAGTTTTCAAGGCCGAACAATTGGGTATAAGAATGTTAGGCAAGGGATTTCAGTTTTCTACTGCACCCAACTCCACTCGCTATTATTCCTGGCAACTTTTAAAAGAGTTAATAGAAAACTTGAAAAATATAGGTTATAGATATGGACTTGGGTTTGAATACAACAAAGAATGTAGAAGAGGCATTAAACAGTTCAATTAGTTAAGGTTCACAGCATTTTGACATTTGCAAGTATTTTAAGAAAAAAATATTTGGAAATCATTATTCACTATATTATAAATTTATTAATGCAAGAAATCCATGACTTTGGAACCCCATATTATTTAAATTTATCCAGCTTTTATAGTCTTATAACTCCCACCATAAACCATGGGACTCAGCAACTGGCAAGTTTTATCTATCACATCACACGACATTCGAATTTAGCAGTCATTTCAAGAGTCATTATCTAGATATTCATTTTTGTAACCAATGTTCTAGAGCATGCTGTAGATACACTTTAGAATACTAAATTTAGCAATTCAAAAGTTTCTTGTGAATTTTATCCCCTAATTCTCTTTTGTATAAGTTGGCATAAAAATCAGAGAAATGAAAAGAAAGATTAATGTGTTATATTTTTTATATCTTTGAAAGTTTCAAAATTAGTTTTAACTTCTTCCTGATTTTTTATTTTGGTTGCTGATTTTGTGCCATGTGTGGAGATTTCTTGGGATATTTTGTTGGTGGAAGATACAGAGAATGCCTATAAATAAAGGCTTATGTATTCTTCCACAACACACAATAAGAGCTTTTAACTTCTTCCATTCAACCTCTCTGTAATTTCATATTATTTTGTGTGGGTAACTTTGATTCTAGACGGTTCATCCTTCTCCCAGTGGACGTGAACTCTGAGGAGATTAGTTGTGAGCGAAACCTGGGTTGTATCTTAGAGCTGTCTGTGACCATTGGAACTTTCACGTAGGGAGGCACAACAGCTTTAGGGCAGTGATTACACGCTTCATAGGCCAACTCATTCCAAACTTATTTTTCTGTCATTTACGCACGTTAATTTAATTGTTTATTTTATATATATGAATTTAAGCTATTCTGTAATTTTATTTCTATTATAATTCTTCTAATTAGAACTCCTGAATACAGTAGTTCAAATTTGACTCAACAATCTAAAGCTGTTGTAAGCCATATAAAAGAATTACAGATTAATTAAAATACTAATTCATGTTTACCTAGTATTTGCAAATAGAATCATGTATATATTATTTACATATATATAAACCTTTCATATATATATATATATATTTAGAGAGAGAGAGAGAGAGAGAGAGAGAGAGAGAGACTTAACGAATATTATAACACTATTGGCTAATATTAGATAAATCGTATATTATTTACGATTACCGTATGAAATCATTGGAATATGAAAAGGCCTAACCCTCGAATTATAGTGACTTTGCAAGTCAGAAGTGTTCGCATACTTATTGTTATCCCATTTTAATTTTGAAATCTTCCTTACATATATATATATATATATATTTGATAACAGTTTATATATATCTAATAGAACAGTTTATATATATTAGGTAACTGTTTTCATATATTAGAATATATGTATATATATATATATATATTTCATCAATACATATATACATATATATACATATATACATATATATAGGAAACGATGCTTCATGATTATAAGAGGTGAGAGTATTTTGTGCAAAGCATTAAAAAAATGAAATTGGTAGCCCCACATTATTTAAATGAAATGTATAATTATATTCATGCATGTATAATTGTATTTGATGTATAGATTTGATATATCTTTCTGTTAACCATTCAAATATATCACATTATATCTAATAACTTAATTTTGATATATAAAATAAAATTTAAAATAATATAATATAATATAATATAAAAAATGATAACAGTTTTGATAAGAGGTGGGATACCAAAATATTATAATATGTATCTATTTTATAAAATCCCTGATAATTAGGAGAACACTCGGTGAATTACATACATAATTTACTCCTACAAAATAGCTTATAAAAATAGTAACAAACCCTAATAAAATATTAAATTGTGGGATTAAGTTATTATTTACAAGTCAAATACATATTTTTTCTCTTTTGTAGGAGTTGTTGAGATATTCTTAATTAATGGGATTTGGGAAAGTGAAATTTATTTTACTGTTATTAACTAATTGGATTTAGCTTTTTAAGTTATTAGTTTAGTTAGACACTTTGTGCTCCCCAATAAATATCTATCAATACACGAACATTATTAAACATATAGGAGCTTGCATGTTGAGCTTAATGGTTGAATATGAGATAAGTTCTATGAGGGTAGATCATAACAAGGGTTACAAAATTTTTATGATTCAGCACTTCCCTGTTTTTGAGTTTTATTAAGAACAAAAATCATATAAAGAAAATTGAATGGGTGAGAATCTATGTTGTGTAATATAAGCATGATCACCGTGATTAGTTTGAAAATTAGGACAAAAGGTGTGAAATTATATTTAGTTCATACTTTCATAGTTATACTATTAGTCACTCCTCTACAAGTAATAATCATATGTAAACTAGGTATGAACAGCTCATATGGTGCAATCCCAACGCCATATCTGTTTAAATTTTTTTTTTATATATTTATATATATTTAAAAATAATAATAATGACGGCGGGATAATTTGCTTGTCTAATACTATGTATGCAACCAGAGTACTATATTTATCTTTTCAAGCTTTAACTTGTCAATTTAAAAATTCACCATGTGAATATTTTGACAAGAGGCATAAATTTAAAATCATTTGGTAGAGTTTCTTTTGTTTAACATAGAATTAAATAACATACTCAGACATTAAAATTTATGTAGAGAAACTTAAAATACTTGTGGCTAAAGAACAAGAATGTAAGATTTATAAGTAAATTAAATATTATGTGATCTTAAAATAATAGCTTGAGAAATATTTAAATACTTGAAAGTAATATATGATTTTGAATAAATATTTGGAGGAAAATAATTGATGTGATTATTATTTTTGAGTAATACATGTTTTGGGAAACTACAAAAAGAAAATCTATACATAATTTTGATGAGGGAGTGGAAGTGTATTAAAAATAAAATTAAAAATTTTTAAAATAGTGGTTCCTAATAAATTGAAGATTACTAGCCTTATTTATATTAAATTAAAGTAGTTCCTAGTAGCTAATAGATTTTTGGCTACAACTTATATTTGTGGTTCCTTATAGTTAAGAAACTATTGACCACAATGAAATTAAGCTATGAATCATTAAATAGTGTGGGAAAATATCTATTAAAATATTCTCAAATAATTTACAATAGTGGTTCCTAGTAAATGCAGGACTACTGGCCACATGAGTGGTTCTTCGTATTATTAAGAATGTTGACCACTATTAAGCATATAGTTCCTAGTAGCAAGTTACTGGTCATATGAGGTGTGATTCCTAGTTGTAAGGCTATTGGCTGCTAGTATGAATGGTTTTGCTAGCTGGATGTTGGACGAAATTTATTTGATGATTCCAAAATACTTTAATGTAGCCTATTGGACTATGATTATATGATAAGTCCTTAAATCAATTGTAAAGAAAAATTATGGACCAATTTCATTTAAATAGGTCCATATTGCCTTGATTAAAATAAATTGACATATTTACATGATGAGCCCATATGAGAAAGGGATCATATTTACTTGATGGATCCATGTAATTATTGGCTCGATAAATTAAACAAAATAAATATTTGTTGATCAATAATTGAACTGAGGGGTCTAACTAGGAGTGTAGTCCTAGATTTGTCGAGGGGGATGAGCCTAAGCTCACAAGGAAGTCACTTAGAAAAGTAACCCGACCTCTGTGATTGAGGACCCCATGAAGGAGGTTCAATGGGTAGTAACAATTCATATTGCGTGACTTATATATCCAGCACTTTATATAAGGAGCCGCTTAATAAAATGCTCCTGCTCATCCCTATGGCAGTGTGCTGTGTTATGTGACATTTAGGAAGGGTTGACCCTGAATAAGCCCAAGGTATGAACACTCTTGCGAGGTACAGGTTACATGTACCCTTGGAGGACTCATCTAAGTGAGAGCTGTCGTGAGGCCGCGACTATGAGAATTGAGCTATTCTCTAGAAACTCTCATGAAAATCAAGATCAAGTGCATGGCCTTTAATAGCACTAACCCGCGAACCATGTCTAATATTAGTACTGTGTGTGTGACTTGTTGAACTCTGACTCAAAGGGTCTAGTTCAAGACTTAGTTCACTATGATCCTTCAGAAGGAGACTGTCAACACTAAGTGAGGTTCAAGTCCGAAAGACACCTACACCTATTACACAGTATAATAGTTACCCAAACTTTCCTATACATATATATATATATATGTTTTATGAGTTTTATAAATTTTGAAACTTGTGGGGGATTGTTATATTTTTTATATCTTTGAAAGTTTCAAAATTAGTTTTAACTTCTTCCTGATTTTTTATTTTGGTTGCTGATTTTGTGATATTCTTTGTTGCTGATTTTTTGCCATGTGTGGAGATTTCTTGGGATATTTTGTTGGTGGAAGATATAGAAAATGCCTATAAATAAAGGCTTATCTATTCTTCCACAACACACAGCAAGAGCTTTTAACTTCTTCCATTCAACCTCTATGTATTTTTCATATTATTTTGTGTGGGTAACTTTGATTCGAGACGGTTCATCATTCTCCCAGTGGACGTGAACTATGAGGAAATTAGCTGTGAGCAAAACCTGAGTTGTATCTTAGAGCTATCTGTGACCATTGAAACCTTCACGTAGGCAGGCACAACAGCTTTAGGGCAGTGATTACACGCCTCACCGGCCAGCTCATTCCAAACTTATTTTTTTGTCATTTACGCACATTAATTTAATTGTTTATTTTATATGCATGATTTTAAGCTATTCATAAATTTTATTTCCATTATAATTCTTCTAATTAGAACTCTTGAATACAGTAGTTCAACATAATGTAGTTATGAGGTAAAAAAAAAAATACAATAGAGGAGTTTTGTCGGACTCACCAAAGGACCAGTATGGCATAGGGGCAGGCCGGCCAATAAGCTCCGTATATTGCTCCATCACCAATTTTGGTGTTGGACCGGTGAAGAAATACAGATCAAGAACACCCCCAATAACCTTATAAGTGATCCTATCACCAGTATACACAATGTCCATGCCATTGCTGTTGAGTAACAACACACCATGTGTGGTCCCTGCCGGAACTTTGCCGTCAGAATCTGGTGACCTAACATCGATGTAAAATGGGTGGGATCCATAAAGATTGAGATCTAGATTTGCACTCCCAATATCGGCATTCCACAAGGTTAGGGTCTGGTTGTGGGTCAGTCTGAAGGAGTTTTTGGTGTGCTCTCCAAGGCCATAAAGAGAAGATCGGTGAGCGGGAAGCAAAGAAGAGAGTTGGAGGTACTGGTCCTTGAAGACGAGGAATGTGCCAGAATCTGATGGGTCCGGAGAAGTGTCAAAAAGGGTGTCACCAGAGGAGTGGCGGGTAATGGTGAAGCTGAACGGGGTGGTGTTGTGGAGGGTGAAAATGAGATCTGAGTAAGGGTTGGAGAGCGACTGATTTTCGAGTGGTGGTCGGTTGTTTCCCAATGATGGTTGGTTGCGGAAGTGAGTCTGGCGAGGGAGCAAATCTTGTGGAATTTCCCATCTTTCCCGGTCAGCATCTGTTATCCGAATTCTTAGACGATCACTTGTTTCAAAGCTGGGTATTGCCAAAATATAAACAAATAAATACCTTTGGGGAATAAATTACATTTGTTTAGTAAATGACAATTTAGGAAAATAATTTTCAAATTATAACTGAAGGAGTGAATTTATTGACTGTTAGAATTTAAAAATTTCTAAGAGTATGAGACAAATCACGAAAAAAATTTAGACATGATTTAAAAAAACTGTGAACAAAAATTTAACCCAAATTCTAGGTTGGGTCAAAATTTTGGGATGAATGAAAAAAATGATAGGTAAAAATTAAGTTAGGTCAAAATTTTTGAATGTGGATTAAAATTTTGAGTGATAAATGAGAAAAAATTAGGTTAGGCTAAAATTTTAGAATGGTCTAATTTAAAAAGACCAAAATTTTATTATGTATAAAAAATATTTTATAAAATTTGGAGTAGATTAGAGTCCGGTCCAGCCTACTAATTACGTCTTTGGCATAATATATCCCAAAATACCCCAAATTATTTCTAGATTTTGTGGAAGTTTTAGATCCTTCTATTTAATTTTTTTTGAGGTGGTATAGTTTTTTTGGTATACTTAATGTATATAAGAGTTGCATCTCTTTTAGCATCTTTTAATAAATATTATCCTATTCAAACAAATATATATATATATATATATATATATGGATTATATGAAAAATGTAATGGAAAAATAGAAAAGGGACATGTCATTTCCCTTTCTTCTTTTTCCCTTGTAATTTCTAACTAATTTGGAGAATTTTTTTTTTATTTAAGTTATAGAGCTATGATGGGAGAAATGGTTTTCCATTTCTCTTTTCCTTTTTTCTTTACTCAATCAAAACATTTGTTAAAGAGAGAAAGGAATCAACTTTCTCCATACTTAAAGTTGCATTTCTTTTTGTTTTTGCTTCTTGTCAAACCATGAAAGGAATTCTAAAGCCTTAATTACACAGCGACGGGCCCATCACTGCACCACTTGAAAAGTGGTCATTCTCTAAATTTATACTTCTGCTTAATCAGGTAAATTTGTTTCAACTATAATTAAGGTGAACAAAATGGCGGATAAATCTTTTTCCATATTTCTAAAATTGGAAACTCAGTAAAAATATTATTCTAAAAACAAAACCAAATCAAATAAAAGATTCTTGTTACACAGAGCTTTCAAAAAAGATGGTAGAATGGGACAAACTCTTTGGTCAAAGCTAGGAAATTAAAAGCACAAACAATCAACAAATCAAGAATTCTGCAAACAGATTAACCCAACCCAAGAGCAAAACAGACCAGCGACATCACCTGGCTATGAGCTTGAGATTCTGAATATCGGGTCCGAAAATGGAAGACTTGTTGATGAGTCGAAGATCAGCAGTCAATGAATTTCCGGAGGAATCCATGCTGATTGATCTGATTGTGTACCCATATCCAACTGGTTCTTCCGTTTGCAGTTCCCCATTTGAAATCGGAGCAAAGCAAGAAAGAATTAGAACATAGAAGATGAATTGGTTGTGCAGAGAAAATGAAAATGGTTTTGCTCTCATTGATCTCCACTCGGATTGTTTTAGAGGCTGTGGAAATTAAGGTCTTTCCTGTTGAACTTTTTTATCCCCACCAAGCCAGAGAAGATGATGTTACTTTCAGTGGCCCAAAAGAGGATGACTTTGTGACTGTGTGATTTGTCTTTAGCTTATGACTATGACATTGTTTAACCCTACATTGATCTTGTCACGCCACAGAATTTTCACAAACTCGGAGAGTGAGTGAAATAAACAAAAAGGAAATAAATAAAAACAATTACATGTATTTTAACACTAACCCAATTCATGTTCCGATTCTAATCCATAATGTTTTGCCCATTGTTTCATAACATACAAATAAACATGAAATAGTCTAGGGCTTATGCCCTTGTACAACATCAAAATACGCTACACAGGCCAAATGTAGTTCCAAGTTCTTTCTTTCATTAAGACCTCATCGAGTCTCATGTAGCAGGGTCGTTGTCTGAAATATAATATCCAATGAATAGGTTAGCTTAACTGTTGGTATAACATAATGCTAATGCAAGAAACAAGATTAAGGCGTGACATGTGCAAAGTATACATTTATAGTCTAGATGCTTTCCAGTTCATTAATACGATGCAATGAAAATATGCATGACACACCCATGCACTCTATGCCACACTCATGTCTGGTTTACGGACCGCATTCGATGGATCTGAGTACCAATTCCAGTTTACGGGCCTCCCCCAATGGATCTGGGCACCAATGCAATGGCCAATTTTAGATTTTTCACCACAGGATCTACACCCTCATAATGCATAGCACCACGTGCTCAACTCACACCATATTTCCAAAGGGTTCACCATATGTCAATATGCTTTGATTTCACCACACAATACTATGATCTTAATGAAGCATGCTTTAAACAATATATCATACCCGAGGCAACAATAATATTTAAATCACAAACTTGTTCCACATGAATACATATCTCATACCATCAATTTAAACACATGGCCACAGTTCAGATTCATCACCTTACTAAATTCTTGAAGAATGCAGAAAACACATAAGCACGTAAACAACCAACTCTAGATCATCAAGTAAACATAATCCAAATAATTCCCCAACAACAGTTAAGCATATAAATCATTCCATTTACTAATAAAATATTGCTAAACTTAACCCTATTTCTTACATTAGCAAAACATCATACCTGATGGGTTTGTTTCAACCCTAGGAAGTCGTGCTCGTTGTGTAGCTGAACTAAACAGTGAGAATTTAGAAGGTCAGGCCGTCTTCTCCTTTCCTTTCAGTATTCCTAAAAGCATGAAACATAACTCAGTCTATTGCTACTTGAATTTTTCTATTCATCAAATTTTATGCTTTTATTTCATGATTTTCTATTTTACTAAAATAAACTCTACCATTGAATCTGGAACGTTGAACAAAGTCGGTTTAGGCTTTTGCGGAATTCAATTTGGACATCTGTACTAAAAAGGGCAAAACGGTCATTTTACACTTTTACGGGTTCTTACTTCTCAAGACCTCTTTTCACAAATCAGACTTTACAGTTGAGTCCGGAATGCTTGAAATAATAAAAATTAACTATTTTTTTTACTTAAATCGGAGTTCGTTTGACTGTTTTTTAACTTAGTGGCATTTTCGTAATTTTTTTTTATTTTTAATTAATTAATTAAATTAATATTTCATTCTGGGGGGGGTCTAATTATAATAATCAAAAGTTTTGGGGGTTACTTTTTAATTTCTAAAATTCATGGGGTTAAATCAGAATTTTTGATTTTTACTATTCCCAATCCGAATAGCCAAATAGTGGCTAACCTTCAAAATTGGGATAAGATATCCCTATCCCCAAATTAAATTTCAATTGAGTTTTTTAAACTTGTTCCCAAACACCCCCAATTCATTTAAATTATCAACCAAAACGACGCAACTTTGGGTATTCGATATGTTCAGATGGGTCGGGTTTGACCCAAACCCGAACTGATCCAAACCCAAAAACCCTGAACAGTCCTCCTTCTTCCCCGACTTTCCGGTAAGGTTCTGGTGGGTCTCCGACGTCTTCTCCGGCGCCGGCGACCCTATTCCGATCATTTTTCACTTTTTTTAAAACACAGTTTTCTTCAGTTTTTCATATAGATTCCATTTTTAACCTTGGTTTTCATTTTTATCCATTAGATCTCCACGAAATGGCCAAGAACCGTAGCTCCGGCCAACTGAGATTTCTCATTTTCGAGCTTGTTTCTTTACTGTTTCCACTCTAAACTTGTTCAAACCCCTTCCTGCAACTCATCCCAATAATTTTCCATCATTTATTTTGAGCTTAATACATAAAATATTAAAACCCAATCCCACACTCATGACCTGTAACTATGGATAACTCGGTCATCTCTCAACCATTTCAGTTGATTCTTTTTGTAACCTAACCCACATTTCATGCTCTACAAAACCTCATAAATCAAACTAATTATCATGCTTTAAAAATTTAAAAACAGAACTGAGCCAATTCACCAAATTTTATGGGTTTTTCTGGTGCAGGTCTCTCCTTCTTCCCTTCTGTTCCAACTTGGCTTGACTTTAGCCTCCCCTTGACCTACCCACAGCTTTTACACTCAGTCTTTCTTTTTGACTTTCTCTCTAACCAAAGCACATAGCTAATATATATATACATAGATATATATACATAACCTCATGCAAGGCTAACTACAGTTCACTATTTCCCTCATTTTCTAACTTCCCCCTGTCCAAATCACTTCCTCTTTTTCTTCCTTTTCAGAATGCATTTATGTTTGCTTGCTCTTTTGGTTTTCATATATATATATATATATATATATATGTATATAGTATTACACTCACACATAGCAGCGTGCACACACACACACACACACACACAAAGAGCAGCATACACACACACAACTGATGCCACACACACACACACTTGCCTGCTGTCTCCCACTCCCCTTTAGTATATATACATGTATATATATATATACGTATACAATTTACTACACATACATACCATACATTATATATACACACATACATATACACATATACACATATACATAGATAATACACATTTATATTTAAATGAAAGAAAAAAATTTATTTCCAAAAAAAAAAAAAAATTTAGATCTCTACAGATCCAAGGCACAAGAGTCCATAAATAGAAAAATAAAAGAAAGAGAATTCAACAAAAGTAAGAAATAAGGAAAAAAAAGGAAAGATAATCAAGAATGTCAGGTCTTTTTCACTCAATATATAGAGAATTTACAAAATATATTTTACATGTATGTATGAGATTACAACTTTTAATTGTAAAAAGGAAGCACTGTGAAATTACAATCTTGTATTTTAAGAATGAATCCGTGTAAGATCACAATCGTTGATTTTAGGAAGGAATTTATTGCAGTCAACTTTCCTAAAGATATAAAATCTAACTTATACACAAATCTAGAATATACACAAAATCTCATTAATATAAGTTTATATATTTAAGGTGGCTTGATTTCTAATCTTGATATGTTAATACCCTCCCTCAAGTTGACCGAGGGGAAACCCACAAGGTTCAACTTGAAACACAGAGAAGCAAACCTTAGGAAGACTTTTGGTAAAGATATCAACAAGTTGTAGAGAGAAGAAATGAAACGGATTTGAGGAAGTCTCGCTAAAACCTTTTTATGAATAAAATGATAATCAAGCTCAGCATGTTTGGAAAGAGCGTGAAAGACAGGATTTGAGTTCATATACACAGCACTCTTATTATCATACCAAAGAATTCTATGAGCGGAAGGTGGAAGACTCATGTCTTGAAAAAGGTAAGTTATCCAAGTCATTTCAACAATGGCATAAGTAAGAGCACAATATTTAGTTTCAGCGTTGGAATAAGAAACTGTACGTTGCTTCTTAGCACTTCAAGAGATCAAATTTTAACCTAAGAAAATAGCATACCCACAAGTAGAACGTCGAGTGTCAAGACACCCAAACTAATCGCATTAGAGTAACTAGTGAGGGTAAGAGAACTATCAGAATAAATATGAAGACCATGATGTCGGGTACCTTTAACATACCAAAAGATGCATTTGACAACTTGAAAGTGAGTAACTATTGGCGTATGCATAAATTGACAAACATAATTAACACTGAAGGCAAGATCTGGTCGAGTAAGAGTCAAGTATTGATGGCCACCAACTATATTACGATTAAAGGTCGAATCACTTAAAAGAACACCTTCTTGAGTCAACTTTTGACCAGTAATCATAAGAGAGGAAATTGGCTTACCACATTCCATTTGAGCATGCGTGAGGAGATCTAAGGCATATTTCGAATATGTGAGAAAAATACCATCATCATGACTTACAATTTCAATACCCAATAAATAATAAGAGGATCCAAGTCCTTCATTATAAAGACAAAATTGATATCATCAATGAGAGTAGAGATCAAAGTAGATGAACTGCTTGCAAGTATGATATCATCAACGTACACTAAAAGAACCAGAGTACCAATGGAAGTCATCTGTATAAACATGAAGTAATCAGATTAACCACAAAAAAATCCCAATTGTAGAAGATGACTACTGAATTCCTCAAACCAAGCACGGGGTGCTTATTTGAGGCCATATAAGGTTTTTTGAAGTCGACAAACATGATGAGGGAAGTGAAGATCTTTATACCTAGAGGGCTCAGACATATAAACCTCTTCTTGTAGATCACCATGGAGGAAAGCATTATTGACATCTAATTATCGGATATCCCACTTATTAACACAAGTTAGTGATAGGACAAGACGAATGGTAGCAAGTTAAACTACAAGGCTGAATGTCTCATCAAAATCAACGCTTGGTAGTTGATAATAGCCTTTGGCTACAAAACGGTCCTTGTATTGATCAATGGAACCATTTGTCTTTAACTTCGTTTTGAATACCCGTTTACACCCAACAACATTCATACCTTGGGTGAAAGGAGTAAGAGTCTAAGTGTGATTCTGGTTGAGTGCCTGAATCTCTTCATCCATGGTAGTAGGCCAATAAGTATGTTTGATAATATACTTGTAGTTATGAGGTTCAAAAGTGGAAAGAAGAGCGGTAAAGAAACTTGTTATACTATGATCGTAAATTGAGAGGTGGCAGAAAGGCAAGGGATGACGGGTGGTGAAAGAATAAAGGCTAGCATTATAAGAGGGAGATTTAGAACGAGTGATCATAGGATGTGTATCAGATATACCTGAAGGTTGGGGTTAAGAAAGAGGTAGATCAACAGTAAGGGAGCCACTAGAGATAGAAGAGAGATCAGAATGGCGATGAGGTATAGTTGAGAATTTCGAGCAAGTTGGTGAGGTGAGAGGAAGAAGGTGGGGCAGGTTGGGATGGAAGAGAATGTATTGGTGTGATAGAAGACAAATGTGTAGGTATGGTAGGCACATAAAGACCATCCTTAAGAGGAATGAGAGCTGTGGATATGGTAGGAGATGAGTAATCAATGATAGGAGTGATGTCCTAATAGGTTAAGAAATCTGCTAAGGATATAGGGTGTGAAGGATAAGAGGAGGTAAAAAGAAAAAGAAAAAATTGACTTATCAAATACAACATGACGAGAGATGTAAACTTTTCCAGTAGATCGATCTAGGCAACAAAAACCTTTATGGATAGAGAAATAAACAATGAAAACACAAAGGACACTCCGAAGGCAAAGTTTATAGGAAGCATAATCATGGAGGTATGGAAAACATAGACATCCAAAAGTACGAAACATAGAGATCTTAGGATCCTTACCATGGAGCAGTTGATGGGGAGAGCGATATTGGAGACAGTAGTAGGAAGATAATTGATGATGTAGACTGCAATACAGAAGGCTTCAACCCAAAGAGAATAAGGAGTGTGATTGTGGAATAATAAGGTAAGACTGGTTTCAGAAATGTGCCAGTTTTTTTCTTTAGCTCTACCATTTTGAGCTTAAGTACGAGGATATGAAACAAGTTTGACGATATTACAATTAGAGAGATGTGAGAGAAAAGGGGTACTAGAGAACTCACGAGCACCATCACATTGAAAAACGTTGATTTTTCTCTCAAATCAATTTTCTACCAATTTTTGAATTGAATAAAGATAGAGAGAAAGTCAAATTTGCATTTCATAGGGTAAAACTAAGTGTAACGACTAAAGTCATCAATGTACATAATAAAACAACAAAAACCAAGAGGAGAAGTAATAGGGAAGAGTTTCCAAACATCCACATGGATTATGTCAAAAGGACAAAGACTACGACAAAAAGAAGTTTATGGCTTTTGCCTATTTGACAACTAGAACAAATAGATTTATTAGGCTTAATAGAATTAGTTAAAGTAATGAGCCCATTCTTATTTAAAACATCAATAACACTAGTAGACGTATGATCAAGACAACTATGCCAAACTATAGAAGTGGCCTTAACTGATGAAAGAGGGCTTGAATAAAAGGCTTGATGAGGACGATCTAACACATAAAGACCAAAACTGTCCATGGTTTGTCCTCATCACTCTCCTTGTTCCCTGCTCTTGAATAACAATCCATTTGGAGAAAAAATAAAAGAATAATTATTATTCCTTAGTAAACGAGTTAACAGAGATTAAATTTTTATGAATATATGGAACCAAAAAACATTATTCAGAGTGACATTGTGAGAAAGAGAAATGGAACCAACATGAAAAATGGGGATTGTGGACTCGTTACCTACCAAAACACCATTATCACCATGATAAGGTTATTTATGAGAAAAATTACATTTTTCATGAGTCATGTGGGCTATTGCACCACTGTCAAAATACTACTCAGAGTCTTGTGGGTCTTGGATGGTGAGGGAAGTAAGAGCTTCAGGTATGTGGTTGGTTGGAGGTTGAGGGTTTTGTTTGTACTGATCATAGCACCAAAAAATAGAATGCCCCATTGTTCCATAAATTTGGTAAGTAATGTGGGGGTCAACCTAGAACACCTTGTTGAAGAGATGCAAAGAAACGATGAGAAATATTGGGAAAAGACTGATTCTGACCATGAGTGGGACGATTACCAAGTCATTGAGATGTGATTTGCGACTTTCCTTGGTTATAGTTCCTCTAAGTATTGCCCTTAAAATTATATTGTGCTTGATTTCACCTACCACCTCTCCTACCTTGACTAGTAGGACCTCCCTTTTGTGCCATAAAGGTAGTCTCATGTATTATGCCATAGGGTGAGGGAAAATTCTTAAGCAAGATTTCATGACGTAAAACAGAAGGAACCATTTCCTTAAAGGGTGGGAATGGTGACTTAGAAAAGGTAGTGGTAACAAAAGTATGAAACTCTAGGACAAGATCGCGAAGGAACCAATAAACTTTGTCCATATCTAACATAGGACTTCCCATAGCAGAAAGTTAATCACATAATGCTTAAAACTTACGAGAGTAATTTGGACAAGAAGATGTACCTCTCGTAGAATTCTGAATTTCATCACGAAGTTGACATTCACAATTCTTAGATTTGTGGGAGAAGGATTCTTCAAGCATCCCATATCTTATGAGAGGTGTTTTGTGATACCCCGACCCAAAAATACAGGGTCATATGACACGTATTACGAGATTAAAGAAAATTAGTGTAAAAACATTTACACTCAAAGAGAATAATTAATTAACTAAATAAATAAATAATTATTTATATGAAATAATTAGTTTTAATTATAATTAAATAAATTAAGCACATAATTATGATTACATGGAAGATGAATTATATGTATGTCTATGTAATCAAGTATGTATGCATGTATGTATGTATGCATGTATGTATATGAATAAAGTAAAAATAAATAAATAAATATATGTAAATCATAAAGTTTATGAACAGTGCAGTGTGTGTGTGTCGGCTGGTGTGTGTCTCCCAACATATGTAAGTGTATGTGTATTATATATATATATATATATATAATACACCAAGTATCTTGCAAATTTAATGCAAAGTAGAAAAGAGAAAAAACAAAATTTATGAGATGGGAGAGGGAGTTATTGAGAAGAGAAAGATGCAGGCTAGAAGTAGGGCTATGAATGGAGAGGAGAGAGAGAGAGAGAGAGAGAGAGAGAGAGAGGTCGGTTGCCTTGTTTTTAAAACCCAAAACATGCAAAGCATGTTGTTCTCTTACGAAAGAAACCAAAAGAGGGAGAAACTGAGGAGAATAGAAGAGATTCAGAAGTAGAAAAAGGAGAATAATAGTGAAAAAGGTAAGAGATATTCAAAATTTTCATGTTTCTCTCTCTAAAAATTTGAAGTATTAGGAACTGTTTTTGGATTGTATACGGTTATAGGGTGCTAGATATGTGTTAACAAGATTGTTAAGTATGATTTTAAGTTTTGTAATGACCAAAAAATATGAAACCCACGAAAAACCTCCATTGAAGACCTTGCTCATAGCAGGTCTGAACCGACTTCTTCTAAACCATTTTTGGTGTATCAAGGCTTCAAGTAGGTTTCACAAGCATCATGAAAACACTTATACGCGATCAAAAATCAAAAGAAACGAACCCTATATGGTGAGTTGCAGGTACGGGTTCTCAAAACAAACCTTACCAATTTGCTTCTAAACCTACCTTTATGAACGAAAACTAAATCCCTATGAATAGGGGATCAAAACAAGCTAAACCCCATGAAAAATAATCAAGAAATGAGCATGAACTGTGAGTATTATAGATCTGGTTATCGCGACCTAAACCGAGCCTCTGAGATAAACTCGAAGCTCAAAATCAATGTAAAAACATTTCTTAAAGCTCTAGGGAACGTTTGGAAAAGAAAACAGAGAAAATGAGTCCCTAAAATGTCACGAAATCCGACTGTAAGAAATTAGGGTTTCACATGAACAGTGTCGACCTCGTTGGGGAAGACGACACTGTTCGGGTCGGACTTCGGGTCGGCTATGGGTCGGTTACAGGTCAGGGTCAAACCGGATCCAATGGGTCAGATTTATTTATACGGCAACGTTTTGTCTTCAATTTAAAAGACATTAGGGCTGACATCATCGTGACGTCAGCAACACATGGCAAACCCACTAGACTGGTTGGTTTACAATCGGACCGGACCGGTTCAATTATTTTTGGACCGAACCAATTGGTTTTCTGATTTATTTAAAATTAAATAGACCAAGATTTCCTCTATTTACAGTTTGACCCCAAAATACCCCTGGTACCCCTAAAGCCAAAATGAAACCAGAGAAGGTCTAAATTGACTTTCTTCGACCTTTCGGACTCAATAATGGAGTCCAAATTTTGAAACGAAGTATGAAAAAATATGACACGTAAAACGATAAATGACCATTTTGCCCTCTTACATACAAAAGTCCGAATTAAATTCTAGGAAAGCCTAAACTGACTTTCTTCAACGCTCCGGACTCAATGGTAGAGTCTATTCGACCAAAAGAAATGTCTAAAATAAAAAGACATAAAATTTGTTGAATAGCATTTTTCAGATGATTATAAATTAAAGTAATGCCAAAGTACTAATCTAAGGCATATATGAGGAAATGAATTACGAAAAGACACGACACGTAAATACGTGAAGTGAATAATTTTAAATTAAAGTTAATGGAGTTACCAGAAGAGTATAAATTGAAATGAATTTAATTTCTAACACATTAAATTGTGTCATAGGTTAAGAGTACGAGTTAAGTTAAGTACATATGAAATTATGAAATCGTTTTAGGATCTAATACGATTTAAGCATAAGTTAAGGAATATCGAGATGATATTACAATGAATGTGAAGTTGATGAGATGTTTATGAATTGTTCTTAGGAACTCTAAGGAAAGTGGGAAAGCGTATTATTAGCACTAACCCTAAAGGATCAAGGTGAGTAACCCTGTATTTGAAGTGGAGATTTAACTCCATGGATTTGAAAAGGTTTTAAATGCAAAGATATGAAGTGTTTGAAATTCTGAATTCAGTATTTACATGATTCAGTTTTAAATTGTTCTATTTTTATAAACTCTATTATGACCTGCTTAGTGAATGGATTCTACCATAGTTTTCTTAAAACATATTTCAACATGTCTAAAGTTTTAAATGCCAATTATGTAAAGTGTTCTGAATTCGTTATATCAAATGTTTAAAGGATTTGTTATGAAATTATGTACATGATGTTTTAAATGTTTATGAGAAGCACCTATTTGAAGAAATCATGTATTAAATGTATTTGAATGTAAGAAAAATTGTGCCTAAGCACCATGGGTTTTTGGTTGAGTTGTACGGAACTCAGCCGACTTTTTAAATAACAGATTTTTGGGTTGTACGGAACTCAATTAATCTGTAAACATATGATGGATTTTTGGGTTGTACGGAACTCAATTAATCTATAACAGCATGGTGGGATTTTGGGTTGTACGGAACTCAATTGACTGTCAAAATGCCAGGTAACAGGATCTAATCCCCCAGGCATAAGATATCTTTAGTGATAAGTAATATAGGAGTCCGGTTCGAAATGGATTCCACTAATGAAAGTGATAAGATGACAAATGATTTGAAAATGGAAGCAGGTTTTACCCTCATTTTCAATATGCATATGTTTTGAGTTTTATATACTTTATTTAAGAAATACATGTTATGTTATATGTTTTGAAGTTCATAAGTATAAGTATAGCTTGAATACTTTAAATGTTTCAAAGCTCTCTGTTTTATAAAATGCATATGTTTCGAGTTATATACTCTATTTGATGCAGTACGAATTTAGCTTGAATACTTTAAATGTTTCAAAGCTATCTGTTCTATGAAATGCATATGTTCTATGTTCAAGTATATGAGCAATTGGCAGTGAATGTTTTACAAACTCTTGTGTACTAAAAACCACTGCTAATTGAAAACCCCATGACGAATACTGGAATTGCTCACAAGCTTAGATTAGCTTACCCGGACTTTGTTCGGATCCCCCTTTCAGGTGATTAGTAACAGTCTTGACTTGAGGATGATGATGATGAATCTGCTATTTTTGGAAGTGATGTTCAAGTAATTTTGTCTAGTACTACAAACATTACGTATGGAATTTTGTATTAGTAAAATAGTACTCTGTTATGTATAAGCCCCACGGGGCAATTAAACACTTATTGTTTATGAAGTTTTAAGTTTTAGTTATACTCTGAATGTTAAATCATGTATGCTATGTAAAGAGTGGCAGTATCGGACGGATGTGCGTAATTTAAAAATAAGAAAAGAAAAGAAAAAGTTTTTCATGCTTCCGCAATCACATGTCGCACATCTATTCGATACCGCTGCTTATGCGAGCCTTCGCCCTAAGGTCTCCGGGCATGAGGGTGGCAGTCGCAATGTGAGATCCACACAGGGTGGGTTTCGGGTCGTGACATGTTTGGATCTATGGTAACACTCATGGCCTCCTCGATGAGAGAGGAGTTGATGAGACTAGTAACAAACTAATCTATAGTATGCCAAGTACGATGTGTCAGATTCAAAATCATTTTGCCAAAATCACCCAGAATGGTGGGAGAATGAGAAGAGATGGAGCCATTGACATATCCTTGAAGGTCTTGACTTTCCAATAAAGGGAAAAAAACTTTCTTCCAGAAAGGATAATTGGTAGAAAATAATTTGATGGAGATCATGTGAACCATGGTTGAGAAAGGCAAGGAAGTAGGAAAAGGTTGGGCTTCAAAATTAACTTTGGGTGTTGCAACATGGGAATATTTTGTGACTTGTGATTCAACCATTGAAGTGGAGATAATAGAACAACAATAGAAAAAAAAAAGGATCAAGAATTTCATTCGACAAGAGGCTTTGACATCATAAATGGAAAAATAAAGGGAAGAGATTTCAAAAGAAATAAGAAATAAGGAAGAAGAATGGAAAATACTCAAGAATGTTAAAACAAGTTTAGAAAAAGTCTAAGATCCCAAGTTCATCTTAGGCTTTGTTTTTTACTCAAAATATAGAGAATTTACAAAATATACTTTACAAACATGTATGAGATTACAATCCTTGATTTTAAAAAGGAATCCATGTGAGATTACAATCCTGTATTTTAGAAACGAATCACTGTGAGATTACAATCCTTGATTTTAGGAAGCAATCCATTGTGGTCAACTTTTCTATAAAATACAAAATCTAAATTATACACAAATCTAGAATATACACAAAATCTCATAAATATAAGTTTACATATTTAAAGTGGCTTGATTTCTTATCTTGATATGTTAATAGACCACTTAGCTATTAGATTAACACTTTTTCTTTAGGTAGATCTATTTTATGAATGGAAAGGTTGGAAATTGTTTAAAAATTTTGAAATTTCAACGGGAAATGCAAGAAATTGATTATTTGGGCATTCCATTGAAGTTTGATTATTTAGTCATTCTATACAAATTTTAGTGAGAATGGTAAGCAATTGGTTATTTACCATTCCACCTTTGGACATGAACCCCCAACCATAACGCGAAACTATGTTGCCAAGCTTATAAACATCTAACAAATAAGATCACTTCAACAACATCTAGAGGATGGCCCATATGTCACAAGAGCGCCCCATCTCTGATTTTTGTAGAAATGCCAACACTTAAGAAAGAGAGAGATCAAACCTAGTAATGGCTAATCTTCCCCACTAACGAGGCATTTTTACCGTCCATTAGCCATAACAACTTCATCAACACAATTCTCAGCAATACCAATTCAGTTAATCCACCGGCAACCTTTGTGCGACATTACCCGTATTGACACTGTCAAAAGCGACATTAAGATCCTCATTCTCGCCACATGGTCCATCAATCATCTCATTCATTTCCATTACCCTCAACAAAACACATTTAAGCATAAAATCCTTGGAGATGATGTTACTTTAATAATGTAAGATTTTTATAATAAAGTGGATTAACATATCCTTTTTTTTTTGTGCAACCATAGTGGAGAGGTCGCAGATTGAGGTGGCTGCTATGGTGATGGAGGGTGGCTGCAAATGAGAGAATGGGTGAGATTGACAATTGACAAAGAACCTAATTGGATTCCACCGATATGTTACGTCTCGAACTATCAGTACTGAATTCAGAGAAAAGATCAGAGTAATATAGTTCATTAAAATAGAATTCGAATGAAATTTCATTTGATAAATTAACTTTATAATGTCGATGGCCTTGTAACCGAGTGGCATAACTTTTCAAGAGTTCAATTCCAATCAGTAGCGAGAGATTTAAGTCCCACTTATGGTGTGGGCCAAAAGGGATGAGATAGTAGGGTAGTTAGGTGTCTAGCACTATACTAGGCCTCCCATCGGCCCAAAGGATCCTCTAAATTCTTGACATATGAAAACAAAATTAACTTTACTATTGAGTATTCGAACTCATATGAAATAATTCTTATTTCGTTAGCACTTTTAGTCAAAATTTGTGTTGGCTAATCCGTGTATACAAAACTATAGAGTTGTAATGTGTCCAAGTCATACTGAGTCAAAGTTCCTAAACCTTGTGGTCATCATGCATTCAGAGCTTTATAAAAATTCTTCGACAAATGCGGTGTTTACAATGGTAAAGTAAAGTAATGATTTGAATTCATTGGCCTAGTATTTGCGCCCGTGTGCACACACACACTTCATGCGTTTAAAATGTTTTAATCAACATTTTTAAAGTGTAGTGTTGCATAGTAATTTTGATATTATAATTAACTTAAGTTTTGTGTAAAAAATGTTTTAAATTAAAATGGGTTAATTTAAGTATCAAGTTAAAGTGAGCTTGTGCATTTTTTCTAGGCTCGTTCGAAAGACCAAGACAATGGGCAATCTTAAAGGCGTTTGTGGGATGGCTCATTCAAATGACCATTCCAGGAGTTTCACAGAGACTCTACATGTGACCTCATTAGATTGCTTGGTTGAACAACCAAAACAATATGGGCAAAATTTGAGCTTGTGCTTTAGCTCGTTCAAACGTCTATCAAGCTCATTCGAATGACGAATGAGATTTAGTGAAAACTTTCCAAATTTGATTCTTGTGTGACCCTAGGACTATATAAGGCCTTTATGGAAACTTTTTAAGGACTTTTGATTGCCACCTCTTTTCTTATTATTCTCTACTTACCAAAAGTGATTTCAATTGGAATTCAGGTTCACCTAATTAAAGGCCAATTGATTTAAGAACCCTACCATCTTTTTACATTATCATTCTCGGATTATAGGCTTGTGGATTTCAAGGTATGTACGATCGGTAGTGTTCAAGGTTGCGTGGGGATTCGCAATTGTGATTAAGGTTGGTCTGTTTGAAGATTCGAAGTCGAGATCTACTAAAAGAGTGCTTAATGATTTGAGTCAGAGGAGATTCAAATTAAGAACAAGGCTTGATGAACTAAGTCATTGTGTCTATAGAGTTTGTAATCATCAAAGTTTATCTAGTGGATTATGTGCATTTGGTTTAGTGCCCTGGAGTTTTCCAAAGCATATGTTGATGCACACCACCGATTGTCATCTTCATAGTCTTTATTATTGCTTTAGGTTTATAACTATCATATGTTGATGCACGCCACCGATTGTCATTGCATACACTCGAACATAATTCTCACATAATTGAATAGAGAACATTAATTACCAAAATGATATTAAAATTGGTCAAGATAATTTTTAATTTACAATATAGACCTATTCACTCCCCCTTTAGGTCTATTATATACCATCTAGATAAAAATAAGGCCCTTCATGTTTTTCTCTTCCAACTACAAGTTCGTTAAGCTATATGAAGATTTAAAATTAATTTGATAAAAATAAACTATTTAATTTTTTTTATTACAACAATGGTATTACATTACATGTACTACAATTTTTAACTTTCCAACATATAAAAACATGAAGAACCCACATATCACAATATCAAAGAACTTCAATTATCACTACAATAGAGGCCATAGGTGTAACATCCTGACCCAATATAATAGAGTAATAATGCCTAATAATAATTATTAGTTGAGACTAGCCTTAAATGAACAATGGTTGAATTGCTTGAAGTAATTTAACCATGAAATTAGAGACCAAATGCACGTGTGTGGGATGATTATGTAAAATAGACAACAAGAGTATGACGGCCCTAAAAATTATTAATCAAGAATTAACACATGAAGAACCTTGAGTAAATTAGTGCACTTAAAACAACAAGGTAACTTATATATATATATATATATATATATATATTTCTTTACGTTTATGTATGTATATAGGTTATGCCTCATGTATGCCTGAATATGTACACACATATATATATAAGATGAATTAGCCATATTTCTTTGCTAATGAAAAAAATGATAGGATCACCCTTAGGCGCATCCTAATGTTGTGGTGTCAATACATAGGAGGACCAAGAAACTCTCCAATGGAGAGACATGCAACAATCCATCACACACACACACACACATATATATGCTTGCTTCACTCCTCACAAGCAACAAAGACAATGTTGGTATTATAAACACTCTGCTTAGCCAAACTAGAGAGAAGGACAGAGAAAAGGATAAAGAGAAGGCTTGCATGTAACATACAAGGTATGCGATGAGCAAAGAAAGGTCTCAAGTGTTGTTTGGGACATAAATAAGGGACCAAATAGCGGTGATCAAGCTATCATTGAAGGTAGGTGGCATTTTCTCTCTCCTCAAGAATTTTCTCTTGTCACGCCCCTGAATTCCAACGAACCCATGGCGCGACTGACGAGACGAAAGGAAAATAAAATAATAAAGAAATAAAGGACAATCTAACAGATTCAACCCAAACTTATATTCATTTCCTTCAATGTACATTCATATAAAACATGATAATTGAAAACATTCAACATGTTATTCGGGCTTAAGCCCTTATACAATATCAATACATCTCGAAATATGCTCCCAAGGGCCAAGATCATCCTAAGCTCTTGACTCCTCCACTCTATAAGACTTCCTCAAGCCTCGAGTGCCGAGAACGTCATCTGTGGGGAGTCATCCCACGTATGGGTCAGCTCAACTGCTGGTATGATGTAATGCTAATGCAAGGAACAAAATTAAGGGCGTGGCATGTGCAAGTGTACAGTTATATCTACATGGCATTCAACATCATGCATGCAATGTACTAGCAATATTCTACATGTCATCCAACTCATTAACATGATCTAAGGCGTGGCATGTGCAAGTGTACAATTATATCTACATGTCATTCAATCTCATCTACACAACGTACTAGCAATAATCCACATGTCATTCAATATCATCTACACAATGTAATAATAATAATTCACATGCCTTCCAAACTATCCATACCATGTAATAGCAGTAATCCACATAACATCCAAGTTATCCATGCAATATAGTGACAATGCCCATGAAACATCCACACAACTCAATGCCACAACCATGCCAATTCTATGCCACAACTATGTCAACTCTATGCCATGTCCATGTCTCGTTTTCGGAACACATCCGATGGAAGCTGAGTACCATGTCTCGTTTTCGGAACATATCCGATGGAAGTTGAGTACCATGTCTCATTTTCGGAACACATCCGATGGAAGCTGAGTACCATATTTAGCACCACGTGCTTAACCCACACTACGCTTTCAATGCATCACACTATGCCAATATACCGTAATTCCATCATGCAACAATACAATCTCAGATAAGCAATTTTTACCAACACATAGAGCATGCCTTTAAACAATGTATTCCACTTAAAGCAATCACAACATTTGAATAACAAAACATCTTCCACATGAATGTATGCAATACATGATCAACGGAAATACATACTCAAGCCATGTGTTCACAATCTTAACAACTCCCCAAAAATATAAATCACGTACGACCCAACACATGGAATAAACCATATTTCCATGGAGCAGCAAGAAGTACATGAGTAACATAAACAATCAACTCAAGGTTTCTTTTTAAAGCAATATTCCTTATGTGATTTTCTGACGTTAAACAAGTAAATATATAATTCAATCAGTCAACATGCAAATCATTCCTAAACTTAATTCTATTCCTTACTTAGCACAATACACCATACCTGATGGGTTACCTCAACCCCAGAAGTCGTACTCGTAGCGTAGCGGAACTAACGGTAAGAATGTAGAAGGTTAGGCCACCTTCTCTTTGCCCTTCAGTGTTCCTAAAATCATGAAATACGATTTAGTTCAATTATTACTTGAATTATGCTATTCATCAAATTTTATGTTTTTATTTTATAAGTTTCTATTTTGCCAAAATAGACTCCACCATTGAGTCCGGAACGCCGAACAAAGTCGGTTTAGGCTTTTGTCGAATTTAATTTGGACGTCTAAGTCAAAAAGGGCAAAACGGTCATTTTGCACTTTTACGGGTCCTTACATCCTGAGCCCTCTTTTCGTAAATCGGACTCCACGGTTGAGTCCGGAATGCTCGAAATAATAAAGTTTCACTATTTGTTTACTAAATTTGGAGTTCGTTTGACTACGTTTCAATTCAGGGGCATTTTGGTAATTTTAAAGGTCACTACGGGTCTTTTATTTTTTTGGGACCCCGTCTCGTAAAACGAACCTCACCATCGGCCTCAGAATGGCTGCGATAGTCAAAATACACTAATGACTTGTCCCATTTGGACTCCGGACTATTTTAGAGTATTTAAAATAATTTAATTAATTAAGTTATTATTTTATTAATATTTAAATCTGGGGGGTCAGATTGTAATTTCTCAAAAGTTTAGGGTTTAAAGTGCAATTTTCGAAAGCTGAGGGGGTCAAATCAGATTTCCAAAAGTACAAGGGTCAATTTGTGAATTTTCAAAAGTCCAGGGGCAATTTTGTAGTTCTGAAAACCCTTATTCTCAATTTGGATAGCCAAACAGTGGCTAATCCAAAACAGGGATAGGATATCCCTGTTTTCCAATTTAATCCCAATTTCAATTTCATAACCCCGTAGCCAAACAGCCCATTTCAACTTTTAATTTAAAACATGAGAGTGACACGTGGCAGGGGCGGGTCGGTCTTGACCTGACCCGAACCTGAACCGGACCCGAGACCCGAACCTGAACAGTGTCGTCCCCCCCGTTTTCCCGGCGAGGCTCCGGTAGGGTTCCGGCGCCTTCTCCGGCGCAGGCGATATTTTTCGGCCAGTTTTCAAACTTTTAAAAAATGTGGTTTTCTTCATTTCTTTCCAAGGATTTCATATATGGTTTCGGTTTTGGGTTTTGATCATCGGATAGCCACGAATAGGGGGTTAAACCCCTCGGTCAACTCTCCGACCAACCCAAAATTTCCTATTTCCTAGCATTTTCCCCCACTGTTTCAAGCCCGAACTACTTCTATTCACTTTCTGCACCTCACCCCATGAATCTCCCACTTTTTAAACAAAGGTTTACACATAAAATATCAAACCCAACACCCCTTGACCGTGACCTGCAACTGGGAAGTTCTCCCTCTCCCCTTAACCATTTTGATTGGTTTCTTTTGCAAAGTGTTCCATTTTTCATGTTCTCTAACATCTTATACTCAAACCAATTAATCAAGCAAAGGGACCTTAAAACAAAAACTGAATTGCTCACCTTGGTTTCGGGTCTTTCTCTCTCTAGCCGTGTGCCTCATTTCTCCTCCTTGTCTAAGCTTGATTCAAGCTCCAAGGTTCCTTAGCTCAACCTCCCCTTTCTTCCCCCTATCTTTTCTGATTTTCTCTCTAAACAGACACCCCATATACACACATACAGGTGCATATATATTTCCACATCTCTCTCTCTCTCTCTCTCTCTCTCTCTCTCTAAGATCAACCTAACCCTACTGTTCTGGCCTGCACCTCCCCATGCTCTGAATTCCACTGCCACACATAATCACCTACTGCCAGCCCACTATTCTCTTTCTTTTTCTGCTTTCCCATTCCCCCATTCAGCTTTTTATTTAATAAGCCCTTGACCTCTTGCATCATATATACATATAATATAGAACACACACCAAACACACACACAACCGCACACACCCACTTGCACACACCATTGTTTTCCACTTCTCTCTAATACATGTATATATATACATATCTATCCATACATATACATACAACACATTTGACATGTACACATATATATATATATATACATGTAATCACATATACATCACTCACACACATACATGCATAACCCACATTTAAATTTTTTACTAATAATAATAATAACAATAATAATAATAATAATAATAATAATAATAATAATAATAATAATAGAAGAAAAAAAAATGAAAATAATTAATTAAATCAAAGAATAGGAAAATTTTATTTATTCCAAAAAAAAAAATTTTCCTGGTTTTTACATCTCTAAACATAGTGTTTATGAGCTTTTGATAGCATGCATGTAATTAAAAATATAAATGGATAAAATTGGGTGAAAATGGAAATTTTTAAGCTTTCAAAACAATAAGGAACACTGTCACATCCCGAACCCCACCCTACGCGGATGTCGAGAACGTGATGCCAGTCAGCCGCCACGAGACCAACCGAAGGCAATTTCTGAACTTTCCAGTGAATTGCACTCCGACTGTAGGGTCAGATACAGCAGAATTTAAAAACTTTTTGTCAAGGGAATGCAACTCATGTATCCACCGAAGGATATGTATCACACAGAGCAAGTCTAAAATCCAACAGTTAACAATTCTAACCTCAGAGCATATCTATAATCCGACATATAACAACAGAGTAGAACTATAACCTCTAGAGTACCGTTTAAATCCATGAGCGATGTCTATATCTAGTACATATAAGTCAAGTCAGTCGTATTACATCACTCACCTGATTAAACAGATTCAATCCTCAATAATCCAGTCTCCACAGATCAGTGCCATCAGATCCAACAGATATCATTCCTGAAAAATGTTAGGGAATGGGGTGAGCTTCGAAAAGCCCAATGAGTAACACAGGTTCCCTGTCAAGGGTTTCAAATCCATTTCTTGTTTACAAAGCACAAGGGTAGTTCAGTTGTTTTTGAAATAGCAGTTTTATAAATCTACTTTAAATGCAGTTTCAGTAGAATAAAGCAGGACTGAACAAAATAAAACCACAAATCAGAGCAGACAGAACATAACATACCATATCAAGTATAACCGTACAGAACAGAACACAACAGGTCAGGACGGAGCATAAACCGAGCAGAGCAGGACATAACAAATCAGAACAGGATGAAGCAAAGCACAACAAAACAAAACAGATTAGTAAATGATGCCAATATATCAATCAGAGACAAACATGTCAGAATAGAACGGGTCAGCATAGAACAGGTCAGAATAGAACAGGTCAGAACGGATCACAATAAAACATAATAGAACGGAATGAATCAGAACATAACAAATCATAACCGAACAGAACGGAACAGAACAACAAATCAGAACCGAATAGAACGGAACAAAACATAACATAACAATCAGAGCCGAACAAAATAGAACAGAACAGAGCGGAAACAATATGTCAACTAGAGATACAGGTATATCATCAACGAAACGGAACAAGACAGAACTGAGCGGAAACAGTATGTCAGTCAAAGATACAGGTACATCATCAAAGAACATGATAGATCAGTATTGAGTAGAACAGGACGAGACAGAATGGAACAGATCGAAACAGAGCAAACAGGTCAGAATAGAACAGATCAAACATAACAAATCAGGACGGATCAGGACTGAACAGATCAGACAGATCAAACAAAACAGGTCAGGGCAGAACGGATCAAACGTAACAGATCAGTTAAATACGTTCATTTGAAACAGTATTAAAACACGAGTACAGTTAAAACATCAGAGTAACAGAACAGGTCAGTAATGAGCAGAGCAGAACAGTATAACAGTATAAACAGTACAGTATGCACAGATTAAACAGTGCAGTATGCTCATATCGTGCTCAAGATTGAAGTGGTGCCAAGAGTCAGTTGTTCTTTCAGAACTAGTTAAAAACAGCGATAGTTTTATTTCAGTACAGGACAAAGAAGCCAGACAGGATAAAAATCATGCATTTGAGTAAAAGCATGCAATCAGTGTATCAGACAAAACAATACAGTACAGTATTTCAAAATACAGTATCTAGACAGTGTACTTATACACCAATTCAGGAGTCAAGGTTAGCTCACAAACTGTTACGGTTATCTCCTTGCACAAACAATCCGATAACCTCCAAGTACGTCAAGCATCTCCATGTATGTCCTGAATAATCATCATCAATCACAGACAGATCAGAATTCATCCATTCAGGCCTTATTCATTATCTTAGGTGTCTATCGGTTTACCTAAGATAGCCTAGTAGCCTATCGCCCTTTCATCGGGTTTCATTCGGGGCTATTTTATTCTTAAATTAGGCTTAGCAGTCATCAGGATTATAACCCAAGTCATTTAGACTTCAATCGTTATCATTCAGTTACTTCTTCAGCCTTAGGGGCAAAACGGTCATTTTATCACTCTTGCCTCGGGCACTGTCAAGGCCCTCAGAATAGTCTTTATATCTTAAATATAAAGTTCTATGTCTTTTAGACTCCAATCGGTATCAGTTAGGTTCTTATTTTAACCATAGGGGCAAAATGGTAATTTTGTCATTCTTGCCCCGGACCCAGTCGCGGTTCTCAGAATATCCCATATATCGTATACATGAAGTTCTAACTCTTTTAGACTTGAATCGCTATCAGTTAAGTGCTTATTTAGCCTTAGGGGCAAAATGGTAATTTGTCCATTCTTGTCCCGGACCCTATCGTGGTCCTCAGAATAGTCCACATATCTTAGATATAATTTTCTAAG
Source organism: Nyssa sinensis (assembly GCA_008638375.1). Taxonomy (NCBI): domain Eukaryota; kingdom Viridiplantae; phylum Streptophyta; class Magnoliopsida; order Cornales; family Nyssaceae; genus Nyssa; species Nyssa sinensis. The sequence goes on along the minus strand of CM018033.1, from coordinate 13,556,721 downwards.
TCCTTTGGACTTCGTTTGGTATCTGCTTTTGGTCATCGGGACACATTAGTCGTTTCTCGTTTTACGCATTGACTGTCTCAGAGTCTTATTTAGTCCTTCAGTGTTCATAATTATCCCTATGATAATTTGTCAGATCAGTTTGACCTTTATTTGACCTCTACTTTGCACTTACTGTGCTCAGGGGTATTTTGGTCATTTTATGTTTTGTAAGATTCTGACTCCGAATCATCATTTAATCATGTTTACAGTTTCACCAGTATCTGGGCTTCTATCGGTATCAATTTCGTCCCAATCAGACTTCATTTGGGCTTCGTACAGTATTAGGGGTATTTTGGTAATTTCATGTGTCATATTTTTTTGGCACCTCAGTTCATAAAATGGACCTTACCATTGGGTCCAGAGTGTCCGACATAGTTAACTTGGACTATCTTTTATGTTTAATTGGTCCTAGGTATCACTAGGGGTAATTCAGTCATTTTACAATTTATGTGTCTGTATTTTTCAGGGACTTCAGTTCATTAAACGGACTTCACTGTTGAGTCCAAAATGCCCGACATAATCAGAATAGACTGTCTTTTATTTTTATTTGGCCCTGGGTACCCTCAGGGCAGTACAGTCATTTGTCACTTGTAGGTCTGTATTTTTCAGGTACATAATTTCCCAATTTGGACTGTACCATTGAGTCCAGAATATTTGAAATAGTGAAAATACACTATTTATTTAATTTATTTGGACTCCGTTTGACATATTTATGACCTAGGGGTAATTTGGTCATTTTTATTTAGTTAATAAATTAAATAAATAATTTAATTTATTATTTATTAATTTATCAGGGGTATAAATGGAATAAAATATCAGAAACTGGGCCAGAGTGGAATTTCCCAAAACTGTTGTGGCCGTTTTGTAATTTTTCAAAAGATTTAAACTGAACCAAAGGGTTCAGTCCGTATGCAACTGAACCAGACCGGTCCAGTCCGGTTCTAGCCGGTTCAAGGTAACGTACTGACGTCAGGCTGACGTCAGCCCTACAATTTAAATTTAAAATAACAGATATCCAAAATGACGCAGTACAGTTGATGGGTTATATCCATTTTTATTCGGGTCGGGGCCCGACCCGAAGACCCGATCCAAATCCGGTCACTGTTCATCGTCCCCACCCGTCTAGGGCTACTGTTGCCCTAGAAAATTGCAGAATTTTCTCCCTCTATTTTGTGGAGTTTTAGGTGCTGTTTTCAACAGGTTTCGAACCTAAACGACTTCTGGGAGTAAAACGAACCTCTTGGCATTGGTTTCAAGCTTCGGATTCATCCTTGGTGTTCTGTTTAGGCCGATGTTCAGGGGAAATTTCAGTTGGGTTATATGGCCTCGTTTCTTAACCATTTTGCACGGGGTTTGGTTCTCTGAAATCCCTACAGCAAGGGCTTCAATCCCCCATCCTTAAATCTCAGTTTTGGGGTCTAGTTTAGAAGTTTGGTTTTTGGGCCGAGAAGAATAGCCTCGGTTTTGAGGGCTTAGACCTAGGTCTCTAGGTCGTGTATAGTGTTTTTCGGGGTCCTAGGATGGTCCATTTCATGTATTGATAAGCAGAGGGTCATTTGGTTAAGGTTGATTCAGACCTGTAACCCGAGGTCCATCAATGGCGGTTTGCTACGGGTTTGAGTTTTTGGGGCAGTTTTATGGGTCCAAGTATACACAAACACTCCAGGTTTCAATGTCTAACCATTATACATGCATTTACAGTCCCAAAGGAAATAAAACAGTAGCCAAAAATCCAAAGAGAAAATTTAAAATTTTGGCTTGCTTACCTTCGAACAGTGGTCTCTCCTAGGGTTCGTATTCAAGCAGAAGCCTCCCAATGGAGCAGGTCCAGTCCAGCCCTTCAGTTCTCAGTCCTTAGCTTCCTTCTAAGCTCCTTCAATGGTTACACACAACACACTTACTTTGTGTATATCTCACTCTCTTTCTAAGATTCTCTCTCTCTAAGAGTCAGTACACAAGGCTCTCTATACAGATCTGATTTTCTTCCCCCCATGCATATATGGAGATTGTATATCCATATCATATTTTCTCTTGATGTTTCATCTCCCCAAATGCATGATGGCATTGCATGCAATTTGGTTGGGAGGAAGGTGTAATCATGGGATAATAGGCATGATGGCTATGGCATAGGGTGATGCATGCTGAGGTGTTGCATGCTTGTGTATTGGCCACTTTGGGGGAATGACCAAATCTGAATGGTATTTAAATATATATCTTTGCATATATATATTTACAAAGATGCTCCTATCCTAGTTGGTATTTTCTTTGGTAAACTGAATTCTGCCCAGTTTGGTCAGGGGATCAAATCCTCTTGGCCACATTTTTTTTTTTGGTCTTTTTCCATATTTCGGGTTAAGGCCACGTTTGGTTGTGCAGTAATTCAATTTTCAATGTTTGCTACATAACTTTCATTCCGTAGCTCCTTTTTCGACGCGGTTTCTTCCGATCAGTTTCTATTTCAGTTATCTTCAGTGTCAGGGGTTTCGTGTCATTTATTAATCATCCGGGATTTCCCGGGTTAGCTAATTCGGATTCCGTTGGTGTTAAAACGGCGTTATTTCACCGAATTAATCAGTAATCGGGTTCGGGTATTATACCATTCTCTCCAGACATATTTAATTGTTTTAATCAGTCTATCATGACCGTCGGGATTATGATTAATTCCCTAAATCATTCATTAAGTTAGTGCTAATTAATAATTAACAATTAATTACGCAAGGTCGGGGTGTTACAAACACCATGGCCGAATAGGATGAAATTGGGTTTTGAACCCAATATAAACTAAGCTTCAAACTAAATATAGGGTTAAAATAGCATAGAAAAGAACTAATAGAAATTTGAATCACTTGAAATGGCCAACAGACCATAGAGAAATATTTGATTACAGTTATAGAGAAAGAAAGAGAATCGAATGTGTTTGTTTGATCATGATTTGTCTTGTTTAATGAATGAGAAAATGTTCACTCAATGTCCCAAAAATGAAATGGAACAAAAATAGAGTAAAAATAGTGTATAAAACACCTCGAAATAGAAATTTACGTACGTCGCCGGAAAGTCTGGCTCTGTTGGAACACCGACTGTAACCCCCTAGTTCGACGACCATAATTGGGCATCTCTTCTATTTGACCCCTGGAAATGAATTATGTGTAGGAAACTATTCGAAACCACATAGATTCGTTTCTGGAAAATGATAGTCACCGACTAATGTCATTGGAAAATGGGATCGGCATTGGTAGACCATGCTAGTTAACTGGTCAATGGTCAACTGGGTCCTCGGGTTTTGGTTGAGATCTGGTCTCGCAAACAGATATTAAAACTTATTTGAACAACATCATTTTGACATGCGTAGGGTTGATGTGGCAAACCAGGTTGGATTGGTAAGTTCTTAGCATTTTTTATTTGGTTTAATTGAATAACTACTAGACAGGTTGGTTTGTTGGGTTTTTGGACTGGTTCACTTACTGAACCATTCGACCAGTGGGTTTTGAACCAATTGAATGAATCAAAACTTCTATTTACATTCTGACCCACAAAACTTTAGTTAAATTATGCTTAACCCCATAAATTTAATTAAAAATTAATTTTAATACCCTTTAATAAATAAGTGAAATTATTATTTTACCCCTATGCCTAAAAGTGATGTAATAAAGGTCAATTGAAATGCAAAAAGAGGCATTGTAGACATCTCATTTTGAGACCTTTGATTGAGTGAAGTTGGTTTTGCCATTTTTGGTAAGTTGCTACAATGTCCCATCTAGGAGTATTTTAGTAATTTTTCATTTCACCCATAAAGGAGATTTTTGTCATTTTGTCCATAACAGACATTTTGGTCATTTTGCCTATAGAGAGCATTTCTGTCATTTTGCCCATAGAGGGCATTTTTTACATATTGGTCATTTTGTCTATGAAGGCATTTTTGTCATTTCGCCCAGAGAGGAAATTTTTGTCATTTTGCCAATAGAGGGCATTTTTGACATTTTGGTCATTTTATCCATAGATGACATTTTTGACATTTTGGTCATTTTGTGTATAGAGGGAATTTTGGTCACTTCACCCATAGAGGGCATTTTCATCATTTTACCCATAGAGGGTATTTTCGATATTTTGGCCATTTTGTGCATAGAGGGCATTTATGTCATTTTTTCATAGAGGAAATTTTTGGCATTTTGGTCATTTTGTCCATAGAGGACATTTTGATCATTTCTCCCATAGATGGCATTTCTGCAATTTTGGTCATTTTGTCCATAGAGGGCATTTTTGTCATTTTGCCTATAAAGGACATTTCAACATTTTGGTCATTTTGTCTATAGAGGACATTTTGGTTATTTCTCCCACAGAGTGCATTTTCTATCATTTTGCCCATAAAGGACATTTTTGACATTTTGGTTATATTGTGTATAGAGGCCATTTTGATTATTTTTGCCCATAGAGGGCGTTTTGGTCATTTTTGCCCGTAGAGGACATTTTGACATTTTGGTCATCTTGTCCATAAAGGGAATTTTGATCATTTTGCCTATAGAAGACATTTTCATCATTTTTCCCATAAAGGACATTTTTGACATTTTGGTCATTTTGTCTATAGAGGGCATTTTGGTCATTTTCGTCCATAAAGGGCATTTTTATCATTTTTTCCATAGAAGGTATTTTTGACATTTTGATCATTTTGCTCATAGAGGGCATTCTCAATATTTTGTTCATTTCACCCATAGAGGGCATTTTCTATCCTTTTTCCCATAGAGGACATTTTGGTCATTTCGCCCATAGAAGGCATTTTCATCATTTTTTTTTTCCATATAGGGCATTTTAGACATTTTGGTCATTTTATCCATAGAGGACATTTTGATCATTTTTTCCATAAAGGGCATTTCAATTATTTTTTCCATAAAGGGTATTCTTAACATTTTGGTCATTTTGTCTATTGAAGGCATTTTGGTCATTTCGCCCATAGAGAGCATTTTCGACATTTTGGCCATCTTGTCTGTAGAGGACATTTTGGTTATTTCGCCCATAGAGAACATTTTGGTCATTTTGGCCATAGAGGGAATTTTTCACATTTTGGTTATTTTGTCCATAAAGGGTATTTTGGTGATTTTGTTCATAAAAGGTATTTTTGACATTTTGGTCATTATACCCATTAAGGAAATTTTGGTCATATGACACATTAGGACCGTTGAAGGTATTCTAGTCATAATGTCTACTGAGGGCATTTCGGTAATTTTTAGTATTTTCTTACCCATTGGGGATAGTTTGGTAATTACTAGAGGTTTTACACCTTTTAGGGCTATTTCTATAATATTGATGCTATTTTGCCATTTTGAATTTGGTAATTATAGTACATTCCTATCTCATATAGGTTATTTTGATCATTCATGGGCATACATGTACTTTCTATGTCATTTTACCCATGTAGGGTTAATTTGGTAATTTTGGTCCTTAGGGACAATTTTGACTTTTTTATGCCTTAGTGACATTTTTAAAATTTCCTTGTCCCTAAATTCTCCAACAAATTAGGGGCAATATAGTAATATAAGTTTGTCTACCAAATTCTTGCAAAATTTCCTTCCTTCCTTATTCTAAGGGGTTTACCATAGATTTGTGCACAAAATAATATCTATATCTAATTGCTTGCTCATTAAGCATTCAATCTTGGTCATTCATCTATGGGATTCATTGTAAGTCCTTGGATCAAATCTCTTTACTTTTTTCATATAAATAAGACCTCCTGGCCACCATAATAAAGGGTTTCGCATCCTAGACAGTAGGGTTCCAGTTCCACATCATAATCATTAAAAAGCTATGTGCTGCAGCAATAATCCTTCCCTCTCTTCTATATTTCTTCTTCCATATTTCTTGAATCTTTTTTCTACATAAGCAGTAGTTCTACTCCATTGAAGATGAAGTTCTACATCATTGAAGATTCAATCCAAGGAGTTCAAGCTCAAGCCTTGTTTGATTCAACACAAACAATCATGTATGCTCCCTAAAACCCAAATATTCCTTCTTTTTCTAATTTAATTTATTCTATCACTCTTGATAGAACAAATTGAATTAGAGAACTACGTTGGCAATGATTTCATTATTTGAATGGATATGTAGGACGCTTCATGGGCCTGAGTCTACTCTTTTCCTTTAAGCTATTTACTTTATGTTTTTTTCTTATTTCATCCATGTCAACTTTTCTCTACTTTTTTTTCTTTTAGCAATCTATTTTATGTCTTTTTTCTTATTTTATTCATGTCAATCTCTCTATCCACTCATTCCTTTTGGCTTATTTATTTTATTTATTGGATTTATTTTATTCATTCATGTCATTATTATCATTATCTCTTTCTACTCATACACACTCTCTCTCTCTCTCCCTCTCTTGTCATAGAATATTAAGCCTTGTGGATAAATACTTGAGGTCAGTCTATTCAGACTGGGCGAGATAATGGGTGCCTAACCCCTTCCCATCTCGTACCTTAGCTTCTGAACTCAGAATTCTTTAGTTCATTGTAGATTAGTTTTGCTTTACTTTATTTTAACTCATGTCAAGGGGTGTAGAATGTAAATAGAATCAAAGTAATGTAATTTTAGTTTTTCTCAGCTATTCTTTTTACATGTATTCTTCATGGGTTGTATTAGATTTTCTTGTTATTTAGCCTAAAACAAGCTAGCGACTCTTTTGTGTATTCATTATACACTCTAATCCAAAAAGATGGCATGTTCCTCTCCCACTTTGAGGGAGTGGACTTTTAATACCGTGTCTAGATTTTTCTGGCACCTCTGCTCACAGTGACGACTCTACTAGGGACTAAGAGAGCTAGATTCATTATTGTGTTCATCTACAAGACTTTCATTATTGTTGTGTGTTTTAATTTCTGTATGATCTTGTTTATTGTAATTCATGTGATAATGAATTTAATTAGAATACCAAGCACACACTTCATATCATGACATATGCATCTGTATTACATACCCTTCTACCCCTTGGACATATGGTAGCCCAAACCCCAGTTCGTTCATTACTACTGGAAATTCCGGTAAAAACCCTCCACTCCTCGACCTCTTACCAGTTTCACCAAGGAAAGCCTCTGATGATACCCTGGGAGGTATATCAAATGGATTGTCACCGTACCACTTGATCGTGATTTGTTTCCTGAATGACCACAGTAGGAAAATAACACATCCTATCGAGGGGAGCCTATAACCTGTAATTACCCAGCCTAACGCCATGCATATAGTTCATCTTAGACCTTCAATTTCAATGAAAAATTCAGTTTTTGCATAAGACAGACCTGCGCAAAAATTGTGCCATGAGAAAGTTAGAAAAAAAATTAAAAAATTGCTCTCTATGTGCCGATCGGCACTTGGTGTCAAAAATCTCCTCTTCTGCGAGCCAATCGGCACACAGCTGGGCAGCACTCAGCCACTGCTGATCGGCACTCACTCCTCTGCCGATCGGTAGACAGATGGTCAGATTTTTCTTCCCCAATGTCGATCACTGTTCGAAGTCCCTTTGGTGGTTACGTCAATCACAAGCTTAGAATTCTTCATGTGGGCACTGCAATATTCAATCGCATGTGTTTTTTCAGTGCTCATCAAAATTGGGACCGATTGATATTCATAAAGGACTAAAAAAGTAAGTTATATGCTTTATCTAATAAAGGTTGTCTTTTTTTTTTTGTTTGACAAAGTCTTTAACTCTAGAATTTTTGTTCAAACTTTGGACAAATTATGAAATTATTTTATTTGAAAGTATTTTTTTTAGGTGGGGTTCATTGGATACCTTTTCGCCAATTCAAAACCTTTGGCCAAGATCTTTTACTAAGTTACTATATCTACGATCAACTCTTTTTGTGGCCAAAGGTTTATTCAAAATATATTGGTTAAGTTGGAGAGTTTGAAAAAAAAAAGATTGAAATAGTTTTTTTTTTCTTTCCTTCCCTTTCTTCTTTTCCAAAAAAAATAAACTACTTTCAGTATAAAAAAAAAAAAATGTTTTGAAAAGAAAAAAAACTTTTAGTTTTCTTTTTCCTACAAATTCTCTAACTTTTTCAACAAAAAAAAAAAATCTATTTCAAAAAGAAATTGTTTGTTTTTTTTTTTCTTTCATTCTCTTTCCAAATTCTTTTTCTTTTCAAAAATAAAAGTAGTCTTTCCTGTCGTAAAAAAAATTCTTTCAAAAAAAAAAAAAAGATGTCTTTGCTTTGGAAAATATTTTATTTCTTCAAATGTTTTTTTTCAAAATTTTTTTTTTCTCTTAAAAAAATCAAGTTTTTTTTTTCATAGATTTAAGGATCAAGTCATGTTCATTTTTTTTGGACTCCATTTAATCATCTCATGTCATCCTATTCCATCTAGTTAGGACTTTATTTCATAATCTCATCTCATTAGGACTCAATTTCAGTCAGTTGGGATTAAATTCTTTTCAACGAGTCTTTTATATTTTCAATTCTTTATGTCTCCCTTCCTCGTCAATTTCTACTCAAGTTCTAGGTATCATCTATTCTCACTCCATTAGTGTCTAAATCCAATCCATGTCATTGGGATTATATCTTCCCAACCATTGAGAATTGTTTTCTTATGCAAGCATGTTTTTCATTCTTCTTAGGAATTAGGGGCTACCTAGGTGTTAGACCCATTTCTACTTGACACGGTGGCATGGGCATGGGGAGGCATGCCATGCCTTGATGGCTTGACATGGGGGAAGGCATGCAATGCCATTGGAATAACATTCAGGAGCGGAATGACATTCAGGGTTGGAATGACATTCTGAAGTTGGCCAAGTTGGTGAGCCTCAACCAATGCCAAGGCCAAGATAAGGGTGGCTTGTCATGGGCATCCTTGTGGATATGTTGAAAATGATCTAAGTGTTAGAGGAATACTTAGACAATCCAGAGTTGGTGCAGCTGATGTGCATATGCCTTTGACAACAAGGGTCAAGGCAATGCCTTTGTGAACAGTTTGGCGCATGGATGGCCTTTGGTAAGGCAAATACGCACAGGGGGAAAAACTAGTTCTGTAAGCTGTTGTATCCACTCCTTTCAGGTGGACAAATCTTTATAAGACATATGTAGGGGGGAGTACCTCATTGAGGCGCCCATGGGCGAGTGACCTATGCGGCTAAGGAAGACCAAGACATGTGGGGGCATGGTTTGGCAATGAGGGCTGACACGAAAGCATTGGTTGGATCAAGTGGTGCGCTGATTCAAGGCTGAGTACACTTAGCCATGTTCGTGAGTGAGGGCTTGGAGTGGTATTAGCTCTGGCAGCAATTGGCAGCACATGTGGTGGCAGTTGCTGGGCTGGCAGAAGACAAGGCTGGCTAAGGGCAGGCAAGGGTAACTGTCTGCTGTGTTGGTGCATTGATGCAAGGGCTCACATTGTGTGTGGCAATGAGATGAACTGCTGCTCATAGGTGGCGCAAATCCAAGGCTTTAGATAGCCCTAGCAGTTGGGGGTGTCAATTGCAAATCATAGGTGGCAGATTGTGACAAAACCCTAGCAGCTGGGGTGTAACTACAGGCCATGTGTGTGTCACACACACACACATGGGCGGTTGTAACATTTTTTCAATATATATGTGCGTGTGTATGTATTGCAAAGTATGTGGCAGTGGCTGGTTGGTGCCAGCAAGCCCTTTGGCAGTTGGGGCTGTCAACTGCCAAACAGTTGTGCATGGCTGCTTATATATACATGCTGGTGTTGCGAGAGAGGGACATAGAAGTGTATATGCAGTATAAACACAAAGGTGAGGAAGACGAATCTGTGAGGGAGAGAGTCTGGTTTTGTAACCCTTGGCCGACTGTCCTTTGTATTTATATGAGAGTATAGTGAATAAAAGGTTGGGAAAGTGTTTCCTGTAATGGCTGTGTTCTTGCATGTGCATGTGCCTTTGTTTCTGTGTGTTAATTGAATTGTGCAGACCCTACGGTGTTGGAATCCTATTTTGCATAAGCAAAAAAATTTGGTGTCAGATTTTGACCTTGTGACACTAGGCATGATGGCTCTAGTTTTTTTTTTCTTCAATAAAATAACTGTAATGGAAGTTGCTAGCATTTCTAAAACAGATACATATAACAGAGAGTTGCATAATGCATATATATTGAAATCATTATAAGAGCTTATGCTAGTCAGTTCTGCAAGATAATTAATCATAACATGAAATCTAATGTTGTTAAGTGATAAAGTGATACGTCTAACATCGATAAGAAATATCCTATGTGGACAATAACTACGTCCCTTGTGGACCATAACACGTCACTTTGGTGACATAATGTAATTTAGAACTCTGGACTTACATGGCCTGCTATCCTGTCACCGGCTTCAGACTCTCGGTCGAGTCATGCTTATATAGACTTCTCAAAGTCTATTGGATCTAACCCCCTACAAGGCATGTTGGCCTGGTAATACTTAAAACATTCTTACAAACATTCTTTAGCTATCCATGTCATAAAACATTTAAACAAAATACTAGTAAGAAATTGCATTTAAAGAAATAATGCACTTATAAAACAGTTACAATTATTAGAACATTTGGATATAAAAATTGCACCACTTCAGGGTACAAAGTTACTCACCCAAGACATTATCATAAATGTTTATCCTTCCTTTGGCTGCCTCCTGATTTTTTAGATCCTATAAAAGTAATTAACACTTATTAAATATTAATTTATAGGTGCATTTCTTAAAGATCTATACCTTATGAGTCTCATTTGATTAAACGAACTCCATTGCTGAGTCCAGAATAGTCACAAATGCTTAAGTACGAAGTTTTGTAATTTTTGACATTCGTTTGGCTACTTAACGAAAAGTACAAAATATGTTTGTCGATCTTCGTTTTTATATTTAAAAAATTCTTTTGTTAAAATGGATCTCACAATTGGATCTAGAACGTCGAAAACGTTGGGTTAGACCCTTCTTGCGTTTTAATTGGCCTTCATGAATAATTAATTAATTAATTATAATATGTTGTATTTTGAATGTATATTTATTTTATCTCTATTAATAAATACAGCCACAATTAGTGGTGAGTTGGTAGCCTGCCCCTTAAAACTTACTTAATATTCGTAAAATTTGTGTATAAACTAAATGAAAAAAAATGAATTGAATAATATACCTGTCATAACTTCAGCTCAACTTTCTCTTTCTAGTTTCTCTCTTCTCCATTCCCTCTCTTACGTAGTGTCTGAATGTTAGACTTTCGAGTGCATATGTTTTATAGACAAGGGGTGGCTGGAAGTTTTTGATTAAGAATGATGGTTGAAGTGGCTAACATGAATTTCACATGTTCTCACACTATGCACATGTTCCTACACTATGCACCCACGGGCACTTGTCAACCCATATTACCCTCATGTATGCTTATTTTTATTTGTTTTATTTATGGGTATATGGATACACATACGTATGTATATCCATTTTCTTTTATTAGTGGCATTCTTCTACTCCATTTTGATGGTGAATTTTTCAACTGGCTTAGGTATGTTACCCCAAAGGCTTGCATTGATGTTTTTTCGCCAATACATCATTAAAAATCTTTCAATTCATCAGGTACAGATGTTACACACTATCCTTGCCACATTATGGCATAGAAGTGGGAAGGTCACTTTGTAAAAGAACATCAATCTCACTGGGGTGAGTCCTTACAAGTTCTTTGCCGGGGCAAAGGATTTTAGTCGAGAGACTTGTCTGGTAAATATTCAATTACTCTTGAGGCTATTTGAATTAGTTTTTTGCTCGAATGGGGATGCCCACATGTCAGATAGAGGCGTAATTCCTTGACTATTACGCTTTCATTTAATCGAGTTGTAATATTTAGCCACTTTTTTTAGGCACGTCGCATCAATTCTTGCCTCTTCAGTACGTGTGAATGATGATCTCTTCTTTTTTGGAACTTCCCACCTTCCCGTGCTTATAAATTGGCAATTTTAGGTGCCCATTTCATCTTTTGGCTTCCTCTTTTTGGTATTGTAGCAGTTTCCTTTTAGGCTTCCTTTTACAAGAATGTTTTTTGTTTGCTTCTACTTTTAAAATTTCAAGTAAGGAAGAAAGAATTACCTCTCTTAAGGGCACCGCTGAGAAGGGTAATGACGTCGTTGAATTTAAGGGCGAGAGTAGGAGGGTTATAGAGAATAGGGAAGCAACTACTTCGAGACCCCATAACCCTACTCGAGCCCTATAACCATAATTGCTTCGATCCTCTTCACCCTTGAATTAAGGATGATAAAGATTTAGCTGAATTTATTGAGAGGCATGCATTTGTCTTCCCTAAGGGTGTGATTGTGGAGCTTACCGAGGAGGATTATGGGGCTTTGTGTGTACCATATTAGGGTTTCTCAAATTTCACCCATTGATCATATCCCTAGGGTTCAAATTCCCCATTCCCTCTTTCTTTCGTCAGTTCTTCAAGTCTTACAATATTGATCATAGTCAGTTGAAGCCAGGTGCCTATAAGATCTTTATGAGTTTCTTAGCCCTTGCCCGTACTTACAATTTAAGTTTAGGCTTTAGAGAGTTTTACGCTACCCATTTTTTTAAGAAGATGTAGAACTATTCTTGCTATTTATCACCTCTTAATTGTGGGATCTTAATTAAAAACTGATGCTGCACTTTTCGGCTTGCAAGAAATCTGGGCTCCGCGACCTGTAGAACACTCAAAAGGGGGGATCAGAGGGCCACCGGATTGGCTCTGGCGGTAGCCGTTCCGATGTTTAAGTAAGTAAATTGAATTGAAAAGACTGTATTGAAAGCGAAATAATGAGTATGAAAATAAAGCGTACCTGTAGGGTTTAATTTTAGACTGCGGCCTTCCTAAGTTGATTAGGATTCGGAGCCATGAAAATAGGGATTTGATCATCGGAGATTGCAGTTTCCTTGTGGAATCATTGTATCAAAAATAGAGATAACCATGTATGGTAGCTTCCTTGTAAAAGACTGTTTCCTTATTCTTTGCTCGACGGTCGTTACGGAAACAACGAGGTCGGAACCATTCGGAATATTGAGTGAATATTGCCCAGAGCACAAGGTCTGGAGGATATGTGTATGAGAATGCCCCGGAGGCTGCGCCTGCTTTGTATGACCAAGTTTATTGGTTCTGTAAGCACACGTGTCTCAAGGGATTGGTGTGTCTGTTTGTGGCATATCAGCTACTCCCCCCCGAGCCCTAGTTAGGAGCTAAGGCGTAACTAGGGCTATGGGCTTTATGAAGAGTCACACATTTTGTTTCTCCATTTTTCGAGACGTCAGTTTAATGGGTCATGTATTGCACAGCCGATACTTGAGAAGCCATCATTACCCTCAACCGTCATATCGAATCGGCTTGGGGGGCTCATATTTTGAATATGTATATAAAGAGGGGGAAAGGACTTTTTACGCCTTTCTTCTGCACTTGCTTCTACAGTATCAGAGACTCTGCCATCGCCGGTTGACGCATTTTGAAGGTCGAAGCATATCCGGTGTTCGTAGCCTTTCTTAATTTCAGGTTTGATTTTTAGCCCCTTTTACGTTCCCTCTCCTGTGCTTCATTACTTTCTTTTGTCTGCCATGTCTGGCCCTAGGTTACCTTCTGGTTCAGGCAGTTCTTCTAGGACCATTTCTCAACTTCAACTTGTGAACCTTCCTTCTACTGATAATGCTGAAAATAGATTGGTAGAGCCCCCTTCCAGTCCAGAGGTTAGGATAGTTGACGCATTTGAGGAATCCCTAAATAGGGCCGGTGAGACCTCTAGTCGACCTGGCCGTAGAGAGGAAGGTGAGAGTGCAATTACTGAGAGTATGTTAGAAGAGTTGTGGGAGAAATTCAATCTTCCTTCGAACATTACTTTTAGGGTCCCGGATGCTCTGGATTGCCCACGCGATGTTAGAGCGGGAGAAATTTGTGTCTATTTGGCTTGGTTTGAAGTGGGACTGACATTCCCTCTTCCTGACCTTGGAAAACAATTCTTCTGTTGGTTCAACCTTTGCCCTGCAGACCTTAATCTCAGTAGTTGGAGACATCTGTTAAGCTTCATAGGGCATATGAATGATGTTGACGTGTCTCTTGACCTGATCCGTAGTAATATGGATCTAAAATACATGAGGTTGGAAGGCCTCTATTATATGTCTTTTGATAGTGGGTTCAGACCCCTTTCTTCCATGCCCTCCTCTAACAAGACCTGGAAGAAGTGGTATTTCTTCATAAAAGGAGGATGGGAATATGAGGACTTCCAAGACCAACTTTCAAACATTCCTCGAACTATTGGGCCAAAGGGTGAGACCCAATTTTTCTTGTGGCTGCTTTGATTTTGTTTTGTGCATCAATTGCCGAGCTGATTAACCTTATATCTTTTGTGTAGATAGGAGTGTGTGGAGGAGGCTGAGCTTTTCTTCCGTGCTTCAAAAGCAATACAAAAAGCTCTTACAGCCCAGCAACCGAGACCATTCCACCATCGTTAATCCTGATAAGTTGATGGCTGCTAAGGGCCGTGTAGAGGAGCTGACAAAAGGTCTGATGGCTAGGTGGGAGACCGAGCCATCTTCATCTGCGGCAGTGGGGGAGGCTCCTTCCCTAGTAGACCCTCCCCTCCAGACAAAAAGGAGGAGGTTAATCTCGAACTCTTCTGAACCTGCTGAGGGGGAGAGGGAGGCACCTGCCCCTATTTCCATGGTCCCCCCAGCCCCATCAAAACAAGCGGGCAAGGGGGCATCAGCTTCAGTGGCCCCTGGTGCTGTTAATCAGGCGGCCAAGAAGGTTCTGAGGGACTTTTGGGCCAAAGGCTCCCTCAAACTTAAGCCACAGAAGTCGAAGAAGCTTCTAGTTGATCTGGCCTCTCTTCAGGTTAAAGTAAGTTCTTCGGGTCTCTATTTCTTTTTCCTTTTTCCAAGTGTTTTTAGCTGGGTACTGAACTGTTCGCTCTGTATACTGCAAACCTTGCATACCCTATCTACTTTAACGGAGGTCTCTCCCCCTTCAGAGGAGGTTGACAAGCTTCAGGCCGAGCTAGACGAGGTTAGGCTTTAGCTCGATACTGCTAAGTCTGAGACTCATGAAGTTGCGGAGAGGCTGAAGGAGTCCTAGAATTCTCTGGCCATCATAGAGTTACAGAGGAATCTTTATGTTCAGCAGGCAGAGAGACTTCAGGGGGAGATGGACGGCATGCGGTACCTCTATCACCAAAAGCTTGAGGACGCAGTGGAGCAGGCCAAGCTAGAGAATGAGACGGAAATGATGATGGAACTGGAAGGAATGGCCAACAACCTGATCATGTTTGGCTTCAACAACTTCCGATCTAGGTTCCTTGCCAAATTTCCTGATTTCGACATATCCTCGATTATGCCTTCAGGGGTTATCCCTCCCGAGGTTGCCATTTCGAGCGAGGTGATCGACGTTCCCTTTGCCCATCCCACTGAAGTTGCCGTTTTGAGCGGGATGGTTGATGTTGCTCCTGCCGATCCTTCCCCTGCTGTTGAGCCTGTTTCTGCTGATCAGGCTTAGAATATGTATATTTTGCTTAATTTTTGAACCTCCAATGTAACAGATTATTATTGTTGAATGAAACAGGTTTTCTTTTCAAATGTCTTCATCCTTTTCTTTTATGTTTGGTTGACCCATGTAACATTGCATTGTATTGCCGTGTAGTATGTTGGTCCTTTGAATTTATGGTTGTTGTGAGAAATTGTTGCAAGTGAGGCTGTTTTGGAGCTCTTTAGACCAACTCTTTTACGGTCGGCAGTTGTCTTCCAAGCTATATTTGCAATAACACAGTGATTGTAGACTAATTCTGATCGCCTCACCCTCTTTGGACAAGATAGGAAGGCAATTTCAATCAGACGAGCAGGAATTTGATATTGATCTTGTATCACATATATTGGGAGTAAATTTTGAAGAATTCTGAGGCAGTTCGTTCCAAACCAAAGATTTGTAGTAGTAATTTGGTGTCTTATGTCTGTCATTCTGATGATTGAGACTTCTGCCTCTAAGTTACTTAGACCAGGACTGAGATACATCCAAACTGCTGGTATTTTTTCATACACGTGGTCTGTTAGGGGTCAACGGAATGGCCAAGACTGAAAGGTCTGTATGTTGGACCGAGGGCTTTTGTATTAAGGTGGATCAGACTCTGTTTGTTGGACTAGTACTGTATGCTTGGGGAAGCCTTACATCTCGTCTTTTAGGTATCCGAAAGGACGGTTTTATACGTCATTCATTTATATAGTTGTCTTTTGGGTTTTCAAGGTCAACCCCTCCTTTAACCGTTGCGACGGTCCAAATAGGTGGCTTTTGGGCTTCGAGGGTCTATATATATGAGAGAGGAGCGTACAGTTGTGCCCAATCTCTTTACTTTTTGGCTCTCAGACTGTTCCCCCGTCGGAGAGAATTTGGATGTCTTTTAGAAGCTTGCCGTTTGCCCGGAGATGATTGACGATTTTCAGTCCGAGTTGGGAATGATTAAACTGTGGCCGAGAGTTATCCTTCCCTCTGATTCAGTCTCCAAGGAAGGATTAGAGGAGGCGAAGATCTTTTTGTCCATCTTAGCATCCAGTCGAGACTTCTCCGATTGGAGGTGGACCCTCCTTGATTCAACCGAGGCTTGGAGCATTGGTGATGAAGACGAAGGTGGGATACCTCTTTTCCTTGATGTCTTGGCAGAGACCCTTGCTCAAGCCGGCTGGGGTGTCATGCCGAATTTGAGGGAAACGAAGGTGGAAAATGGAGGTCTTCTGAGACCCAGAGCCCTCATTATCCGTTGGTATTGAGATAAGTGACAGTGATGATGAAATGGCCAAGGTACTTCTTGATGCAGATTGGGGTTCAAGGTTCCTTCCTTTCAAATGGAAGCCGGTGACGGCGGTAATGGAGGTTTAGGAACTTGGGCCCCTTTCCCCTACACTGGAGAGCTTTGAGGAAGAAAGCCATGATGTCGCTAAACATAGTGATGTCTTTGTTGTAACTTCTGTGTACTTGTTTTATTTTCAGTCTTCTTGTACTGATGTAAATTTTATGAATCATCAATAAAATTGAACTCCTTTTCCTCAAATCTGATGTACCTTGTGTTTCGATGTGCTCTTTTAGAATGCCCTCCCGAACATTCCTTATTAATAACTTTGTTGTATGTTCTAAGAGTAGATCAAAGAAACTTACATAAAACTTGTGCCTTGAACCAAAGTACTTTAAACCTGCTTGGTACTGTAGCATTCTTTGCTTTTTAGTACATAAGCTAAGTAACTTAAGAGTCAGCTCTGATGATCTGCCGATCTAGGAAACTTGTGTAAATAGTAGTTGGGCATTAGTTGAAGATGTCTGGAACTTCTGTCTTTGGATGGATTGGATCATTGAACTTGTATTTTGAAGATGGACCAGGCTCTGAAGGCCTGTGCATTTAGGGATAGACCAGGCTCTGAAGGCCTGTACATTTAGGGATAGACCAGGCTCTGAAGGCCTGTGTATTAGAGATGGACTAAGCTCTGAAGGCTTGTGCATTAGTGATGGACCAGGTTCTGGAGGCCTATGCATTATAGATGGACCAGGCTCTGGAGGCCTGTGCATTAGAGATGGACCAGGCTCTAAAGGCCTGTGCATTAGCGATGGACCAGGCTCTGGAGGCCTGTGCATTATAGATGGACCAGGCTCTGGAGGCCTATGCATTAGAGATAGACCAGGCTCTGGAGGCCTATGCATTATAGATGGACCAGGCTCTGGATGCCTATGCATTAGAGATGGACTAAGCTCTGAAGGCCTTTGCATTAGCAATGGACTAGGCTTTGGAGGCCTGTGCATTAGAGATGGACCAGGCTCTGAAGGCCTGTGCATTACAGATGGACTAGGCTCTGGAGGCCTGTGCATTAGCGATGGACTAGGCTCTGAAGACTTGTGCATTATAGATGGACCAGGCTCTGGAGGCCTGTGCATTAGCAATGGACCAGGCACTAAAGGCCTGTGCATTTAAAGATGGACCAGGCGGTAAGGGCCTGTGCATTAGAGATGAATATTTTACGGAGGTATTAAAAAGAAAGAAAAATATTTATTAATAATACTTCCGTAAATGTTCTATATTCCAAGGTCTAGGAATAGGTTCCCAGCCATGTCCTCTAGCCAGTAGGTGGTAGGCCTAACAACCTTTGTCACTCTGTAAGGTCCTTCCCAGTTGGGTGACAACTTTCCCATAGTGGGATCCTTGGTGTTTGGAAAATCTTTTCTTAAGACAAAGTCTCCAACTTGAAAGTTGACTATTTTGAGCCCCACCTTGGAATTGTTAACCATTATCTGTTGATAGGCTTCCATCCTGATGCTGGCGTGATCCCTTTTTTCTTCAAGCAAATCCAAATTTTCTGTCAGCTACTGATCATTGGATTCTTGCTCGAAGGCTTCAGTCCTTAAAGTTGGCATACCGATCTCAACCGGGATTACTACTTCTGTACCATAGGCCAGTGAGAAGGGAGTTTCAGAGGTGGGAGTTCTTCTGGTTGTTCTGTAGGCCCAAAGAACCCCAGGGAGTTCCTCCGCCCACTTTCCTTTGGCCTGCTCCAACCTTTTCTTTAATCCATCAAGGATCGTTCGGTTGGTGACCTCTGCTTGCCCATTTGCTTGTGGATGGCCTGGAGAGGCAAAGTGTTGTCTAATGTTGAGATTTTCACAAAATTTCTTGAAGCCTTTACTAGTGAACTGCGTCCCATTGTCAAAGATGATCACACGTGGTATACCGAACCTTGCAGACAATGTTCTTCCAGGTGAAGTTTTCAACTTCCTTCTCTGTGATGTGTGTTAGAGGTTCAGCTTCGGCCCATTTAGAGAAGTAGTCAATAGCTACGAAAAGATATTTCTTGTTTGGTGGGGCTTTAGGTAATGGACCCACGATGTCCATCCCCCACTGAGCAAAGGGCCAAGGACTAGTAATCGGGATGAGCTCGTAATGAGGCTGGTGTTGATACGGGGCAAACCTTTGGCATTTGTCGCACTTCTGGACGTACTCCTTAGCCTATCTCTGCATACTAGGCCTGTAATAGCCTTGTGTTAGAGCTCGGTGAGCTATTGTTTTGCCCCCATTATGGTTCCCACAAATTCCTTTATGTATTTCTGTCAAGACATATGGAGATTCTTCTAGAGTTAAACATTTTAACAAGGGCTGAGAATAAGACCTTCTGTAAAGTCTGTTGTCCAAGATCAGGTACCGAGCCGCACTGATCCGGATTCTTCTTGCTTTGTTTTTATCTTCTGGGAGGAGCCCTGATTCCAGGTACTGGAGGATTGGGGTCAACCAGTTCTGGGCTTGTTCAGCAATTTGGGCCACTTGGGCTTCCTCTATGCTGGGTTTTAGTTGGTAGGAGAATTTTACTGTGGAGTTCCCTTCTGACTTTAGGCGGGATGCCATATTTTCCAAAGCATCTGCTTTACAGTTCTAGTTTCTTTCTATTTTCTGGATAGAGAACGTCTGGAAGGAGTGCTTCAAGAAGTTCACTAGTTCGGAATACCGAAGCATCCTGTCATCTTTAATGGAGAGTTCTCCCAAAACTTGGCTTACCACTAACTGGGAGTCTGAGAAGACTTTAAGGTTTTGAACCTCGCATTCCAGAGCCAACTTTATGCCTAGGATTAGGGCTTCGTATTCTGCTTCGTTGTTGGAAGCTCTGAATCCTAGGCTGACTGCTCTTTCTGATAAGAGCCCATCAGGGGATTGTAATACCAGGCCTACTCCCGAACCCTAATCGGTTGACGACCCATCAATATAGAGCAGCCAGGTCCCTGAAGTGTCAATGAGCTGTGCCTTGTTTTGAAGTGTCGGGGTGAACTCGGCAACGAAATCTGCCAAGGCTTGTCCTTTGATGGAGTTTCGTGATACATATGATATGTCAAATTCCCCTAACTCCACAGACCACTTCACCAATCTTTCTGAAACCTCAGGCTTCCTCAATATCGATCTTAGGGGATAGGCAGTTGGGATTTCAATTGGATGGGGTTGGAAATAAGGTCGGAGTTTCCGAGCTGATATTACCAAGGCGAAGGCTGACTTTTCCACCTCAGGGTATCTCTTTTTTGTGTCAAGCAATGCCCTACTGACGTAGAATATGGGTCTCTGGACTCCCCTGTCTTGTCTGACTAGTGCGGAGCTGACCGCGTTCTCAGAGACTACAAGGTGGAGCAGTAGCTTTTCCCTTTAAACTAGTTTTGATAGAAGCTCCGGAGAGGCAAGATATTCCTTCAGTTCTTGAAAAGCTTTCTCATACTCTTCTGTCCATTGTAAGGCTTTGTTACCCTTTAAAGCTCTAAAGAAGGGTAGGCAGTGATCAGTGGACTTGGAGATAAACCTGCTCAGTGCTGCGATTCTGCCATTCAGCGCCTGAATGTCTTTTCTGGTTTTTGGTGACCTCAGCCCAATCAGAGCTTGGATCTGAGTGGGGTCTGCTTCGATACCCCTCTGAGAGACAATGTATCCCAAGAATTTTCCCTTCGTCATCCCGAAGGTATATTTCGAGGGATTGAGCTTCATCTTGTGCTGTCTTAGGATATCAAAGATCTGGGATAAGTGCTGGAGGTGACTACCTTTCGGCAAACTTTTGACCAGCATGTCATCAATGTACACCTCCATGGTATTGTCGAGCAGTGGGCTGAACATCTTGTTGACCAACCGCTGGTACGTGGCCCCAGCATTCTTCAAATCGAATGGCATTACTCTGTAGCAGTAGAGACCTCGTTCGGTTATGAAGGTTGTCTTCTCCTGGTCTGGAGGGTATATCTGGATTTGGTTATACCCAGAATAGGCATCCATAAAACTCATGAGTTCGTGCGCTGCGGTAGCATCAACTGGCTGGTCTATCCTTGGTAGTGGAAAGTTGTCTTTGGGGCACGCCTTATTGAGGTCTGTATAATCAACGCAGACCCTCCACTTGCCATTTTTCTTTTTGACCAGGACAGTGTTGGCCAGCCACTCTGGGTAGAATACTTCACGTATCATCTTGGCTTCAAGCAGCCTCTGGACTTCCTCGTTTATGATCTGATGCCGCTCTGGAGCTAGCGGCCTTATTTTTTGTCTCACTGGTGGGTGGTCTGGATCCACCATCAGTTTGTGAGTTATGAGGTTTGGATCTATACCCTCCATGTCTTTGGTCTCCCACGCAAACATAGAGAGGTTGTCTTTCAGAAACCTAATTTTTTTCTCTTGCTCGGCATGTGTCAGGTCTGGACCAATGTACAAATAGCACCCCTCTGATTCTGAACTGACCAATGCTTTGATGGGCTCGCCAATGGGTTTGGCCCTATTGTCCCATCCCCTTGGGCTTAGGGGTTTTTCGATTCTGGAAGGGCAACCTTCCTCCTCGGGAGTGTGGGAGAGAATTGGATCGGCACAGTCCCGGGCGTACTGTAATTGCTATTTGGTGGTCTTTTCCTTGAGTGCAATGGCATGGCATTCTCGAGAAGTTGGCTGGCACCCTCTGACAGAATAAACATTCTGATTGTGAACATACTTCAAACACTGATGGAGGGTCGAGGTAACCGCCCCTATCTAGTGCAGCCATGGTCTCCCCATTCTAACATTGTAGGGAGATTTCATATTCAACACCATGTATTCTGAGATGGTGGTTTTCTGCCCTTCATCTTCCCTTACAGTAGTAGGCAGGTCGATCCTTCCCAATGGGGTATTGAGATTACCATCAAACGCTGCCATTACGGCAGTGGTAGGCTTGATGCTGTTGTGGTCCATCCTCATCTGTTTGAGCGGCTCATAGAATAGTATATTTACAGAGCTGCCGGTGTCAACCAGAACTCTTCTGATTTCGAAGTTGGCAATCTTGAGAGTGATGACGAGGGCATCACTGTGAGGGCAGTGTACCCCTACTAGGTCCTGTTTTGTGAACTGAATCTCCGGTTCTAGTTTGACCCTTTTTTTAACATTGGAGGTCTGCAATACGTCTAGGGCAGCCCTGGCCTCCCGAGCATACCTCTTTCTTGCTCTGTTGGACATTCCTGTAATAGGGGAGTTCGCATGGAGGACATAAATGACATGGTTGTTCTGCCTTTGAGGCTCATTTCGTACTTCCCTCAGCTCCGTCCGCTGTTGAGGCTTGTCTTTGTGGTGATTCTGCCTCTCGTCCTGCTTAATGAACTCCTAGAGACGTCTTTTCTTTATGAGTTGCTCAATCTCATATCTAAGGGACCTGCATGAGTTAGTCGTATGCCCATGATCTTTGTGAAAATTACAATATTTACCTGGGTCCCGAAGGCTGGGATCTTCTTTGATGGGTTCTGGCCATCTCAGGTTTTCCCGATCTCGGATCTGCCGAAGTACCTGATTCAGTGTAGTATTCAACGGAGTAAAATTAGTAATCTCCCTTGGTCCGGAATTGTAAACAGCCTTGGGTGCCGTTCTCTTTTTTGGACTCCTGGCTCTCTTCTTGCTAGGGTCTTTTCTGTGGTCGTCCTTGTTATGATCCTCCCTCTTTGGATTGTCCCTCTGGTTCTGCTCTTTGCCTTTTTGGGACGTGTGGTTAGCTTCTTCCAAATTGATGTACTTCCTGGCCTTGTCCATTAATGCCGCCATGTCGATAGAGGGGCTCTTTATCAAGGAATCTCTAAAGCCACCGTGAGCAAGACCAGAAGTTAAGGCAGCTACAAGGAAACTTGGGCTGTAGTCGGTGATCTCTGTGAGTTCGGCATTAAAGCGCGCAATGTAAGCTCTGAGGGACGCTTCCTTAGTTTGTTTGACATTTAGCAGGAATTCTGGTCCCCTTCTGAGCCTTCTGCTGGTCATGAACCTGTCTAGGAATTGCCTGTCGAGCTCATAAAAGCCGGTAATTGAGTTTGGTGGAAGGTGGTGGAACCATTTTAGAGCAGTTCCTTTCAAGCTGGTAATGAAAGTTCGGTACATAAAAGCATCAAAGGCCCCGTGGAGGGCCATCGTATGCTGGTAGTGCGATAGATGATCTCCGGGGTCTCTAGTCCCATCATATAGGGTGAACTTCGGCACCATGAACTTCCTTGGCCTTTCTTCTGACATGATGGTAGGAGTGAATGGGGTGGCAAGTCTTCCGAGCAGCCTGGCCAACTCATCCTGCTCTGGAGGGTTCTGGACACCTCTCAAAGCTACTGTTCGGTTTATAGATTCTGCAATTTCTTCGACCCTCCGTGGGTCTCTGAGCCAGACTTCTTGTGAACCTTGCCTTATAGCCTCGATTTTAGGGTAGTCGGGCTAAGCGTGGCCCATAGACGGAAGAGGGTTCCGAGCTGATGGGATTGGTGCTGCTTGGGGCTGAGGCTTCCTGTGGTGCCAGATGTGCTCCCGAAGCTATTGGAGTTGGGGCTCTAGTAGTGCTTCGGTAGTAGACGTCAGGGATAAAGGCTGATGTTCCCCAGCCTGGGGCTGCTGATGGCTGTGGATCTCTACCGACGTAAGCAACACCCTGGGGGTGCCCAGGCTGGTTATTCGGAGCCTCCTCATAGGGCTCTTCATTCTCAGTGATAATATGGGGTTGTGTTCTTTCAGCAACATTAACCGGCAGATCAGGAGGACTCGTCCTTTGATTTTGTGTAAGCATTGCCAGAGTTCTAGATATGGCAAGCAGTTGTTCTTGTACCAGTTCGTTGTGTCGTTTGATTGATTCAATCTCTTGTCGTATAGGATCAACCGTCGGCCCTCTTACTCGTGGAACAGGCGGCCGACGTTGAGAGCTTTGTGGGTTTTGAGCGTTCTGTCTCGGTTGGAGATTTGGGGCCATGGTTCTCCGGTGAGAAGGAGAATAAATTTTGCGAATAGAGCACTTGGAGATTAGTCGTTTCCCACAAACGGCGCCAAACTGATGCTGCACTTTTCGGCTCGTAAGAAATCTGGGCTCCGCGACCTGTAGAACACTCAAAAGGGGGGATCAGAGGGCCACCGGATTGGCTCCGGCGGTAGCCGCTCCGATGCTTAAGTAAGTAAATTGAGTTGAAAAGACTGTATTGAAAGCCAAAGAATGAGCATGAAAATAAAGCGTACCTATAGGGTTTAATTTATAGACTGCAGCCTTCCTAAGTTGATTAGGATTCGGAGCCATGAAAATAGGGATTTGATCATCGGAGATTGCAGTTTCCTTGTGGAATCATTGTATCAAAAATAGAGATAACCATGTATGGTAGCTTCCTTGTAAAATACTATTTCCTTATTCTTTGCTCAGGCGGTCGTTAAGGAAACAACGAGGTCGGAACCATTCGGAATACTGAGTGAATATTGCCCAGAGCACAAGGTCTGGAGGATATGTGTATGAGAATGCCCTAGAGGCTGCGCCGGCTCTGTATGACCGAGTTTTTCGGTTCTATAAGCACACGTGTCTCAAGGTGATTGGTGTGTCTGTTTGTGGTATATCAAAAACTTACCGCAAAGTGACAAAGGTTGGGATAGGTGCACCTTGGAGATTAGGGGGAGTTGAAAATTTCCTTTAAGAGAGTCCTTGAGATAAGGAATGTAGCCTATAAATGTTGGGTTTTAATATGTGTTTTGCCTTGCTCTTGATTTTTCATTTGGGTGCTAAGTCTTTTTGTTTTTCATGTAGGTGCTTGGGAAAATAGAAAATCGAGCAAACGAGAGTAAAGCGTATCTGAGGTGAGGAAGGCTTTTAATTCGAGATAACGAGATTGGAGAAAGCTTCTTGATCCGAGATTGGGAATAATTTTTGCTGGTAGATCAACAATTTCAACTGCTCTCCTTGTTGCCTAACGAGAGGTCAACTCGGATACAACCTAGACATGGAGGGCTCTCCTCACATAAATCTCTTAAAAAGGTTATATAGCTCGGAGGGTATTTGTAACATTTCGTAAAATTGAAAAATAAATAAAGGAATAAATAATGGATAATATTAATTTTGCAAGGTAATAAACCTCATGAACATAATAATAAGATGGAAAGAATTTGAACAAAGTAATATTGAGTGTGATGATACATGTGGAATAAATTAAGAAGGTAAACTTGAATTGTAGAAATAAGGAAAAAGGTGCAAGGTTTTCTGGGCTTCGTTTGAACGAATGGGCTATTCGCTTCGAACGAACTCCCAAAAGTCTATTGTGATCATCATTTGATACTCGTTTGACACTCGTTTGAATGAAGGTAACTTGATCGAACGAGGACTTGTTCCTTCGAATGAGTGTATGATATAACACTTTTAAGTTGCGGGCTGAAAAGTAAATTTTGCACAAATCTCATTTTTTCTTCTCCTCCAAACTCTTTTTAGACAAGAGGAAATTTAGGGTTGAATATTTCTTGAGTGTTCATGGATTTCTAAGCCTTGTGAACACATTATACCACAAGGATTCAAGTATAAGAAGAATTTTTACCTATTGGAAAGTTAGGATTTCAAAGATTTCTTTAAGAAGAAAAGTTAAAATTTGGGGCTTTTCATTTTCTTTTCAAATTTCTTGCATTTCCTTGTAGATCTAGCTTGGTGGAGTCAAATAAACGATGTAAACCCTTTCTTAGGTTTTAGGAGGAAGGATTGAGGCTTGAAATTGGAATCTGTCTCTTTACACACAAATCCATACTTGTTTTGAGGTAGGGCTTCTAACCTAAGTGAATGATGAATGTTAGGGAGAAAAACATGCATTACATAACATCTCTATGGACCATCTTATATGAAAATTTTGTAGAAAATAAGGTAAATTGCTAGATGGATTAGTAGATAAACATTATATGCTTAACCCTTGATATATTCTTGTTCAACATGATGATATATGTATTCGATGCACAGTCTCGACTTATGATTCTTTTACTTGAATGCTCAAAAGTTATTAAATTGTTATTTATGCACTTGTAAAATGTTGGTGTGTTTACCATGTTTGATAAAATGTTCGGATGATTGTGGTAATGTTACATTGTAGAAATATTGGTTGTATTGTGCATGTGATCCTTTCCCTTTAATATGAACACTATTATTTCATTAGATATCCTTGATTTGAATGAAAGATTAAATAAATGCTTTGAGAGGAACGAATAGAAATGTAAGATAGTTGAAGGGTTAAGAAAAATGAAGAAATGAATGAAGAAATTACAAATTGAGAAAAGGTGTGAGCACAGGTGCTGGAAAAATCTAGACACAGCTTTTAAAGTCCTTTTCCTCAAAGTGGGAGGGGAACACGCCTTCTTTTCGGATTGGGGTGTACATGAATACACAAAGGAGTCGCCAAGTTGTTTTAGGCTAAATAACAAACAAATTTGATACAAGCTATAAAGAATACATGTAAAAAGAATAGCAATTAAAAACTAAATTACATTGCTTTGATCCTATTTACATTCTAAACCTCTTGACATGGGTTAAAATAAAGTAAAACAAAACTAGTCTATAATAAATTAAAGAATTCTGAATCCAAGAGCTAAGGTACGAGATAGGAAATGGTTAGGCACCTATTTCGCCTAGTCTGAATAGATTGGCATCAAGTGTTCATCCATAAGACTTAATATTCTATGACATAAACAAGATGAAAAGTGAGTATATAGAAATAATGATAGTAGTGACATGAATGAATAAAAATACATCCAACAAATAAGTAACTTAAGCCAAAAGAAGTGGAGATAGAGAGAATAACATGAATGAAATAATAAAAAAGCCATAATAAGATAGATGAGATGTGAAAAAAAGACATAAAGTAAATAACTTAAAGGAAAAGAGTAGACTCGAGCTCATGAGGCGTCCTACGTATCCATTTAGATAATGGAATCAGAGTCAATGCAGTTCTCTAATTTTATTTATTCTATCAAGAGCGATAGGATAAATCAAAATAGGAAAATAGAGAATATTAGGGTTTTAGGGAGTGTACTTGATTGTTTGTGTTGAATCAGACAAAGCTTGAACTTGAATTCCTTGGATTGACTCTTCAATGGTGTAGAACTTTGTCTTCAATGGATTAGAATTATTACTTGTGTAGAACAAGGCTTCAAGAAATATGGAAGAGAGAGAATGATTATTGTTGCAACACCTGGCTTCTTAATGATTATGATGTGGAACCCTCTATCTATGAACCTTGAATCTTTAAACCCTGAATTATGGTGGCCAAGAGGTCTTACATATAGGGAAAGAGTAAAGAGGTTTGATCCAAGGGCTCACAATGAATCTTATGGATAAATGACCAAGATAGAATGTTTAATGAGTAAGCAATTAGATATAGATATTATATTGTGCACAAATCTAGGGCAAATTCATTGGAATAAAGAAGGAAGGGAATTTTACTATATCTTCCATAATTCAATAGAGAATTTAGGGACAAGGAAATTACAAAAATGCCACTAAGACATAAAAACGTCAAAATTGTCCCTAAGGACCAAAATTACCAAATTAACTCTATAGGGGTAAAATGACATGAAAATTGCATGTATGTCAATGAATGATCAAAATAACCTATATGGGATAGGAATATTCTATAATTATTAAAATGCCCCCAAAGAAAAAAATGACATCAGTATTATAAAAATACCCCTAGAAGATGGGAAGCCTTTAGTATTTACAAAAATGCCCTTAGTGGGGCATAATGACCAAAATACCCCCAAGGGTTCTAATTGTCAAATGACCAAAATGCCCTTTGTAGGCATAATGACCAAAATGTCAAAAATACCCTCTATGGGGCAAAATGACGAAAATTTCCTTTATGGGTAAAATGACCGAAATGTCCTCTCGACAAAATAACCGAAATGTCAAAAATGTCCTTTGTGGGCAAAATGATGAAAATTTCCTTTATGGGTAAAATGATAGAAATGTCCTATGGACAAAATAACCAAAATGTCAAAAATGTCTTTTGTGGGCAAAATGACGAAAATGTCCTCTATAAGAGAAATGACCAAAATACCCTTTATAGGAAAATGACAAAAATACCCTCTATGGGCAAAATGACCAAAATGCCTTCTATGGACAAAATGACAAAAATGCCCTTTATGGAAAAAATGACCAAAATATAAAAAATACCCTCTGTGGAAAAAAATGACCAAAAATGACGAAAATGACCTCTATGAAAAAAAATGACCAAAAATATAAAAAATACCCTCTACAGAAAAAAAAAAAAAGAAGACAAAAAATGACGAAAATGCCCTCTATGGGCAAAATGACCAAAATCTCCTCTATGGACAAAATGATCAAAATGTCAAAAATGTCTTTTATGGGCAAAATGATAGAAATACCCTCTCTATGGATAAAATGACCAAAATGTCCTCATGGGCAAAATGACAAAAATGCCTTCTATGAGTGAAATGACTAAAATTTCTCTATAGACAATGACCAAAATGTCGAAAATGCCCTCTATGGACAAAATGACCAAAATATCGAAAATACCTTCTATGGACATAATGACACAAATGCCCTCTATGGGCGAAATGAACAAAATGCCCTCTGTGGACAAAATGATCAAAATGTCAAAAATGCCCTCTATGGACATAATGATGAAAATGTCCTCTATGGGCGAAATGAGAAATTATTAAAATACCCCTAGATGGGACATTGTATCAACTTACCAAAAATGGTGAAACTAACTTTATTCAATCAAGGGTCTCAAAATGAGGTGTCTACAAAGGGGAAGTCATGGATAGTTACCCGGGGTTTTGTGATGGGGATTCTGTCTCCCTTCAATTACAAACCATAACTCCAAGCGGGTGGTCGTATGTTTGCATTGGGTTAATAGCCCAAAAAGCACTCAGGCTCAACTGGGGGCCATTATGTACTTTTGAAGGATTATAGAAGAAGCGGAAGTAGAAAGCAATACCGTTGAAATGATAATAATCTAAAAAACCCCTTTTTGTGCTACCTCCTTGTTGTATGAATTTAATTGGATTATCCTTATGTTGCATTGATATTCTTATTTTATTAGACTATGTAATAAATGCTCATTGAATTAAAATGCTTAGTGGCACTTGCTTGACACTACACTTGGCATATGCTTACACTTGTCAACGTTTATTTTTCCTTTTGTTTAGTTGTTCTACTAGGGTTGTTGTATTGACCCCTACTAGATGCAGGTAACAACAAAGAGTTGACCACTTGATGACGTGCATTGAAGACAACTTCCTTTTTGATATTTTGTTTATTTTTTGGAATATAAAAGACCTTATAGTATCTATGTTGTTGACATGAAGGCTTGGAAGCTTAGACGGGACTTGGATAATTTTTTTTGTGTACAAGGGTAACCTTGGAACTCATGACTTGTATTATTTTAACTTAGGAAGAAATACCTTATGATGAATATACGTTTGAGATTAATGCATATGAACCTTGTTGGGTTATAAAGATGAAATATGATGAACATATATGTTATGAAAACTCAAGTGAGAATTTGTTAATCACAGGATGACTTGAGATATACAGGGATTGTTTTTTTTGTTTGACCTTGATTTACACAGTCACCATCAGGTCTTTCAGGCCCAGGGCATGACAGTATTAAGAGAGAGCTTCATTTACGGGTTTGTCTAGAAGAAGTGTTGTCGAGCTCTAGAGAAACATGGGTCATAGGTCACTTTAAAGACATTGACATTCCCTCATTGGCAGGTGTGACAAGGAAAAAGGTTGCTCCCAAAGCCTCTAACCCTGAAGGGCAAGAAAAAAGTGATCGAAACTAATCAGTCGCAAAGGATTGCTGTAAGGCTATGAACGAGCATTAA
Organism: Nyssa sinensis; assembly: GCA_008638375.1. NCBI lineage: Eukaryota > Viridiplantae > Streptophyta > Magnoliopsida > Cornales > Nyssaceae > Nyssa > Nyssa sinensis. Next base: position 13,527,124 of record CM018033.1, on the reverse strand, counting down.
TATCCAAGATTCTTCTTCTATTTTCACTTTAAATGCTCCCACTCCCACTACTTCTATTATTTCTGTTGTTCCAACTATTTCTGCTTCCCAACATCCCATTGGTTTACCTCACCTTCCAACCACTCTCGATTTCTCTTTTACCAACCAGGTGATGACCTTTTTTTCCCCAGAACTAGAAGAGAGTTGTGGCAATGTTCAGGAAACTTCAGACTCCCCAAGATACTGCTTTAATGGCAAAAATAATGACTTCCACTCTACAACACTAAATATGCCATGATTTGTCCAAGGTAAAACTTTTTTTCCTTTGTGTTTTCCCTCAATAACACCCTAATTTTTCTCCTTATTTTGAGACTATGGTGGCCATGTCTGAATGGCTAGCCTGCACAAAAACTCACGTCCTCACGATCTTGGCTTTGAATGAGGATGTAAAAAAGACTAAGGCAGATATTCAATTCATATGAGAAAAATTCATGAAGTTAGAGGTTGCCGACATAGTAAATGAGGAGTTGTGAAAGGCTTGGGAGGAGCAATTGAAAGGTTAAAAGTAGCCGCAAAAAGCGCGGGATGAGGTGTTTGAGGCACAAGAGGAGGTGGCCACTGCAAGTGGCAGGAGAGAGACGAGTTCTATGTTAAGCTAAAAGTGAGAGATGAAGAGCATAAAAAGCCTGAATCGAGCTTGTTGAAAAGGTTCGGGAACAATATCAGAGTCAAGTAGCATCATTTCAGGAAGCAACCCATAGTATCGACTTTGATGATGCCAAGGTTGCCCAAGAGTACTCGTTTTCTCTTGCCCTTGAAGAATTTGAGGCCTAAGAAAGAGATGGGTCCCCTAATGGTTGTCTCATTAATTCTCCACTTCACAGATCTCCAACTATGGTTAAAGTTGAGAAGCCTCATCTTCTTGAAGGAGAAATTACTGAAGCTGTTGGTGGCAGGATTGAAGCCACTATGATTGGTGATGGCAACACTGTTGGCAATGAGGCCATCCCAATTGATGATGACGAGGTTCCACTAGTAATGGAAAAAATACTACAGTTGTTGGTTCTAAGGGTGTTGACCCTTAGCCTTTTTCTACTCTTGTTTTGTGTTTTCTTTTAACTCCTTATATTCCTATATTCTTGATCAATGGAGTCATTTGTTTCCTTTAATTTTTGTGCATGGGATGCTTACTTGTGTTTAGGACAGGTCTTCAACACTTCGAGGATTGCCAAGGAAACAGTAGTGTTCAGAACAAGTCTCAAACACTTAGAGAATTCTTTGAGAAAAATGATAGTACTTAGGACAGATCCAAACATTAGATTTATTTTAGAGAGTGGTATCCAAACTGAACCCTTGGTACCACACCCAAATTGTCGGAGCCTCATGATATGATTGTAAATACCATAATACTAGGATAGGGAGGTTAGAACGGATTCCAACACCTCGTCAGTACATGCCATTTTTCTATCTTGGAGGTATTTCTCAAAATCTGGTGTTCGAACTGAATTTGCTCTGAAATTTCAACCTCTTTCAAACATACGGTTAGAGCGGGCTGCTTGCAATCAAAATGGCAAGTAGTACAAACTTAATATTTTTGTTAAGTGTGGGATTAAAATAGGCTCTAATGACCATCATAATGGATTCTAACTTATTTGGGATCCCAATTAAGAGCACATTCTTGGTTGCATGTTATAGGGCAGACCCTAGTCATGCCATTTTTGAGAGTAGACTCTCAAGCACTTGAGCAGAATCTTGGTGGTAGTGAGAATAGATTCTCTTTTATAAGGTTTGCATGGATATAGGACCCTATTCAAATCAAAATCTGAAGTGAGTGGTCCTGCATGGATATAAGCTTTGTTCATACTAAAGCCTGGAGTGAGAGAGTGGTCGTTGTCTTTGATTGGACCATTCTTTGAGCGCGTGGACCAATTCTCTAAAAAGCCTTGATGAGGTGTCTATTTTTTAGGGTGTTCGTTGGAGTAACCCATGAATAATGAGCGTTGCCTAAGTACACGACCCAAATCTCTAACATTTATTGTCTTCATGCTTATTTAGGGTTATCCATATGTTGCACCCATTCCCAGGTCTAAATAGCATGGATGGGGATGTTAAGTGTTGAAGAGGGTATCTATTGTTCATTAAAATGGTGATTTAAACCATTTTCATTGAGAAACATATCAATGATTTCTCTCAGCCGTTGATGGCTCTTTGGTGTGGAAGGCTAAGATTTGTTGACTTCGCCTATATAAACAATCCTTTGTTTACTTTTATTCTCATTCCTCTACCGTCTTTTATTTTCTCCAATGATCCTTCTTTCAAGCTGTCGGGTAGCGTGGATCTTAATAAGTACTGAACACTAGCCCCTACTCTATCCTAGTATTTTTGGTATTTCATATTATTTTCCTGTTGCCCTAATTCTATGTATTTATAGTTGAAAAGCCGTATCTCATTGTAACTTGTAACTCTTTCAAATCATAGTAAAATCGCAGCAGTCGTGGACATAGCCCTATTATGGGGTGAACCACATAAATTTGTGTTCTTATGTGTGATTGTGATTTTAGATTCGTTTTCTTGTTTGCTTTTGTATCTCACCAATCCTAGTTAGGTGATTATATTTTTAACAACTGGTATCAGAGCATTAGGTTTGAGTAGGAGTGATGACCGCGGACAAAGGAAAAGTAAGAATTGATAAATTCAATGGCACAAGTTTTGGGTTCTAGAAGATGCTAATTGAAGATTATCTGTATCAAAAAAAGATGTATCAGCCTCTTGCAGAACAAAAACCATAAGAGATGAAATACGCAAAGTGAAAACTCCTTGACAGACAAGCGTTGGGAGTTGTTCGTTTAATGTTGGCTCATAATGTTATGTTCAGCATCGTGAAAGAAACGACAACAACAGGTCTGATGAAAGCCTTTGCGAACATATATGAAAAATCCTCGACCTCAAATAAGGTATATCTTATATGGGGGCTATTTAATCTTAAGATGGTAGAAGGTGGGTTTGTAACGGATCATCTGAACGAGTTTAACACGGTCACAACTCAGTTGAGTTCTATAGAGATTGAATTTGATAACAAGGTTAGGGCTTTGATTCTTCTATCCAGTTTGCCAGAAAGTCGGAATGGTACTATAACGACAATGAGAAATTCTTCAAGTAAATCAAAACTAAATTGTAATGATGTTCGTGACCTAATTTTGAGTGAAGAAAATCGTAGAAGGGAATTAGGAGAACTGTTAAGGTCTGCTTTGAATACACAAGCCAGAGGAAGGTCAGTCAACAGAAACTCAAATTGTAACAAATCAGCATATAAGAACATAAGCAAGTCAAGATCTGGAGAGGGATCAAGAGAGGGATGAAGTTGCTGGAATTGTGGACAGAAAGGGCACTTGAAAGTAGATTATTTAGCACCAAAAAAGAAACAAAATGATCAAAATAAGAAGTTTGTGAATGTTGCTACAGAAGATATTTGTGATGCCTTGATCTTGAGCGTAGAGTCTTGGATTTTAGATTCGGGGTGGTCTTTCCATTCATTCTCACACAGAGAAATCATTGAAAACTATGTAAGTGGTGATTTCGAGAAGGTTTATTTGGCTGATGATGTACCTTTGAATATTGTGGGTAAAGGGGATGTGAAAATAAGGCTGCCAAACGGATCTATATGAAAGATACAGAATGTCAGACATGTGCTTGGATTGAAAAGGAATTTGATTTTCGTGGGACAACTTAATGATGAAGGTCATGTAGTCACCTTCACGGGTGGGCTATAGAAAATCTCCAGAGGAGCTATGGTTGTTGCTCGTGGTATGAAGACTGACACTCTTTATGTGACAACAAACAATAAGAATGCAGTAGCAGTTGCTGATAAAAAGGAAGATTCACACTTGTGGCATCGTAGGCTTGGGCATATGAGCGAGAAAGGGATGAAGGTACTTCTGTCAAAAGGCAAACTATTAGGTTTGAAATCAATTGATCTTGATTTGTGTGAAGATTGTATATTTGGAAAGCAAAAGAGGGTCAATTTTTTGAAAGATCGCAGGAAATCGAAGACATAAAAATTAGGCCTTCCCTAGTTGCATCTCTTGGGGGATCATATTATTATGTCAACTTTATCGATGATTCGATTAGAAAGGTATGGGTTTATTTTCTGAAGAATAAATCTGATGTTTTTGCTACCTTTAAAAAGTAGAAAGCCTTGGTAGAGAATGAAACAGATTTGAAAATCAAGTGTTTGAGATCAGACAATGGAGGGGAGTATGGAACAGTGAGTTCAAAAGATTTTGTGCAGATAATGGGATAAAAATGTAAAAGACAATTCAAAAAACATCCCAGCAAAATGGCATTGTAGAGCGCATGAATAGAGCTTTAAATGAACGTGATAGAGCTATAAGGATACACGCTGGATTGCCAAAGATGTTCTAGGTAGATGCAGTCAACACTATAACATATCTAATAAATCGTGGTCCATTTGTTTCCTTGGATGAAAAATTGGCAGAGAAAGCCTGGAAAGGAAGAAAGGTAAATATTTCACACTTGAAAGTTTTTAGTTGCATCTCATATGTGCATATAGATTCTACCAATAAAAGCAAGCTTGATCCTAATTATGCTAAATGTACTTTTATTGGGTATAGCATTGATGAATTTGGTTATCGTTTTTGAGATGATGAAAAATGAAAAATAATTAGAAGTAGAGATGTCATATTTAATGAGAAAGTAATGTTTAAAGATAAGTTTGTTGTGGAATCTGATAGTTGTGAATAATTTGTTGAGTTAGAAGAAATCACTGAAAGTGATGTGAATAATAAGGTTTAGGATAGTCCTAAAAATATTATTCCACAAGTGGAACCACGTACTCCTAGTCTGCCAAGAAGGTCCACTAGAGAGTTGATGAGTGCGCAAAAGTGCACTCTAAATGTCCTATTATTTAATTAAAATTGCTAGAAATATGAATAGAAATGTTGGGCTTCAATTGATTTTATTAAATTTAATTTCTATTTACAATGAGATATATTTCAGCATTATTTTATAATATTTTAAATCTCAAACATTGCATTTTTTGTTGGCGAGAGCTAGTTTGCAATTGCACTTTATACTTAATATTTTTGAAACTATTTTTGGCTTTTTGGCAGATTCGATCATTGAGTTTCAATTGAGATTTGGATGGCGTTAGAGTTTCAGAATGAGAAAGTGATCTTCATGAAAGTTTTAGAGGACATCTTGGGATTTTCAGAAAAGTTTGGTTTGCAAAAATCAGAGTTCGTTTGGGCCTCTAAACATTGTTTCGAAATCAGGTCTGGAAAGCTGCTCTAAATTCTGTCCGTCCAGCCAACTTGAAGCGGCCATAACTTGAGTTTCCAAAGTCCAAACCAGGTGGTTTTTAAGCCTAAAATTATCTTCTCATCCGGAGCTACAACTTTTGTGAAGAGCTCGAGTTAAGATTCAGTTGTTATCTCATAGAAAACGGAGCGTAAAGATAGGTGCTGCTGGCTGTGTGCGGCTGGACAGTGCAAGGTTGAAAAGTCAAGAAGAAGAAAAAAAAAAAAAGAAAAATCCAAAGCAAGTCTTGCGGCTGGAGAGGAACCAGAAGAAAAGAAACAAAAAAAGTTGAAGTGGGCCTGGGCAAGGTGTGGGCCTGTCGCTGGAGTGCCAGGTGCTGCACGGTGCAAGACATAACAAAGATAAAAGCCAGCAGGCTTGGTGCGACTGTGAAGTGAAGTGGGCCAGGGGCCTGTAGTGCGGCGGCTAAGGCAATGGACTGGAGATGATTTAATGCGGCTGTTGGGCATGGGAATTTGGCTTGGCGTAGGAATTGGCATGCGTGCGGGGCCCACAACTGATGCGCGCGGGGCCCACGACTGATGTGCGCATAAGCCTAGCGCAAGGCTTGATACGGCTATTTGGGTTTTTAGGGCTGATATAAAAGAAAAAAATATACAGTTCGGCGGAAAGGAGGAAAAAAAATACAGAGAAGCAGCGTGCGGCGCAGAGGCATTGAACAGGAAGAAGCCGCAGCTACTCCATGGCTTAGTTTTTTTTCGTGCAATTTATATTACCCGTCTTGTACATGGGTAACTAAATTTTCAAGTAGAGTTAGGGATGAACTTGCACCATAGATGGTTATTTTAATTTATTTTGATTCCTGTACATGGTTTTAATTTGTTAAATTCTTCGTTGATCATTCATAATTAATTGTTGGATTTTATTGTCCGAATAATTAAAGGTTTTAGTCCGTTTATAGATTCAGTCATGCTTTTTCTATCGAATAGATTAATGTTTTGATTATTTTTGGAACAATTAAATATTTATATTGATTCAATTCTCTGCTGCAGTATTGCTTGTCCGGTATATTGTCGTCATTGTATTTTATCAATGTGAATAATAATTTGAGTGATTTAAAGATGATGAATGATTTTTCGAAGAGTTATTTTCAGTCTAATTTTGGTTCATAATTTTAAATCTTCCAATTGAGATTTTTGAAATTTAATTTCTCAATTGAGTTATTAGTGAATTAAAAATAATTAAAATACCATATATGTGCAAGGGATTCTCGACACTCCACTGTTCGTTAAATTTGAATACTTTGTCCGTCAATCAGTCTATTTAATTTTTATTTGCAATTCAAATCACTTTTCTATATTTTTATTTTCTTGTTAATCATTTAATATTTCTTAAGTTTCAGAAATTGTGTCTATTATTCTTTTAATTTTGTCTCCCTGTGGAATCGACACCCCAAAGCTACACTACAATTACCGCATTATTCTTTGGGCGTAATCAAGAGTCTAGGCCTATACAACGTTATTTTCCTTCATTATACTATTTGTTGTTATCTGATGGTGGTGAGCTAGAGAGTTATGATGAGGTTTTGCAAGCTAATGATTCAACCAAGTAGGAGTCAGCTATGCAGGATTAAATGGATTCTTTAATGACAAATCAGACATGGGAGCTGGCTGAACTACCAAAGGACAGGAAAGCTTTACATAACAAATGAGTTTACAGGGTCAAAGAAGAACATCATGGGAGTAAGAGATTCAATGCTAGACTGGTTGTGAAAGGGTTTCAGCAAAAGGAAGGTATCGACTATACTGAAATTTTATCTCCAATTGTGAAGTTGACAACAATCAGACTTGTGTTGGCAATTGTGGCTATTGAGGATTTGCATCTTGAACAAATGGATGTGAAGACAACTTTCCTCTATGGTGATATGGAGGAGGATATTTACATGAAGCAACCATAGGGTTTCATAACACGAGGCAAAGAGGATTTGGTGTGCAGACTTAAAAAAAACTTGTATGGTTTGAAACAGGCCATGAGCCAGTGGTACAAGAAGTTTGATGGTTTTATATGTAGCAGCGATTTCATAAAATGTCAGGCAAATCACTAATGTTATTTGAAGAGGTTTGACAACAGTTACATTATTTTACTTTTGTATATTGATGATATGCTAATTGTCGGTTCTAGCATTTAAGAAATAAATAAGTTAAAGAAGTTGTTGTCCAATCAATTTGCAATAAAAGATCTTGGAGCTACTAATCAAATTCTTGGTTTGAGGATTCACAAAGATATAGTGAATGGTATTTTGAAGTTGTCACAAGTTGAATATGTTAAAAAGATTCTAAACAGGTTTAGCTTAAATGGAGCAAAACCAGTGAGCACCCCACTTGCCAGTCTCTTTAAAGTTACCAAGGAACAGTCACCAAAGTCCGAATAGGAACGGACATATATAAAGCGTGTTCTATATGCTTCAACTATCGATAGCCTTATGTATACGATGGTTTGTATTAGGCTAGACATAGCACATGCAGTGGGAGTTGTGAGCAGGTACATGAGTAATCCAGGTAAGCAGCATCGAGAAGGAGTAAAGTGGATCCTTATATACTTGAGTGATACAACAGAGGTGACACTTTGTTTCAAACGGACAAATATGGCATTACATGATTATGTTGATGCCAATTTAGCTGGTACTGTAGTTAACAAAAAAAGTACTACTGGTTATGTTTACACATTGTGTGGTACAACAATTAGTTGGGTTTCTCAGTTGTAGAAGATTGTAGCTCTCTTTACAACAGAAACTAAGTATGTTGCTATTACTGAAACTAGTAAAGAGATGACTTAGTTGAAAAGTTTTCTAGAAGAGTTGGGTAAGAAATGGGATGATAGTGTTTTGTACAGTAATAGTCAAAATGCTATTCATCTTGCAAAGAATCCTGCATTTCATTTTAGGATGAAGCACATTCAGTTGCAATGCCATTTCATTCGTTCTCTTGTAGATGATGGAGTATTGTCTCTTGATAAGATTTATGGCAGTGAAAATCTAGCAGATATGTTAACCAAGGTAGTCACTACTGAGAAACTAAAGTTGTGTGCAACTTCAATTGGTTTTCAAACTTGAGGAACGAAGATAGTTGTTGCGATGTTTTTCTATGTAATTATGAGATATTGAATTTGTGTATATCAGGTTCCCAGTGGGAGATATGATTTTAACCTTAAAAGAATTTTTATCAACCACTTGCTTATACAAGAAATTCATAATCAAATTAAAACAAAACAAAATGACATTTAAAAAACATTCGAGTTCCAATCAATCAGCTTATATGCATCCTCAATAAAACACAGTAATAATTTCAATTTTGTTCAGTAACTGATGTACATTTGAAGATGATAAAAGATACTGTATAGATCAACATTACTAGTCATGCAGTGTGCCAATTCAACACATCTTAAGAAACGCAAAAAAGGAAGGCTTGAAAAATCAATTTAAAGAGAAACAAATACAAAGAGCAGCTGGTTCGGTCACACTCACACATCACCTGCTTCGTATCTTTCAAAGTGTGCAGCCATGGGTACACAACCATTATCATTCATTTTCCTTCACCAGTTGCAAAGTTATTAGTATGCCGAGTAACAAATATTAAGGAATACTAGTTCTCTGTCAACTATTTTCTGCATCAGCGTTTTGACATCCCACCAAATTCTTCCAAGAGCCGCTCAATAGTCTTCCTTGATGTAAACTTACCAATCTCAAATGCCCTCATCTCGTCTCCTAGACCTGCATGACCAACACCTTATATGAATTGTGCTTTTTTGCATTCCGAAGTGGAAATTGATTTATTAGGACTGAAATTCTGCACATAATAATAACAAAAAGACCACTGGAATGTGTATGTCAGTGCATGCTTGTGTTTCTAGTGTGTGCGTGCAAGTGCATATGTGCATGTTTCCCAGGTGAATGGATATGTGTACTGCATATCATTTTTTGATACAAGGAATCACTGAAAAAATGCACCACACTCTTGTCATCTTACATTCCTAGTCCCTGACACAGAAAAACCAGGTAATTAAGCTGGCTCATGTTTTGCCAATACCAAAAACCAACCATTCAATCAAATATGTTCTTTCAAATAGTTTATTACAGTATTAATTATAATATCCACAGTTCTCCAATAAAAAAAAAAAAAACAAAACAAAACAAAGATAACTAATCGTTAATTGGGTGGCGAGTTTATTTCAATTGAGGCAATTTTTTTAATTATTTTTGATAAGTAATTTCATTGGAGGTAACTTCATGAGGCATGCCCTACAAATCGATTAAATCAAATTCAGCAAGATCATTTAATTCATCAACGCGACGTGAAGGAGATCGAACTTTGATCCATGTCTAATTCTGTTTCAGAAACATGCTTTCATTCACTGCACCAGGAGATGCTAACTACATATGATCCAACTTTGTCTAATCTTATGCCAGAACCAACTTTTAAATTTAGGACCATGGAATAGAAAACATAGATAAAATATGACCCTTTGATAGAATATCCATCTACATATGGTGTGCACACATAGGCATGAAAGCTGCCATTCTGGCAATCTCATGTGGGAAGCATGTCCCAATGTTAGATTTTGTTTAACTACAACTAAGTTCCTTGAAAATCTTCAACAAAAGAGTTTAACATGTGATCTTAACTAGAACTGAGTTCAACAGGGTATAATGTGAAAATATAAACTGACCAGGTTGATGCAGAACTTTAAGTGGCAGTTGGGAGGCATTTGAATTGAAGAAATGCAGTAGATTTTTCATAAGCTCAATGGATTCAGCAGAGACCAGGATTTCTCTCTAAATCAAACCAAAAAATATGGAAGTAGTCAGTAATTTCAATGTATTTAGTAATAAAATACAGGAAATTCACATTAAACATCTTAAACCACAAGGACTGATTTTAACAGTGCAATTTTATTTTTTTTTTGGGAGGGGGGCATGCAGTAGGTGGAATTCAACATTGAATTGTTTTCCTTGGAAGTACATATAGTAGAAACAAATTATTCTAAAATCTTAGCTGTGCTTGTCCCTTCTTAGTTCCTTTATATTATCTTCATATGTAGAGTTGATCCTCTAATAATTAATAACTCTAGGAAACTCAAGAACTATTAGTTAATAGAAATGTTAATTATTAGGTTTCACCATGATTTTTATTAACAAAAAAAATTCCTTCACAACTATATTGTTTTTAGCATTAAAATAGGACATGTATATAGATTTTCAAGGTTGTTGATGAACTATTTTCTTAAAAAACTATATGTTATATTTAATTTAAATTATAAGAAAGCTCGTAATCTCTTTTTCATTCCTAGAAACTTATTGTTACAAATATATAAACATGTGTATTTTTTCTATTCTAATAAGAAATACCATATTCATAAATTTATTAATTACTAAATAATAAACATATTACTTACTACCGTGGAATGAAGTTGGTTTCTCAAAAAATTATTAATAATAGAGATTATTAACTTATTACATATTAATTATGAGAGGATTAAAGGTACCTGATCATATGACTATTATAGGTAGAACAATTCTTAGGCAATAGCTAATGTGGATGCCAAATTTCCTTGTATGTGAAGTACAGAATTAAAGGAGAGGGGTAAAAAAAGGAAAGAATTTATAATAAAAAAAAAGGTGTCAAAGTCCAGAGATTAGTTGGAACCAATCAAAAGCTTAAAATTTGTAAAAACCATTTCCAAACTCAAAATGTTAGGGACTAGGAGGCCAAACTAATGCACACCCCACAACATCAGGCTACCTGATCCATTAAAAACCTAAAAAAATATAAAATAAAAATATTTCCAAACCTTGAAATTCTTCTCAGTATCATAATAGCCAGAAACAACCATGAAGAGCCGTAGTTTCTCGAACTCTGGAATTCCAAAAGAAGCGTCAAAAATGAGAGGAACCATTACTAAAACTATTCTGATAAAAAAGAAAGAGAGAAAGAAAGAAACGGACTCCTATGACAGGTATAATTATACTTAATTTCTAAAGCGATGCATTACCAACAGATCATGATTGAATCATGTATAAAAATCTCAAGTTCTGCAATAAGCAAAGATTAAAAGAAGGAAGCAGAAAGGAGCCAGATCTGAAAGAACTCTGCCAACGATATACAGTGCATGTGTAGATCACAATACAAATCATCATTTTAAACATATGTTTTCCATATCTCGATTCATGTCAATTCTGTAGATATGATAATGTTTTGTGGATGGGCTGCAAACCAAGGAAAAGCAGAATTGAAAGCAGTTTATATAGAAAATCTAGCAAGGAACAGTCCCAACAAGTGATAAAACAATAGCCATATAAATGTTTGTTATGTGCACTAGAGAAACAGAAACTCTATCATGTACTAGTAATGGAGGAAGGCTTCAAAAGAAGCACACAGGATTAGAGAGAATAATTGAACCTAACAAACTGACCAATGGTATAATATTGTAGAGGAAGAAAGGGATTCTTTCAGTATCAGATCATCAGGACAAGGCTTGGACAATGAAGATGACAATGACAAAGATGTTAATATTAGAATAATTTTAATCCATCTTCCACAATTGGTCTTAAATATAGCAGAATGGTACTGATTAAAAAAAATATAGCAGAATGATGAGACAGAATTCATGTAGCCCACCCCAAATAGTTGGGATAAGGCTTTATTGAGTTGAGTTGAGTATCTTTCATCTGCAATATGTCAACATATTTAATTTAATATTGACACTGATCAATTACTTACGCTGGAAGTGTACTATTTCTTGAGTTGAAGTGTTCTCATGAGCAAGAAGCCGCCCAATTGAAATGCCAATTGAACTCATCCCAACATGTGACACCATCAATCTTGAACCGGTGTTGTCTGGTTTACCTGGTTCAACAATTTGCAAGTCAATGGAATGCATAAGAATGTGAGCAGAACTGTAAATCAACTGCCAAGATGAATTGTTTTCATGAACAAAACTGTAGAGAAAATATGTTGTATAATATGTGTAATACCTTAAATAATGCAATTTTTTTTAGTGCTGCAGTGAATTCTTTATGCTCTACTGTAACAACCCCACCCATAAATTTATTTTAAAATTAATATTATTATAGGAAACTTGAAGACTTAATATTATAAATGTACATTAGCATTATGAAATGCATCTGAATAAGAATTTAAAAATTCTTATAAGAGACAACTAGGCTACTAATCAAGGAGATTAGTAATAAATAAATAAGACAATTAACCTAACTACATCACATGTATGTATATATGACAATTTTTACATAGTGATGAATGATGATGTGTATGTAATGCAGCATATACATATATTAGGGAGAAATATATATATATATATATATATATATATATAAGTTACTGGGTCTCCCACCAAACCCCACTCAAGAATCTGATCATTCAAGGATAATAATGGATAATAAGCAGATTATAGGATCGTGCTTGAGCTTGTTGATGACTGGCCATGGTGGATTGCCAGTGGACACTTGTCGAAGCAAGCCTACCACAAAAAGTTCTATATAAGCCCAATCCTTCTATCTTTCTTCATTTCTGCAACAAACACAATCAAGAGAAATACAGAGAGTGAAATTTGTGGGTTGTAGAGTTAGAGTGAGAGAGAGACGAAGAGGAGGGGAGAGAAAGTAGAGAGAGAAGGTGCAAAGCTCAAACAGGTTGGATTCTCCTTCATTTTTTATTTCCTTTCAGTCTATATGATGTTTTAAGTTGTTTAGATGTAAAAAGGGGTCTGCAGGATCCTAGAACCGTGCATGCAAACCCTAACAGCCATTGAATAAGCTTAAAGAAATTGGGTTCCTTCAAGTGAGACCAAATCGAAAACTAAGAATGGGACCTTAATCTAGGTTCGAATAGGATCATAATGCAAGTTGAACCAACAAATTTGGCTCAAAATGAGCCTCAAATGTTGAGTTACAGGTTCAAGGTGATAATGGGGTCACCTCGAAAATGAATTAGATCTTGAGTCTCATCACCATGGGCTTGTAGCCCTCTGAAAATGGAGTCTGACAGGCCAAGAATGAACCATTTTGGTTTAGTGTAGATGGAGAAAAACCCATTTACAATTGGTAATCAGAAAAGTGGGATTTTGATTCCCAGATTGTTTGGTTGAGTTTTGATGCTTCAAAATGGTTCCAAATCAATCCTAAGGATGTTATAAACATTTTAGATGGAAGAATAATTGAAAATGAACAAGAAAAACAACTGCCAAAAAATCAAGATGCCCAAAAACCAACCACCGTTCCCGGGGAAGAGAACGGGTCACGGCCGAGTTGACTCAGTGCACTGACCGAGTCCTAGCAAGTCAAGATGGAGCAAACTCAGTTCCACACTGAGTGAAGCGATAAGTTGGACGGCGTCGTTTTAATTGAATTAGGCACAATACTGCGTCGTTTTAAGGCTTGAATCATGTTATGATTTTAATCCAAAAAAAAGGGGTGCTTTACACCTTTTACGGTTTGAACGGGCAACCAATGGGCTTCAGGCCAAAAACTGAACCATTAGGCCACTTCATGTGGTTGTGTATAAGTTAACATGGTATTATAGTAGACAAAAAGTCCTATGTTCAAACTTCACTGTCACCCCCATAATATAAATCGATGCACGTGTTGACTCAATTTTGCCACACGAGGGGGCGTGTAACAATAGGTTATCTAATTATAAGGAACATTACCAACCTTAATGTTGATCTTATCGTGGACACTATAATAATTATTCTTTTTTAACAATTTTGATAGTCTTTAATGTAGAACAAGTGGAAGAAGAGTGTTTGGAGCAATGGGATTGCAGAAAGTCCCATTCCAAATCAAATTATCTAGTGACAACAGTGGATGGGCTTTTGGCATGTTAGATTTTTGGGACTCGTGACTCCAATAGTTGACCGAGAACGACGAGACGGACCAAACTCAAGTGCAGCCATGATGTATGATACTTTTTGGCCAATTACATGCATTTAAATCTTCAATTGGGCCTTTTTACTATTTTAGGAAAGTATTAATTCTTCAAGTACTTTATATAGGAAATTCGGATTAGTATGCCGTTTGTAACTATCTTGCAAGGATCAAAATTTCGTTTCTTTTCCATCGAAACGGCCGAAACGTTTCCGTTTCTTAGGGAACCGAAACGAAACACTAGTGGAATATCGAAATTCACATGTTTCTATGGAAACAAAATTGTTTTCGTGGAAACAAAATTGTTTTCGTAGAAACGTACCGAAACTAGTGGAAACATACTGAATCAGAGGAAACATTTTTTTTTTTATTAACAATAATTCTAGAAGTTAGTAAAAAATAATATCCATTTATTTTTCAAGGATTAAGACTCAAAATTACAAGAAGATATTTCTATTATTTTTTTAAAAATAATAAAAAAGTAGTAGGGGAAATAAAGTGTAGAGAAACAACTATTTTAATACTAAGTTACTAATTATAATAGGTTTAAATTACTATTTGTTTTACTTTTTATTTTATATGTAACTTGTGTCAAATTATCTAATTCATGGATATTACATAGTATATATCTATTATGTCATTTATCATGAATTAGTGTCAACATGAATATGATGTATATGCCTTAAACATGCACAAATATTCAATAAATAAGCTTATTTGTATAAATAAATAAATTTTAAGTTATGTTTCCACATGTTTTCAATTTTTTCTCCGTTTCCATTATGTTTCCGAAACGTTTCCGTTTCCGGATAGACCGAAACTATACAACGAAACGATATTTTGATCCTTGCTATCTTGTTATTTTGTTTCCAATTTGGAACTCAATTGCATAAACTCCCAAAATTGATTTTATTCGAATTTTACTATATTATTAGTTTTATTAGGATTAGCATAATAGTTATGATTTCCTAATCAACTTATAAGTTTCTATGTCAATAAATATGATGTGATAAACTTTTATTATTCAGTTTAACTTTATCCTATTATCACGTTTGCTATTACGTCAGTAAGATAAATTTAACTTTTGTTAGAATAATGTGTGATTCTAAAAGAAATTAAAATAATTGTTCGTGTCAATAATTGTTTAGGCAAAAACTGATGGCCACGTTTGGTACGTAGGAATGGAATGGTCATTTCATGAAATAAAATAGAAAATGTAATGGAAATGACATAAAATGGAATAAGGATTACTCATCTAGGCCAAAGGAATGTTTGAAATGAATTTTAATGGAATGTTCATTCCATGGAATAGGCATTCCCAATCATACCAAACAAGAATAAGGAATAAAAAAGTTAGAACGAAAATTCTTGGCATGCCCATTCCACTGTACCAAACATGACCTATAGTGTGTTTGGATTGAAGGAGTTGGAAAGAAAAGGAGGGAAAGGAGAAGGAAAGAGAGCTTATTTTATGTTTGATTTAAAAATTAGGATTGACATGAAAGGAGAAAGAGAGAGGCTTAAAATCTCATTTTATTCTCCGTCCAAACATAGAAAGAGACGGAGGGAAAATATTATAGAGTTAGGTCACAGGAATAGACTCAGGAATGGAATGGTCATTTCCAAGTTCATTCCATTTCTATATTTGGTATAACAAATATAACTCCCTCATCTTGTGTGGGATTTGGATAAGCCAACTTAGTCTTTCCCTCCAGAACTCTTCAAATATATATGCTAGAATTTAAAATTAAATAAATTAAATTAATCAATACTAATCTAAGGCCGATTAAATGATAAGAGGGGCCTACCTTAACGTTTCTCGACGCTCTAGACCCAATGACAGGCTCTATTTTAAAAAACGAGGTTCCGAAAAATTAAATATATAAAAATAAAAAATTACGATAATACCCATAGGGATGCCTAAAGCCAAATTAAATATAGGAAGGGTCTACCCTAGCATTTTCCATGCTCCAGACTGAACAATAGAGTACATTTTAGCAAATTGGGCGCCAAAAAATACAATACATGAAATGACAATATTACTATGATATCCCTAATGATGAAACAAGCTACCAAATGAACTCGAAGAAGGGAACAAGACCTACTTTACGGTTTTGAGGGTCACTGAGTCCAAAAATGGACTCCAATTGAACTAGAAACATTAGCTAGGTGATGATTTAAGACTAGGTGTCTATTAATGAGCTCAAGTGACTTATATTTTTAGGATTGATAAAGGGAAAGGAAAGTCTACCTCGAACAAGGAACCTAGAACCGCAAGTAAGTAATCCTTTACTTTGAAGTATGGAATTGAATTCCTCTATTTTGTGAAATACTCTATTTTAAATGCCAGATGTCTAAGAAGCACGAACACTCTATTTTGGCTTACGTGTCCGTGTCGGACACCGACACTCTCGGACACGTGTCTGGACAATTGAATCATGGATGTTGATGATTAATTGAGGAAGTTCTTTAATTTTTATTTAATGGCTTTGTTATTTTAATAACTTAATAATATTTTTTAAATTTGTGTTTTTATGCCAAGTTTAATTGAAATAACATTAGGTTTTTATTATATGGTCATATAAATATATATATATATATATATATTCAACGTGTCCTTAACGTGTTCGTGTCCTATTTTTTTGAGAAATAACGTGTCTGCGTGTTCGTGTCCGTGTCGTCTAGTATCCATGTCCCGTGTCCGTATCCATGCTTCTTAGCCATATGTTATACAACTCTTGTCATAAGCATGATTATTGTCCTGATTTGAAAGTGTTATCGTGATTTGCAAAATTGTTGTTTTAAGTGCTAGTTGTTTATATAACTCTCATTCCAAGCATGTCTATTGTTCTATTTGAAAAGAAATGATGAATATTCTTATGGAAATGAATGTTTCTCAATCAAACTTTGTTCTAATTGGTCTTGAAAAGCATCTTCTTGAAAGCAATGATTTATACAAATGTTTTCTATCTCGACAAGTGGTAATAGAAGATAATATGTGCATAAGCACTCGTATTTAGTGGATCCTTCGAGACTCAATGTTTAGGCCAAGAAAATATGACCTTGTGTAAGCTTGGAGTCCGGGTCAACACAAACTTCTCGTGTAAAGTGAAAATAAACATAATAAAGAAATGGTAGAGGTTTTCTGATCCTCATTCACATGAAAAAGATTTTATTCCTCGTGTTTTACATGATAAAGGGTTTTACCCTACTCTTTTATTGATAAAGGATTTATTCCTCTTGTTTTGCATGAGAAACACAATGTTTACAACTCTTGCTACAAAAAGGAAAATCCTATCATGTGTTTATGGAATGCAATGCTTCTACTTGAAACATTCTTGAAATGCTTCTTGTTACAAGTTTGTGTTAAATGTCTCATGTTTAAATGACATGATTCAAGTACCCTGTATTTTGTTTTTTGAAATTGTGTACAATCGATGGTGATTTGCTTATCATAATATTTTACTTCAAAACGCTATCGGTTGAAAACTCATGACAAAGTATGAGAATTATTCCCAAGCTTAATGAAGCTCACATGGAATTACCCAACCTTTTTTAGGTGACAACGATGAGTGGGAATCTGCCCTGATATGAAGATTATTAGAACCCACTTTTCTGGAAGTGCATTTGTATTGTGAATAGCTAAGGTCATGTTTGGCCGCAAGTTAGTGAAGACTTTTGTAAGTAAGTGCTCAAGGCAAGAACTAGTCAAAGCAGTGAAACCAGATGTGTAGCGGTAATGGCATATGAACAAAAACCTTAATATTGTTGCATGAGCAACAAAGTAGCTCCATTTGTAATTAATGCTAAGTGATGTAATATTTAGTAAGTCTAGCAAGCTCTAGTCGGATGAATGTGCACTTTTGTCTACACTTCCGCAATGTTTTAATATTTTTGTGTTGGTTGCATTTTCATCTGACTCCATGAGCCTGTCGGGGCGGGGCGTATCCCTAAATCTGCACATGGTGGGTTGTGGGATGTGAATCTACTCTGTTAGAACATTTGCAGCAAGAAAAACAACACAAAAACCAAAAAGTGGGCCAGCCAAATTTGAACCAAAATTGTCACTGATGTTTATGTTTAAACAAAACACAATGAACTTATTTTGTATTGACCAAATTTTGGACGTTTTGGTCCATTTCACTTAATACTTGTAATGATCGGAAAATTCCACAATTTAATTAACATTTAAAAGTAGAAAATTAGTTGATTGAATGATGGTTAGTGGTAATTAATACAATGGATTAATTATTTAAACTGATTTCGGTAGTTTATTCGCATTTTGGGAAGGAAGGACGTTTTGGTAATTTTACCGCCAACATGGGACCACATGATGGTGGGACCCAGAATCTTGTGTAGGGATATTAAATAACATTAAATGAGGTGTGGTGACTTGTTTGTTGGAAACTGTGGATTAAAACACGAAGGCATAAGGCTAATATTAGCTATCCACAAGGGATCTCTAGTGGCCGATTGTTTTTCCATGGAGGGGGGAAGGGTAGTTTGGAATCTTTTGTTTAGAAGGAATTTTTTTGATTGGGAGTTAAAAGAGGTGTTGGGGTTTTTGAAGCTCTTAGTGGGTATAAAGTAGTGGTGGGTTGGAAGGATTCTTTGGTGTGGAGCCTTGATTCTTCTAAAAAGTTATAGGTCCACTCTTGTTATAAGGAGTTTGCGAGAGGGGATGAGGAGCTTTTCCCATAGAGGCTGATTTGGCATTCTAATGTTCCTCCCAGAGTGGCCTTTTTGCTTGGGAGACATCTTGGGAAGCTATTCTTACCTTGGAGAATCTTCAAAGAAGAGGCTTCAAGCTAGCTTCTCATGGCGGTATGTGCAAGCAGGTTGGAGAATTTGTTGATCATCTTCTTCTCCATTGCCCCACGGCATGGGATTTGTCAAGATTGGCATTTTCTATGTTTGGTGTTCAACAGGTCATGCCAACAAAGATTAGAGAGATGTTTCTTAGTTGGAGGGTGCATCTCATGTCTAAGAGCTACCGCTGGGTCTGGAATATGATTCCTCTTTGTTTAATTTGGTGTATTTAGAAGGAGCGGAATCACAAATTTTTTTAGGGCATTGAGAAGTCTAGCTTTTGTATTAGAGATAAGTTTTTGCACAGTCTTTTCTTTTGGGGTCTCTAAGGCTTTAGTCTCATAAGCCTTTCCGTGTTATTATGGGTTCGCCCCCCCCCCCCCCCCCCCGGCCCCCACCAGGCACTTTTTAATATAGTTTATTACTTATCAAAAAATAAATAAAACAAAGGGGGAAGGTCACATTAGTATTTCAACTTGGAAGATCGTTATTAAAATTTGTTGGGAGAATACCTAAACCACACAACCACCCCTCTCTCTCTCAAAAACCCACGGCCACTCTATCTCCTCTCTTCCATCTCACTTCATTCCTTCATTTTTCTCTTGGAGTCTTGGATCAATTTGGTGGAAAGGCACTAGGGTTTGGGAAGGAGACACTTTAGGCTTCATTTTCAAGCATTGGGAAGGTGAAATTTTATCTCTTGAAAGAAGAATCAAGTTACAGTTTGGTGATTTTCAACATTTGAGGTAGGGTTTGCTATACCTCATGATGGGTGTTGGGTTCCATGTAGTTAGGATGAGTTTTATGAATCTTCTTCATACCTAGCATGCTTTAGTAAAAAAGTATGTATTGTATCATGTATATCCATAATACATGTCTTAGATGTGCTAGAATTGACTTATAGAGATATTTGGTGGTGTAACATGATTTAGATGACGAATGCATTCTTTTATAGAATGCATGACATTACATATTTGACATGATACATGCATCTAGGGTGTTTGATGAATTCCTAGTTGGTGTTATAGCATTGTTGTTGCTTTTATTGATCTCATTAGATGCTTATATATGTTGATTGTGTATCATGGATATGTTAGCCTCTTGTATGGGACTTTGAAAGTGTGAAAGTGTGAATTGGGTGTTTGTAAGACACATTATATTATGGTAAAGAGGTGAGATCATGCTTAGGACATGGTTGCTTGGATGGTAGGTTGATTGGAATGAAATTGTGGAATGAGAAATGATATTTCTTGAATGCATGACAAGCGTTTGATGGATATTTTGTGTGAATGACCTGGTTGAAAATAATGATAGGGCTCGGTGCCCTTCGGTGTTCAAAGACCATATAGTCACCCAAGCGGACTACTCAGTCCATCGGGTTAGTAACCTGTAATTTGAGGCGAAAATGATTATTGACAAAATTAGGTGTATAAGCAAGGCTTGCTAGCTGTGGACGGGAAAATACTTGATATGTTATGGAAATAGCTGTGTACCTATGTGAAGTTTGATGTTGGTGTGCCTAGATGATGGTGGATTTTCTATGGCATTGTTGTAGAGGATTTACCATATGTATATTGTTGTGTGTACAGACATGTCACATGCTCGACATGTTAGATAGTGGTATAATTGATATGCAATGAATTGTTACATAAGGCATGCCATCTCACCACACTTGCACCTAACACCCTAGCATTCATTATGAGTTGGCTTACCTTTACTAGGCTTTCCGCTCACCCCTACCATTTCAGGAAATGGAAAGGAACTGAAGAGTATCCAGGTGGAGGCACATTCTCATTTTGGGTAGATTGGCCATGGAGGCACTCCCAATCTTTTGACTTTCTAGTGGATCAACACCAACAAGGTGTTGGATATTGGGTATTTTGGGTCTTGATATGTGTATGAACTCTTATTTTGTAAAAGTGGTATAAAATAGGACTCATTGTGAGTGCCCTCATGTTATGTAAAATTTCTAAGGCACCTTGGTGGTGTTTATTATGTTTTGAATGTATGAAATTATATATGTTCATGTGAGTCTCTAGTAAGAACTTGGGACTTTGAGTTGTGGATTTGAATCTAATGTTTAGATTCTTAATCTTGCATCAAAATGTGTTTATTATGTTTTGAATGTATGAAATTATAAATGTTCATGTGAGTCTCTAGGAAGAACTTGGGACTTAGAGTTGTGGATTTGAATCTAATGTTTAGATTCTTAATCTTGCATCAAAATGTGTTTATTATGTTTTGGATGTATGAAATTATTAATGTTCATGTTAGTCTCTAAGAAGAACTTGGGAACTCTGAGTTGTGGATTCGAATCTAATGTTTAGGTTCTTAATCTTGCATCAAAATGTTTGGTTCTTGAAGTGTTATTAAATGTTAAATTAATGTTTGAAAATGACATAAAAGAATAAAATTGAGAATTGATCAGATAGGGGTTCAAAAATGAGCTAGACAGAACCAAGAAATCCCAGTCCTTGTGACGACTGGTCAGGAAGGACTGGAAGACCAGACCCAGAGCAGCCCTTAGCATCTTGGAAATACCCCGAGACCGGATGACTGGTCATAGTGGACCAGATGACCGGAAATTGACACCCTTGCAGCATCTTTGAAATCCTAGTGACCGGACAACCGGTCGGGCTGGACCGGCCGACCGGTCTGGTCACTTGGCAGCCCACCTCATTTGGTTTTCGTTAAATGTTTTAAGCATTGAAATCTTTTCAACTGCATCCAAATTGAAAAACAACATCGAGGATTATATGTATTAGTTACGAGGTTTGAGGGGATTTCCTCATCCACTCCTAACACTCATTTAATGAGTGTGTTTAAATCAAATTACTTAAGACCCGATGTTCTAGTTTGGTGAAAGTAAAACTGAAGGTGATAAAGTCAAGTAGACTTGTTTATTAAATATGACTTAACATAGTTTAATGATTCAAATTACCCTAATAGCCCTGTAAATCGGGGGCACCATAATACTGGTGTTATAAATTTGTCCAATTTATTACATTGTTTTCAATCTAAAGCAATTGGATTATGACTTTTATTGTTTTTCTACTGCGAGTAAAAAGAAATAAACTTATTTATACTGTGATTTGGACTGGAGAATTTTAATACTATATGCATTTCGTAAATTTTAAATTTTTAGTAGGAAATGATAACTAATATTATTAAATAAAAAATATAAGAATACAAAGAAGGACAACAAATTGTCTAAGATAGAAAGGGAAAATGTAAATGAAAGGCACCAAACATAAAAGAAAAGTAAAAATACTAACATCCAACAAGACAGACCCCTCCAATCCCACACCATCCTTGGTGGATGGTCATGGAGATGGCCATGGAGGGTAGAAGTGCCCCCTAATTGGCTCCATTGCCAATGCTCCCAACTTAGCCACCATGTTTGCTTCATCACTAGGGAACCTTTGGATCCACCTAATCTCCATATCTAAAACTTTAAAGTTTTAAACAGATAAACAATCTCTCACAAAATGATTATCGTGCCATGAACATATGGACTGCTTTCACCTGTCTAATGATCTCTCAAACTCCTTCCATCAAACATTGATTCAGCCCATAGCTGACTATATGTTTTTTTTTTCGGGTAAATAAAATAATTTATGCACTCCAAAAGGGGAGTGCACCCGTGTACATAAAAGATGTATGTAGTCCTGAAAGAAAAATAAAAAGAACCACGACCTCACATTCAAAATCATCTCACCACCTAAGCCTTATATCACTCAGAAAGTCCACTAACAAATCTTTAGATATAGTGGAATGCTGTAAAATTCATAAATATAAAGACCTCAAGAACCATCCTTTTAATTCGCTCATAGAGTGCTCCAACCCATCAAAAGTTCTTAGATTTCTCTCTTTCCAAACATACCATATGAGACAAAGGGGGCCGTATTCCACACGTCACCCCTTCCTATAGTGCCAACGTCCACTCCAATTCACCAAGAGAACCATAACAGACACCAACAAAATTCAATGCACACCAAAAAGCCAAAAAAGCAAACTCCACATGCTCGAGCCACTAAACAATGCAACAGAAAATAATTGACTGTTTCCTCTCGAGAGTTGCACATACAACACCTATTAACCTAGCAAAACCCTCGCCTTTTCAAGTTATCAACTGTCAAAATGGCTTCAAGGATTGCAGCTCACATAAAGAACCACTTTTAAAGGCGCCTCATCAACCAAAAAAAATCTCGTAGGGAAAACACAGCAATTCCTTTCCAAAGAGATAATAAGAGTGAAGACTAAAAATCCACCGCTAGCAAGTAGTCAACTGATAGGATCCTCCTCATCTAGCTTAACCGGATAACTAGCTAACAAACCCATCAAAGCTACCACATAATCCAATTTCGGATCATGGAGATTTCTCTGAAAGAAGGTTCTCAAATAACAACATCAGCCGAGATAAATAAATAAAAAAAGAAAAAAAGAAGAAGAAGCAGCAACTAAAGCATCCTGATTTCATGAAAAAGTCGAAACAAGTCCAAAAAATGATCCTTTAATATATCATCCCCACACCAATGATCAAGCCAAAACCTTACCCTCTCCCCTGACCCTATCACATACCCAATATGCCTAGCAAAGACCAAACACCCCCTCCTAATACCTTTCCCAACATCTACATCATAAGAACACTCTACCTCCTCCATGTCCCCCCACCCCAATCACACCCATACTTATTTGCAACCTATCTTTTGTGAGATTATGGTTTTAAGATATGCATAGAATAAATAATATTCCATTGGATATTCATAGAATATTTAGAGTCTATATTTGTAAACTTTTTATATTCTTATATTATAAATACATGAGTTAGAGGAGAGCAATATAACTCTCTCTAATTCTTTTCTCCCTAAACAATCTTCTCTCACTCTCTTCTATTTCTCTTTCTTCTTTTTCAATAAAACCCTAACAATAACTAGGGTTTAATTTCAACTTGGTATCAGAGCAATCCAAATACACCTTGGGAGTCACAGGAATAATTAAACGCAACCCTAAAGTCTCCTTGAAGTTGCTGATGTCAGTACTGTAGAGACATAAATGACCGTCGCTTACATGGCTTGGCTTGAAATTCCAGGGTGAGATTTATGGTGGTTTTTCCCAAATTTTTTGGAACCATTTGATGCATGTTTTCTATTTTTGAAAGAGTTTTCGAAAAAATGGCCATATTTTTTTCCGATTTGCGATTCTAACATGTTACAAAGGCTGTTGATGGTTGGATCTTCACCCATTGAGCTCGTCAAGGGTTGAGAGAGGAGTGAATGAAGTTTTGTTGCATTCCAACGTGATTTGGTTGGATTTTTTTAAATCAGATGGTTCGGCCAATCCAGTCTAGGGCTCTGAAATTGTTCGTTTTTTGTTTATGCTGTTCTTTGATCCTTTTTCAACCCTTCTTGAGATCTTTTTGGTAGTTGTGAAGGCAAACATTGGTCCGAATTGGTGAGAAATTCACTGTTTTAGGTATTTTCTCCGTGACATGGACTCACTAACATTCCACAATGATAGATAAAGAGGCAGAGAAGGGCTTTGGTCCAACTAGCCTTAAAGGAGATGGGCTGAGTCGTATT
Source organism: Nyssa sinensis (assembly GCA_008638375.1). NCBI lineage: Eukaryota > Viridiplantae > Streptophyta > Magnoliopsida > Cornales > Nyssaceae > Nyssa > Nyssa sinensis. Next base: position 13,502,539 of record CM018033.1, on the reverse strand, counting down.
GGGGTTCCTGGAGGAAACCCAACTCTTCAGATTAGCCCGGTGAAGCTAGATAGGAATAATTATCTAGCATGGTCACATGCGTGTTTATTGTCCATTGATGCAGTTGGCTTATATGATTATGTCAATGGAACACTCAAGGAACCAAGCATCTACAAATCCAACGCTTAAGCAGTGGCGCTCGAGCAATTCCCTTGTGATGTCATGGCTTCTTAATTCCATGCAATCACACATTAGTCGTGGCTTTTTGTTTCTGACAACAACATATGAGATTTGGACTCCTGTAGCACAGACTAATTCATAAGTCGATAATGATGCTCAGATATATGATCTCCGCAAGAGGGTTCATGAAACCAAACAAAAAGATTGAGTGTTGCTGAGTATTATGCTGATCTCAATGGTCTTTGGTGAGAATTGGACCACAAGCAAGCTTGATCCTAAAGCTTTGCGTTGTGTCTTCATTGGTTACTCTCCTACATAGTAAGGCTATAAATGCTATCACCCACCAACTTGAAAGGTGTTTGTTAGTATGGATGTCACTCTTCACGAGACGGAATCCTTTTACTCCGTTCCCCGACCATCTCTTTAGGGGGAGCAGGATCAAGAGAGGGATAGGGATTCATACTCAACTCAAGAGAAAGAGATGTTTTTTCAGTTGCTTCCCCCTACTTGTAGTGAGAGGGAAAAGGTGACCATGCATGAGAATACTGAGGCACTAGCTAAACTACCTGAATGGTTAGATAAAGCTGACTTGAGGATGTATGTTCAATCTAAACAAGCCCGCCCAGGATGTAAGGATATGCAAATAGACTCCTATGTGCCCCCAGGACAGTCGCAATCCCCGACTCTAGCTCCTTTAGTCTCTCCATCTGATGATGATATCTCTAATGTATCTCCTGTAAGCCCTCTTTCTCATTCTAATGATAATGATATTCCTATTGCTCTTCGAAAGGGAGTTTGAGCTTGTACCCAACACCCAATATCCAAGTTTGTATCGTATGATTCCTTATCCACTTCATATCGTGCTTTCATCTCTTCCCTAGCTTTTGTGTTTGTTCCTCAGGGGTGGAAAGAGGCTCTAACTAATGTCAAATGGAAAGCTGCCATGGATGAGGAAATGGGAGCTCTAAGGAACAATGGAACTTGGGAATTGGTTTCACTTCCAAATGGAAAGAAGCCAGTTGGTTGCAAATGAGTTTTCACAATCAAGCATAAAGCAGATGGTAAAGTTGACAGATATAAGGCTCGGTTGCCAAAGGGTTCACTTAGGCCTATAGCATAGACTATCAAGAGACCTTTGCTCCAGTAGCCAAGATGAACTCTATCAGGGAACTACTCTCAGTAGCAGCAAATTTGGGGTGGACATTGCAATAGCTAGGATGTGAAGAATGCATTCCTCCATGGAGATCTTAAGGAGGAGGTATACATGGAGGTTCCCCCAGATACTACCAAAGCAACAGAGGGGAAGGTATGTAAATTGAAGAAGGCTCTTTACAGGCTTAAGCAATCTCCGAGAGCTTGGTTTGACAGGTTTTATAAGGCTATGATAAAGTTTGGTCATAGACCAAGTCATGCAGATCATACCATGTTCATTAAGAGGCTAGATGGTAAAGTCACTATTCTTATTGTCTATGTAGATGATAAAATTGTGACAATAAATGATTCTTCAGAAGTGGTAGGGTTGAAAAGTTATCTAGCCAAATAATTTGAGAACAAAGACCTGGAAAATCTGCGAAGGGGATCTTCATCTGTCAACGCAAGTATATCCTTGATTTACTAGAGGAAACAAGGATGTTGGGAAGCAAACCTATAGATACTCTCGTTGAAACTTATCATTGACTGAGTGGTAATGAGGTAGATCTAGTGGATAAGGGAAGGGTTCAAAGACTAGTAAGGAGATTGATATATCTCTCTCACACACGTCCTAACATAGCATATGCAGTGGGGGTTGCTAGCCAATTCATACATGATCCTAAAGTTCAGCACTTAGAGGCAGTGTATCGCATTCTAAAATATCTCAAGTCTACTCCAAGAAAGGGAATTCTGTTCTCATGCCACATTCATCTGAAACTAGAAGTGCTCACAGATGTAAATTGGGTAGGCTCCATTGATGATAGACAATCTACTTCAGGTTACTATACCTTCTTAGGAGGTAATCTAATTACCTGGAGGAGCAAGAAACAACAGGTGGTAGCTAGATCCAACACCGAGACTGAATATACAGCCATGGTACATGGAGTTTGTGAACTCATGTAAATGACCTGGGAGTGCCAATAGACAAACCTATGAAACTGTATTGTGATAACAAGGCAGCCATTAACATTGCACATAATCCAATTCAACATGATCAAGCAAAACACATTGAGATCGATAGACATTTTATCAAAGAGAAGCTGAATCAGGGATTAATTTGTATGCCCCTTGTGACTTCAGGAGAGCAACTAGCAGATGTGTTTACTAAGGGGCTTTGCAGCAGAATGTTTCATCCAATTGCGAGCAAGTTCAGCATGAAGGACATATATGCACCAACTTGAAGGGGAGTGTGAGATTATGATTTTAAGATATGCATAGAATAAAGAATATTCCATTGAATATTCATAGAATATTTAGAGTTTGTCTTTGTAAACTTTTTATATTCTTGTATTATAAATGCACGAGTTAGAGGAGAGCAATATTAACTCTCTCTAATTCTTTTCTCCCTAAACAACCTTCTCTCACTCTCTTCTATTTCTCTTTCTTCTTTTTCAATAAAACCCTAACAATACCTAGGGTTTAATTTCGACTTCTTCTCCACCATATCTTCCTCTCCATAACAAACTCCACAACTATTTACCTAACGACACATTATTAAACATACTCAATTTTTTAATTTAAAGACCCTCCTCTTGGAGGCTTACAAACCCTATCCCAACTATCTACATGAATTTTCCTCTTATCCGGAACACCCCCCCCCCCCCCCAAAAAAAAAAAAATGAAGCTGCTCAACCTTTTTTTCCACCAACATAGAAATACAAGATGTTGGCAACTTGGCATGCTTTCCAATATAATGAACTATATGTAGGACACCAGATTATTGTCAACTGATATGTTTTATTCCAATTAGAGAAGCTAAAATGCCCATCAAAATGGATTTGAAAACTATGGTATGTACTTAAGATTGGGTGGCCAAAATATTAAAAACTAATTCTTTATTTGTTTTAAGAGAATATCATTTTCCTGCTGTAATCTGAAGCACCGTGCCTCTTTCAAGCAAGGATCAATTGCAAACAAATAATGTTTGCACTCTCTGTTATATCACGCAATGATGGAAAATTTTGACTTTTCATTAGCTCAACATAGAGAAAATCTCAGTTCATCATCTAAAAAAGAAAACAATGGTCTCCAAATGATGAGCTTGTGCTATGACTATAAGTCCAGAAGCACATTATAAAACTGTAGCATCCAATAACAATATGATTTGTGACATAAAGCAATCAAAAATATAAACGCTTCACTAAAACAAGAGGAAAAATATTTATTTGTTGTCATCAATAAATAAGGGACATCCAGGAGAGGATTGCCACAGAACTAGATCAAGATGAACTCTAGATGAGTAATTATAGAATTCATATCAAGGAAAGAAGAAGATTTGATAATATAGGTAAAAGCCAGCAATGGTTTAGTACAAAATTCTAGCCATTGACCACACAAGTCAATAAAATGTGTAAAGCATAAAATTAGAATGTTAAGATGGATGAGTGGCAATACAAGAGTAGACAAATAAAATTATGTGGAAGCAAGAATTTAGAGGTGACAAGATTGATGAAAAGATGAGGGCAGTGTAGTTAAAGGCAAAAGACGCTAAGGCTCTATATTGCCCAAAAAGCGACGCGACAAAAAAACTCTAGCCTGAGTGATGCAAGATGCTAACTAATAAAAAAATCATAAAATATGTTAGAAAATAAAAGTAAATTCATTTTAAGTTAAATAATATCTTATAGTTATAATATTTATCAGGGAACACTAAAAAGTTCAATCTAAAGGTGACATATGATGTATTAAAGTGATGTAAGCTTTGGTGCTTTCTTCTCAATGAATATTCGAAGTTTCGTTACTATTCAAGTCTTATAGAAGAAATTTTCGTGAACTTGATCCTAATAATGTCGAAGACATGATAGAGCCAATCTCATAGACCTCTAAACTAATTCTCAAAGACCAAGCCTATGTTGGAAAGACATAACATATAAGTAGTCAAACTAGTTGATGGAGGGAAGATGTTTTATCATGGGTAGGTCTAAATTTAGTAAAGAATGATGACAATTTACTAGTTGTAGTGACTTATCAAAAAAATTTACTAGTTGTAGTGCAACGTCTATCCCTACATGTAATTTTTTACATGCTAAAAATGTTATTCTCCTTAAAGCTTTGTATTGATGGAAACAATTCAAATAATTTCAATGTTTATCGGGCTAGTTTTGTGCTAATGTTTGATAGATTGGATAACAATAGTTCTAGACTACAACTATGTTCTTTCATAGTGATATCCCTCTTCTAGAATTGTTAAATAAGTGCATAAAACATTGTAAATATAAGGGACATACAAGTAAAATACGTTATTGTTGAGAGCTTGATATACATTGTTAGCCCATTCTCTAATAACTTAAGCTTTTAGAGCAATTGTCAGAGCCTTGGTTATGGGATGTGTTGGTTTATTCCCTGTTTGCATTTGCATTGTCTTCTACTTTGTATTTGTTTGTGGTTTCTTTACCTCTCTATGTGCGACCGCGAGTCTGGGGTAGCACGTGAGGGGGAGTGTTGAGAGTTTGATACACATTGTTAGCCCATTACCTAACAACTTAAGCTTTTGGGGCAATTGGTTGCTTAACAGTTACAATTAAAAAGTCTATCACCTAGTGTCTTCTCGTGTACCCTAAGGCAATTGCTTCTTAAAAGACATCTGGTATGGAATATGTTAAGACTTCAAGACTAAAAACTATACCCAGTCACCTAGATGGCAAGGTGCTAGCCTTTGACAATACGGCATGAGGACAGGTCATTTAAACATATTTTTTATGGTTAAAAAAAAAAGAGATTTTTGGTTTATTCAATGAAGTTCAATGAGTAATTTGATTCAAGTTGAAGGCCCACTTGCACCAATAAGTTCTAGCTTGGTTGGTATCTCCTCCATCTTCCCATATGTGAGGTTGAGGGTTTAAGTCCCCTTAAGGGGCAAAAGTGTATGTGTGTGACTTACCTATCAAAAAATAATAATTTGAAATTGCCCAAAGTACAAGAGGAACACCTGGTCATTTTTCTCTAAATGGTAGATGAACCTATCAAAAAAATCGCCTTATGCTAGCCTTTGATTTAAGTCAAATTGAGTTTACTTAGAGATTTGGTATTTTTGTATGGTCATTTTTCTCTGAAAAGTAGACTACAGTTTAAGAAACTCAACTCGTATCAATCTTACATCTTTAATTCCAAGTTTGGTGCTATAGAATGGAGAAGATAAGATGAAATTGTAGCAAGATAGAGGAATTCTAACCAGATCCTTCTTCAATCACTTTTTTCCCCTGATGAAAGCACGTGAATTTTCAACAAGTCCTTCCAAAACATTATAAGAGATCTGATGAAAAGCACCAGAATTCTCCTTCAAGAAGCCTCTTCAGCAATTGATGTATGATATGAAAAGCACAAAGGCTCAACTTTGTCCCTTAATGCAAACCTATTGTAATTTTGAATTTTCTTGTAGCTTTTCCAATTGTACTCATGCTAGCTATTCCTCCATCATATATGTCTACTATCAAAGGAAAAAAAATCTACTTAATAAAACCTTTCTTATCTAAAATCCACCACATTATCTCTCTCCCAGGGTACTGCATATGCTTCTTTTCTAATTCTATAGAAAAAGTAGCCATCCTCTTATCTCTAAAGCTTCACATCAGTCACTGAACTAAATAAATAAATGAAAGAAAAAAACTGATCTCATAAGCAACATCACCAAAATGAAGCCAAACTAATATCTTAACATTAATGTCTCGTATCTTTAGCGTGTGTTTTTTTCCCCAAGTTAGAGCTTCTTTACTGATAGGAAAAGAAACTTGGATTATCGTAGTAGACTATATGAAGTGTCAATGTCTCGCAAAAGACTGACATTGGTACCTCACTCATTTAGAAAACTCAACGGAACATAGGAATCTAACAACCCTAAAGTCCACAGGAAGAAACATATATAAAGAGTGATAACCCAAAAGATCCTCCTGCAGGCTTTGCCTTAGAAAAACCTGTTCAAGCAACAGATCAGGTTATCTAACTTCAATTTGAACTTCAGTAACTGGGCCAACCTACTGAAAGTTTTTACATTTTGAGTCTTACGAAAGTCCTCCATACAGATAAATCAACCTGTTGTCTAATTGCAGTAGGCAGATTTATAATTATATCCCAAATTGAGCAGTTGTGTTATTTTCATGGTGACAATGGACAATGATAGTTGACATATCGAGCTCACTCACCTTCAACTTCAAGTATTGGGAATCTATTATATCCAAGGAATAAAACATCAATAAAAAGGATATATTGCATGTTAAAAAATATGGATATATCGCAATTACATATTGATATCGCAAATTTTTTTAAAAAATGATGGATATTTATATCAAATCATGAAAATTTTGAATGAAATTTTTTGAAGTATTAATTAACATGCTAATGTATCATTCTAAGACAATATATTACAAATAAACATATATTTGATAAGTATGTTATATGAAATCAAAGAAAAAGTGCCCGCTGATTGGAATATAAAGAACACTAATCACTATAATTTGTATAAAATTTAATTACATTAACACAAATAAGGGTCAAATATGCACACATATCAAATAAAATTTAAATATAGTCTTTTATATTAATAATATAAAACATTAAGTTTCACTTATATTAGAGTTCGAAGTGCAATATTTGCAATATAATGCGCTATTTTGCGATATTTATCGCGATATATCGTGATATTTTATGATAGTGATTTTTTTCACATTTAAATATCGTATCGCAAATATAAAAATCACGATATATCACGAAATATTACAAAATTTTATTCCATGATTATATCCAAGGTTTGATAAAATGGCCATTACGGGTGGATATCTTGGCACAATGAGTTTCACAGCTGTTTTAGGTGAGGACTTCTAAAAGACCCATTTTTTCTTCTTTTTTTCCAGCTTTATTTGGCAGTTTTGGTTTCCACAGCCTCTAAACAGCTGAAAGAAGTGTAGATGTAAAGATAAAAACTTGAAAAACACAATATTTAAGCATAGATCTTGGTTCTAATGGTTGGGTTCTTTAATATACCTCGCAGGTTTCACTTTTTTTATTTTTTTAATGTGTTTTAGCTTAAAATCATTGAATCTTAACTAGATTCTCATTGGGTGTTAGAGCTCTCACTTTTATTGTTCCAAATTGTAGTAACTTATAAATCTTTCGATCAAGATTAAAGAGATAACTTCCCACTACTTAACAATCTTTTATCTTATACATATATATATATATATATATATCTGAATGAAGTTAGAGCTTTAATTTTATGTTATAAGATATGCCTAAATAGGATTTAGTTATCTTTTAAATATTGTTCAGCAAATTATTTTTAATTTTCCATTATTTATTAATTTGGGTATTTTTATATTATATTAAATATATAGATAATATACTTGTGTTATATTATATATATAGATTTATAAGTTACCCAATGTTCTTGTTCAATGTTCATTTTTTTGGGATAAATGACAAGTAATGCACTAATTAATTTTAGTATGTTACATTATTAATTTGTTACACAATATTCACTTATTTCAATTAGTTGAATATCAGATTAAATTTAAGTAACTATTAGTATGTAATGTTATATTTTAAGTTTTGACAATAAATCTTGCATTATTATTTGAATTATTTGAATACTAGAATATTTTGAAAAGCTTACTCCATAATCACCTATTTGAGATAGTTGAATATTAGATTATTTTCAGGTTTTAGTGCATTAATGTCCACAAAATTAGCCAAATAAAACAATTAATAGTAGCTTTTCTTACTGACGGCGACAAAAAAAATCATTTTTCATATGAAAGAATCTCTATTTAATAAAATTCATTAAACAGCACTAAAAAGCCAATTATATAAAATTCTCTTCTAAAACATGTGTATTGGTATAAGAACCCTTGGGTTGGACGAATTGGGAAGAGACTTGGGTAATATCCCCAAGTCCCAAGTTAACTCCCACCACAAGGGCCACTAACCTATCCAAAAAAAAAAAAGTGTATTGGTATAATTTGAGGGAGTTGTGCAATGCAAAAAAATCATGCTCCCAACATCGCATCCGTTACATTACGCTAGTGACAACTCCGCGTCCATGTTACCGTGACCAATACCATTATGGTGGCCTCCATTTCTTAAAACCTTGATTATATCAAGTCATAGATGTTAAGAGTTAAGACCAATGCATGCATGAGAAAAAAGGATCAAATATGTGAGAAATATTGACGTTAATAACAAAATCAAAGGTAAGAACATGTCCAGACCTACTCTTGTCCACTTTTTGAAATCCTTGCGCAGTATATCTCCAACTTTGAGGTTGAATACATCATACATTTTGTATTTCACTGAAAATGAAAAATTATAAATATAAAAATTAGCCCTATAATCCTGCAAAAAAAAAAAATTCTGACTCAACCTTAAAATATGTAGATTAGTTAAGTCAAGGAACATACAGATCTGGTAAAGACCATTGCATCCAAAACGACCAGCCCCATTTATCAGCAGTGTGGCCATGTATTTATCTTTGGAGGTACAGTGAGGGTTGGTCAAGTTTCCAGTATCCAAGAGGATGCCTGCTAACTGCACATAGATGGAAAGAACAGAAAGCGGTCATATTTTCCTAGAGATATATATATATATATATTTATATATATATATATAAATTATTTGTAGACTAAGAAGATAAACTAAGCCGAAACTGAGAAGTTATTATTTATGATAAAGTCCTTGTTATCATGTCCTTTGTTCCACCAAATGGGAGAAAAGGGATAAAGAAAATATAGGACTATAATACAATGGAGTAGAGAACTAAAGTCACATTATAGGCCTACTTATGTCAATGGGATCTTCAAGCAGGGTTTATACAATTGCTGCACAAGTCTGAAGTTAGCATCTGACATTTATGGCAGAGTCAGAAGTTGAACATTCCCACACTGTGAACGATAGAAAAAATAAACAATTTTCCTGGACAGAATCTTCACAACTTTATTAGGAAAAAAAAGAGTAAAGAAGGGAATCTTCAGCAACTGAGGTTATATTCTGTGTCTTATATTGGATGTTTTAGAAGGAAAAAAAAAAGGTACATATTGGTACTTGCTTCATCATCCTGCATTAGAATACCACAGTGAATGTTTTCTGACCAAGTAAAATAAGAAGATCAAACATCAAAGAATAGAAAAAAGTGCACCAGAAAGACAGAAGAAGAAAAAATAAAATTGGGAACTTGGGAGTTTAGAAGAACTCAGTACCAAAAGTCGACTGAATCCTCGCCCTGCCAATATCTCTGGTGAAGTCAGTGCAAACTTTTCAGCAATAAGTGTACAGAAAGAGCACTCCTGTATTTGGAAAAGAGTTTATTGCCTCAATGAATTAGAGCAACAAATATACGAATAGGTATAAAATACGAAAGCATATGTACATGCATGACACACACATTATAGTGAAGCTCCATATAGAACTTTGCACCATAACCTACTGCAGATATCTGAGTCTGAATATAGATTGAAATATTACATGTAGGTTAGGATGAAAATCGTGGCAGCATTGGGGAGAGGGAGAGAGAGAACAGCAGGGAAGATTAGGAAAAATGCAAGGAGACCAGCAGAGAACAGCATAAGAAGGGTTCATATGGAGTCGCAAGGGTACAGATGGGTCTGTGATAATCTTGAGTTGACGGACAGATTGAAGGAAGGCCGATCCTCAGAGAGAGTTTTCCATGGCAGACACAGAAGCTTGAGATTGGTGGAAAGATCGAATGACAGAGGCTCTTTTGTGAGAATCGATGAGTCCTTGGGAGGCAGAAGTTTCAGTGTGTATTTGCCGGAATTTGACAAAGGGGGTGGAAGATGGAAAGGTGTAGTGAAGGCGCTGAAGGGCTTAGCGTCCAAAGTGGCAGTGCGTAAGACAGATGTGGAACACCATTTCTCAGAGGTAGCTAAAAGAGTTTCATGGCCGGAAGGGAAAGTGGTGGTGGAACAAACTGGGGAAACGTAGTGGTTGATCTTCCTTCCTGTAAAGATAGGATCGATCATTGCTACAGTTGTTTGGTTGGAAGAGTAGGGGCTGAGGGTGAGCCTAAGTTGGAGACGGAGAGGGTGCAGAGGTGGGTTGACCGATTCTAGAAAGTGCCGACATGAGTTTGCGTTTAAGGGATGCCCGGAGGCTGGTTTTTGTTCAAGTTCTCGTCGGTGGTTGAAGCCACTCGAATAGTGCAGAACAGAGAATGGGCTCTAGATGGTCGGCCAGTTATGTTGGATTGGCGGGTAGAAGGTGGGGCGTGTACAAGGGAAGGGTTTCTAGCCAAGAAAGTCCGGATACGTTTTGTCGGCCTTCCTCCATTCATGTGGTGCACGGAGGTTTTTTCAGCATTGGGTAATGCTTGTGGCCGCTTTGTTAGGACTGATGAGGGCACGACGAAGAAAACACACTTCAAATGGGCTAGAATCTTGATCGAAACGTCGATATGCAAAATTCTAGCATCCACCAAGGTGGGTAGTAGGCAATTGGAGCTATGACATCCCAATATGGGTGGAACGTGGTCCCCATTTTTCGCTGTGCATGGGACAATCGGAGAAGCAGCCGTTCAGAGTTGCCGGAGAAGAGGGTGTTGCAGCGGGTGCGTCAGTGTACTCACAAAGGGCGCGTGAGGAGGGAAAAGCTATTCTGGACATGACGCATTCTGCCAATTTACACACAGAGGGATATGTGGACAGCTAGCTTAGGAATTCGAAATTTGAATTCCAGCACGCAAGACGCTCCGACATGGGCTTGCGAGAGAGAAGGGAGAGAATTGGGCCTGGTTGGTAGAAGGCCTAATACAGGAAGAGGAAGTGGCTCAATCGCACTCAAGCTCAAACCAGAATGAAGATGAAGCTTAATGGACTCAGAGGAACATATGAGCCCAAAGGGGAAAAGGCCCAACCTCTTCAAACCAAAGTGGAAATTAAGTTCTGGCCATTAGAGCCCAGTGCCAGTGGCCCAAGCGCTGCCGTTGGTGTTCTCAATGAAGATAAGTGTGCCCCTCAGTTATCAGTTGCTGAGATTCCAGAGGAGGAAGGGGGAGTCACTCAAGTGCAGAAGGTTGAGGCGCCTAGTAGGGAGACTGTTGGCACAAAAGCCGGATGCTGGGATCATCAGGACAACAACTGGATTGAGTTTTACCAGGCTGAAACAGACTCCGACAACGGATCCACGGTGCCAGAGACAGAGGAAGGTATAGTTAGTAGTGATGAAGAGAACCTATGGAGGGATTTGCAGAGTGTGGTTGATAAAGCCATGAAAAATACTAGCCCAGGTTGTTCTCGTAGGCAGATCCAAGACCCGGGTATGGAGAAAATTTCAGAGGTAAAAAAGGCCGGCTGCATTAAGAGACCAGAAGAAGTCCTCAATAGGTCTGTAAGGAAAGTCGATAAAGCTGGGAAGGCGCAACAACAGTTGCAGGGCAGAAAGGAAATTGGGGACTTGGAAGGGATGGCAATCAGTCAGGGAGGTATGTCGATTCCTGCTGCTGTGCAAACTGAAATGGATCCCATCTATTGTTCTCATCTGGCCATTGTTTTTCCAGGGTAGGGGCTTGTGGGTGAGGCAGAGGTGGGCATTAGTGCAGCGGTTGAAGTTTCAGGTTGGGTTAAGCGACGTGAGGAAAGTAAGCCGAGATTTGGGGGTTGCAGCGCATGGGTTTGAGGGGAGACTTCTGCCGCTGTTCTCTGACATAAAGGAATGCAACATCAGAGATGGCCTTTTTAGCCCAAGGGTCAGTGTTCAGAAAGAGATAAGTGGGCAAAAAAATTGAGAAGAGAACTGAGAAATTTGAAGACCACAGTGAATTACGAAGGAAAAAGTAAGGAGGTACGAAGGATAGGGTGGGATCTAGCTGTGATGAATGATTGATGACATTAAAACTCTTATCTTGGAATGTTAGGGGTCTTAATGACCCAGACAAGAGGTTGGTGGTGAAGGGGGTGCTGAAAAAATGGAAGGCTGGTATTGTTTGTATTCAGAAATCAAAAATGGAAGACGCGTCCGAGAGTATTATGAGGAGTATTTGGGGGCATCGGTGGGAAGAATGGAGGTTCTTACCAACTAGAGGGTCTGCGGGTGGTATAGTGATGTTGTGGGATAGTAGAATGTTTAAGTGTGTGGATCACTAGATGGGAAGGTTTTCTCCCTCCTGTTCATTTTTTTTTTTTATGAAAAAATGGAAGGCTGGTATTGTTTGTATTCAGGAATCAAATATCGAAGACGCATCCGAGATTATTATGAGGAGTATTTGGGGGCATCGGTGGGAAGAATGGAGGTTCTTACCAACTAGAGGGGCTGCGGGTGGTATAGTGATGTTGTGGGATAGTAGAATGTTTAAGTGTGTGGATCACTAGATGGGAAGGTTTTCTCTCTCCTGTTTATTTGAAGGTATGGCCGGAGATTCCCAATGGTTGTTCACAGGAGTCTGCGGGGCCAAATTTGAATAGTGAGAGGAGATTTTTTTGGGAAGAATTGCAGCATGTGAGGTCCAGGTGGGCAGGTATGTGGGTGTTGGGGGGTGATTTTATTATGATCAGGTTCCTTAGCGAAAGCTCAGTTGGAGGGAGATTAAGTGGAGCAATGAGGGAGTTATCCTCTTTTTGATGATTATAATTTGGTGGACCTTCCAATGGAAGGTGGGAGATTTACGTGGTGCAGCAATAGAGATAGCCCTTCTATGTCTCGATTGGATCAATTTTTAGTTTCAAATAGTTGGGAGGATCAGTTCCCAAACTTGTCCAAGTCTAGCTTACCTAGACCAACTTCAGACCACCTTCCCCTGTTGTTGGATTGTGGTGGAGTGAACTGGGGGAAATCTCCGTCTCGTTTTGAGAACATGTGGTTGAAGGTTGAGGGTTTCAGGGATAGGGTGGAAGGCTGGTGGAGCTATTATCATGTGCAGGGGGACCCAAGTTTGTTTTCTCCAGAAAGTTGAAGCTCCTTAAAGAGGATTTGAAAAAATGGAATGTGGAGGTATTTGGGTTAGTGCACTGGAAGAAAAAGAATCTTTTGCAAAAGATTCAGAGTCTGGACAGAAAAGAGCAACTCTCCGGACTCTCGGAAGAAGAGAAGTCCAGTAGGGATGGTCTCAAGGGGGAGTTTGGGGGCCTTTTTGAAGATGGAGGAGATCTCTTGGCGCCAGAAGTCCAGGGCTTTGTGGCTTAGGGAAGGGGATGGAAATACCAAGTTCTTTTATAAAGTGGCAAATTCACATAGGCGAAGGAATAATCTTAGCTTTGTGGTGATTGGTGATAGGGAGATTCGGGGAGTTTGGGAGATTCGGGAGGGCATTGTGGGTTTCTACAAGCAGTGATTTTCAGAACTTCAGGACTAGAGACTTGACATGACTGGTATGACTTTTTCTTCCCTCACTGAGGGGGATGCAAGGTTGCTTAGCGCCCATTTAAAGAACGTGAGATCGTGGAAGCTCTTCAATCTTGTGATGGGGATAAGGCTCCAGGTCCAGACGGGTTCTCCTTGGCATTCTATAAGCTCTGCAGGGATGTGATTAGGAGGGATGTGATGGCAGTGTTTAATCACTCCTTTGAGAATGGAAGCTTTAAGAGGAGCTTAAGTGCCACTTTTATTGCTTTGATTCCAAAGGAGGGTGTACAGAATATTAAGGACTTCCACCTCATCAGTCAGGTGGGTAGCTTGTATAAGCCGTTAGCAAAAGTCCTTTCTATTCAGATCTGAAGTGTTATGGGAGCAGTGATTTTGGATAATAGAGTGCCTTTGTTAAAGGCACACAGATCTTGAATGCAGTTCTTTTGGCCAATAAATGCATAGACTCCAGGCGGAAGAGTGGGGAGGCTAGTATGTTGTGCAAATTGGATATTGAAAAGGCATATGATCACGTTAATTGGGATTTTTTGATTTCCCTTCTTGAGCAAATGGGGTTTGGGGAGAGATGGCAGGGGTGGATTGTTTTTCTTCCGCTTCGTTCTTAGTATTAGTCAATGGCTTCTCGGCAGGTTTCTTCAGATATACTAGAGGTTTGAGGCAGGGGGATCCGTTGTCTCCATTTCTATTTGTGATTGTTTTGGAAGCTTTGAGTCGTATGATTGATAAAGCGGTGATTCTAGGTTGGATCCGGGGTTTATCTCTAGAAAATGGCACAGGCAGGAGGGTGAAGGTGTCTCATTTGCTATTCGCGGATGATACTTCGATTTTTTGTGAGCCGGATATTCACCAGTTGAGTTATATGAGATGTTTGCTTATGTGCTTTGAGGCAGTGTCAAGCCTTTGGATCAACATGAGTAAAAGTGAGATCATTCCAATTGGGTCAATTGAGGGGATACGAGAGTTGGCCCAGAGTGTAGGGTGTGGGGTGGGCTCCTTGCCGTCAGTGTACCTAGGATTGCCTTTGGGTGCACTCTCAAACTCTTCCTCGATTTGGGATGTGGTTCTAGAAAGGTTTCAGAAGAGATTGGCAGGGTGGAAAGAGACAAAATATATCCAAAGGAGGAAAGATTACACTTATCAAAAGTACTCTCGACAATCTCCCAACTTACTTCATGTCTCTTTTTCCATTGCCTTTCAAGGTGGAGAAGAGACTAGAAAAGATTCGTCATGATTTCTTGTGGGATGGAAAGGAGGGGGAAAGGAAGATTCACCTTGTCAATTGGAAAAAGGCTAAGAGTCCGATTGAGGAAGGGGGGTTGGGTTTTAAGGATTTGAAGATATTCAACAAAGCTCTTCTTGGCAAGTGGTTTTGGCGTTTCGCGCAGGAGGTTCATTCGTTATGGAAGGAAGTTATGTCCTCAAAATTTGGTTCCGATAGTTTGGGTTGGTTTGTGAAGGAGTCCAGGGATCCTTATGGATGCAGTAGTGGAGGGCTATTCAAAGAGGCAAGAAAGAGTTTGCCAATTCTATTCGCTTTGAGGTGGGAAGGGCGTCGAGGGTTAGATTTTGGAAGGATCCTTGGTGTGGTGATACTCTGCTAGAGGTGCTTTTCCCGGTTCTCTTCAGTCTCTCCTCAAATAAGGAGGCCTTGGTAGAGGACTCCATGCAAGTGGCAGGGGACACGCGGGTGTGAGGCCCTTGTTTTAGAAGAAACTTTTTTGACTAGGGAGCTTGTGGAGGTGGAAGGACTTTTTAGGGTGCTGGAGAGATGGAAATCTCATGTGCATGAAAAAGATAGAATTATCTAGAAGTTGAATAGCGGCAAGAAATTTTTAGTGTACTCCTTTTATATGTTCATAGTGGGTCAGAGAGAGGTCCAATTCCCTTGGGAGCTTATTTGGAAATCTAGGGTCCCTAAAAAGTTTCATTTTTTTGTTGTTCAGCGGCGTGGGGTGTTATTCTCACAACGGAGAACCTTAGAAGAAGGGGCTTCCATCTTCCGAGCAGGTGTTATATGTGCAAGGAGGAGGCGAAGTCTGTCGATCATCTTCTTGTGCACTGTTCAGTGGCTAGGGAAGTGTGGAATATGGCGCTCTCTTTGTTTGGTGTTTGTTGGGTGATGCCAGGGACAGTCCGGGAAGTCTTGCTTGGTTGGAGGTGTGGCCGTTTTTGTAAGGAGCAGAAGAGGGCTTGGAAAGTAGCCCCAATGTGTCTCCTTTGGAGCGTTTGGAAGGAGAGGAATAGAAGGGTGTTTGAAGTCGTGGATCTCACGCTCATGAGATTGAAGGATTCTTTTTTGAAATTGCTATTTTTTTGGCTTAAGGAAATTATCCGTTGAATGTGGATAGTTTTAATTGCTTTTTGGGGAGAAGTTAGGCTTTGATTATGTGCCCCTCTCCTTTTGATGTATATGGTTGCGCCCCCCTCGGGCGTCAAGTATATTTTACTTAACTTTACCGATCAAAAAATAAAAAAGTATAAAGGAAACTATCAACAATAGCGCACATGCTATAAAGCGACATGGCTACGTGGAGAGATCACGAAGTCACATGAGAAATTTATAAAGTGGAGTGCGCCAAGTGCAACATGTAGCAAACAATGTCCCAGAGAACACAACAGACCAATATGTAGACAGTAACAGGAATACACCTCAATGACCCCATGGTTTCAGCCATCGAGCCATGAAATCCCTAGGATCAAATAAGAAGACTGCAATGCAACACCAAGGTAACAGTGTTGCCACACACTGATTGGGGAAGAGCGAGCAGTGGAGATCATGATCAGAAATGTGTGGTACGAGTGAACAAAAATAGCATTTGTGCTGTGGAAGATGCCAGTTTGCAAGGTCCCTAGAATTCTAGCTCAATTGTAGGAGAGTGTTGAAGAACCTCACCGTGTCCCCCACAGGTCAAGGTCCATGATCAAGGCAGGGCTTATGTGGACTAACCTAAAGACCAAAATGGCACAACTCAAGGTCATGTGCAGAGATGGAGATTGTCCACATGTCACAGTCTCAATGGCCTAGATGTTTGAAGGAGATGTGTCAATGCTAGTAAATGAATGGAGGGTGCCACTTTGAAATCTTCC
Source organism: Nyssa sinensis (assembly GCA_008638375.1). Lineage (NCBI taxonomy): Eukaryota > Viridiplantae > Streptophyta > Magnoliopsida > Cornales > Nyssaceae > Nyssa > Nyssa sinensis. Next base: position 13,485,802 of record CM018033.1, on the reverse strand, counting down.
CCAGTGGCCTTGGTCTTGGAGGGGCACATGTTAATGTGGGATCCAGTACCTGCCTCTCTATCTTTATTTTATTTTGGTGGATAAGTGGTTCAATACCCACACCTACCATAGGTACTTTTCTGAGTCCTCCTCTATTTAGCCTTATCTTGTGATGTAACCCTTCATATGTATTTATCTGATGTACCCGTCATATGGAACTGATATCACCACGGATCCATGAACATTCAAGGGGAACTTTTGTCATTTGAAAAGAAGTGACAATGCCCCCCTACAAAAAAAAAAAAAAAAACTGCCATTTCAAAGGAAAATTTAATCAGACTCTTGTATGTATGACACATCTTCCATTCATTCTGTACATAAATCAACTTTAATATTTGTTTTTAGAATCAATAATCTGTTGAAATTTTAGAGTTCATCGCCTATAATGCATTTCAAATGGTCTGGAATCTGGATATGTCACTGAGGACTTTATTGATGGCAAGAATTCAGTCAAATTGAGAATAATATAAAAATTTATTTGCTTGAGATATTTAAAAGGCGTATCTGTGAAAACAGATGAAATAAAGAATGATAGCATATCTCCACATGGTTCAAGAAGAGAAACATAGAAAAACCAGAATTTGACATTAATATATGTACTCAAAACTATGAGAATAAGAAGAGATAGTTGTCAAGCAACCGATTGCTCCAAAAGTTTAAGCTGTCAGAGAATGGGCCAATAATGTATATCAAGCTCTCAACAATCCTCACGTCCGACCCTGGACTCGCATGTGGAGAGACAAACAAATGCAAAGTAGAAGAGAATGCAAATGCAAACGGGGAATAAATGCAAATAGAAAGACTTGAACCCAAGACCTCTCACAACCAAGGTTATGATACCATGTTAAGCAACTGATTGCTCCAAAAGCTTAAGTTGTCAGAGAATAGGCCAATAATGTATACCAAAGTCTCAACAATAGTCACTAGGTAAGCATGTCGAATGTGTGAGAGGTATTGGCAAAGTTGCCTATGTATCATATAAGTTTGCTAAGTGCAGCATCTCGGCCCAATATTGATGCATGTAATAGGCTGATAGCCTTCCAATAGACATTATCCACACAAAAAAAAAAAAACCAGATCCTAAATCTGCACAGAACCTTATACCAAGTAGCTCCCTTTCTACAGCAGTCCCTCATTTCTCTCTGGCAGCTTCATATACTCACAAAAGTCTACGACAGTATCAGGAATACCAACTCATAATTCCATTAAACTTGTAAATAGAAGGATGAAAACAAATTGATATAGAAGTTCATCTTCAAGTTGGGATAAAGAAGGAGAAAAGGTCAAAGATCATTTTTTACACAGAAATGAGAATGCCATTACAGAGCGAAGTACATCCTGAATGCTGAAAATGCCATGCCACTTCAACGACAAGGAATAAACTGGAATGACCCCATTTTAAGTCCTTAAAATGTTAATCTATTGATGTTCCTAGATTTATGTAACAGACATGTTGCTTAACTTAAAAGTCCAGGCCCACAAGCACAGAGCCACAGACCATCAAGAAAAGGATCAGATTCACAGTATCAAGTGCATCCACAATTAAAAAACAATTTCTGACCAAGATAATTTCTTTCATGGAGCTATTATACAATGCACTCGAGAAGAGTTAATTTCAATAACTTCACGATGTTGAGCATGAGAATGGATACAAATGTTTCCGAAATAAGAGAATTTACGCAAAACTAAGATAATAAATAACTTTATAATCATATCTTTTTACTTGTTATCATTTTAAGTTATGATTTCTGTACCTGTCCTACAGTAACAGTCTCAACCGAAGGATATGCAGGATCACCCTGTGAAATGGAGAGAAGACATTATCATATAAACATCTTATTTTGAAGATGTCTGGAAGCAGACAAAATCAACAAACATTTAACCGTACTTAGATAACTATATACACCTTTCTGCAATTGAAGATTTCAACCACGGCCTCCTTTAATGCCTGTTCCAGGAAGATGCCAGATTATATCCATCATTTAAAATGATTCACAGTAAAAGTACAGCAGATTTTGTAATAAATATTACCTCTTGTTTGGCTGGAAGCTTGTCGCCGTTCAGTAAAACTAATTTAAGACTCCCAAATAGATCAAAATATGACAAGTCAATCTGCTCAACATTTCACCATCACCGGGGGAGGGGGGGGGGGGGGGAGGGGGGGGGGGGTGGGCGGGGAAGAAGAGGAATTTTAGTTTGAGAGTAGGAGAAAATTGATTTAAAATTATCAGGTACCTCAGAAAATCAATGGAAACATACGATTCTATACATGTAAAACCACACGGAAGGATCCCTAATAACATGGTTGTAGCACGTTTAGGACCAGGAAGATTGAGGGAAGGCAGCAAAATTTCAAAACTATCATATTTTTTGCAAGAATGAATTATTACAATTATATCATCCCTGGCATTTTTCAACACTTTGATGTAATGTTTGCAATATTTCTCTTTTACAATTCAAAAGAATTAGATAAGCATCCATTTCTTTCCTAGGCAAATAAGACATTTAAAATTGTCTACACTATGCACTGAATAGTGAATCAAAATTATGATCTAACTGTAAAATGCTCAAATGGGACATACCTCATCAGCAAAAATTAATGATAATTGATCAATATGAGATGAATTAAGTAGCCATTTGATCTCAGCATGGGAGTTTAGGTCTGCCCTCTTCATGTTGATGACAGGCACAGTGCAGAACTGGTTGTTTTTCAGTGTTTCATTCAAGTAGAAAGCATACATGATGGTTGAAGCAAAGGAGCCAACATCTGTAGATAGTTGTATCATATTACATAGCATGTTTCTTGCACTTGGTCCAAGAAGAAGAAGAACAAGAAGCATACATCATTTTCATTTTGCATTCCATTTCCTTTTCATATTTATCTTGAACTTATGTACAGAAGAATGACATAACATGACTTTTTAAAAATCTATTAACTTTTAATGGCACATAATGCTAAGAACTTTATCTATATATTTCAAGGGAAAGATAATGATATGTACAAAAAAAAGGCTTCTCAAACATTCAAATGACAAAACAACTATTACAGTTCTTTACGAAGAAAGTACTAGTGCAGGTAGGAAAAGGTGATAGGGGCTACAGATTCTCCATGTCTGGATATCCAGAAAAATCTGAACTTCATTAAAAATTGAGAATGTCAAGGAACCTTTGTGATATTTTAGGTTTGAAAAAAATATATAGAAAAAGAACTTGTGTCAATAAAAAAACAAGAACTTGTGTCAACAAAATTCATAAGATTTTGATGAAATTTTTAACAAACAGTAGTTATATCTACAATAACCAAATGAGATGCCAAAGCAGGATACAGACCTCAAAAAATACATTAATTACCAGCTATATCATCTGATGATTCCAACCATCCAGAATTGACCGGCTATTATTTCAAGAAGGTAATCAAACAGTCCTAAATCCTTCCACGCGTACTTTTTATTATTTCTAAAATTCCATTGAGCATTTATTAACACTTGGCAGTAATCATTTCATGTTGACAAACACAATGTGAAAAATAACTGCATCTATGCATAGAAGTAAAAGAAACACAGAAAAAAGAAGAGGGATAAATATGAGAGAGCTGTTTAAAACAGGTAAACCAAGAGTTCGCATTGTGTGTTACCAGAGACATCTTGCCCCATTACAGCATGCAAGAACTTTCCTGGGACACCAGCATTGACATCATCCTTCCTAGCTTTCAGATACAAATTTAGCCTGTTAACGCTTTCACACAAATCTACAATTTCCATTTGTTGTGAGTACCCATTATAGAACGATGCTGCAGATGGGGGAAGTGGAATTCTAGAAAGATTTGTTCTTCCCTCATTCACGCTATATAATATTTCAATTGCAGGGTTTGGCAGACCAGTTAGAGTATAGCACTCTTCATTTCCTTCAAGGGCAGTTGGGCTGGGCTCCTTTACAAATCCAGTTTCTTCCTCAAAGTCAATGCTCAAATCTGACTGAATAGTTGAAGAAGGAAATGAATTTGTTTTGGAAATTTTTGACCACCTCCCAGATGAAGACCGGCCATAAGGTTCTAGAATAATGTCTGAGGGTGAACCTTGAATGACCTTTTCAGTAATATCAGTGACAATTTTTCTGGAACCTCTATCACCAATATCTGATGCTGACTGGAAACTGTTCCGACTGGCAGCCTTTCCTCGAAAGTCAAAGATATTAGCCCTGTCCATTAAAGCTGCATCACTTCTTCTCATACTGTCAGAAAATGGATTATCGCAGGCGCAAATATATGGTTCCTGCAAACCAAAAGAAGACTACATCTAAGCAGAAGCGATAACATAAAAGAAGCAAACTTATGACATTTGTTTTTATATTTTCTCTATTGAACTAATGTTGTCGTAAGGATACATTTATACCTGCATTGTACCATTGCTAAATGAATTTTTTTTGATAAGTAAAATTGTGTGTATATATAGGTGCCCAAGAAGGGCATCAAGGGCAAGAGCCCCAAAAACTTACATCTGATTTGGAGAATCCAAAAAGACTACAAAAGAAGAGACATTTACAGGTAAAGCCTCTTTGACCCAAAAAAATAATAAACACAAAAAAACATCTTTAAAAAGAGGAATAGCAAGCTCCAAATCTTCAAAAACACGTTTGTTCCTTTCTGTCCAGATGCTTCACATGAGACATATTGGAGCTATTCTCCAAACTTGCTTAATCTCCTTTGAAAGATTGCAACCTTCCCAAGCCAACAAGAGGTCTTTGACTGTGCCTGGCATTACCCATGAGAAACCAAAAAGAGCAAAAATAATATTCCAACAGCTCCATGAGACGTGACAGTGGATGAGTAAGTGGTCCACCCTTTCCTCCTCGCACTTGCAAAGGTAGCATCTGCTCGTCATGGAAAAGCCTCTTTTCTTTAGATTATCCGTCATTAAAATTGCCTTCCAAGAAGCCTCCCAAGCAAAGAATGAGGCTTTAGGGGGGACTTTTGAATACCAAATGAGCTTCTACGGAAAGGGAGAACTAACTGAATCAAACATGCTTTTATAGAAAGATCGGACAGAGAAGGATTTCTTATCCGGCCGCCAATCTCTCTTATCCTCCCTATCTTCACGAGCCCGAAAATCATTGAGGTAACGGAGGAAGGAGCCCACCTCTTCTAGCTCCCAATCAAAGAAGTCTCTCCTAAAACAGGGAGTCCAGATAAGCTTATTCCCAACTTTCTCCAAACACTCAATAGCCCAAGCCTCTTTATTGTTAGCCAGACTATATAAACTAGGAAATTTCACCCTCAACGACTCGTCCCCAGCCCAGGCATCATCCCAAAATTTCACCCTACCACCATTTCCGAGGATATAGCGACATCTTACCATGAAGGTCAGCCACCCGTCTCTAATGTAACCCCAGCGGCCACATCCCCTTGACCCCTCAACTCTGCCTGAGCACCATCCTCCAGAATCACACCCATACTTAGCAACAATAATCTCCCGCCAAAGCTCCCCATTTCTTTCCCCAAATCTGCATAACCATTTCCCTAAGAGGGCTGTATTGAAGGTACCCAAGTCTTTTACTCCTAAGCCCCCATGAGTCACCGGCTTCTGAATTTTGTCCCAAGCAACTAGGTAAATCTTTTTGCTCTCCCCTACATGACCCCATAAGAAGTCCCTCTGAATCTTCTCAAGCCTCCTGCTCACAGTCTTGGGGATAGGGAAAAGGGACATGAAATAGGTTAGGAGATTGGCCAGAGTGCTTTTGACAAGGGTGAGTCTGCCTCCCTTAGACAGAAGTTGAGCTTTCTAACCTGACAGTTTTCTGAGAAATCTTCCAACTACAGGATCCCATACCCCAACTAAACGCGGAGAAGCACCCAGCGGAAGACCCAAGTAAGTCGAGGGAAAACTACCCACTCTGCAGCCCAAAGTGCTAGCTAACACATCCAACTTAGGAATCGCCCCAACCGGAGAAATGTTGCTTTTGCCAAGGTTGACCCGCAAACCTGACACTGCTTCAAAGCAAATAAGAATGCACTAGACAAAGCGAAACTGGCGAACTGAATGATCACAGAAAATGATGGTATCATCGGCAAATAAAAGATGGGAAATACCAACTCCACCACCTCTACTGTCCCCCACCTAAAAACCTTTGATAAGACCAACCTCCTCCGCACGAAACAAAAAGTGACTCAAAACTTCCATAGCTATCACGAAGAGGTAGGGGGATAGAGGATCTCCCTGCCTCAATCCTCTAGAAGAATGGAAAAAACTCGCAAGAGATCCATTGATGAGGACCGAAAAAAAGACTGTGGATATGCATGAATGAATCCACATCCTCCATTTGGCCCCAAAGCCCATCTTTGCCAGCATGCCCATCAAAAAACTCAAGCTAATATGATCAAAAGCTTTCTCAATATCCAACTTGCAAACGAGACCCTTCCTTTTCTGTTTTCTCCTAGAATCAATGCATTCATTAGTGGTGAGAGCCGCATCCAAGATTTGCCTTTCCTCCACAAAGGCATGCTGACTAGGAGAAATGATACTGCCCATAATCTTCTTCATCCTTAATGATAGGACCTTATCAATCAGTTTGTAAACACTACTCACAAGGCTTATAGGCCGAAAATCCTTAATGTTAGTAGCTCTTTCCTTCTTAGGAATGAGGGCAATGAAGGAGGCATTCAGGCTACGCTCGAAACCCCCTTCCCTATGGAAAGCCTCAAAAACCGCCATGATAACTGCTTTCAGAACGCCCCAACATTTCTTGAAAAAAGCCATAGTGAATCCGTTAGGACCTAGAGCTTTATCCCCATTGCATGCCTCTAATGTTCTCTCCACTTCGACTTCCAAAAAGGGCATCTCTAACTTAAAGGAATCATCCCCGTTCAGTCTATCCACACACAGATCATCCACCCCAGGTCTCCAAATATGTAGCTCCGAGTAAAGCCTAGAGAAGAAATCAACAATACCTTTTATAATGGAATCTTTCTCCGTCAGAATATGATTATCAACAGCAATGGAGGAGATGATATTTTTTCTGTAGTGACAAGAAGCCATTTTATGGAAGAATTTAGTGTTGCGGTCTCCCTCTCTAAGCCAAGTGGCCCTAAACTTCTGCCTCCAAAGGATCTCCTCCATCTTGAGAATCTTCCCAATCTGGCCCTTCAGACCTTCTCTCTCAACCCTTTGATCAGCAGGAAAAGAGCCCAACTGATCTTCCCTATCCAGCTCCAAAAGGGAGTCCAGCAAAAACTGCTTCCTAACCTGAAGTGAACGAAAAACCTCATGGTTCCACTTCTTTAGATCACCTTTAAGAAGCTTCAATTTTCTGGCGAGGCAATAGCTTGGAGATCCTGACACAATGTAAGAATCCCACCAATTTTTTACCAACTCCACAAAGCCATCAGATTCAAGCCACATGTTCTCGAATCTAAAAGGGCTCTTTCCTGCGCTAAAACCCCCACAGTACAGCATGATGGGGTGATGATCAGAACAAGGCCTCGGGAGACACTTTTGGGAGATGCCTGGAAAGACATCCTCCCAATTGTGAGAAACCAAAAATCTGTCCAATCTAGACATGACCGACTAATGACCTCCTCTGGACCAAGTGAACCGCCCTCCCTCCAAACTGAAATCCACCAGCCTTTGCGAATTAATGAACTCATTGAAGCCCCTCATAGCCAAAGTCAGCCTTCCACCTCCCAATCTTTCATCCGGATTCCAAACAACATTGAAATCCCCCCCTATACACCAAGGGACTTGCCAGGAGGCAAGCGCCATCCGCAGCTCATCCCAAAATAAATCCCTTACGCCATTAACCACTGGCTCATAGATGCCGCAAAAACCCCACACTAAAGAGTTGGATAGCAAGGTAAACTTGCAAGAGATGGAGGAGTCGCCCACTCTATGCTCAATACAACTGATTGACCGCGAGTCCCATGCTACTAAAATGCCTCCTGTCGTGCCTCGAGCATCTAAATGAATTATTTTACACAATTACTGACATGAGGACTAAGTAAAAAAAAAAAAAACCATATATCTCGTACAGTAATGTTTAAAATTTTTTTAGTTGTTACTGAAGTCTCTTAAATTGTAATTTGTAAATAGCAGCCTACCCTCCCAACTTTTACAGTAAGATAGATCACCAGGAGTAATTTAAGTAGAGAAGAGAAAGAAAATGATATAAAATAATAATAATAATAAAATGTTGTAATTATAGTCCTCTTTCTAGAGTTGGAACTTTTCTTGCAGAGAAAGAGAATATAGAAGAGAAATCTCCAGCCAATTACAAGAGGACTGATAGGTCTCTAGCTATGAATCTCCTCAACCTAATACTGAATCCTAACTGGCTTCCCAATACCTATAAAGAGTGGAAGCAGCAACTAGCAACATCCTAACAGCGGAAAGAGACCTCGACCTTGCCCAAAAGTGTTCAGAAAAGATCCAGGAAAATCTCTCCTTGCAAAAAGTCCATAGAGGTGGTCCTGGTGCACTAGGCTCCTGAAACTTCAAGGTTTGGGGAGGGTTAAACGTACACAACGTTACCTCTGCATGTGGAAAGGCTGTTTCTGCAACTCAAATCCGTGACCTCCAGGTCACAATAGAGCAACCTTGCAAAAATTCCAAATTGAGAAAAAGAAGAAAGGCAACTTAGCAACTTTCCTCTGAGGCTGAACGTTTAAGGATGCTAACTCGTTATCTATGCTAGAAAGAGATGTAGGACGATGAGCAGGATCATGGCTCATGCAAGAGAAATATGTGGCAATTGGAAAAAGAGAGAAAGAAACAGAGAAGTGGGAGGGAGAAAGAAAATTGTGGAGAGATAAAAAGAGAAAAAGCTCTCATCTACTTTATAATGGTCAATTTTACTATCAAAGGAAAATTAGGAATCTTGACCTGCACATCATAAGTGAGCATACATAAGTTAGATAATAAGATGTGCAATTTTACAAGAAACCTCTTTTTCTTTAAATAAGAAATATGCACAAGTATATATAAAAAGCTATAATCTCATCTCAACTAAAACTCTACAAAAGACTCCAACAAAAAGAAGAGTACCTAGTTATCCAAAGAAAGAGAGAGAGAGATAACATACTGTCACATTTCTCAAAACATCTCCTATTCATCTCCTCCATCCATAACATAACAAAGCTGACTGTCACATTTCTATAATCCTCTTTCGCAACCTACATCCCAACTATGAAGCAAATCCCCACCGAGCTAGACAATAATACCCAATGAACACCAAACAGAGCGTGAGCCCGCAAATCTCTGGCTACTAGACTATGAAGCAACAAATGGCTGACTAGTTCTTTGTACCTCTTACACATGAAACACCAATTAACCATGATTTGCTGCCATTTCATTAAGTTGTCAATTGTTAGAATCTTTCTAAGAATTGCCATCAACCAAATAAAACTTTGGATGAGCATTTGTATACCATTGTCTTCCATGGGAAACTGAACACCCCTCACCACAAAGTCTCCTACATAAAAAATTCACCACAAAATGATTAAAAAAAAAAAATTCACCTACCTTAAAGCATCCTCCTTCCCCACCACAAGGGGCTGAGCACACAAAATGCCATAGAAGCCTCAAGGGAAGCACTTCATGTATCCACATGTAGCATCACTTAAAATGTTTTTTTTTTGGTAAGCGCATCACTTAAAATGTTACAAGTGAAAGCTGCCCTATAGGCCAGGCATATTTTAGGTTACGTGATGTACCCATTCTGAAATATGATTCTTGTCCTTCTTAATTTAGCCTATTGTGTCTAGCGGTTTTCGTGTGGCAAAACTGGAATCTATCACAATAGAATCTTACACAAGCTTGAGATGAGTTCAAGTTATCAAGAAGCTCAAATGGTCTCATCTGCTAAAATACTCTATAATTAAATAAATGGAACTCCTTTTGAGAAGGTAGTAAATGATGTTCTTATAAAAATATATGATAACTAATTCCGTACTCAACTTTTCAAATGAAAAGGACAAATGCATTATTGTATTATTTTTTACAAAAATATTTTGAACTATTCCTCTCCACAAATGCATGTCCTAGAAAGAAAGGGGAAAAAAAAGTTATTTAGGACACATCACATATGGACACATACAAAGAGTGGAGATTCCTATGTGTAGTAAACCACTTAACTTTGCTAATTAAGGATAACCACTCTCTCTTGTAATCCCAGTGCCACTGCACCTACTCCGCCTTGGGTTCCTATGGGCTACCTAGCAGCATTTACTAAAGCCAAGAAATCTTAGCTTAACAATATCAATAAATGAGTTCCAACTTGCAATCTAACAACTCAGTACAAATCAAGTCTACAACAAAAGGAGTGAAAAATATCCTAGTCGTATTCTTAAGAAGACCACTGGCTATAATTTGAAATATAGTGCGAGTTGCATTCAACTTGGAAAAAAAATGCTTCTTATCTGATCCTCCGCCTAATTAAAAATGGTGTTTTCCAGATGTCTTATGACCACCCCTTATACCACATTTTCATTCCAGATATTTAATGAGTCATCTGTTTAGAAACTCCCGCTGCAAATATTCATTCCACAAATCATGCAAGAAAAGCATCAGTGTGTCACCATGCCCCTCACATGCTCACACGTCTAAGCAAATGATAGAGATCTAAACACATGACCTCTACTCTAAATACAAATAAAGGAAGGTTTCTTCTACAACAAAGCCATGTTTAAAATTAACAAATAATTAGTTTTCAAATCTACAGACTAGTTAAGAATTCAAGCCATTTTTTCAGGATATGGTTGAATTCCTATGAAAGTTAAATTGTCAAGTAGTGTACATCATTTTCAACAAATTTGTTATGTGTGAGTGGTGCCATTATGGAAATGGTACTCTTCTTAGCGTATAGAGCCGACTGATCTTTAAACTGACTTCATGGAGTACCAGCATAAATTTTAACATAAAAAAGTTCAAGAGTTTCAAGTCTACCAATATCAATAACCTACATAGTCGAGCACTGGCAGATGCTGGGAGGGACAAGTGGGGGCCATGTCCTCCCAAAAAATTAAATATTATATTTTGCACCCTTAATTTTGTTAGAATATTTTAACAAAATAGGATTTGCCCCCCGCCCCCCAAATTTTTTTTTTATATATTCATATGAACCCTTCTAAATTTTAATACCTTCAATTAGCCCCACCCAACCCCCCCCCCCCCCCCAAAAGAAAAAAAAAAAAAAAAAAACAAAAATTTGATATTGTGTTTCTCACCCTTAATTTTGTTAACATATTTTAACAAAATAAGACTCCCTCCAAATTTTTTTATATATTCATGTTAACCCTTTTAAATTTTAATACCTTCAATTTCGCCCCCAACTAAAATTTCTGGATCCGCTGTTGGTGAAGAGGAATATATACAGTACCGAGATTTTTCACCTTGTTCACATTTTTTAAACTTTAAAAACTAATCACTAACTACAGCATTAAATCATAGACATACACAATATATGCATACATAGAATCAAAAATAATAAAGAAACAAATAAACATTTCATAAACAAACAAATATTACGAAGAAAATTAAAAAAAAATCTCAAGTCCACTGATTTCAATAACCTGCATTTTCAATAGGCATATATACCATAATGAGATTCTGCACTCTGTTTACATCTTTTAAACTAAAAAACTAACCGCTAACAATAGAATTGAATCAGAGATACATACATGCACAAACATTTATTCATATGCATATTAAAAAAGGAGCATCACATTAAACAAAAATCTGGAATTGAATCAGAGTTTTGAAGGGAATGGGAGAGACACCTCGTGTCGAAACTCTTACCTGGTGATTCTATGGCAGTGAATGGAAGGGACACCTCGTGCTGGTGATGAGATGAAAGGGAAAGCACAGAGTTTTGGAGGGGAGGACCAGACGGCAGATTCTGAGAGAGAGAAACAGGCGGCCAATACGATGACATTATTGGAGTCTTTGCGGACTCCGCCATTACAGCAACTCTGACTCTGTCTCTTTCCGGTAACAGCACACACCCCATGTCCACTGCAATGCTTTTGCTTGTTTGGTTTCCTATTTATGGAATGTTTTGTCGGTTAACTATAGTGCTGCAAATTTGGCTTGCCACACCATGGCCAAGTTGGACAATATGTAATCGAAAATAGATGTGGTAACGTAGTGATTTAATAATATCATATCATATATAATATAGTTTTTTTTTTTTAATAAAACGTAATATATGTAGTAAAATATTATTTAAAAAATACATTAATATATAACATACTAGATTTATTAAAAAATATCTTTAAAAAATAAGACTCATTTATGAAACATGTAAATTATAGATATCTGATATTGTCATAAAGTGACAGACCAATCTCCACATGACACGTGCGCCTCCAGAACAGCCAAAGTTCATCCGTCCATAGCAGGTTTAAACATATGGCATTCAAAGCTTATAAAACGGAAGCCCATGCAACCCTTAGATTCACCTCAAGCTCGGAAGGCACCACGAACACTCACAAGAAGGTTCCGAGCTTATTGTCGCCTTAAGCACCCTACCGAGCTAAGGATAAAGAAACAGTATTCAACAAGTAAATTGTTGTTCAAGCGCAGTGTTCAACATGGTAACTGTCACTCTCTAATTATCAAATCCCTACTTTCACGGCTCCAAATCCTAATCAACTTAGGAGATCCGCTGCCTATAAATAAATCCCTAAGATGCGCTTTTAGTTTTATGCTCATTCAATTACTTTCAATTCAGTTTATTGACTTTATCATCTAAGCGGCTACCGCTAGAGCCAACCCGATGCTCCTTCTGATCTCTTTCTTTGAGTGTTCAACAAGCGAAGAGGAACGGAGCCCCCATTGATCAGAAAGTGCAGCATCAGTTTGGCGTCATCTATGGGAAACGATGATCATTTCTTATTAAAAGTTCTTTTCTTTGCAAACAAATTCACCGGAGGATCATGGCTCTCAATCTTCGTCCAAGAAAAAAAGCTCAAAACCCTTCAAATTAGCCGTCTGTTGGAAGAGGAAGGGGACAAGCATCTGATCTCATGCAGCAGCAACTCGATCGAGTTCAATGACAGAATGACCTAATACAAGAACAACTTTTTGCCATCTCTAAAACTCTAGCACTGCTTACCCGGAGCCATGGAAGTAACCCCCTACATCCTTCCATTAGTGTGGCTGATGCAGGGGCACAACCTCCTGCCACCACCATGGGCGGAGGGTCCTATGAAAAGACTCCCAGTTAACAACCGGTTTACCCCCAAGGCACCACCCATGTGGAAGGAGACCCCTAGCTGTTGGCCGCCGCAGGTAGGGGGATACCGGCCTTCAACCTGGCCGTCCATTACAAGAGTATGACAAGGGTTCCAACTCCAATGGCTTCAGGGGCAAATCCAGCTCCGCAACAGTTTCAACCTCGAACGGCACCCGTAGAGTGAACTTTGGGACAACAAATTTCTTTGGCCGCTTCTCGGCCATTATAGTAGGGGTGAATGGTGTGGCGAACCTTCTGAGTAGCCTGGCTAGCTCGTCCTGCTCTGGAGGGATGTAACGCCTTGCGCAACAATAGTGTGCTCCATAGAGTCCACGACTTCTTCGGCCCTTCGTGGGTCCCTAGGCGGTGTTGGTTGTTGCAGGTCTTGCCTTGCAGTTTTAGTGCCCATATAGACGGAACGGCCATGACCCATGGTAGGAAGAGGATTTCGATTTTCCTGATAGGACTGAGGACCTAAGGGACCATCTTTCTTATTATCAGCACATCATGGCGCTACATGGGGCCACTGACGCTTTCATGTGTCGTACATTCGTGACCAGCCTCAAAGGCACTGCTCTAAAGTGGTTCCACCACCTCCCCTAGAACTCCGTCGTCAACTTCTATGAGCTTAGCAGGTGTTTCCTTGATCGGTTCATGACCAACAGAAAGTTGAGGAAAGGCCCAAAGTTCTTGCTAAACATTAAGCAATCTAAGGAAGAGTCACTATGAGAGTACATCGCGTGCTTCAATGCCAAACTTACAGAGATCATGGATTGCGGTCTGAGCTTTCTAGTAGCCACTCTAACCTCTGGTCTTGCTCAGGGGGGCTTCTGGGATTCTTTAACAAAGAGCCCTCCCACTGATATGGTAGCATTCATGAAGCGAGCCAGGAAGTATATAAATTTGAAGACGGCAAAGAATACCTCCCAAAAGATTAAGGAACAAGTCGAGAAGGATGATCAGAAGAAAGACTCCAGTGCCTTCAAAAAGAGGGTCAAAAGCCCATACAAAAGAACGGTGTCCAGAACTCCAAGCAACACTAGACCAGGGGGGTTCGCCACCTACACTCCTCTAAATGCCTCTCTAGCTCACATACTTCGACAGGTCCAAGCACATGAAAACCTAAAGTGGCCAGAGCCACTAAAAGGCAACCCCAACAACAAAGACTAGAATAAGTATTGTGATTTCTATAAGGACCATGGGCATACGACTCACGAATGCAGGGCCCTTAAACAAGAGATTGAGCAGCTCATTAGGAGAAGACGGCTGCGGGAGTTCGTCAAGTAGGATGGGAGGCAGAACCTCCAAAATGACAAGCCGCCGTAGAGGAGACAAGAGTAGAGGCCAGAACAGAGGGATGGAAGGACTGAGCCCCAATAGTAGAATAATCAGGTTATCTTCGTTGTCCATGTGGAAACCTCGACCGCAAGGACGTCCAACTGAGCAAGAAAGAAATATGCTCGGGAGGCCAGAACTATTCCTAGCATCCTCCAGATTTCTGCTGTCGAGAAAAAACTGAAGCCAGTACCTGGAATCCAGTTCACAGATCAAGATCTTGCAAGGGTACACTGCCCTCATAGTGACACCCTAGTTATTTCTCTCAAAATTGCTAATTTTGAGATCTGAAAAGTTATGGTGGACATAGAGAGCTCTACCACCATGTTATTCTACGAGCCCTTCAAACAGATGAAGCTCAACTCTAACGACGTTAAGCCCACTACCGCAATAATGGTAGGATTTGACGGGAACCTTAGTACCCCATTGGGGAGGATTGACCTTCCTACCACAACAAGAGAGGGAGATGGACAAAAGACCACAATCTCAGATTATATGGTCCTGAATTCCAAGTCCCCCTATAATGTTATAATCAGAAGGCATTGGCACCACCAAATGGGTGCGGTCACTTTGACCCTCCGCCAATGCCTAAAATATGTAAAGATTTGAAAATTTGGAATGAATTTTTTCTTTAGAATGCTATGTGAATGTCCTTAATTCCTAATTAATTTAAATTTTGAAAAAAAAAATAATAATAATAATAATAAAGTTTGGCATATATAGATATGTGTAGAAAATGAATAAAAGAAGAGAAAAAAAGAAAAGAAACGTGAGGGAAGGAAATCAGTGGAACAGGGGCAGGTCGCGTGAAAGAGAGAAGAAAAGAGGGAAAGAAAAAGAAGAAGGAAGGGGAAAGAGAAATGGACGGGGCTGCGGACGGCGGTGGTCGCGAGGGGGGAGATCTTGTCGATGGCCATCGCGTCTCGCGTGTCCAAGCTCGAGTCGGAGTGCGACGGGCTTCAGACTTCCTGGGGCGATTGGAGATGCGTGTCGCGGTTTGGAGGGACGCGAGGCAGCAACGATTGGGACAGATCTGTCGAAGGAGTCATCGCTGAGTTGATCTCTCAACTCTGTGCCGAATATAGCAAGGAGGGAAGCAGTGGTTGGCGAAACCCCTTGTTCCGATCAAGACGAACGGGTTTCGCGATGGTCGATTAGGGATGATGGCACGGGTGTATTGGCATGGATGAAGCTGCAATAGGTGGTATATGTGTATATATATATGGGCATGTAGATATGTGCGTGTTGGTGCTGTGGGAGAGAGATTGTAGAGAGAACGGTGCTAGTTGTGGTCCAGATCTGCGTGTGGATGGTGCGATTTTGTGAGGGGCACTACGGGGGTTGCGGTGACAGCGGGTGAACAGGTTTTGTCTCCATTTCTTTCCTTTTGATTTGGTTGCTATTGTGTGTATATGTACGTATATGTGTGGCGAAGCAGTGTGTTGTGTATTGGAAGTGGCTACGGTTTGGTGAAGGTGTGGTTGTGACAATGGCCTTGAGTTGGTCTTGGAGGATAGGGGAATGGGTTACGATGGTTGTCATAGGTGTTGAGGGTTCGTATTGGTGGATGTTACGGCTGTTGGGTGGTGATTGAATTTGTGGATGTATTGAAGGCAGTGTAAGGAAGGTTACAGCAGCTTGGATTGGGGAATGGAATTGATGTTTTGTAATTGTGAATGTCTTGGTTGATGTGTGTGTGGCAGTTTGGGTTTGAAGCAGAGCAGGAGATTGAGCGGGTTAGATGTTACGGTTGTAGCTCGGAAATCGTGAATGGCTACGGCTAGGGGAGTTATGGTACGAGGTGGTGTTTATGTGTACGTATGTATGTAGCGATTGAACTTGTGGAATGGTTCAGGTGTAGATCGGAAATTGAGAATCAAATTGGAGATATGTCAGGGGCAAAAATCACGTTGGGTCAAGAGGTGTTGTTTTTGTATAGCTTGTTGGTTTGTGATTGCTGTGATGAATAGAAAGGCGTAAGTGTGAATGATGCTTAGTGTTGGATGGCTTGAGCTCCAAATTCAAATAGTTGGTGAATGTGAGTACTGCAGGAGTGCTGCAGCACCTGCTGTTCGAGATGGATTGAGTTTAGTGAGAAATTTAAGTACTAGTCTTGTTGATGTGATTTTAGAGTGGATTTGTTGATCAGGTTCTGTGGCTGGTATTCATGGGTTGAAACAGTGGCTTGGAAAGGGCGGATTGTGATTAGAATTGGATGGATGATTGAGGGGACTGATTCACATGAGGAAGTTGCTGGGATTGCAACCTGGTTGGAAAAGTTACAATTGGAAGATGGCTCACTCAATTTCAAGTAGAGAAGTTATTGTCCGTTCATCTAGAGGGTTGACTGAGCCTGGAACTTTATTCAAAAACTTAATGGCCATCCTTCGCGATGTTGTTATATGTTATGATGGCACGGTGAGGAATGTATGTAGTAATTCGATTATCCAATTTGAGTATGGGAAAAAGGTTAAAGAAGCTGATGAAACTGGATTTAAAATGGCTGGCCGACTCGATCAGCCTGCCGGTGTGTTTTCTTCAACTGCTAAGCCATGGACTGGAGATCAACCTCAAACTCGGGATGCACGAGGGTTTGGTTCACGATTGACTGCAAATTCTCCAAAGATTGGCTGAGTGGAGATAAGCATAAGCTTGATATGATTCCATGGGAGGACTAAGTTACTTACGGGTTGATTGGATTGCATAGTGGACACAGCTTAGTAGGGTTGTGACTAACCCTATCAGGTATGATATTTTACTAATGTGAGAAATAAGGTTAAGGTTAGGAGTATTTGATAAGATGATTGAATGTTCTCAATGCGTAATTGCTATTAGGAAACCACTTAGAATTTGATTGTTTATACACTTACGTGTTCCTTATGAATCTGTGGGTGTTATGATTTACTTCTTGAGTTGTCATCATATGTGATTTATGTTTTAGAAGGATCGCTGATATTGCGACATGTAGATTTGCATAAGTGTTGGGATTTGATCGAGCATGACACGTAGATTTGCAGGTGAAATCTTGTGATTTAAATGCTATTGTTGACCTTAAATGTGATGCATTATCTAAAG
The DNA here is from genome assembly GCA_008638375.1 of Nyssa sinensis. Taxonomy (NCBI): domain Eukaryota; kingdom Viridiplantae; phylum Streptophyta; class Magnoliopsida; order Cornales; family Nyssaceae; genus Nyssa; species Nyssa sinensis. The sequence goes on along the minus strand of CM018033.1, from coordinate 13,468,132 downwards.
TATGTTGCATAGGCTTATGAAAGGGATGTTTCATTTGAACTGTATTATTGCATGATAAAATCATGGCATATTGGCATAGTGTGATTCCTTGGACATGGCGTGGGTTAAGCACTTGGTGCTTTGCATTATGAGGGTGCAGATCCTGTGGTGAAAAACCTAAAATCAGCCAATAGGTACTTGCAAGCCTGACGGATTCCGAACCGTGAAGCGAGACATAAGTGGCGGTACTTATGCCAGCGGAGAATGACCGTATCATCAGACATGGGTAGCATAGAGTTGCATGGGTGTGTCACGCATACTGCTCATATACTGTATACTGTTCATATACTGCCATCATGATATTGAATGCCATATAGAAATAACTGTACACTTGCACATGCCACGCCCTTAATTTTGTTTCTTGCATTAGTATTATGTCATACCAGCATGTTGGCGCTGACCCATTCGTGGGACATATATTACAGATGAGGATGCCCCAGCTACTTGAGATTCGATGACACCTTGATAGGATGAAGCACTTGGTGTGTTTTGGCCCACGGGACTTATGTTTTGTGATGTAAGGGCTTAAGCCCGGATGACCTATGAACAATGTAGTTGTGAGATGTATTTTATGTTTCTATATGTATTGATGGAAAATGATGCATGTCTAGTCAATTCCGTTGAGATTACTCCTTACTTTATTTCCTTCTTGTCTTGTAGAAATTTGTATATTGTGAAAGAAAAATAGAGATGACATTGGTATAGTGTAATGAATTGGGAGTCAAGAATTCTTAAGTTTAAGTGTAGTTGTATATATGATGGATTGTATAATTAGATGATGCACATTTAAATTCTGTGAGATTTGTGGCCATCGAGTGAGGATGGATTGTGATGTGTTTGTATATATGTAATGTATTGTGATTATCAGGGGGAAAAAGGCTCGAAAAACAGAGGAGGTTCTGCCGAAATTTTTAGAAAATTAGAGAACTCTATTTAATTTGTCGTAAATTCGTAAATCTATTTAATTATCTTTTATTTTATTTACTTTCTGTTCGTCAGTCGTACCCCGGGTTTCGGTCAGAAATTTGGGGCGTGACAAAATATGTACACAACAATGCGGTCCATTCTATCAAAGGATGCCAGTCAACCGCCCGAGATTGTCACGTTCTCACGCTCAAGGAGAGGGCCCCCAAATAGCAATTACTACACTCTTATGAAGGTAGGGACCCAGACCTTTCCCACCATCATGAGATAGAAGACTGCCCATCCAGAATTGATGAACCTCTAAGCCCTAGAGGAAGGGACAGTAAGGCGAAGCCCGTAGGGGACCCTAACAAGGTGCTAGTTAGCTCTAAAGAACAAGGGTAATACTTGCAAATCGGTCCAGACCTGACACCATCCGAGCAAGAAGAGATGGTAGAATTCCTAAAGAGCAACCTCTCAGTGTTTACCTGGAAAACTAAAGATATGAAGGGGATAGATCCAGACCTCATCACCCACAAGTTAATGACAGATCCTGACTACCCTCCGGTAAGATAGAAGAGGAAGATGCTCGCTCTAGAGTGACACCAGATCATTAATGAAGAAGTACGAAGGTTTTCGAATGCTAAGATGATAAGAGAGGTATTCTATCTAGAATGGCTTGCCAATACTGTTCTGGTTAAGAAGAAAAATAAAAAGTGAAGAGTTTGTGTCCACTACACAGACCTCAACAAAGCCTGCCCCAAATATAGCTTTCCTCTCCCAAGGATTGACCAGCTAGTTGATGCAATAGTAGGACACAAACTCATGAGCTTCATGGACACCTACTTTGGATACAACCAGATCCAGATGTACCTTCCAGACCAGGAAAAAATAACTTTCATAACCGAACGAGGTCTCTATTGCTATAGAGTGATGTCGTTCGATCTAAAAAATGCAGGAGCAACATATCAACGTCTGGTCAACAAGATGTTCAGTCCTCTGATCGGTCGTACAATGGAAGTTTACATAGATGACATGCTGGTCAAAAGCCTACGGAAGAGCAGCTACTTTCAGCACTTAAATCAGACGTTTGACATCCTGAAGCGACACAGAATGAAACTGAATCCCTTGAAATGCACATTTGGTGTAACCAAGGGAAAGTTCTTGGGTTATCTTGTTTCCTAGAGAGGTATTGAAGCAGACCCTACTCAGATTAAAGCCTTGATTAAGCTAGGATCACCGAAGACTAAGAAAGACATTCAGGCTCTAAATAGGAGAGTTGTGGCTCTGAATCGATTCATCTCAAAATCTACTAATCGTTGCCTACCGTTCTTTAAAGCCCTAAAGGGAAACAGAGCATTGCAATGGTCTGAAGAATGTGAAAAGGCCTTTTAAGAACTGAAGAAGTACCTGGCTTCCCCTAAGCTTTTATCAAAGCTAATCCTAGGGGAGAAACTACTCCTTTATCTTACAGTCTCTAAAAACGCCATCAGTTATGTACTGGTCAGTTAGGACAGGGGAGTCCAGAAACCCATATTCTATGTAAGCAGGGCACTGCTGGACGTAGAGAAAAGGTATCCCGAGATTGAGAAGCTGGCCTTTGCTCTAATAATCTCTGCTTGGAAGCTTCGACCTTACTTTTAAGCGCATCTCATTGATATCCCAACCGCCTATCCGCTGAAGTCAGTGCTACGAAAGCCTGAAGTCTCAGGGCGATTGGTCAAATGGTCTGTGGAATTAGGGGAATTTGACATATCCTACATTCCACGAACCTCCATTAAAGGGCAAGCATTAGCAAATTTTGTTGCCAAGTTTAACCCAGCACTGCACGATAAGGCACAACTTAGTAAGAATTCTGCTACATGGAAGCTCTACACTAACGGATCATCCACAGATCGAGGTTCTGGCGTCGACTTAGTATTACGATCCCCTGAGGGGCTTGTAGCTGAAAGGGCAGTACACTTAGGATTTAGAGCTTCCAACAATGAAGCCAAGTATGAAGCCCTTGTCTATGAGATGAAGCTAGCTATGGAATGCGATGCCCAAAACCTCAAAGTGTTCTTTGACTCCTAATTAGAGGTAAGCCAAGTTCTGGGAGAATTTTCCATCAAAGATGACAGAATGCTCCGGTATTCAGAGCTGGTGAATTTACTGAAGTGCTCCTTTCATGAATTCACTATCCAAAAAATCGAAAGAAGTCAGAGCTCCAAGGCCGATGCCTTGGTAAACATGGCTTCTCATATCAAGCTAGAAGGAGATTCCACTCTGAAGATCTCCCACCAGCTAAGACCAAGCATTGAAGAGGTTTAGACTGCCCAGGTTTTCCAACAGACTCAAAATTGGATAACTCCCATCCTCCAATACCTAGAAGGAGGATTGCTCCCAAAAGACAAAAACATGGCCCGAAGAATTTGAATTAGGGCAGCTCGGTACCTGGTCTTGAATGGGAAGCTTTATCGTAGATCCTACTCTCAACCCTTGTTGCAGTGCCTGACCCTAGAAGAATCTCAATATGTTCTAGCTGAAATACACAAGAGAGTTTGCGGCAACCATAATGGGGGTAGAACCATAGCCTACAGAGCTTTAACACAGGGCTACTATTGGCCTAGCATGTTGAAGCAGGCCAATGAGTACATCTAGAAATGTAACAAATGCCAACGATTTGCTCCATACCAGCACCAGCCCCACCATGAGCTCATTCCTATCGCCAGATCATGGCCCTTCACTCAGTGGGGAATGGACATTGTAGGGCCACTACCGAAGGCCACTCCGAATAGAAGATACTTTCTGGTTGCCATTGATTATTTCTTTAAATGGGCGGAGGCCGAGCCCCTAACTCACATCACGGAAGTAGAGGTAAAAAGCTTCACATAGAGAAACATAGTCTGCCGATTCGGCATAACTTGTGTCATCATCTTTGATAATGGTATGCAACTCACTGGTAAATTTTTCAAGAAATTTTGTGAAGGTTTAAGCATTAGTCACCATTTCACCTCACTAGGGCACCCCCAAGCCAACGGGCAAACAGAAATCACCAACTGAACAATTCTTGATACCCTAAATAAGAGGTTGGAAGAGGCCAAAGGAAGATGGGTTGAAGAACTTCCTAGTGTGCTCTGGGCTTACAGAACCACAAGAAGAATACCAACCTCTGAGACCCCATTCTCACTTACCTATGGCACGGAAGCAGTAATTCTTGTTGAAATTGGTATGCCGACCTTAAAGATGGAAGCTTTCGACCAAGGGACCAATGATCAGCATCTTTCAGAGAACTTGGACCTATTAGAAGAAAAGCATTATCAAGCCAAAATCAAGATGGAGGTATACCAACACAAAATGGCCAATAGTTCCAAACAACGGATAAAGCCCCTCAATTTCCAGGTTGGAGATTTTGTCCTAAGAAGAGTGTTCCCAAACACTAAAAATCCTACCATGGGGAAGCTGTCACCCAATTGGGAAGGCCCATATAGAGTAACAAAAATTGTCAGACCTACCACATACTGGTTAGAAGACATTACTGGGAAACCTGTACCCATGCCATAGAATGTAGAACACTTGCGAAAATATTATCAATAAAGATTTTCTTTCTTTATCACCACCAAGTGTTCTCATCTTAATGAACAGACCCCTAAAAACCTTACAGCCTATGCAAGAGTTATAGGTCTGGTCCATTTTAATATTCAGAACCCTAAAAACGTTGCAGCCTGTGCAAGACTTATAGGTCTGGTCCATCTCAATGTTCAAACCCCTAAAAACCTTTCAGCCTGTGCAAAAGTTATAGGTTTGGTCCATCTCAATGTTCAGACCCCTAAAAACCTTGCAGCCTGTGAAAGAGTTATAGGTCTGACCCCTCTCAATGAACAAACCCCCTAAAAACCTTGCAGCTTGTGCAAGAGTTATAGGTTTGGTCCATCTCAATGTTCAGACCCTTAAAAACCTTTCAGCCTGTGCAAGAGTTATAGGTCAGACCCGTCTCAATGAACAGACCCCTAAAAACCTTGCAGCCTATGCAAAAGTTATAGGTCTAGTCCATCTTAATGTTCAGACCCCTAAAAACCTTGCAGCCTATGCAAGAGTTATAGGTTTGACCCCTCTCAATGAACAGACCCCTAAAAACTTTGCAACTTGTGCAAGAGTTATAGGTCTAGTCCATCTCCATGCATGAATGTCTACAACTCTTCAACCTTCTCGCTTACTTCCAGTGTGGAAGATAGAAAACTTGTTCAATTACTTTACTTTACAATTACAAGTATTTTTGTTCAATCATTACCAATTCTGGTTTTATTATCATTAAAAGTTTTTCTGTTCAGTTATTATCAGTCCTGGTGACAGAAGTTCTGATTATGAGAGATTTGTTCAATTACCGTGATTGATTAATTACAAGTTTCTTTACTCGAAAGATATTATTCGGCTCATGCTCATTTGAAAGATTGAAGGGGAGATCCGAAGTATATTCAATTCCTAAACGTTCTTGCTTAATGAAATTAAAGTTTGAAGGGCTGCAACCCAAGCTTATACTACAGAGTAGTGATGGGTTGGAATAGTGCTGAAGTCTACTTGGCACATTATTAACGTCCACAATAGTTTTCAAAATCTATAAGTATAGCTACTTTGAAGAGACAATTCACAAAAGTGCTCCAAAGTATAAAAAGACACAAGAGTTCAGAAAAAGTCAATTTTCTTTGATATATAACAAAAGTACATCAGTTCAACAAAAAAAAGGTGGTACACTCAAAAATTATAAGCTACTATTTCAGGGTCGGCTGGGGCAGGCACTTCTACTGGGGGAAACTCAGAAGGGGCTCCTTCATCACCCTCGTTCTGAGCCCTGGCCTCAACTAAAGGGACCTTAACATCATTAATCCCAGTCAGATCGAAGTTGGGGGACTTTGCAAGGAGCTTGGCTTTGAAGGTGTTATAGCCATGCTTCATAAGCTCCTCACCCATCTCCTCGACCTCAACCTTCATTTCTGCTTCAGTCTGAGCCTTGGCAGATTCGATGGTGTCCTTGATCTTTTGGGCGGAGGCAACTTGGAAGTCATCGAACTTCTTCTGAAGCTCCTCCAACTTTTGAGCAAGGGAATCCCTCTCAGACTCCATGATTGAAAGAGAGTTCGTTGCCTCATTCAGCTTCTCTTTTGCAACAGAAGCATTGGACTAAGTCGTCCCCAACTGAAGCTTGGCCTCATCTAGCTCATCTTGAAGGTTATCGATCACCTCCGGGTCTACTGTCGAATCCATGAGGGCAACAAGGCCATGCATGATCTGCAAAACACAAAACAAGCAAGTAAGGACAATTAAGGTAACAAAACGCAAAAAGAAGAGAATGAAGAAAGTGCGGGAGTTACCTTCAGTTGGAGAGCCATCAACTTTGTGATAGTCTTCTTTGCCTTCTGCCCCTTGTATCTCTGGGGGCCAACAACCTATAATTCATCTAAGCCTACTTCGCGACCAAATAGCCATTGGGCATTTGGGAAGGATCAACATCTGCCTTCCCCTTCCCCTTTTGCTTGTTCGGGACTTTAGGGGCTGGAGGGGGGGCAGGCTCAGCAATGACAACCCCTTTTTTAGCCAGAACCTGGACAGGGGGGTTGGAGAGAAGCTTACTCCTCTTCACTTGAGGAGGATCAATAGGGGAAGAGGTTTCCCCCACTTTCTTCTTCCCTGGAGCCCACTTGGTCAGTAGGGATTTCTTCAAGTTTTTTGATCGGATTTTTTCAGCGGCCATAAGATTTTCGGGCTTAAGGATGGCAGTGTGCACTGTGTTGCTAGTTTGAAGGAGCTGATGGTACTTGTCATGAAGATCAACTATAAAGATTGACTTCTTTCAAGCACTTTTATCTGCACAAAGGTCATAAACACAAGGATTAGTCAAGAAATAAAAATATACAACAAAACAAACATATGTTCAAGAGGGGGGTCTCACCCTTAATCCTGGTAGTCTAGGGAAATGTCAAGATCTGATCTTGGAAGTCCTCCGTCTCCCATCCTCCTCCTCCTACGAAGTACCACTTTTTCTAAGTTTTGTTGGAAGTTGGCATTAAAGAGAGGGGTCTGAACCCTTTATCAAAAGACATATAAAAGAGGCCTTTCGACCTCATGTATTTTAGATCCATATTGCTATGGATCAAGTCAAGGGTTACCTCGACACTGGTCTGATGGCCTAACACTATAAACCTTAACAAGTGCCTCCAACTATTGAGGTTGAGGTCGGTAGGGCAGATGTTAAACCAAGTAAAGAATTGTCTAACTAGAAGTGGAAGAGGGAGTCTCAACCCCATCTTGAACCATGCGAGATGACACAAATCTCACCCGCACGAACATCAGAGGGGTGATCTATGGAACTAGGAGCCCTACAGGTGATATTTTTTGGGAAATTGAAAGACGTCCTCAGACCATCTAACATGGTCGGAGTTACGGTGCTTTGTCCTTCCTCTATTTGGGAAAGCCTACTAGAGGCCTCCCCTTCTCTGTTCCTAGGTTCGATAAATGCATTTACGATCCTAACTCCGGGGCTAGAGAGGGACCTTACTGACATATTTCTAGTATGTCACGCCCCGAATTCTCATAAACTCGGGGAGTGAGTGAAATGAAATAAGAAAAATATATGAAAGGCCATTAAGATGGATTTAGTTGATTACACGTTTATTTTTACACGTTTATTTTCCCATGTTTCCCCCAATTTAAGAATGAAAAATTACTACTAAACTTACCCAAAATAGGTTTCAATTGCCAATCAAATATCGTCTCCAACTAATAGTCACAATTAGTCTAAGTCATGTTCAAGTATGGCCTCTAAGATAGCCCCAAAATGTCTCTAAATATTCCTTGGAACAATGGCCCAAATGGGTCCCAAATGTCCTAAGACATAGGTCAAGAATAGGTCAAAAAGTCTACTAAAATTTGTCTAAGGAAGTGGCCAAACATGGCCCATAAGAGTGGCCAAACATGGCCCAATAAGGTGGTCAAACATGTCCCAAAAGGGTGGCCAAACATGGCCTAATAGGGTGGCCAAACATGGCTTAAAAAGGTGACCAAAGGTTGGTGTCAAGGGGTTGTCAGGCTGGTGCACATGGGGGGCAAGGCAATAGGCTGGCAGGGCGTGGGCGAGCATGCACGCGCGCACGAGGGCAGGCTGGCAAGTGCACGAGCGCGCGCGGCAGGGGTTGGTCTGATTAGGCTATTTTCCTGCAGGTTTACTATAGCGACTGCAGCTGAATTTCTCTATTTCTGCAGCAGATTTTCTCTGTTTTCTTAATTTTTTTCCCCAAAGTGTTTCAAGCTATTTTTTTTCCCCATTTTTAGACTATTTCCTCAAGGTTTTTAACGCCCCATTTTTGGCACTTTTCCCACCTATTTATAGGGTGTTTTACACACCTAACAACTCTTTTAATTTCACAAAATTTTAACATGGTTTCCTTTATTTCCTAAGCCTTTTCCACCTAATATTTCACAACACAATCCATCATTTCTCCACCTAGCTACCACAATACATCTTTTAATTCAAATAAACATTTATACTTCATTTAAAATATACAATCCTCCATACATATACATATACTTAAAATTTAAAACATCACGACCTCATGCTCATTACAATTTTAAGGTCTTGCCCATTGTTTTTATGATATACAAGATTTCTACAAGTAGATACACATGTCTTAGGGCTTATGCCCTCATACATACAAAAATATGCCCCAAGGGCCAAATGTCCTTCATAGTCCACTTCCCCTCCATCCTTTAAGACTTCATCAAGTCTCAAGTAGCGGGAGCTTCATCTGTAATATGATATCCCATAAAGGGTCAGCATAACCGCTAGTATGACATGATGCTAATGTAAAGAACAAAGTTAAGGCGTGGCATATGCAAATGTACATTTATAAGTTATAACCCTCCAATCCCTCAATGCTATGCAATGACGATATGCATGACACACTCATGCAACTCTATGCCACACCCATGTTTCGCTTCACGGCCCTTCCCCATTGGAACGCAAGTACCAATCGTATATCTCGCTTCACGGTCCGTCCCCATTGGATTGCCAGTACCATGGCCAATTTTGGGTTTTTCACCATAGGATCTACACCTTCATAATGCATAGCACCATTGTACTCAACCCACACTATGTTTCCAAAGATTCATGTATGCCAAGATGCCTTGATTTTTCTATGCAATCTCAATGTGGCATTTTTTCAAATACATGAGATACACCTTAAATCATGCCTCATACATAAAGTAAACTATAACTTTCAAACCACAAAACTTCTTCTATATGAACATGTGCTATAATACAATTAATTAAACATACATTCATGTCACATGTTCACTATCTTACCAATTCTCAAAGAATACATAATTACACAAAGCATCAATTCATTAAACAACCATATCTTTCAAAATATAAGACTTCATCCACACGAACATAAGCCACAATGCAATGAATTAAACATATATCCAAGTTACATGTTCATCACTTTGACAAATTCTCAAAGAACACACAAGTACACAAACTACCAACTATAGGTTTCCAAAGTAACTACACCCTAAGTGACTTTCTAACAACAAGTAAATATACAAATCATTCAATCAACTCATAAAAATGCAAGGAAACTCAACTCTATTCTTTACTTAGTAAAATATCATACCTCAAAAAGTTTTTCTCAACCTTAGGGAGTTGTGCTCGCTGTGCAACTAAATCAATTGGTGAGAATGTAGCCCTTGACATGGGGAACAACTTTTTAGAAGGGAGCCTTGTGAGAATCCTAGCCTAGAGAAGAGTTTTGGAGGCTTGAAAATTGGAAAACCCTAGGTTTTCTTCACTTTTCTCTCCATGAACGAGCTCCTGTGCTTTTCCCAGACCAAATTCTGTAATATTGACACTAAGGGGTCCTATTTATAGTAAAGGGGTCAAGGGGCAAAAGGACCCTTTTGCTCTTAATGAGTTCGAGACCCCGTTACACTACAACTCATCCCGAAACGCCTCAATTTGACATTCTGATTTAGCCAAAGTTCTTAAAATTATTTTAAATAAAAATTTTCCAAAAACTTTATTTTCTCTTACGGCCGGGTCCACCCGGGCCACTTGGGATGCCCTTTATGGTCCATTTTTGAAACAGTTTCTAATTAGGACTAAATTTTTACAAGAGGTGTATTTTAACATTCTAAACATATTTCTCTTCTATGACATACTCAAATTATGCTCCTAAATATGATTTATGCCTAAATGATGCATGTATAACGCCCTACCGGTAAACAATGCATGAATAGTGTCCTACCGGCAAAAATGAAAAATTCGTCCTGGTTTTTTAGATCTTTACATGGCACCACCGGAAGAATTACTACCTAAAATATTAACTTGGGATGGCACAGTCATCTTTGAGGAGTTTCTTGTGCCATCACCAATACCGGAAGAAGCAGTGGAGACCGACATTGCAAATAATAAGAAGAAGAAACAGAAAGGGAAGAAGAACAAGAAGTAAATGGAAAGGAAAATGAGAGGGGAAGAGATGAATTGAACCTAAAGCACGACCGGAGGAGGGAGCTTCAAACAACGTTGATCTCTTTGAGCTTTCTGGTCACTCTAACTTGACGGCAGAGAAAACTTTTGAAATGGAGAAAATGATGAAGGGAAGGGCGTACATGTATCCCTTCCCCCCTTTTTATAGGTCCACAGAAGTGGAGGGCCAACCAGTTGAACCATCACAGCGGTTGAGGCCAATGATGGCCTTGAAAGCCCAAATGACGGCCTGCGCAATAAATGCCACATCAACGGTTGTCTAGGGAAACGGAAAGACAAGATGCATGACATTACGGAAACCTTTAGCCCTAGTTATGCGTATTGCTAAACTAAGGCTCGAGAGGGGGGGAGTAGCCGATATGCCATAAAGTGACAAACCAATCTCCACATGACACGTGTCTACAGAACAGCCAAAGTTCATCCGTCTAGAGCAGGTTTAAACATATGGCCTTCAGAGCTTATAGATTGGAAGCCCATGCAACCCTCAGATTCACCTCAAGCTCGGAAGGCACCATGAACACTCACAAGAAGGTTCTGAGCTTATTGCTGCCTTCAGCACCCTACCGAGCTAAGGATAAGGAAACAGTATTTAACAAGGAAATTGCCGTTCAAGTGCAGTGTTCAATATGGTAACTACCACTCTCTAATGATCAAATCCCTACTTTCACGGCTCCAAATCCTAATCAACTTAGGAGATCCGCAGCCTATAAATAAAGCCCTAAGATGCGCTTTTAGTTTTATGCTCATTCAATTACTTTCAATTACAGTCTTTCAATTCAGTTTATTGACTTTATCATCGAAGTGGCTACCGCCGGAGCTAACCCAGTGGCCCTCTGATCTCTTTCTTTGAGTGTTCAACAGGCGAAGAGGAACGGAGCCCCCACTGATCAGAAAGTGCAGCATCAATCTCTTTTTTAAAAAATTTGATAAATTATAAAGTGTGACAATTGAGAAACAACATCAATCATTGTTAGCATATAATCGCCCCTAATTGAACAATATGTATTGTCTAGCCTAAGATATTGGATGGGTGGTCTTCTGTCTTGTAGCCAAAGATCATTGGTACATAGTAAGACTTTCCCTATTGAAAAAAAAAAATTAAAAAAAAAAAATTGGTCAAAATTTTAAAAAATAAAAAAAGAAAAATGCGAGGGACACTTTTATCATTTAAAAAAAAAAAGATTAGAGGGGAGGTATTTGTAATTTATCAGTAAAAGTAGAGAAAATCCAATGTCATTTCAAAAACTTTAAGAAAAGTCTTTGAAATTATCAAAAAATGTAAGAGGAAGTTAGTGTAATTTACTCATATTTAAATCATTTTTCTATCTTTAGCGGTGTTAAACAAATGCGCTTTTTCTTTTATTTTCCTTTTTATCTAATACATTTCATTCAAAATAAGTTGAATTGAGTAAAGTTAACCTTCTTATAATTAATATACATGAAAAATTAAAAATTTATCAATTATTAGAATTATTAATTATTAATTTTTCTCATACTTTCGTTAACTAATAAGTTTTTCTTACATGTAACTGATTTTTAGTAGAAAATTAAGACTTTATATACAAATTTTCAATGACATTTTAATTTTTCATAAAAAAAATACATATAATACTCAACTTATGACATAAAAACTACTAATGTTTATTTTAAGTAAACAAATTGTGTTTCCTAATGTTATAATTTTTCTCAATAATAATATTTTTGACTTCAATTATGTAAAATTAGTAAATATAATTGTCAAGATATGTCTTAAATAAGATATATAAGTACATATATAGAACTATTTTATCTCTCTAATAAATAATATTATAAAGATTTTTTTTGAAAAAATATTAATTATTAAGTAATAGAATTATTAATTATCCTAAAATTCAAGTGTCTCGAGTTTGAATTCCCTTTGACCCGATTGTTGGCAGCTAGAGCTTAAAGGGTTGGTCTGGTTGTCACGGAGAGGGGAACTTAGTTTGGTGCGCGTAAGCTTACTCAGGATACCCTTTAACCGATTCATAAAAAAAAAATTATTAATTATCCACCATGAAACCAAGTTGATCATTAAAAATTATTAATTATTAGAGATTATTAATTATTAATTATAAGAGAGTCAACTATATGTTTAATGACATTCACTTGAGTTGTTAAGTCACTTCAAGTTTCATTTGATGGGTAAACCTTCTCGGTTCCCTCTTTCGTTAATTATGTTAGAATGTATGCTTTCATATTTAAGACATTTTACTATTAATTAATAAATTTGATTTATTATTATTGGTTTTTATATTATTATACATGTAGATGTTATTTTATACTATGAGATTGTTAGCCTTCAAATTGTCATCGAAAATAGTTCAAGTATATAAATGAGATTTATGTACAGGAGATATGAACTTATGGTCTGATAGTTCTAAATTATTTAGAGTCATTGATAAAATTGAGCCTCTTATTTGTAAGATTGTATTATAGTTAATTTCTATGTGATAGGACGATTTTTCTCAACCAATAGAATAGTGTAGTCTGGGTTAATGTATTGATGTATTTAGAATACATGGAACTAGATTACTATAAGAAACACTCTTATAAAGTAGTCATCTTTGATATAATTCTTATATTCTTTATTCACAGTAAGCTCTTAATCATGAAAAAATAGTGAACTCAAGTTTTTAATGGTGGTGATTTCAAATTACTAATGAGTGAGATCTTTTAGATCAACACCTTGATATTTTGAAAAATCATTGTTTAGGTTGTGCAAACACATATTCTCAAGAGAGAATCTACACTCTTTAAATTAAAGAGAATGATATCACTTCTATACTAATTTAATTGATTAATCACTAAAATACGGATCTGGTATTCTCAATAAATTATTTATTAAAATGGTGACCAATTAAAAATGATTAATAATTAATGAATTAGTTTTAAGATAATTAGAAATTGGTTTGATGCACATACATTTAGAAATTAATAATTCAATTTATGGGTATTAGATACATATATATATATATACATATACATATATATATATATATATATATATAAAAGATACTTCAGTGTTTTATGGGCTCAATTTTTTATATATACATCATTTAATATTATGTTATTTAATACCCATTCGTATTTGATATCCAAATATGTTTGATTATCATTTAGAGATGTATAATATGATTATCAATTCATAAAATCAAATGGAAGATGAATTCTTTATGAATGGTCCCACAAATTTTTCATCTTTGATATATAGTAAGACAAAAACAAATACCTTGTGTTATCTTCAAGTAGACTCCATATGGAGCATGTTTATTTTTGTTAGCTATAAGTGATATACCATAAAAGAGCAGACCAATCAGCACTTGACACGTATGTCTATGAATCTAGCTCACGCTCGGCTAACTCAGCTCGCGCTCAGCCAATGGCTAAGCGCTCGAACATTCAGAACAGGATGAAAGATCGGAAGTAGCCAAGCATATGCCTCCAGAGCTCATACATATCCGGATAAGGATCACGGAGTTAATTACAGGGCTCCAAACCAACACTCCAGAGTTCAGTCACCGCCTTAGCGGCTACCGAGCAAGGAATAAGGAAACAGTCTTCAACACGGAAATAGTCTTCAACAAGGAAACTACTATCTATGATTATCTCTATACAATACTCCACAAGGTAACTGCAATCTCTGATGATCAAATCCTTATATTCATGGCTCCGAATCCTAATCAACTTAGGAAAGCCACGATCTATAAATCAAACCCTAAAGGTACGCTTTATTTTCATGCTCATTCTTTGGCTTTCAATACAGTCTTTTCAATTCCGTTTACTTACTTAAGCATCGGAGCGGCTACCGCCAGAGCTAATCTGGTGGTCCTCTGATCCCTTATCTTAGTGTTCTACAGGTCACGGAGCCCACACTTATTGCGAGTCAAAAAGTGCAGCATCAGTTTGGCGCCGTCTGTGGGAAACGACTAATCTCCAAGTACTCTATTCACAAACTCATCTCTTTCCTCGCCGGAAAACTATGGCCCCAAATCTCCAACCGCGACAGAATACTCAGAATCCGCAAAGCTCTCAACGTCAGCCGCCCTGCTCCACGAGCAAGGAGGCCAACGGTTGATCCCATGCGACAAGAGATTGAATCGATCAAACAACACAATGAACTGGTGCAAGAACAGTTGCTTGCCATAACTAGAACATTGGCAACGCTCACACAGAATCAAGGGACGAATCCTCCTAACCGCCGGTCAACATTGCTGCGGGAACACAACCCCCTATTGCCACTGAGAATGAAGAGCCCCACGAGCAGGCTCCAAATAACCAACCTGGGCACCCCTAGGGTGTTGCTCGCGTTGGCAGAGATCCACAACCGTCAGCATCTCCAAGCTGGGGAACATCAGCCTTCGTCCTAAACGTCCATTACCGGAGCACTACTAGAGCCCCAACTCCAAGGGCTTCAAGAGCACATCCGGCACCACAGGAGCCTCATCCCCATGCAGTACCAATCCCTCCAGTTCGGAGCCCTCTTTTGTTTGAGGGACGTACTCAGCCCGACTACCCTGAAGCTGAGGCTGTGAGGCAAGGTTCACAAGATGTCAGATTCAGAGACCCACGGAGGATAGAAGAAATTACCGAATCTATGGACCGAACAATTGATTTGAGAGGTGCCCAGAACCCTCTAGAGCAAGACGAGTTGGCCAGGTTGCTCGGAAGACTGGCCACCCCATTCACTCACGCCATCATGTTAGAAGAAAGGCCTAGAAAGTTCATGGTGCCCAAGTTCACCCTGTACGATGGGTCTGGAGACCCAGGAGATCATCTCTCGCACTACCAGCATACGATGGCCCTTCACGGGGCCTTTGATGCTTTTATGTGCCTGAACTTTCATTACCAGCTCGAAAGGAACTGCTCTGAAATGGTTCCACCATCTCCCTCCGAACTCAATTACCAGCTTCTATGAGCTCGGTAGGCAATTCCTGGATAGGTTTATGACCAGCAGAAGGCTCAGAAGGGGACCAGAATTCCTGTTAAATGTCAAGCAGACTAAGAAGGAGTCCCTCAAAGCCTATATCGCGCGCTTCAATGCCGAACTCACGGAGATCACCGACTGCAGCCCAAAATTCCTTGTAGCTGCCTTAACTGCTGGACTTGCTCACGGTGGCTTCAGAGACTCATTGACAAAGAGCCCTCCAGCTGACATGGTGGAATTAATGGATCGGGCCAGGAAGTATATCAACCTGGAAGAAGCCAACCGCACATCTCAGAAGGGCAAAGATCAGGCCTAGAGGGATAATTCAAAGAGGGAGGATCACAAGAAGGAGGACCACAGAAAAGACTCAAGCAAGAAAAGGGCCAGGAGTCTAGAAAAGAGAACAGCACCCAGAGTTGTGTACAATTCCGGACCAAGGGAGTTCACTAACTTTACCCCTTTGAACACTACACCGAACCAGGTAATCCAGCAAATACGAGATCGGGAAAATCTGAGGTGGTCAGAACCAATCAAAGGAGATCCCAACCTTCGGGACCAAAGTAAGTATTGTAATTTTCATAAAGATCATGGACATACGACTAACTCATGCAGGACCCTCTGATATGAGATAGAGCAGCTCATAAAGAAGGGGCGTCTTCGGGAGTTCGTCAAGTAGGACGGAAGGCAAAACCTTCAAGAAGACAAGCCTCAGCAACGGCCGAACCAGAGGCCCGAGCAGAGGCAGGAGCACAGGGAAGGACGAAACGAGCCTCAGAGGCAGAACAACCATGTCATCTACATCCTTCATGCCGACTCCCCTATTACAGGAATGTCAAACAGGGCGAGAAAGAGATACGCTCAGGAGGCCAGGGCTGCCCTAGACGTATTGCAGATCTCTAATGTTGAAAAGAGGCTCAAGCCAGCACCGGAGATCCAATTCACTGAACAGGACCTCGCAGGGGTACATTGCCCTCACAGTGATGCCCTTTTCATCACTCTCAAAATCGCCAACTTTGAGATCAGGAGAGTCCTGGTCGATACTGGCACCTCCGTCAATATACTGTTCCATAAGCCACTTAAACAGATGGGAATGGACCACGACAACATCAAGCCTACTACTGCCGTGATGGCAGCTTTTGATGGCAACCTCAGTACCCCATTGGGGAGAATCGACCTTCCTACTGCTGTGGGAGAGGGAGAAGGGCAGAAGACCACTATCTCAGAGTACATGGTGTTAAATATGAAATCTCCCTACAACGTCATAATTGGGAGACCATGGTTGCACCAGATAGGGGCGGTCACCTCGACCCTCCATCAATGTCTTAAGTATGTCCACAATCAGAACGTTCACTCTGTCAGAGGATGCCAACCAACTTCTCGAGAGTGCCATGCCATTGCACTCAAGGAGAAGGCCACCAAATAGCAATTACAGTACACTCGGGACTGTACAGATCCAGTTCTCACCCGCACTCCCGAGGAGGAAGGTTGCCCATCCAGCATTGAAGAACCCCTGAGCCCAAGGGGACGAGATAGCCAAGCCAAACCTATTGGCGAGCCTATCAAGGTGTTGGTCAGTTCAGAATCAGAGGGGCGTTATTTGTACATCGGCCCAGACTTGACACACACCGAGCAGGAGAGGATAGTCAGGTTTCTGAAAGACAACCTCTCTATATTTGCTTGGGAGACCAAAGATATGGAGGGTATAGATCCTAGCCTCATAACTCACAAGCTCATGGTAGACCCAGATCACCCACCAATTAGATAGAAGAGAAGGACGATTGCTTCTGAACGGCATCGGATCATAAATGAGGAAGTCCAGAGACTGCTTGAAGCCAAGATGATACGAGAAGTGTTCTACCCCGAGTGGCTAGCCAACACCGTCCTGGTCAAGTAGAAAAATGGCAAGTGGAGGGTCTGCGTTGATTATACAGACCTCAATAAGGCGTGCCCCAAAGACAGCTTTCCACTGCCAAGGATAGATCAACTGGTTGACGCCACTGCAGGGCACGAGCTCATGAGCTTTATGGATGCCTACTCTAGGGTATAACCAAATCCAGATGTACCCTCCAGACCAAGAGAAGAAAACCTTCATAACCGAACGAGGTCTCTACTGCTACAGAGTAATGCCTTTCGGTTTGAAAAACGCTGGAACCACATACCAGCGGTTGGTGAACAAGATATTCAGCCCGCTGCTCGGCAATACCATGGAGGTATACATCGATGACATGCTGGTCAAGAGTCTGCAAAAAGGTAGTCACCTCCAGCACTTAGCCCAAACCTTCGATATCCTAAGGTAGCATAAGATGAAGCTCAACCCCTCGAAATGTACCTTTGGGGTGACGAAGGGAAAATTCTTGGGATACATCGTCTCTCAAAGGGGCATTGAAGCAGACTCCACTCAGATCTAAGCTTTGATTGGACTGAAGTCATCGAAAACCAGAAAGGACATTCAGGCACTGAATGGCAGAATTACGGCACTAAGTAGATTTATCTCCAAATCCACTAATCGCTGCCTACCTTTCTTCAAAGCTCTGAAGGGCAACAAAGCTTTACAGTGGACGGAAGAATGCAAGAAAGCTTTTTAAGAACTAAAGAGCTATTTAGCCTCTCCAGAACTTCTGTCAAAACCAGTACATGGAGAAAAGCTACTCTTGTACCTTGCAGTCTTTAAAAATGCGGTCAGCTCCGCATTAGTCAGACAGGACAGGGGAGTACAGAGGCTTATATTCTACGTCAGTAGGGCACTACTTGACACAGAAAAGAGATATCCAGAAGTGGAAAAGCTAGCCTTCGCCTTGGTCATATCAGCTCGGAAGCTCCGATCTTATTTCCAAGCCCATCCAATTGAAATCCCAACTGCCTATCCTCTGAAGTCAATATTGAGGAAGCCTGAGGTATCGGGAAGATTAGTGAAGTGGTCTGTGGAGCTAGGGGAATTTGACATATCATATGTGCCTCGAAACTCCATCAAAGGGCAGGCCTTGGCTGATTTTGTTGCCGAGTTCACCCCGGCACTTCAAGACAAGGCACAGCTCATCAAACCTTCAGGAACCTGGCTGCTCTACATCGATGGATCATCAACCGATCAGGGCTTAGGAGTAGGCCTGGTACTACAGTCCCCTAATGGGCTTACGTCAGAAAAAGCAGTTAGCTTGGGATTCAAAGCTTCCAACAATGAAGCAGAATACGAAGCCCTAATCCTAGGCATAAAGTTGGCTCTGGAATGTGAGGTTCAGAACCTTAAAGTCTTCTCAGACTCCCAACTGGTGGTAAGCCAAGTCCTGGGAGAATTCTCCATAAAAGATGATAGGATGCTTCGGTACTCCGAACTGGTGAACCACTTGAAGCATTCCTTCCAGACGTTCACTATCCAGAAAATAGAAAGAAGCCAGAACTGCAGAGCAGATGCTTTGGCAAACATGGCGTCCCGCCTAAAGTTTGACGCAAACTCCACAGTAAAAATCTCTTATCAGCCAGGACCCAGTATAGAGGAAGCCCAAGTGGCTCAAATTGCTGAACAGTCCCCAGAACTGGATGACTCCAATCCTCCAGTACCTACAATCTGGGCTCCTCCCAGAAGACAAAAACAAAGCCAGGAGAATCCGAATCAGAGCGGCTCGGTACCTGATCCTGAACAACAAACTTTACAGAAGGTCTTATTCTTAACCTCTGTTAAAATGCTTAGCTCCAAAAGAATCACAATATGTCTTGGCTGAAATTCACAAGGGAATTTGTGAGAATCATAATGGGGGTAGGACGATAGCTCACCGAGCTCTGTCTCAAGGCTATTACTGGCCTAGCATGCTAAGGCAGGCTAAGGAGTATGTCCAGAAGTGCGACAAATGCCAAAGATTTGCCCTATATCAACACCAGCCTCATCACGAGCTCATCCCGATTCCTAGTCCTTAGCCCTTTGCTCAGTGAGGGATGGACATCGTGGGTCCATTACCAAAGGCCCCACCAAACAGGAAGTATCTCTTGGTAGCCATTGACTACTTCTCTAAGTGGGCCGAAGCTGAACCTCTAACACATATCACAGAAAAGGAAGTTGAGAGCTTCACCTGGAAGAACATTGTTTGCAGGTTCGGTATACCATGTGTGATTATCTCTGACAATAGGACACAGTTCACTGGTAAAGGCTTCAAGAAATTCTGCGAAAATCTCAACATTAGGCAACACTTTGCCTCTCCAGGCCATCCACAAGCAAATGGGCAAGCAGAGGTCACCAACCGAATGATCCTTGATGGATTAAAGAAAAGGTTGGAGCAGGCCAAAGGAAAGTGGGCAGAGGAACTCCCTGGAGTTCTTTGGGCCTACAGAACAACCAGAAGAACTCCCACCTCTGAAACTCCCTTCTCACTGGCCTATGGTACAGAAGCGGTAATCCCGGTTGAGATCGGTATGCCAACTCTGAGGACTGAAGCCTTTGAGCAAGAATCCAATGATCAGCAGCTGATGGAAAATTTGGATTTGCTTGAAGAAAGAAGGGATCAAGCCAAGCATCAGGATGGAAGCCTATCAGTAGAGAATGGTCGACAAATCTAAGGTGGGGCTCAAGACGGTCAGCTTTCAAGTCGGAGACTTTGTCTTAAGAAGAGTCTTTCAAAACACCAAGGATCCCACTATGGGAAAGTTGTCACCAAACTGGGAAGGCCCCTATAGAGTAACGAAGGTTGTTAGGCCTACCACCTACTGGCTAGAAAACATGACTGGGAAGCCTATTCCTAGGCCGTGGAACGTGAAACATTTACGGAAGTATTATCAATAAGAGATGTTTCTTTCTTTTTAATGCCTCCTTAGAATGTTCATGCATAGGCCTCCAGAGCCTGGTCCATAATGTACAAGTCTTAGTACTTGGTCCATCTATAATGCACAGGCTTTCAGAGCCTAGGTCCATCTATAATGCACAGGCCTCCAGAGCCTGGTCCATAATGTACAAGTCCTAGTACTTGGTCCATCTATAATGTACAGGCCTTCAAAGCCTGGTCCATAATGTACAAGTCTTAGTACTTGGTCCATCTATAATGCACAAGCCTCTAGAGCCTGGTCAATAATGTACAAGTCCTAGTACTTGGTCCACCTATAATGCACAGGCCTCTAGAGCCTGGTCCATAATGTACAAGTCTTAGTACTTGGTCCATCTATAATGCACAGGCCTCCAGAGCCTGGTCCATCTATAATGTACAAGTCTTAGTACTTGGTTCATCTATAATGCACAGGCCTCTAGAGCCTGGTCCATAATGTATAAGTTTTAGTACTTGGTCCA
This sequence comes from Nyssa sinensis, assembly GCA_008638375.1. Lineage (NCBI taxonomy): Eukaryota > Viridiplantae > Streptophyta > Magnoliopsida > Cornales > Nyssaceae > Nyssa > Nyssa sinensis. The sequence continues at coordinate 13,447,462 of CM018033.1, read as the reverse complement.
TCTATAATGCACAGGCCTCCAGAGCCTGGTCCATAATGTACAAGTCTTAGTACTTGGTCCATCTATAATGCACAGGCCTCTAGAGCCTGGTCCATCTATAATGTATAAGTCTTAGTACTTGGTCCATTTATAATGCATAGGCCTCCAGAGCCTAGTCCATTGATAATGCACAAGTCTTAGTACTTGGTCCATCTTCTAATGCACAGGCCATCCAGAGCCTGGTCCATCTTTAACATGCAGACTCTATGATCCAGTCCGTCCAAAGGCAGAAGTTCCAAGCGTCTTCAACCAAAGTCTAAATATTATCTACACAAGTTTCCCAGATCGGAATACCTTAAAGTTGATACTTAGATTATTTGGCTTGTGTACCAACAAACAACAAATGCTACAGTACCGAGCAGGCTTAAAGTACATTGGTTCAAGACTTCAAGTTTTATGCAAAACTCATTGATCTACTCTTAGAACATACAGAAAAGTTAGAAGTGCACGAAAATGTGTTTTAACTCCGGAAGAGCACATTCAAATACAAAGAATATCAGATTTAAGAAGAAACAACTCAATTTTATTGATGATTCATAGAAAGTTTACATCATTACATAAGTTACTACAGAAGCTACAATAAAGACATCACTACAGAAGTTACATTAAAGACACTACTACAATCTGTAACATCATGGCTTTCTTCTTCGGATGGGAAAGGGGCCAAAGTTCCAACCTCCATTACCGCCGCCGCCGGCTTCCATTTGAAAGGAAGGAATCCAGAACCCCAATCTGCATCAAGAAGCACCCAGGCTATTTCATCATCACTGTCACTGGTCTCAATACCAACGGACGATGAGGGCTCTAGGTCTTAGGAGACCTCCATTCTCCACCTTCGTTTCCCTCAAATCCGGCATGACACCCCAACCGATTTGAGTAAGGGTCTGTGCCAAGATACGAAAAAAAGGAGGTATCCCACCTTCGTCTTCGTCACCAACGCTCCAAGCCTCGGTTGAATCAAGGAGAGTCCACCTCCAATCGGAGAAATCTAGACCGGATGCCAAGATGGACAAGAGGACTTGTGCCTCCTTTAATCTTTCCTTGGAGACTGAATCAAGGGGAAGGTTAACTCTCGGCCACAGTTTAATCATTCCTAACTCAGACGAAGAATCGTCAATCATCTCCGGGCGAACGACAAGCTTCCGGCAACATCTAAAGTCTCTCCAACAGGGCAACAATTTGGGAACAAGAGGATTGGGCGCAACCGTATGCCTCCTAGACCCTTGAAGCCCAAAAGCCACCCAACTGGACCGTCGCAACAGTTAAAAGAGAGGTTGACCTCGAAATCCCAAACGACAATCGTATAAATAAACGACGCATTAAACCTGCCTCTTTGGAATACCAAGAGACAGGGTACAGAGCTCTTCTGAACAAACAACCATGGCCCGGGACTGAAGCCTCTGAAATAATAAAAAGGAGGGGCAAAGTCTAAATATACAAGCCTCTCATCCGGTATACAGACCCTCTAGTCTTATCTATTCTGTGACAGGCCATTCATACGACAAAGGCCAACAGCTCTGATATATCCTGATCCTAAGGGCTCGAAAATAGTAGTTTCGGTCATCGTAATGATGAGCTGTCTAGTTATTTTCACAAGTCTTTAGTTCAGAGCAATCTACTTCAGAACTCTGTAGAGTTTACTTCCACTCTATGTGATACAAGATCAATATTGGGTTCTATTTATCTGATCATGTTTGTTTTCTTATCTTATTATGATGAGATAATCGAAGTTAATCTGCATTCCCTATTCAAGTACAAGTGTTGAAGCTCGGAAGGCAACTATTAACTAGTGAAAAGTTGATCTGACGTGCAATGGGCTCAAAGCAGCTATACACAACAAATTTCACAGAAAGCAATAACACAAGAAGAATCTGAAGAAAAGTCAATTTTACTGATCAAAAGGTATTTCATTACATCAAAAAGGGCTGGCAAAAACAAAGAAAAGTAAAAGCTGATAAAGCCTCAAGCCTTATCAGAAGGGCCAGGATCCTCTGCCGAAGGAAGGTCGGTAGTCGCAGCCTTTTTGCTCAGACCAGCACCAGACGAAGCAGCTCTAGGAGCAACAATTAACGACACGTCAAAATCTGGGAACTTAGCTATAAATCTAGATCGGAAGCTTTCGAAACCAAACCGGATCTGTTCATCCCCCATCTGGTTAACTTCTTCTCTCAATTCCGTCTCAGTCTCAGTCTTGGCATGGTCAACTGCCTCCTGAACCTTCTGATCAAAGGTGTTTTGGAGGTCGACCAACTCCATCTGAAGTCCTGCAACCTGTCGGGCATAGATGTCTCTTTCAGACTCCGCCACGGCAAGATTAGTGCCAGCTTCCTTCAAGCTCTCCTCGGCAGCCTGAACCTTAAATTGAGCCGTTCCAAGCTCCAGCCTCACTTCATCCAGCTCGGCCTTCAGCTTATCAGCCTCCTTAAGGCTCATGGGAGTCACCATCAGAGCAGCTAAACTATGCATGCTCTGCACAACACAAGGCAGACAAGTTAGACCTAAACAAGCAAGCAAATAAGAAAAGACAAGAAAAGCTTCAGAGGTTACCTTCATTTGGAGGTTCATCATCTCATTCATCAACTTTGCAGGGTTATCCCCCCTGTACCGATGAGGGCCCTGGGTCTATATCTAGTCAAAGGCCTTCTTGGCAATTTGGTAGTCCGGCTCGTCAGACGGCTCGGACGGTGCAGCAGGCGCCTTCCCCTTCCTAGTCCGTCTGCTCAGAATGAAAGGGGCAGGAGGAACGGCCGAGACCGGAACAGCAGGTTCGGCCTCCTTCTCGGCCTCGGCAGGAGGTGGCTCGGGAGAGCCAAAAATCAACCTCCTCCTTTTCACTTGCAAAGGTGGCTCAGGCTCAACTTGGGAGGAAGCCTCCCCCGCTGCTTGGGCTTCCGCCTCTGTCCATCTTGACGTCAGCCTCTTCTTAAACTCCTCAGTGCGAGCGACCATCAAGTTCTCCGGAGTAATAATAACGGTATGAGCCCGGTTGGAAGTCGAAAGAAGCACGTGGTACTGATCCTGGAGCTCGTTAGTAAACTCAGATCTCCTCCAAGCACTCCTGACTGCATATAAGCAAGAAATGGCATATCAGATTATCAGTTCGGAAGGCACAACAAAGCTAAAACAAACCTAAGGAAATAAACCTCACCCTTATGACCCTTGGTACGAGGGAATATCGAGACATCGTCTTGGAAGTCTTCATGCTCCCATCCTACTCCAACAAAGAAGTACCACTTCTTTCACGTTTTATTAGAAGTGGGAACAGATGATAGGTGTAATAACCGAAATTTTTTTTTTTTATAAATAAATTTTCTTGGTTATTTATTGTTATTATTATTATTATTATTGTTATTGTGTGAATGTAATGTGTATAAGATTATGTGTATATATATATGTGTGTGTGTGTAAGATGTGTGAGTATTATACATGTGTGTGATACATGTATGTGTGTATAATTATATGCATATATATTTATATAAATCAGTGCAGGTGTGCACTGGGTGTGTATGACAGACCGTGTGTGTGTGTGGTGTGTGTATATGAGTGGGTATATAGGTGCAAGGTGTAGGGCAGCTTTGCATTTAATGCAAAGCTGCTTTGGGGAAGAGAAAGGGAGGCTGAACAGAGAGAAAGAAGTCAAGGAAGGCTGCAAGTGGAGAGGAATAGAGAGAGAAAATAGAGAAAGAAAGAGGCGGCTTGTGATATCTATAGATATATATATATATATGTGTGTGCATCTGTGAGTTAAAGAGGAAAAATAGAGGGAAAGGATTGGAGTGGGAAGAAGCAGAAGTGGGTCAAGAGTAACAGAAGGAGAGAGGAAGCAACCCACAAAGAGAAAAACAGAAATTATAGGTAAGTGGGTCATTTCTGTTTTACATTTTAAAGCGTATTTTGTTTAGTTTAAAATAGAGGGGTTGAACAAGCATGAAAGTAGAAAAATAATGCAAAAAGAACCATGTAAAATGGTTGAGAAACCAGTAAGAAAAATGGAAGTTATAGGTTTTGGAGAATAATCGGATTCTTGATACTTTATGTGAGAAACCATGTTTAAGTGACCTAGAAATAATCCTACGAAGTGTAGAAAACTAAATGTAGAAGAAAGGATGAAAAACAGTAGGGAAATAAACATGAAATCAGAAATTTACAGTTGGCCGGAGATTCGGCCATGGACCTTTAAGCCCTATTTCGTGATGATATATTGGTCCCAACCAAAAACAAAGGGTGGGAATGAAACCTACAAGAAAAACTCTAGAAAACGGCATTTTTAAAACCTTGAAAAGTCGCCGAAAAATTCTCGCCGGCGCCGGAGAAGGCGCCGGAACCCTACTAGAGACTCACTGGGAAATCGGGGAAGAACGGGCACTATTCGGGTCCGGGTCCGGGTCCGGGTCGGGTTCGGGCGGTCCGCCCCTGCCACGTGTCGCTCCCATGTTTTAAATTAAAAACCCAATTGAGACTGTTTGGCTATAGGTTTAGGAAATTAAGAATTTGAAATTAAATTGAAACAGGGATATCCTATCCCTGTTCTCGGATTGGCCCCTGTTTGGTTAACCGGATTGGGAATAAGGAAATTGGAAATTACGAATTGACCCTTGAACTTTTGGAAATTAAACCTTGACCCAGAACTTTTTGAAATTCCACTTTGACCACTGAACTTTAGAAAAATTATGATCTGACCCACCTGAATTAAATATTAAATAAATATTAATTAAATTAATTAATTAATTAGTTAATTAAATTATTTAAATATTCTAAAATAATCCGGAGTCCAAATGAGACAAGTCATTAGTGTATTTTGACTATCTCGACCATTCTGAGACCAATGGTGAGGTCTGTTTTACGAGACGGGATCCTGAAAAATAAAAGACCCATAGTAACCTTTAAAATTATCAAAATGCCCCTGAATTGAAGTACAATCAAACGAACTCCGAATTAAGTAAACAAATAGTGAAACTTTATTATCTTGAGCATTCCGAACTCAACCATGGAGTCTGATTTGTGAAAAGAGGTCACGAAATGTGAGGACCCCTAAAAAGTGCAAAATGACCATTTTGCCCTTTTGAGACCAGATGTCCGAATTGAGTTCTACGAGAACCTAAACTTATTTTCTTCAACGTCTTTGACTCAATGGAAAGGTTAAATTTAGCAGAATAGAAACCTATGAATTAAAGGCATAAAATTTTATGAATAGCATAAATCCAAATGACAATAGACTGAGTTGTAATTTATGCTTTTAGGGACACTGACAGGATAGGAGAGGGCGATCTGATCTCCTGCATTTTCATTGACCAGTTCAGTTACGTGTCGTACACGATCTTCTAGGGTTGAGACTACCCGACAGGTATGGTGTTTTGCTAATGTTAGAAATGAAGTTAAGTTAGGAATGTTCTGTGAATGACTGGAATGACTTATGTGTTTATGTGGAACAGTGTTTACTTGATGATTTGGAATTGGTTGTTCACATGCTTACATGTTACTTGTACTTTATGAAAATTTAGTGAATGATGAACGTGAATCATGACATGTGTTTAAGTTGATTATATGGGATATGCTTGCATGTGGAATCAGCTGGTGATTTATGTATTATTGTCTCGAGCATGCTATATTGTGGAAACCATGTTTCATTGAGATTGCATTGGCATATTGGCATATGATGAATTCTTTGTGAACATGGCGTGGGTAAGCACGTGGTGCTTTGCATTATGAGGGTGTAGATCCTATGGTGAAAAACCCAAAATTGGCCATTGCATTGGTACTCCGTGCCATCGGGGAGTACCCGTAAACGAGACATGGGTGTGGCATAGAGTTGTGCATGGGTGCGTCACGCATACCATTCATATATTACTGCGATGCTTTGAATGTCATTTAGATATAAATGTACACTTTGCACATGCCACGCCTTAGCTTTATTTCTTGCATTAGCACTTCATCATACCAGCAGTTGAGCTGACCCATTCGTGGGCAACATTTTTCAGATGAGGATACTCCGGCCACTTGAGACTCTATGATACCTTGATAGGGTGAAGCACGTGGTATATTTTTGGTCCATGGGACTTATATTTTGTAATGTAAGGGCTTAAGCCCGAATGACCTATGAACAATGCAGTTGTGCAATGTATTTTGTATTATTGTATGTATTGATGGGAATGGATGCTTGTTTAGTGGATTTATTTACATTTGCCCTTTTATTTATTTTATTTTCTGTCTCGTCAGTCGCGCCTCGGGTTTGTAGAAATTCGGGGCGTGACAATAGGGGTCGGAACCCTTTATCAAAAGACATGTAAAAAAGGCCTTCTGCCTTCTTAAACTTCATATCTATATTACTATGGATCAGATCCATGGATACATCCACATCATTTTTATGCCCTAACACTACAAACCCTAAAAGTTGCCGCCAACTATTGAGATTAAGGTCGGCAGGACAGAGCTTGTACCAACAGAAGAATTTCCTAACTAAATCAGGCAACGGAAGTCTCAAACCCATTTCAAACTAGGCAAGATAAACACATATCTCCCCTGCTTCAACATTATGGGGACGGTTCATTGGGCCTGGTACTCGGCAGGTCACATTTGAGGGAAAATTATACTTCACCCTCCACTCGTTCAGCAGGCTTTGGGTAACAGCACTCTCGCCTTCTTCTTTATGGGAAGACCTGCCAGAGGTCTCCCTAGCCCTGTCTTCAGGGCTCTATGAAGGCATCGACTATCCTAGTCTCAAGACTAGGGGGAGGCTCAACAGACCTTTCCCCAGCATCTTCGGAGGCAAGATCACCTACATTCTTTAAAGGAGGCAGGCATAGCCATATCAGAGGGATTTCCTACCCCCTCACTAGCATTTGAAGATTCAAGAGGAGTAGACATTACTCCCGGACTTAAAGAGGAAGAAGCAAAAGAAGAGGAAGATCAGTCGAACCTGTTCTAGACCAGAGCCTCAGAAAACCAGTGTTCTTTGAAGTCGCATAAATCAACAATGGTGGACAAGATCTTCTAGCACAGTGAAAATGACAGGGGAAAAGGTTATTTCAAATCTCACCCTGTATTTATAACCGCAGTATCAGAAGGAACCCACCAAGCCCAAAAGCCATGACAGTTCGGAACAACGATGACTTCGAGAAACCCAACCATCGGTTCAGTACAATGATGGCCTTAAAAAAACCTAATCTCCGGCTACGCAATAAATGATGCACCAACAGTCACCTTGAAAGGCGAACAAATAGGATACATGACTCTCCGAAAAAGGCTTAGCCCTAGTTGCTTGTTAGCATCAAACTAGGACTTGGGGGGGAGTAACTGATATACCATAAAAGAGCAGACCAATCAGCACTTGACACGTATGCTTATGAATCTAGCTCACGCTCGGCTAACTCAACTCGCGCTCAGCCAATGGCTAAGCGCTCGAACATTCAGAACAGGATGAAAGATCAGAAGTAGCCAAGCATATGCCTCCAGAGCTCATACATATCGGATAAGGATCACGGAGTTAATTACAGGGCTTCAGACCAACACTCCAGAGCTCGTCACCGCCTTAGCGGCTGCCGAGAAAGGAATAAGGAAACTAGTCTTCAACACAGAAACAGTCTTCAACAAGGAAACTACTATCTATGATTATCTCTATACAATACTTCACAAGGTAACTGCAATCTCCGATGATCAAATCCCTATATTCATGGCTCTGAATCCTAATCAACTTAGGAAGGCCACGATCTATAAATCAAACCCTAAAGGTACGCTTTATTTTCATGCTCATTCTTTAGCTTTCAATATAGTCTTTTCAATTCTGTTTACTTACTTAAGCATCGGAGCGGCTACCGCCGGAGCCAATCCGGTGGTCCTCTGATCCCTTTTCTGAGTATTCTATAGGTCACGGAGCCCACACTTATTGCGAGTCAAAAAGTGCAGCATCAATAAGTATGGAACTCATAAGATAAAATTGGGAGAGATGATGTGGAGGTGATCTCTCTATAGAGACACAACTCACAACATTTGTTTTATAATTCGAAATGATAGTATACACTTGATCAAAAGGTAATGGTATTCTCTCAAAAGAATTTATTGTTTTCTTTTAAAACCTAAAGGATATTTGAAGTTGTGATTTTATTTGGCATGAGATTTGTTAGGGTTTGTGCCCTAAAAGCCTTGTGTGTAATGACATTTAATTAATACGCGTTATTATATATGAGAATAATTTTCATCATTTAGTACATGTTTTCATTCATGAGATGAATGGTTGTAACACCCTAACCTAATCACTAGGTGATTAGGGTTGCTTAGTGAGCTTTAGGGAACATTAGTGTATAATTACACTATTATAATAAGTGGGCAAAGATAGTTCTTAAGTAAAATAAAATAATAAAGACTACTATAAAAAGACAAAAACTTAATTGATAATTAATCCTAAGCCAAAACATAAAAATATTAAGCCTAAAATGCTCAAACTAGTATTATAATCATTTAAGCTTACTTAATATGACCACATAAAATGTCTATATTTCATGGGCATAAAATATATATCAAGTAGTTAAAATTATACAAACTAAGTATATATAATGAATATAATATTAAGAGAAATATGGAACTCTCTACTAACATAATAAAAGAGGAAAAGAGGCCAAAATATGTGTATCAAGTCGTGAAACCAAGACCTGAGTGAAAAGTGCTAAAATTTTACCCACCAAGCTACCAACCAATATACTTTACATATACAACATAAAATGTATATAAACCATAATAAGTTATATGGAATTGCATGTAAAGAATGAGGTGTCACCCCATGGACTAGTCAAAGCTTGGGTGTCACCATGTTAGTGGACCAAGACCCTATCCAATAAAAATTCATGTAACTATCTTCCTTGTATATATACTATATACAACCTGTGTGTGTGCGCTATTTTTCTGGTATTCTCCAGCCCAACTGAGAGAGAAAGAGAGAGAGGATATATATATATATATATATATATATATATATATAAAGAGAGAGAGAGAGATAAAGAGAGAAAGAAAGGATGAAGAAACCAATCTCCATGCATGCACCTGAACTAGAGAGTGGAAGAGAAGTCTAAAAGGAAAGGAAGCAACTGGACCAGCATAGAGAGAGAAAGAGAGAGAGAGAGAGAGAGAGAGAGAGAGAGAGAGAGAAAGAGAAGCTAAAGAGAGAGAAAATGGAGATAGAGAGAGAAAGTTTTGAAATGCTTTAAACAGGTACAAACTGAACTTTGTTTCCCTTATATTCATATTTCTCATGTAATTAGGATAATTTAATGTAGAAAAATGAAGGAAAATACCCTAGAAATATATGTCCATGAAGGACCATCCATGGCCGAAAACTTTTGTTGCCCAAATATTTACCCAAGAGGGAGGGTGAATTGGGTATTTGGGAAATTTTAGCAACTTTTAGAACTTCAAAAATGTAAATGCAAATAAAACATAAGTATGTAAAAGTGTAGAGATAAAAGAACAAACACAAGGATTTTTATGAGGTTCGGAAAGCTTCCTACGTCCTCAACCTAAGCATCCCTGTGTGAGTTTTTCTACTATAGTGACCTCTTTGTAAGTGGAGACTAAACCTTTACAAAGCGAAGAATGCAATCCTTTTATCTCAAAGCGAAGACCTCAGTCCTCTTATCCCAGCAAAACCCCATTTGCCTCACACACAGATAGTGCCTATCCATAAATCTCACCACAATAAGATGTAGGAAGAAAGACCACCAATAGTTATAACACCCTGACCCAATTAATGGGAATTAAGTCCCTAATTAAATAGTAGATACCTTACAAAGTAAAATAGTAATTAAGAAAATTAACCGAGAAAAATATAAAAGCTTCGACAATAATAAGACCTTGATTATCGAGGCCAACACAAGAAGAAAATAATCAAAATCATAAGACTTCGATTCATGAAATCGATACATGAAGGTAGTGAATAAAAATACAAGTACACTAGAAGAAAATAAAAATAAAGCACAAAAGGAAAATGAGGTACAATATGTAGAAATGCCAAATAAGGCATAAGAAGGAAAAATGAAGGAAAATAAGGCCAAAATGTTGGCCAAGAAGTTTGATCCCAAGACCAAAAAGGTGGGAAGAACCTAAACCTAAAAATTAAACCACTTGGGCTGCAAGCACATTTGTGTTATATATCTCACAAGATATATATATATATATATATATATATATATATATACACACAATACAAAAGCCTATCCCACCACCCAACACAACCAATGGAAAGACATGCAACACATCAGCATTATGTAATACATATGCATATATGTGTGTATATATATATACATGTGTAAAATCAGAAGTGTGTGCATGTGTGAGGGTGACTAGAAAGAGATGGAGTGAGGTAGAGAGAGAAAGAAGAAGAAGAAGAAGAAGAAGAAGAAGAAGAAGAAAAAGGAAGGACTAAGCTCTATGTATGTATGTTTGAAGATGAGTGAAGATTTAGAACCAAACCTTAAAAAGAAAAGAAGAGAAAGGGAGAGAGAGGGAGACCGAAAGGAGAGAGAATCAAAAGAAAAAGGTAGTTTATCTCTCTACAATTCTTCTATTTTCAACTGCTATTTTAATGCCTTAATAACATGCATGCACTTAAAATTAAAAGAGGATGAAAGTTGAAAGAAAATGGAACAAACTAGGCTAAGCAAATCCAAAAACCCACCTTAACCAAACCAAAAAATTTTGGGTTATAAAGAACCCTTAACTAAATGTTGTTTGATGATCGAGGGTCAAAACTAGACCAAAAATAGATCACATAGGAACAAGAACCACACATTTTGGCCCAGCAATAAGGATTTTATCAGGAGTTGCAGCTATGGAGAGGAAATTGGAAAACCTAGATTAAACCTGTTTTGGTTAGTTTTAAGAACGCAAAAGCATTCCCCTAACTCCCAGAAGCATATAGGACGAAAAAGAAGAAAAATCACTGTCTAAAACCTCACAAAATAGAAGAAAATTGGCTCGTCGAAAAAGCGTGGCTTGCCGGAGCAGCTATTGCAATGCCTATTTCGATGGGCCAAGAGGGTCAAAATGTAAATTTAGATATGGAATCCCCAAGAAATTTAGAATCAAACCATGTTGGGTAGTGGTCGAAATTCAAACCGCGATAGTCACCGGCGCTAGAGAAGGTCACCGGAACCCTCACTAGAGTCTTGGAGAAGAAGGCATTGTTCGGGTCAGGTCTCGGGTCGGGCCCCGACCAAAATGTAAAATGGGTCTGCGTTTTTAATGAGACAACGTTGTTTTGGGATGTTAGAGTTTTTAATTTAAATAAAACTAGGATTGTTTGGCTACGAGGTTAGTGTTGGGTTCGTGACCACAGTGAAAGCGATTTTAAAAATCTATTTGGATCTTTTTCTTTACATGAATCATTCTATGTTGAAAAGAAAGTTTAGAATTACATTGTTCTTGATAATCTTGATTGTTGAAAAAGGCTTCTTGAAAAGATTGATGCAATCTTCCTTCTCTTTCTCCTCTAGGTCTTCTCCTCTTTTTCCTTAGGCAAACCATATTACAGGAGAGTGGGCTGCCTCTTATTTTTGTCTAGCAAAAAAACTTATGATAAATAACTCCCTACATATCATATATATAGGGCTTAATTAGGGCAAGAGAAGGGATCTAGTGGGTCCCATTAAGTTAGCTTCCAATTAGTCAATGAAATCTTAATTATCTCATAATTAATTTTAATTGACTAATTAATTTCAATTAACTCCAATATATAATTGAAATTGCACTCCAACTTAGTAGAATAGAGTAAACCCATATACACTATACTTCTGTAGTTGGCCCCTCTACGTGGTTACTAATAATCAGAGTTCCAGTATCATACTGTCAAATTAGTTCTCTAATTATTTTAAGAACCTAATTCAATAATTGTGAATCACTTGCAATTGGTCATCATTTCAATAAACAATTTATTGGAAAGACCGGATCCAGATTTTAGTGTTTAACCCATTGAATTAGCACAAAGGCGATATCCATCTCTCTAATATATAGAGTGTAAATTCCATCTTGAAAATATGTGTTCCCAGAGTCTAAATAATGACTTCCTAAGATACCGAGGTGTTGATCTAAAAGACCTCATTCATTGGTAACTCAAAGTCATCACTATTCAGAACTTGAGTTCACTATCCTCTCAAGATTAAGAGCTTACTGCAAATAGTGAGTAAGAAACTTATTAAAGGTGACAGTTCCAAATAATACATTTCTTATAGTGATTCACTTCAGTGTATTCCCAATGCACCAATACAATAACCTAGAGTCCACTACTCTGATGGTTGAGATAAACCACCTTATCACATAAAGGTTAATTATATTACAACTTTACAAATAAGCTGTCCAGTCTTATCAATAGCCGTGAACAATTCTAGAATTTCCTATATAAGCAGTTCATATCTCCTGTGTATAAATATCATTTATAAACATGAACCGCTCCTAATGACAATTCAAGGACTAATCATCTCATGATATAAAGCAACATCCAAACATATGGTAATATAAAACTCAATAGTAAATCAAATCTATTAAATAGTAATAAAATGTTTTGGATATGAAGGCACATATCCTAATAGTTAGAAGATTAATTGAATAAACTCACACTGGAATAGGGATATCTTATCCTTGTTTTGCCCTCTGTCCGCTGTTTGGCTAAAGAAATATCAAAAAAAATAAAAGGGAGCCACTCTAGTTTTGACCCCTGCACCTCTCATATGTCTGAGCCCTAAAACTAAGCACATGACCACTGTGCCACCATGGTACATGTGATTTAATTTAATTATTATTAATTATCCTGTTGCCCAAAAAAAAAAAAGAGGAGTGTATTTTAACTATTTTAGATATTCTAGACCCAATGGCGGCGTCCGTTTTATGAGACGAAATTATGAAAAATTAAGACATGTAAAATACAAAATTACCATTTTGCCCTTAGTGATGCCCGAAGCCAAATGGAAGTACGAGAGGGGTCTAAATTGACTTTCTTCGACATTCTGGACCCAACGGTGAGGTCCATATTACCAAATTAGGTACAAAAAAATAAAACACGTGAAAATGCAACTTTATTAAATTATGCCTAATAGTCCGATTTAACGGAAATAAGACCTATCCTAGGAAATTAGGATTCACTGGGTCTAAAAATAAACTAAGAACATCAAATAGGTGGTAATTTAAATTAAGTGTGGAATTAATTAAATTCTTTATAAATTATTCTTAAGAACTACAAGGGAAAAGGGAAGGCACACCACTAGCGCCAACTCCAAGGACAAAGGTGAGTAATCCTGTACTTTGAAGTGGAGGTTTTAACTCCATAAAATTTTGAAGTATTTTAAGTTCAAATTTCTGTATTTATATGATTCATGATTCAAAAGTATTATTGCTCCATTTTTAAATTCTATCCTGACATGCAAGTTAGCTTGTTTATATTGCTGACTTTCTGTAAGTTTATATTCTAACATGTCTATGTTAAATTCCAAATTTTATTAAATATCTTTCTAAAAGTAATGTCTTTCATTCTAGCTATGTTTTAAATATTCTTGTATATCGTACTTAAATAGTCTGAAGCTTATGTCCTACATGTTTTGAATTTGTATATTTCAAGTGTTCTGAAGACTCTGTTAAAATAACCCATGAATTTTAAATGTCTCCTGTTTGCGAACTGGTAATGTTAGATAATCGTGCATAAGCACTACGAGCTCGTGAGGCCCTTTCGGGACTCACATACAAGAAAAATACCAGGTAGAAGATCTATCCCCCAGGCATGGGATATCTCTATGAGAAGTAAAACTAGAGTCCAGTTCGAAATAGATTCTTCTATTAAAAAGTGAAAAGATGTTACGTTCAGAAATGGAAGAAGGTTTATCCCCCATTTTTCTAAACGTGATTACATGTTCTGATTTCATGAACAAAAGATTCATGTTTTCATAAGAAATAGTAGAAGGTTTTTGAACCCCCATTTACATGAAAAAGGATGTTTAAAAAAAATCGCTCGACTTTTAAAATAACAAAGGGTCATGCCCTCTTATTTACGAGAAAAGGATTTTGTTCATCTTGTTAACAAGTGAATGACTTAAACGCTTTTGGTCACCAAATGGCCACCCTATACATGTTTACAAGTTTTTCACTACATATTACGTGCCTTACTCAAATGCTTTAAATGCTTAATGTTACGTGTATTTGAAGATCCTTAAACTCTGTATATGTGAAATATCTATTTTACTCGAATGATTTAAATGCTTTATGTTACGTGTTTTTGAAGTTTTCTATATCCTATTTGAAAATATACGTGCCTATCTTGAATGCCTTGAATGCTTCGTACTATCTATTTTTAAGAATCATGTATTCTATATCTGAAGTGTACGAGTAATTGGTAGTGAATGTCGTTACAAACTCTCTTATAACTAACCCACTACCAGTTGAAAACCTATGACAAGGTACTAGAATTACTCACGAGCTTTTCATAAAGCTCACATGGATTTGTTACCCATGACTCTTTCAGGTAATGAATATGGTTGGGAGCCTTACCCGTACTAAGGAATGGTGTTAGGAGCTCCACACTTGACTTAGCAATTTTGGGGATGTTAGGACCGTAATTGGTCAACTTATGTAGTAATGAAGTTTTGGATAATCATATAATTAAGTCCTTAGGGACAAGGGACATGTAATATGTATAAATTTTTTTAAAAAATTTAGTAAGCTCTATATGTATGTATTGTACCGTTTTGAAGAGTGGCAGTCCCAAGCGGCTGTGTGAAGAAAAGAAAAAGTTTTTCACGCTTTCGCATCTGCAATCCTGGCTGCACCACTGTTCGGCACGACTTTTTTAGCCCACTCGCTGACCTTTTGGCCGAAGGGTGGCGGTCGCGTCCCCGTAATCCGCATAAGTCAGGTCACGGGTCGTGACAATAGTACTCTCTTGAAGAGTGGATTTGGTGAAGTGAAATCTCTCATTTTATATATTGATCAATGACAAGCTCAAAACATTTAATGTAAGGAGAACTTTTAGATCTAAATTTGGAAGTTGTTAGATCTAAAATCAATAAATGACATTGGAAGTTAATGTGCAAGAGTTGTTAGCAATAAATGCTATATGAAACCTCTATTTATAGGCCATTGAAAGATATAGTCGTTAGATTTCAAAAACTAGTTGTTGCCCTTTTTAGATATATTCAAAATTTGAATTTGTGATTGCTAGATCGATAAAATTAGTCGACCGGTTTCAACAATTAGTCAACTGGATCATAATCCAATCGACTGGTTTTTCTAGAGGCTAGAGGTTCATGTTTGTACAAATAATCAGTCCACTAGTTTGGGACTCAGTCGACTGATAAGTCGATAGATTTTGGCAAATTAAGCATTTTGCCTATCTTGACCAAAATTTGGATTTTCCAATAAATTAATTTTTCAAGGCTTAAGGTATATCAATGAAATTCTTTGAAAAATTATTTTGTGATTGATTTTAATTGATCACTTAAATATTAATGTATTAAGTTCATGATCAATCAATCATTTCAAAGTTTTTAACTTCAATTTAACTTGATTTTTCAAATTTTAGAGTTTATCATTGTTATGCCTTTGAAACAACATTTTTTTGATTGATTTTAGTTGATCACTTAAATACTTAAAGCATTATGTCTTTATCAATCAATCCTAATATAACATTTCGTAAAATTGGAAAATAAATAATGAATAATATTACTTTTGTATGATAATAAACCTCATAAACATAATAATGAGATGGAAAGAATTTAAACAATGTAATATGGAGTGATGATACGTGGAGAATAAATGAAAAATGGTAAAAAGCTGAATTGTAGAAATCAGAAAAAGGCATCAGTTGTTTTGAGCTTCGTTTGAATGAAGAGGCTATTTGTTCGAACTAGCACCCAAAAGTTTGTTATGACCATCATTTGATACTCGTTCGACACTCATTCGAACAAAGGGCACTCATTCGAACGAAGGCCTTGTTCATTCAAATGAGCATGCAATAGAACACTTTTAAGTTGTGGGCTGAAAAGCAAACTTTGCCTAAATCTCTTTCTCTTCTCTTCCAAACTCTCTCAAACCAATGAAGGAATTAGGGTTTGAGATTTTTATAAATTTCTAAGCCATAACAACACATCATACCACAATAATTGATCTATAGAAAGAATCTCACAGATTGACAAGTTAGGATTTCAAGATTTCTTCAAGAACAAAAGGTAAAATTTGGAGTTTTTCATTTTCCTTTGAAATTTCTTGCATTTCCTTGTAGATCTAGTTTAGTTGAGTGAAATAAATGGTTTAAATCGTTTCTTAAGTTTTGGGAGTAAGGATTGAAGCTTGAAATTTAAATCTCTCCCTCTCTACACACAAATCTACACTTGTTTGAAGGTAGGGATTCTAACCTAGGTTGAAGGTTGGGTGTTTTCCATATAAATCAAATGCTTTTTACTCATCTCGAGATTTTCTCTACAATGTCATATTTTTCTATATTGCTCATGCCTTGGATTTTAATGAAATGTTGAATATCTTGATTTCACTAGTATTGATATATCTTTGTGATAAATAATGAAATTATTGAATGTCATGTCTATGTGTATTTTCCATGCTTGAGTTAAATGATTGAATTATTGAAAGTTATGAAGTTGTATCGACATTGTTATGTTTTGTGGTGAATAATGAAATGATGTCAACTTTAGGCATGTTTGTAAATGAAGTGAAAAACGTTGATAAAAGATGAAATGTAAAAATGGAAATGGAAGACGGGAATGTGGATAATTAATCCTTAGAACAAGTTGAGGGAGAACAAAGAGTGTTATGTTGTGAGCCCACATTAGAGATCGGGAATATTGTGTGATTGGGATTGTGCTACCCCATGCGAGTGGTAGTACATAGCCAACGGGTTAGTAGCATGTGAAGTACTAGGCCTTTTCAAGGGCCATTAGGTGATTTGATAAGGTGATTATATTTAAGTGAGAGGAATAACGTGAGGCTTGAATGGTAGTTTATTTTGCCTGTAATTAATTGTGACTATATAATTGTAATTAATTGCCTCGGATTTTAATGAAATGTTGAATATCTTGTGGTTGGATTGAAGGTTTGAATTATTGGAGACATGATGAATAATCTATTGATATGTGTGTATGTTGGTTGGACACTTGCTTGAGACTTCACATCTCACATGCCTACACCTTGCACCGCCTTAACTTTTTCTATTTTAGAATCTCTACTAGGGTTGTTGTTTTGACCCCTATCATATATAGGTAACGTCAAGGAGCTGACGCCTTGATTACATGGATTAGAAGGACATCTCTTTTAGACTCTTTTGTTTATTTTTTGGGATGTAATTAAATTCACAACGTCAATTTTGGTCTTTTGTTATTTTTGTAAATGTAAAAGGCCCTATGGTCTTTATATGTTGATGTGAAGGCTTGAAAGCCTTAATGGGACTAATATTCTTTTGACTTAGAAATAGAAATCACAAGATGAATACACTTTTGAAATTTATGTATGAAAACCTTATGTTACGAAAACTCAAGTAGGAATATGTTAATCATAGGGTGGTTTGAGATATAAAAAATTGTTTATTTAGTTAGACCTTGAATTATAGGGTTACCCTCGGGTCTTTGGGGCCCGGGGTGTGACATCTAAATTACTCAAGAACCCAAAATAATAAAAATTAAAGTCTTCAATAGATTTCACTTGATTCCTTGGGCTTGAGTGTATCCACTTGCTTGAGTTTGACTTGATGCTTGAACTTTGAAGTGGGTTTCTTCATTTGCTTAAACCTTTCGAGTATTAGTCATCTCTTTCTTGATCTAGTTGACCAATTTGCATTGTTTCTTAACTTGATTTATAACATGTTTTAAGCTTAAACAAAAACTTCTAGGTTGCGTGGTTAGATCATATTTAAGTAAATGTTATAAACCTCAATTCAAGGCACCAAATATATGGTTAAATTTTCAAGTATAAAACCATTCATGAATTTTACATTTACTACATTTATTCATTCATGAAAGACTTCTTAAAATGTGCATCCATATGAATTTTACATTGTTATTATAAGGATGCATCCTAAGTGTCATGACCTTATATTTGTTGCTCATTTTTCCATTGATAAGAGCTTATAAATGTCGTGACATAAAAACTGGTTTGTGCATTTTTTTGAATATACGACTGTATCTTAGGCATTCTACGATGAAATGTTAGGACAAATCGAAAAATGACGACGGGGATCGGATTCTAGGTGAAAAAGGAGTCGGAATCACCTAAAAAATGACTAGAAAAAGACTTTTTCTAGCGACTGTCACCAGAGAAGGTGATCTGACCAAGTTGACCCTGGTTATTAGGTAGGGTCAGTCAACGGTTGACTAGGTTAGTCAACCGGGTTAACGGGTCAGGTCAGAACATACCCAGGCATAGTAAGCGTTATATTTTGTGGTTTTGAGTAGAACCTTAAGTTTTGTATATGTTAATGAAAGTATGTTGTTTTTAAGTTAGGTTTTTTTTTTTTGAAAAA
This sequence comes from Nyssa sinensis, assembly GCA_008638375.1. NCBI lineage: Eukaryota > Viridiplantae > Streptophyta > Magnoliopsida > Cornales > Nyssaceae > Nyssa > Nyssa sinensis. The sequence goes on along the minus strand of CM018033.1, from coordinate 13,428,930 downwards.
AGGAAACAAGGACGCTCTAATAAGGGGTTTCGAACCCTCGACCTTTGGGCTTAACCTAAAAACTTAACCCAATGGCTCTGATTAGAACTATTTAGCATCAAATTATATATATATATATATATATATATAAACAAATTATGAAGGAAAAATAAACAGGGAAAATTGTTGCTCAGGTGAGTCAAATACAAGACTAGAAAGGAGAAAGGCCAAGCTCTAAGGATTGTGCCACAGTACACAACCTTACCTATGTTAGATCGAATATAAATATTTTATATATATATATATATAAAATTATATTTAAATAAATAAATTTATAAATGACCATGGGGCCCAATCAAATTATAGAGAGGGTCCAATTTATCATTTTTCGACGTTTTAGATTCAATGATGGAGTCCATTTTAGCAAACAAGATGTCAAAAATTTAAATACATAAAATATAAAATTACCAAAATGCCCCTATTCGTGGCTAAAGCTAATTAAATACCATAGAGGGTTTAATCTAACTTTTCTCAACATCTCAGACTCAACGATGGAGTCCATTTATTCAAATTAGACTATGAAAATATAGGACAATAATCTAAATAATTTCAAATATGTCCTATTGCCTAAATATTTAGCTTAGAGGGGGTGAATAGGGTATTTAGCAAATATTGACAACTTTTACAAACTTTAAAAATGTAGTATGTAAAAGAGTAGAAAGAGAAAATGTAAAGATTTGAATTTTTTTTTTAATGGAATAATTTCTTTTTTATAACTGTATGTTATGTGTGTGTGTGTATATATATATATATATATATATTTAATGCATTTAAATATATATATATATATATATCACAGGTGTGTACGGTGTGTGTGTTTGTAAGGTCTGCCATGTGTGTGTGTGTACTAGTTGAGTATACAACACACAAGTGGGGTAAGTGAAAAGAGTATTGTGTATGATTGTGTGGGTGCAGAACTGAGGAGTGTGGGAGTGTACAAGATCAAAGATGATGATGAGGGCATGTCTGATTTTAGAGAGAGAAAACTAGAAGAGAGAGAGGGGCAGGTGGATGGTGTATATGTATACATATGTGTGCGTGGGATTAGGGAGGAAAAACAAAAAGAGGTAAGGCAACGTGAGGAACTGAGGAGGTTGAAGGATCCAAGGGTTGAAGCAGAAAAGAGGGAGAGAGGCACTACAACAAGAGAAAATGTAATACCCTGACCCGGGATATGGCACTTATACCGAGGTAAACTCGGGATACGACACGTAAACCGAGATAGGTCGATTGAATAGTGTAACCTGAGCTGTTTAAGGTCTATGTCACAATAATTATGGAATTGTATTGATTTTGAAAGATGAATGTTTTACTTAGTATGGCCAATGCTGGGATGTACCTGAGTACCTCAGGACACAGTATCGTAATGCGTGCCTACACGAAATTTCGTGCACGTTCATAGTTCATGATCATGTAGTGTACCTAAAATGAGTGTATGCATGTGCTATTATAAATGAATTTATATGCATGAGTATAGATATATTTTATGTATAAAAATATGTATTTATATGTGTATAAATAATACATATAGTATAATGTATAGTATGTATATATGTATAACTATTGTATAGTGTATAATTATGTATATTATATAAATAGAAAATGAAAAGGAAAAAGGGAAGAAATGGAAACAGTGTGTGTCACTGTATGTGTGTCCGTTGGTGTGTGTGTGTGTGTGTGTGTTATGTGTGTGAATATAATATACATATATTATACAAATCTCCAAATCATAAATGCAAACTGTATTGAAAGAGAAAAATCAGAAAAAGCTAGGTCAAAGAAAGGGGCTTAGAAGGGGGAGAAACCGAGAGGGATTTAAGGCGGTGAAGTGTAGTTTAATATATATATATATATATATATATATATGGGTGTTACGTGAAGGGAAAGGAAAAATCAATAAAGAGAGACTAATTTGAGAAGCTAAGTGGGGGATTGTGAAGTTGGAAGAATAAAAAACAAGCCAAGAGGAACACAGGAGTGGAAGCAGTGCACTGCAACAGAAAAATCAGAAAATTTAGGTAAGTTCAAGGTTCTGTTTTTTTTAAAAGTTAAAGCATGGTAGTTAGATCTAATAGTTAGGCCTTATTAAGCATGAAACGTAGATTCAGAATCAAGAAGAATCATTTAAAATGGTTCAAAAACCAGTGAGAAAACCCCATTTATAGGTCTTAGTGTATTTTGAAGTTCATTGATATTTTATGCATGAAACATTGTTTAAACAGTCTAGAAATTTCCCTATAAAGTGTAGAAAATGAAATGAAAAAGAAAGAAGTGAAAACAGTCAAGAAATTGGCAAGAAAATGAAAATATTCAGTTGGCCGGAGTTACGAATTTCCTTAAATTTGTGAAGATTTGATGAGTTATATAAAAAACTAAGTTTAGAAATAAGACCTACATGAAAAATAGAAGAAAATAGCATTTGAAAAGCATTGAAAAATGACCAAAATTCAGTCGCCATCGCCGGAGAAGATGACTGTTCATGCTGGAACCCTACCGGAGTTCCACCGAAAAAACGGGGAAGAAGACTGTTTAGCCTTGGGTTTGGATTCGGGTCATGGGTCGGATCTAGGTCGGGACCCGACCAAAATTAAAACGGGTGAACCAAAATGACGCAGTATTGGTTAAGTTTAAAAGATTTTAAAAATTGAATTGGGAGTGTTTGGCTACGGGTGTAAGAAATTAAAATTGGAATTGAAATGAGAATAGGGATATCCTATCCCTGTTCTGTCACTATTCACTGTTTGGCTATCCTTAAATTGGATAGGATTCTTTGAAATTGCAATTGAACCCAGAACTTCTGAAAATTGAAAATAGACCCCCCAACTGTTAATTATTATGATTTGACCCCAGAATAAAATATTATTTTAATTAATTAATTTAAAATAATGAAATTACGAAAATGCCACTAAGTCAAAAAGTAGTCAAACGGACTTCGATTAAAATAAAAGAATAGTGAATTTTTATTATTTCGAGCATTCCAAACTCGATCGTGGAGTCCAATTTGTGAAAAGAGGTCTCAAGAAGTAAGAACCCATGAAAGTGTAAATGACCATTTTACCCTTTATAGTAATGATGTCCAAATTAAATGTATGAATAGTGTATTTTAACTATCTCGGACATTCTAAGACCAATGGTGAGGTTCGTTTATCAAGAAAAGGTCCCAAAAAATAAAAGATCCGTAAAAGTGCATCATGACCGTTTTGCTCTTTTTAGTACAAAAGTCCAAATTGAATTTTGCGAAAGCCTAAATCGACTTTGTTTGACATTCCGGATTCAATAATAGAGTCTATTCGAGTAAAATGAATACCAATAGTAAAGAGACATAAAATTTGATGAATGGCATGAGTTAAATATGTATACATAGACTGAGATGAGTTTCCTGAATCATAGGAATACCGAGAGACAAAGAGAAGACGGTTTGACCTTCTAGACAGACACAGAAAGAGGTAAGTAAAATCCGATCTTTGCATGTGTTACATTCCAAACCATGTCATAGTTCCTTGTATATATATTGCCTATTGTACTCTGTATATACACACCAGTGTTTATGTAGCCACATTGATATTGCCCTATCTTGTGGAAGACAGTTATTGATTTCTATATATATCTTGATCATGATTGTACACTTGTGCATAGATTTCTTTATGTACGTTTGTACCTAGGGCCGTGAGGGCCAGATAGTTTTCTTCGAAGTAGTTTAGTAACCATAGCCTTGAAAACTATTGTTACGTCAGATTGCCTAGAATTAGTTATGATTCCACTATACTCCTCGTGAAAGATAGCATGATCCTGATATGTCATTAGTGCCATATTTGTGCTCAGTCACATCTCCATCTGATGCGATTTATGACCTTCGGGTCTAGATATGACCTCGGGTCTAGTTATGACCTTCGGTCTAGTACCAGAGCATCTCAGTTTTAGTTGATATCACTATCATTCATTGTTGATATTCATAGTGTGATCATGTTATATTGTTATTGAATGATCATGAGATTTTACAACTTTCAGTACAATGCTTACATTTCATACTTGATATAGCTCGTGACTGTAGCAGTATGACATTGTTTGCATAGTAGTTTCATTTCCTTGTCATTTGATTTCCCTTATCTGATATTGAGTTATATATTCATTGACTGGCTAGCATCCTTTTATACCCTTGTGCTCATGGTAGAGTAAATGACTACTGACTGAGTTTTCATAGCTCATCAGATACTACACAACATTGTGCAGGCACAGATATCGAGGACAAACGATAGGGCCTGACAGCTAGAGGTGGACATTTATTTTTGAAGTTATAGTGTAATACTTAGTACAGACAGTCTTATAACTCTCCCATGTTATCCACGTCTTGGGGATAAACAATTGTATTAAGAAATTCTATATTTTACATCTTGTAAACATTATATATATCACATGCAGCTTTTATTTATTTTCTTCCGCATTTTAGTTGTTGCATGTTAGTAGCACTAATTGTGTTGCAAGTTGAGACCCTTGGTTCGACAAGCAGCGTCGAATCGAGTGCGCGACACGAGATCCGTATAGGGTGGGGTCTTGGGTCGTGACAGAAAAACTCAAAAAAAAGGTACACCCAGTTCAATTCTGTTCTTTAAATTTAAAGCATGTTGGTTGTTTTAAAGTGTAGGGTCATGTAGATGATTTTAAGAGAAAAAGAATGCAAAAAGAATGAGCTGAAATGGCTGGAAGATGAGAGAGTTATGGCGAGTTGCAGGTCTAGGGTAAGAGTTTAGTTTTTAATATTTTATGTATTAAACTTGGTTTAAACCATGGAAAATTGTTGAGGCAAGTTCCAGGAAGAGATTTGAACAAATTTAGGCTTAAAACAGTAGAAGAATAACCAAGAAACTAAAAAGACACAGTTGGCCGGAGATTCAGTTGTCCTCAAATTCGTGAAGCTACAATGGATAAAATGGAAGAAGAAATCTAGGGATGAGATCTAAATGAAAAAAGGAAGGAAATGGCATTTGAAAAATAGAAAATTTGATCGGAACAGTGTCACCGGCGCCGGAACCTCGTCGAAACCCTACCAAAAAAAGGGGAAGAAAGAGTACTGCTCAGGATTTGTGTCCGAGTCGGGTCGGGTTCGGGTCAGTTCGGGTCGGGTTAAGACCGACCCACTTACACGTTTCAGTCGCATGTTATGAATTAAAAAGGGGGGTTGGGGGTGTTTGGTTACAAGTTTAGTAAATTAAAAATTGGAATTTAATTAAGGACAGGGATATCCTATCTTTATTTTGGAGCTTAGCTACTATTTGGCTATTCGGATTAGGAATAAGGAATTTTGAAAATCTGGATTAACCCCTTAACTTCTTGAAACTCTAATTTGACCCCCAGAACTTTGTATCATTATAATTAGACCCCTGAATAAAATATTAATTTAATTAATTAATTAATTTAATTATTTTAAATATCACAAAATGGTCCGGAGTCCAAATGAGACAAGTCATTATTGTATTTTGACTATCTCAACCATTCTGAGACCAATGGTGAGGTCCATTTTATGAGACGCGGTTCCGAAAAATAAAAGACCCGTAATAACATTAAAAATTATCAAAATGCCCATGAGTTAAAATACAGTCAAACGAACTCCGATTAAAGTAAAAAAATAGTGAAATTTTATTATTTCAACCATTTCGGACTCAACTGTGGAGTCCAATTTGTGAAAAGAGGTATCGAGATGTAAGGACCCGTAAAAGTGCAAAATGACCGTTTTACCCTTTTTAGTACAAAAGTCCAAATTGAATTCTGCGAAAACCTAAACCTACTTTGTTCGACGTTCCAGACTCAACAGTAGAGTTTATTTTGACAAAATAGAAACTCATAAAATAAAGACATAAAATTTGATGAATAGCATAATTCAAGTAGCAAATGAATTGAGTTATATTTCGTGATTTTAGGAACACTGAAAGGCAAAGAGAAGGTGGTCTGACCTTCTGCATTCCTACTGTTAGTTCTGCTACGCTACGAGTGTGACTTCTTGGGTTGAGACTGACCCATCAAGTATGATATTTTGCTAAGTAAGGAATAGGATTAAGTTAGGAATGATTTGCATGTTGATTGAATGAATCATATGTTTATTTGATGTTAGAAAATCACATAAAGAATGTTGCTTTAAAAAGAAACCTTGAGTTGATTGTTTATGTTGCTTATGTGTTTCTTGTTGCTCCATGGAGATATGATTTATTCTATGTGTTGGTGTTGTACATGATTTATATTTTTAGAGAGTTGTTAAGATTGTGAACACATGACTTGAGTATGTATTTACGTTGATCATGCATTGTATACTTTCATGTGGAAGAGGTTTTATAATTTTGATGCGGTGATTGCTTTAAGTGGAATACATTGTTTAAAAGCATGCTACATGTGTTAGTAAATTACTTATTTGAGATTGTATTATTGCATGTTGGGATCGAGACATACTGGCATGGTGTGATTCATTGAAAGCATAGTGTGGGTTGAGCACGTGGTGCTACGCATCATGAGGGTGTAGATTCTGTGGTGAAAGACCTAAAAATTAGACATTGTATTGGTACTTAGGTTCCATCGGATGTGTTCCAAAAACGAGACATGGTATTGGTACTCAGGTTCCATCGGATGTGTTCCGAAAATGAGACATTGTATTGTGCCTAGAATCCAATAGATGTGTTCCATAAACGGGTGTTGGTACTCAGGATCCATCGGATGTGTTCCGAAAAGGAGACATGGGTGTGGCATAAGGTTGACATAGGTGTGGTATAGAGTTGTGTGGGTGTGTCACGCATATTTTCGTTACATCATATTAATGAATTCAGGGATGTAGTGTAGAGTTTGTATGAATGCGTTATGAATCTTGTCAGTGCATAATATGTATGAATTGTATGGCATGTAGATATAACTGTACACTTGCACATGCCACGCCTTAATTTTGTTCCTTGCATTAGCACTGTATTATACTAGCAGTTGAGCTGACCCATTCGTGGGATAACACATTTCAGATGACGCTCCCGATACTTGAGACTTGAAGAAGTCTTGCAGAGTAGAGGAGATATGAGCTTAGAATGATTTTTGGCCCTTGGGGGCATATTTTGAGATGTAAGGGCTTAAGCCCGAATGATGTGAACAATATGGTTCATCGGATGTACTTTATATGATTATATGTTGGTGAAGAAAGAATGCATGTTTAATTGAATCTATTGGATTGTCCTTTATTTTGTTCTCTTTTAGTTTTGTTACACTCGCGCCCCGGGTTCGCGGGAATTTGGGGTGTGACAGAAAAAAGAGAGCAAACACAATAATTTTTATAAGGTTCGAAAAACTTCCTACGTCCTCGACTCAAGTATCCCCACTTGAATTTTTCCATTATCTTGATCTCATTATAAGTGGAGATCAAACCTTTACAATCAGAGCTTCTAGCTCTTTGCCCATTAAAATATCATCTTTTGCCTCACAAGGATAGCACCTACTCACAAATCTCACCGTAATAAGAAGATATAAAGTTTTTTTACCAACTATAAAAAGGCAATTCGATAAATTGCCAATATAAATTGGGGTCAGACTAGAGATAAATCAAAGATGAGTCAAATAAATTGTAAAATGAGTTGATAAGTCATCAATATGACACAATGAGGCTTAAATAGAATTTTGATAATTTATTTGGGACTGGTATGAGCCTTAGGGCTATATAGTCATCTTGGGGACATAGATAAATATGAAAATCTAAACTGATAGAATTTGGGAAAATGGACTACACATTTAGAATCAGAGCATTGAAATTAAGCTAGGGTGCTAGTTTTGGCACCATTCTGAGACAGTTTTAATTTAGGCATATGTGCACACACAGTTGGCCAACTGGCCATGTGGCACCTCGAGAAGCGTGAAAATCTTTTCGAAGAAGCAAAGTAGATATTCTAAAAGGGGGAAACATGTCCAATGGTGGTGGTGTAGGAGAAGTTCTTTTGTGTGTGAGGGTGTATAGTTAGGAGACAAGTTTGACAATTGATGTGCCTTGATAAGACATAAGGGAGACCCCCCATTTTTTCTCTCTCCTCCCTTTCCCCCCATCATTTTTTTGATTTCCCTTTCCTTCACGCAACTCTCTCTCTTAGACTTTCTCTCTCCCTACCTGAATGCATATGGAGGAACTATGTGTGTGTGTTGTGAGTGTTATGTGTTTGATAGGTAGAGAGAACTAGGGTATGTGTGTTTCAGTGTGTATATGTGAGGGTGTGTGTATTAGTGTGTATGTGTGTGTGTGTGTGTGATGAACACATGAGAGAATCGAAACAAAGAAGAAGGAAAGAGGAAAGAAATGGAAGAAAAAAAGAAGAACTAGTATAACACCCTGACTCGATTAATGACAATTAAGTAACTAATTAAATATCAGAGACCTTATGAAGTAAAATAATAATTAAGAAAAATAAACCAAGAAAAATAAAAGCAACAAAAATAATAGGACCTTAATTATCGAGGTCGACATATGAATAAAATAATCAAACTTCACAAGACTTCGATTTGTGAAATCGATGCGTGAAGGAAGTGAAGAAGGATACAAGTACACAAGAAGAAAAATAAAGATAAAGCCAAAAAATAAAAAATAGGGTAAAATATAAAAATGTTAAACAAGGCATAAGAAGGAAAAATGAAGGAAAATAAGCAAAAAATGTTGGCCCAAAGGTTTGATCCCAAGACAAAAAATTAAGAAGAATTCTAAACTCAAAAAATAAACCAGTTGGGCTGTAAGCACTTTTTGTGCTATTTATCTCACAAGATGTATATACATACTATATAAAAGCCCATTCCACCACCCTTAGAACCAATCCTCTTTCATGCAACACATCAGCACCTAATTTAAAACATATAAATATATGCATATGCATATGTATATATATGTATATATGTGATATGTGTAAAATTAGAAGTATGTGCATGTGTAAGGGTGGTTAAAGCGAGGAAGAGTGAGGTAAAGAGAGAAAGAAGAAGAAGGAAGAAGGAGAGAGGAAGAAGAAAAAAAGGCTTGCATGCAACCCTAGGCTAGCCCAAGAAGCTTTAAAAGTGCAGAATTGAGCCAAGGAGAGGAGGAGCAACACTGTTGAAGGTAAAACCCTCAAAACCTAACTTTCTCTCTCTAGAAAAAAGCGATGTAGCTTACTGTTCAATAGTGTTGGATGAAATGCATGGTATTAACTATGATGCCCAAGGGTTTTGGAAGTAAGAGGAGGGACCTAAGAGAGCTTAAAACACTAAATCACAAAGAATCCACCATTGTTGGACCATTTTGAAGGTGGTTCTGAATCAACTAATGAGAAACCAATTTTTACCACTTGGGGTTTAAACTAGACTCCACAAGGATCAAGAATCCACCATGACCGCATAAAAATGACCAAAAAATGAAGGAGAAAAACCTTGTTATAGGTTTTGATTTTAAAAACCAACCTTCACAAACCTATACAAAACCCAATTTTTAAAACAGGGATTTGCACCCCATGATTAGAAGACCACAATAGAAGAAACCCCATTGATTTTGGGTAAAAAATATGCTTGTATGACTGAGCTGCAGGTTTGGTTATCCAACTCTTAATGGAGCTTTTAAGCGCAATTCGAAGCCCTAAAAAAATTCTAAAATAATCCTTAATGTCCCAGAAGTGTCATATCCCGAACCCCACCCTACGTGGATCCCGAGGACGTGATGCCAGTTAGTAGCCTCGCCGGTTTGCCAACCGACAATGCGACTAACCAAAGGCAAACTTCTGAACTTACCAATGAATTGCATTCCAAATGTAGGGTCAAAGCAGTAAAATTTAAAACTTTTTTCAATTTGAGAATGCAACTCATCCAAACACATCAGAGCACGTTTATCATCAGTCACCAAATAATCTCTAGAGTACCAATATCGTGAGCCATGTCCCAATCCGTCTATAGCATATCAATAAATTTAATCATATCATAACACTCACCTAAATAGCTTGGGTTAGTCTAAAAGAATCCAAGTCTCCACAAATAGTGTTAATCAAATCCTTGCTTGGGATGTCAACCTGTGTCATCCCATTGTGCCTTCTAATCTACTGGAGATAAGTCCTGAAAAATGTTAGGATAATGGGGTAAGCTTTAACAAGCCCAATGAGTAATAAAGGTTCCCTGCCATGGGTTTCAAAACCAGTTCTTGCTTATAAAACACATGGATAGTTTAGTCATTTCATAAATAACAGTTTTATAAATCCACTTTAAATACAGTTTAAGTAGAATAAAATAGAGCCGAACTAAATAGAACAAACAATCAGAACAGAACAGAACAGATCAGAACATAACATAACACAAGAAATCAGGTCAAAACAGTAAATGATGCCAATATATCAATCAGAGACATAGACATATCATCAATGGAACATAACATAATAGAATTGAGCAAAACAGAACGGAACAAAACAGAACAGAATGCCAATTAGGCACATAATTAAGTATATTTGAGCTTCCCTAGCTGCCCATAAGCGGATACTTATGGGGCCTCTACCCTTTGGGTACTGCTCTGGCCTACTTATGCCATACCGCTCAAAACTGGAGTGGGCCCAAGAGTAAGACACAACATAAAAAAATAGAATCGGAACAGATCATATAGCAGAACAGAACAAAAGAGCAGGACATAATAAAATTATGCCATGTGTAATGCAGTACAAAGAGTATGCATTCAAATAGTATAATATATGAAATGGTACAGTGTATGAAGATAAAATATCTAGATAGTATAACTTATACACTAAGTCAAAAGTTCTAAGTTACTCACAAACTTTTATGCTTATCTCCATTCACAGATGTCCTCCAGATATTGTCTCAGGCATATCCTTGTATATCCTAAATAATCATCATCAATCACAGACAGATCATAATTTTACCAGTCATGACTTATTCATCATCTTAGGCGTCTATTGGATTACCTAAGATAGCCTAATAGCCTATTAACCCTTTCATTGGGTTTCATCTGAGGCTATTACATTCTTTAATTAGGCTTAGTAGTTATCAGATTATAATCTAAGTCAGTTGGACTCCAATCGTTATCAATTAAGTACTTATTTAACCTTAGGCAAAATGGTAATTTGTCATTCTTGCCTCGAACCCTATCGTGGTCCTCAGAATAGTCCATAGATCTTATATATAAAGTTCTAAGTCTTTTGGACTTCATTTGGTATCTGTTTTAGATCATCGAGACACATCGGTCATTTCTCATTTTATACGTTGACTGTTTTGGAGTCTTCTTTAGCCTCTTAATTTTCATAATTATGCTTATGACAATTTATTAGATCAAATTGGCCTTTATTCGGCCTCTACTTTGCACTTACCATGCTTAAGGGTATTTTGGTCATTTTACGTTTTATGAAATTCTGACCCCGATTGGTCATTTAATCATGTGTATAGTTTCATGAATATCTGGGCTTCTATCGTATCAATTTCGTCCCATTTGGACTTCGTATAGTATCAGGGGCATTTTGGTAATTTTACATGCTTATAGCTAAATTTTTCGGGACCTCGGTTCATAAAATGGACCTCACTATTAGGTCCAGAATGTTTGACATAGTTAAATTGGACTATCTTTTATATTTAATTTGCCCTAGGTATCATTAGAGGCAATACAATCATTTACCATTTACGTCTCTGTATTTTTTGGGACTTGGTTTCACAAATCGGACTCCACCGTTGAGTCCAGAATGCTCGAAATAGTAAAAATATACTATTTATTTATTTAATTTGAACTTCGTTTGACCTATTTAATATCCAAGGGTAAAATGGTCAATTTAGCTATTTAATAAAATAATTAAATAAATTATTTTATTATTTTTCGGGGGTGTATTTGCTTAAAAATCTTAGGGATTGGGCCAGAATAGGGTTTCCAAAACTTGTTGGGGTCAAAATGAAATTTTAGAATTTCTTGGGGATCTAAATGTAATTTTATAAAACATTTGAAATAAATCAGAGGGTTCATTTCGTTTTTTAAGTGAATTGGTCTTAGTTGTGCTGAACCAACCGGTTCAATCAATCTACTGCATCACGCTGATGTCATGCTGACATTAGCCCCATCAATTAATACCTTTTTATTCATTAAGCAAAACGACGTAGCTTCACTAAAGGGTTTTAACCCATTTCGCAGTTGGGTCGGGGCCTGACCAGAAACCCAGTCCATGACTTGACCCTGCACTGTTTATCTTCCCCAATGCTAGGGTCACTGTAGCCCTAATTTATAGATTTTTAATTCCTTTATTTTGTGATATTTTACTCATCAAATCATCCTGATTTCAATCCCAATCAACTCCCCTAAGCCCCTTATCCTCTTTGGTGTTTATTTCATGCCTCAAAATGGTCTAGAAGCCTGGTTTGAGCTCCACCATTGGCGACTGTAAATCACCTACTACATGCTCATCTCTCTACCGTTTCATGTGTGGCTTGGTCTGTCGTGTTCCTTAAGCTATGACGGTTCTATCCATGCTCTAAAAACAAGATTTAGAGCTCTCCTTGATGAAACTGGGTTATGAACCTGCGACCTGTAAGTCCATTTTTAGTGGTCTTCCCTAGGGTGTTGGTGTTACGGTTTTGGGTTTTTGGAATAATCTTGTGGTCTAGTCAGTGTTCTAACAAACCAAATGTGGTTTGGCTCAAATGGTTTCAGACCTGCACCTATGGAGGTCCATCTATGGCTGCCGTTCATGGCTTACGACTTTTTAACCCCTTTTGACCCTCTCAGTTCATTCATAACAGTTCCTCAATGTTACAATAACTCATGCATGCTCTGAAAACACTCTGAAACAGTGTGTACGTGTGATCATTTTTGAAAAAATAAGTTGAGTTCATAAGTTGCATGGCTATACCTTCTTGACAGTGGGCTATTCTTCCTTTGGTGGTTCGGTTTTGGCACCTCAAACCTTCTCAAGGCAAATCTCAACTTCCCTCCTAGTTGTGAGCTTCCATGCACATACTTTTCACACACTCTCTCTCTCTCTCTCTCTCTCTAACTCACTCTCTCACTTTCTCTACGTTTGCATGAACACACACACACATAGTTGCACATACACACATATATGTTCTGATTTACACACACTCCTCATACGCACAACACTTATATATTAACTCATATATATAAAATTGTTTTCTTTCTTCTTGCATGAAAAATGGTTGGTGGAGGTGGTGGTCCAATTAGGGGCTGCTACTTCATTTTGAGCATTCAAAAATTCAGCATTCTATGATTTACATATATAAACATATTTTATATTTTATGTGGGCTGCATGAAATCTCATTGGCTCATTTGGGAGGTGGGAGGGGCTTATTTTGTGAATATATACATATTTTGTGTAATATAAGGCATAGCATGTAAGCAACCCAAGTGGCTAGATTTTTGGATCTAAATTCCTTCATTATTTTGGGTTAAGAGTTCAAAACCCCTTGGCCTCAATTTGGGCTCATTTTTCTAATTTTGTGCTTATGCCTTGTTTGGCTGGCACAATTTACCGTTTTAACTATTTCCCTCGCAATTTCTTTTCCATTGCTCTTTTTACTAAACGGTTTCTTCTGAGGGTTTTCTATTTTGGTTAGCTTTGATGTCCGAGGCCTCGTGTCGGTTATTATTTCTTGGTGGTCGTCATAGTTCGTTAATTCGAGTTTCCACAATGTTAAAATGACACCATGTCACCTAATTAATTGGTAATTAGGTTCGGATATTACACCCTCCTCTCTTGATGTGTTTAATTATTTTATCAGCCTATCGTAACCATCGAGAAATTCTCGATTAACTTTATTGATTATTCTTTATGTCATTTCTAATTAATAATTAACGAACTAATTATTATTTAATTGGGTCAGAGTGTTACAAGAAGACCATAGGAACTGAAAGCAGAAGAAATGACCCACTAAAATGTCACGAAATAAAGATTTAAAATCTCTGAAATTAGGGCAACAGCGATGGGAAAGATGATGAACAGTAGATAGGTCGGGTTTCGGGTCAGTTCAAGTTTGGGTTGGAACCCGCCCAAGCGCACATATGGGTAAGTAACACGGCGTCGTTTAGAGGTTTTGGGTTTTAAATTAAAACAATATGTGTCTTTTTGGCTATGAGGTTAGGGCCCTGATTTAATAACCCAAGCGAGGTTGGGATATCCTATCCCTATTTTGCCTTCTATCCGCTGTTTGGCAACTGAATTATCAGAAAAATAAAGGGGAGCTGCAGCTCCCCAGATTCGACCCTTACACCTCTCGCACTGTGAGAAACCTAACTCCCACGTGTATGCCACTGTGCCACCATGGCACATGTGTTACTAAATTAATAGAAATATATATAATATTAAATTAATTTAATTATTGTAAATTGTCCCATTACCCAAATAAAATAAAAGAGTAGAGTACTTTAACTATGTGCAATATTTTGGACCCAATGGTGGGGTCCGTTTTTTGAGATGGGATCATAAAAAATTAAGACACGTAAAATACAAAATTACCATCTTACTCTTACTGATGCCCGAAGCCAAATGAAAGTCTGAGAGGGTCTAAATTGACTTTCTTCGACATTCCGAACCAAACGGCGAGGTACATATTATCCAATTAAGTACTGAAAAATAAGACACATGAAAATATAAATTTATTGAATTACTACAAGTGTTTGATTTAACGGAAATAATACCTATTATAGGAAATTAGGATTCACCAGATCTAAAAATAAACTAAGAATACCAAATAGGTGGTAATTTAAATTAAATGTGAAATTAATTAAATTCTTCATAAATTATTCTTAGGATATACAAGGGAAAAGGGAAGGCACACTAATAGTGCCAACCCCGAGGACAAAGGTGAGTAATCCTATACTTTGAAATGGTGGTTTTAACTCCATGAATCCTGAAGTATTTTAAGTTCAAAATTCTTGTATTTATATGATTCATGATTTAAATGTATTATTGCTTCAATTTTTAAATTCTACCTTGACATGCAAGTTAGTTTGTTTATATTTTGCTGACTTTCTGTAAATTTGTATTCCAACATGTCTATGTTAAGATCAAAATTTCATTAAATGCCTCTCTAAAAGTAAATGTCTTTCATTCTAGCTACGTTTTAAATATTTTTGTACATCATGATTAAATACTCTAAAGCTTATGTCTTAAATGTTCTGAATTTTTATATTCCAAGAATTTTGAAGACTTTGATAAAATAGTCATAAATTTTAAATGCTCTCGAAAAGCATCTATTTGAAAAATTCATATTTTAATGCTCTCGTAAAGCATCTATTTGAAGAAGTCATATTTTAAATGCTCTTGAAAAACATCTATTTGAAGAAGTTAAGTTTTAAATGCTTTTGAAAAGCAATTATTGGGAGGTTATCTTCAAATGCTTTTAAATAGCATCTATTTGTAAAGAAATATTCTTAAATGCCTCCTATTTACGAATTGCTAATGCAAGATAGTCGTGCATAAGCATTACGAGCTCGTGAGGCCCTTTGGGACTAACATACGAGAAAAATGCCCGATAGAAGGTTTATCTCCTAGGCATGAGATATCTCCACGAGAAGTAAAACTAGAGTCCGGTTCAAAACAGATTCTTCTGTTAAAAAGTGAAAAGATGTTACGTTAAAAAATGGCAGGAGGTTTATCCCCTATTTTTCTAAATGTGATTACATGTTCTGATTTCATGGACAAAAGATTCATGTTTTCATAAGTAATGGTAGAAGGTTTTCAAACCCCCATTTACATGAGAAGGGGTTTTAAAAGAAATGGCCCAGGTTTTAAAAGAAATCGCCTGGGTTTTTAAACTGACAAAGGGTCATGCCCTTCTATATACGAGGAAAGGATTTTATTCATCCTGTTAACAAATAAATGATTTAAACTCTTTTGGCCACCAAATGGCCATCGTGAACGTGTTACAAGTTTTCTGCTACATATCAAATGTGTTAGTCGAATGCTTAAATGCTTCGTGTTACATGTTTTTGAAGATTCTTGTGTTTGTATACGTGAAATAACTATTTTGCTCGAATGCTTTAAATGCTTCATGTTACGTGTTTTTGAAGAATTCTATATCTTGTATTTGAAGAAATGAGTGCCTAACCTGGATGCCTTGAATGCTTCATGCTATCTATTTTTAATAATCATGTATTCTGTATCTGAAGTGTACGAGCAATTAGTAATGAATGTCTTTATGAACTCTCTTATAACTAACCCACTACCAGTTGAAAACCCATGACAAGGTATTGAAATTACTCATGAACTTTTTATAAAGCTCACATGGATTTGTTACTAACTCTTTCAGGTAATGAAGATAGTTGGGAGCCTTGCCCGTACGAAGGAACGGCATTGGGAGCTCTACACTTGACTTGGAAATTTTTGGGAATGTTAGGACCCATAGTTGGTCAACTTTTGTAGTAATGTAATTTTGGAAAATTATGTAATTAAGTCCTTAGGGACAATGGGCATGTAATATGTATAATTTGTAAAAATTTAGTAAGCTCTGTTTGTATGTGTATTGTACCATTCTGAAGAGTGGCTGTCCCAAGAGGATGTGCGGAAAAAAGAAAAATTTTTCAAGCTTCTGCAACTATAATCTTGGCCGCACCGCCGTCCGACACCACTGCTTATGGCCCACTTGCCGGCCTCTGGGCTGAAGGGTGACGGTCGCGTCCTGGTCGAAGGGTGGTCGTCGCGTTCCCGTAATTCGCATGGGCCGGGTCGCGGGTCGTGACAACTAGAGAAGAAGAAAATAAAATAAAATAAAAGACGAGGAACAGTGGACTAGGCAGTGACGATGACCGAGACCAAACCACCATTAAAGGTCGACGAAGCTTCTTTATCCTCCAATTTTCTCTCTATAAAGCAACTGAATCGAGGTAGGGATCTTTCTTAGTTTTTCTTTAGATTTCACCTGTGATGAATGCATGATTGTGAGTGTGATTATACATGTGTGTGTTGTGTATGATGACAGTGTGGGTGAGCGGGTATCACAATGACATGAACCGAATTTAGGGTTCGAACTTGGTTGGGTTTGAATGCTCCAAACACCATAAAATTGGTAGAGGGGAGTTCAAGCAAGGCTTGGAAAAGAAGACAAGGGAACAACATTGGCCAAAAGTCGAGGTGCTGCGAGTTACAGACCTTTCGCCAGGAAATTGGGACTACACGGGTTGTGGGGTCAATTTGATCATTTTTTATCAATGAAAATGGTCTTGAATGATAGGATTTGAAGTTTAGGATGTTTTAGGGTGAAAACAGGTGAAAAATATGCAAGAAAAATAGTAGAGAAAAATTAGAGTTTTTTAGTTTCTAGCGAGGGTTTTGTTGACCTCGTTGGAGAAGGTGACCAGACTTTCGTCGCTGGCAGGTCAAATGGTCAACGTTCAATGGTCAAACTGGTTCAAGTCAATTGGTATTTGGATTGGGTCATGGGTTATGGATTGGGTCAAGTTGTGGATCTGGGTCTGGCCTAGTGAGTTTTGAACCTAAAGGTCAGTTTGGTTTCAAGCAAATTAGAACCCTAATTTGAAGTTGAAATTGGAATAGGGATAACCCTATTCCTAAAATTTGGGACCTAATCAAATTTGGATCGTTTTGGGGGCAGGTTTAAAAAATTGAAATTTCAAGAATTATAAAGGGGCTGATTTATTTAAATTAATTGCAAATCAATGAACCAATTTGGGAGAATTTACAATTAAGTCCACTTGTTTATAAAATGGAAAATAAAGCCAATTAAAATGCAAGAAGGGACATTCTTAAGGTTTTTGGGCATTCCAGACTCAATGGTAGGGTCGGTTTGGATATTCCGGGGGGTGGCCCCACATAATTATAAAAACTTATGAAAATACCCTTAATGCTAAATTAAGAAACATAAAGGCTAATTAAAATCTGGACCCCAAGGTTTTTGGATGCCCAAAATTCAAATACATGATCAGATTGGACAAATTGTGACCCGGTAATGGTCCCACCTAAACTGGTAAAATGACATTTATACCCTTAGACCTATATTGAACAAATGAAAGTCAAATTAAGATCCGGAAGAGGTATTTACAATGTTTTTGGATGTTAGAAAACTAAGTATGACATCAGAATAATGAAAATGAGACTCGAGCTGGTCCCATATAAAAATATAAAATTACTAAAATGCCCTTAGGCATGAAACAGATATGTATAAGAGTTAATAAAATGCAAATAGGACATCTTTAGGATTCTTGGACCTTCTAGATTCGATTCTAAGGTCAGTTTTGTGAGACAGTGTCTCGGTAGACCCATAACTTGTCTGGTAAATTACAAAAATGCCCTTATGAGTTTAAAAGACATTCAAATGAATTAGAAATAATACGATAGGGCCTCGTTAGAGTTTTTGAGGCCCGAGAACACATTTTTTATATCCGTTTGAGAAAATAGATAATCGATGTATAGGATAATGTGTAATTTTTCATAGAAGATCATAAAACTTGATAAGAGACTCTAGTGTTAAGGGTTAGGATGGTCTCGAGAATGGAACAAGTAAGTGTATAGAGAATTTGATAGCATTATGAAAGACAAGTGTAATGTCTCCTTATAGTGGGGTGATGATTGGGACTAGGGCAATGTGCTGACTTATTGATATGTGTACTTGTTATATGATCTGCATGATATGTTTGTCATCATTATATTATATCCTGTGATTAAATTATCGGTATGATACGATCATTATCTTGATTTCTATGATGTTGGACATTGCATGATATTATTGGACAAATGTGATCACCATGTGGACGCTTATTGTTATTTCCACTTCTGTCATGGATATGTATGATCATTGTTGCTTCTATAATTATTATGAATCAAATATCCTCTATTATAATTATTAATTATAGACTTGTTGATATTGTTATCTATATTAATAAACATACCTGAGTGGTGTGAGATTTGAGGGGATATGATATTGAGCATCTGAGTGGTGTGGATTTTAGATATTTGAAATTTGGGAATAAACACTTATGAGAAAATGACTGAGAAAAGGACTTGGAATGGGAATTAGTCATGTATTTTGTGTGCTTTTGAGTGTGGTGCGATTGAGTTTTACCCGAAGTTTTATTTGTGACAGGGATCGTGTCTTCCATCAGCTTGCGAGTCGTAAACTCGCATAGGTGGTCATTTGTTTCCATCGGGTTAGTAGCCTATAAAACACGTAGGCTTATCGGGAACCAAATTAGGTGGATACTCATAGAATTGAGATTATTGAGAGAATGAAATGTGTTGAATAAGGCTTTATCCCTTTTTCTATAGATTGACCAATTTGAGATTATTTCCCTTGATGCTCATGTAATATTTTCTTGTGTTTATTGATGGACTATATACTGCTAGTTCATGATACTGTGGCAATTGTGGCTGGTTGCTTAACCGAAATTGATTAAAGGGAATTAATTAAAGAATTCATTTAAAAAAATGGCCTATATTTTATATACTTGACTAGGATGGTTAGTCCTATTACTCACCCTATCGGTGGGTTAGGGACGTGACACTAACAAACACTCTCTTCAAGTGTAGATTGGTACAATAAATGCTTACTCTCTATAGATATATTAGAGGTAAGCTAAGAGTATTTAAGAAGAGTAGAACTTTTAGATCTAGGTTTTCAATAGTCAGATCTAAAGTAAAGAATAGAGATGTAGAATTGTAAGCTTGTAAAAAGATAAAAATAAATATTTTAGAGAACTTCTATTTATAGCCCTTAAATGAATATGGTCGTTGTATTTCAAAATAGAGTTGTTCCCTCTTTTTTTATCTATTCAAAATTTGAGTTTTTGATTGCTAGATCGATAAAATCAGTCCCCCGAATCATCAACCAGTCAACTATATCAACATCTAGTCGACTAGTTAGATCAATGGATTTGTCTAGAAGGTTTCAGGTTCCAGTGTTCAAGAACAATCAGTCGACTGGTTCTGATGTAGATTGTTTTAGCTTTTAAAAGTTTGTCAATTGAATCATTTAATAGGTTGACTGTGTTGGACAGTATGTTCAGGCCATGTTCTTGAAAAAGTCACCCAATCGACTAGTTCTAGGAACTGGTTGACTGGTTTGTTTAGTATAAAAACAAGCCTTAAGAATCAGTCGATTGACTTTTGGAACTGGTCAGCTAGTTTTGACAAAAATGATCTTGTTTTTTATTTTTCACAGTGTTTTATTTTTTGAAACCTTCTGATCTTTCAAAGCTTGAAGTATAGCAATGTGTTGTTCTAATAAATCATTTTAGGATTTGTTGTAGTTGATCATTTTAAATGGTAAGAGCTTAGGAGCAATGATCAATCTAATCTTAATTCATTCAAAAGCCAAAATAAAGAAAATAAAAAGTCTTCTCTTAACTATTCTTGATTCCTTGGGCTTGAGTATGTTCATTTACTTGGATCATCATGAAAGTATTTCTCTTGATTTGATTTTAGCTTTGAAGAATGCACTTGAGTGGAGTCTTTAAGCTTGATGGACTTTGTCATTTTTTGGTAAACAATCTTCTTTGACCTAGATGACCTATTTGCATTGTCACTAGAATAAAACATTAGCCCACATGGACAATGCCTTGTTATCATCAAAATTACTAAGATACCCTTAGTTGAAGACCTTTAGGGCTAATAATCTCCCCATTTTTTATGATGACAAAACATTGTTCATTGTTAAATGTAATAGTAAAACAAGGAAATAAATTGATAGAGAATTATGATTTTTCATATATGCTCCTCCTACCAGCTTGTAAACTTGAATTCACGCCTCAATATGAATAGATTAAACAGTTAGGCATTATTTTTCTATATTTGTTCCTATTAACATATAATCATTGCAAGTTAGGGTTAGAGAGTTATATCACATTTCATACTTGGTTTGTGCATTTAGATATTATGAATAAACACACAAATTTGTACTAAACACAAATAAGAGATAACAAACCCATGATTTTCTATTCATTGATGGTATTGAAAGTTTACAAGTCAAAGCATGATAGTACAAGTATTTCTTAAAAACAAAACAGAAATACACAAAAGGGACCTTAAAAGAAAAAAAAAATCCTAATTTTTCTTTCTTTTCTTTTATTTTCTTTTCCCCCTTTGTTATATTAAAAAATAACCTAGGGTTGTCCGGGAGAAGGAGGACGAGAGAGAGAGAGAGAGAGAGAGAGATGAGAGTGCTTAGAAGCCATGACAACATATTAAGGCCTTTGGGTATCTCAAAATACGTATAAAAGAGTTTAACAAGGCAAGTGTATTAGATATGGGAGGATGATAGAAACTTGATCCATCCGAGGTAGTTGAAATGAGACCCTATAAGTATGGACTGTGATTTGAAAAACGAGGTGCTAATGGTTTTTCTATACTTTATGGTACGATGCTTAATATCATCGTGGAACTTAAGAGCAATGGAGGTGTTGAGGAAGGCTTGACAATCGTGACAGGATTTTGTTTGGTGTTTGGGATCGATGTCGTAAAGACCCAAAATTTTTTTCCTAAATTACAAATTATAAAATAATAATAATGTAAAATTTTATTTTGAAATAAAAATTGTTAAAGGGTAAATTACATTGACCTCCCTTCAAGTTTAAGGTCAGTAACAGGAATGCCCCTTCTGTCAGTCAACTGTTTATTGATTAGATGATTTTAGCTGATGTCATCTCATTTTTTTTTAAAAAATACCAATTTTAACACTATCATCACCAATTTCATTCTTTGCATTCTCTCTAAAATAGTTCTTTGTCTTTCTCTCTCTCTCTCTCTTTAAAAGATGATTTCTCTGTAACAAATTTTCTACAATGCCGAGTGCCTAGAGTCCACAACCACCATAGCAACCAAAGCCCAAGACCATTGTTCTCTTTTGATCTCAATAATATGTATACATATACACACACAAACCCACCATTACCACCACTGATTTTTTGCAAACTTACCAAAATTTGCAAATCTTTCTAACCAAATTAATTCAAGTTGAGCCATAAATTACAAATCCTTACAAATATAAACCCACCATCATATTCTTGCTCACAAATACACACACGCATATAAATATATATATATATATATATATTCACACACAAATCCACTAGCTCTATCACTAATTTTTAACAAACTCACCACAATTTGCAAATACATAAACACTTTCTCTCTTTCACCAAATTAGCCACAAATTACAAACCTTCACAAATTGCAACAGAAATCTCATTCAAGAGTGGGTTTGGAATAGTAGCTTCTTTTGATTTCTTATATATATGTGTGTGTGTATATATACACATACTTATGAACTCAAATTGAAAACCCACCCTCATCGTTAATGTGTGTGTGTGTGTGTATATATATATATATATATAGAAATTGAAAACCCACCCTTACCGTTAATGTTTATATATATATATATATATATAGAAATTGAAAACCCATCTTCTATACACATAATTTTCCTTTAATCAATGCAATTCAAACTTCCATAGCCACTACCTTGCCCACAACTCCCTCAACTGCCACGCATTATCTGAAAACACATATGGTGGTTGCCGCTGCTGATACCAGTGAAGGCGATGTTGGTTTGGGGTGACGACTCATTGGTGGGCTGAGTTTTGGTCACCGGTTGCATGTGATTGCAATAGTACTGATAGGTTTTGTACTTTCGTAGAGAGGATGACCGATAATAGGTGTCTTGTGGTGGTGACGACTGATAGCAATGGTGTTTGGCGGAGTGCACAAATGTGGGATAATGGCGGAGTAGTAAAAAAAGGGAGATAATTACAAAGAGATCATTTTTTTAAGGAAAAAATTGAGGATAGATTTTTTTAATGGATGGTTAGTAAAGTAATTTTACTATGTCTGTTACTTCCATTTTTTGACAAACACTAACAAGGAAGGTTAGTGTTATTTCTTAAACTATAGGGGTCTATTTGTAATATCGTTGAACCTCAAGGAAGATCAATGTAATTTAACCATTGTTAAATGAAAGGACTAAAATAGGCTTGGAAATAAAAAAATGAGGAAAAGGAATAAGGAGGGACAAAAAGGGAAATATACCTTTTGTCTTACTGTTGGCTTATAAAGCCAAAATCCCTACACACCTAAAACACACACTAGAAATACACACACACGTTAACTTGAAAGAGGGACAGAAAGAGAGAAATAGAGAAAAAGAGAAGGAGAAGAAGAGAATGAAGACTAGGGTTTGAAGATCTTTAGAGGAGTGGAGTTTTTCTTGGGAGATTGAAGAAGCACAAAGCCTTCTTACTTACAAATCTCAACCTAGAAGCAAGAAATTTGAAAAATCCATCAAGATTCAACAAGAACAAAGTTTGGGTTTCTACCACTACTTGAATAATTGAGGTAGGATATTTCTAAACCTAGGTATAGAACTTGTGTAGATAGGTTTACCATGCATTTATCTCATATCTTGCTATAGAATTGTTAATTTTGGCATATTTAGGCATATGTAATCTATGTATTGGTTGAATTCTTGCTATGAAATGAATTATTTTTATCCTATCTTGATGTTGATATAACTCCCGGTTAAATGCAAAAAATGTTTGGTTAGTGAAATCACAAAGGGGGATTTTATATGTATTATATTTGACATTGTAAATGGCATGCAAGGTATTTGTGAAATTGGTTGAAGGAATCATTGATGTGAAATTATGAAAATTTGGTGAATTTCTTTGAATTTTTAACCCTCATGATGAATATATAATGAATTGTGAACATAAATGTGAATGTTAAGCCTCTTGGAAATGTTAGAATGGACACTTGGAAAATGATGAACATGGGGTTAGGAGTGGGTACGTCAATTGTGTGATTTTGAGGATGGTGAGATTGCGTTTATCCAGAGTTTTGATTAATGTTTGGGATGGTGTCTCCCTTCAACTTGCAAGTCGTAAACCTACACGGGTGGTCATATGACTCTATCAGGTTAGTATCCCGTAAAGCACACAAAGCTTACTGGTGGCCGAATAGGAATACAGTCTTAGGATTGAGACTTGAGAGAATGGAACAAATATTTTGATAAGTTGAATGAAACTGAATAAATGAAGTCCTAAATTGTTTGTTCATGTATGTTTTTTTATTAGACAATGTTTCTCTTTCAGGGTAATATACTTTGATATGTTAAGAGCTTGACAATTTCTTGAGTTCTTGCTTTGTTAATGATGCATGCTTGATGAACACCTGATTGCCACTGCACGTGCACAAGCATACACATGCCACCGCATTATCTTACCCAGGTTTAGATTTCTTCTACGAGGGTTGTTGAACTGACCCCTACTAGATGCAGGAGCTGACAAAGAGAAGGCTGTTAGTTGAAGAACACTCTTGAAGCTATTTTTGGGAAGACTACATTTTTGTGTGCACTTGGACGACACTCCATATGTGGAGACATATTGTAATTTGTATTTTGAACACTTTGTACACACACACACATGTGTATATATATATATATATGTGTGTGTGTGTGTAATCTTAATAGGTTACGTCTTTAAGTAGCACTTGAAAAACCATTGTATTCTATTTTTGAAAGGACTACTCTTTTGTATAGTTGAATGTCATGATCTCTTAGGAAGATTTGTTGATGTATATAACTATGGAATAGATGATGTATTTTGTAGTTTAAATGTGTACAAACTAGTAGCTTGATGATGATGTAAACATAATATGACACATAGCCCCTTTTTTATCCTTTTTAAAATTATGAAGCATGGAACTCGAACTTGAAATTGAAGTATTTCTTTTTTATAAATAAAAGTGACATTATATTTTTAATTAATTTAATTAGTGTTAGGAGATGTTATTGATGTTGTATGAAATAAAAATGAATGAGTTTGGGACTAGAGAAATAGGTTGAATTGAGGAAAAAAGTCAAAATAGGGAAATTTTTTGAAGTAAAGTAGGGGCCAAAAGGCCGATCGACACATCATGAGTGCCGATCAGCACTGGAAGGTTGGAAACCCCCCTCTCAGTGTGCCAATTGGCACTGAGGCGTAGGACTGGTCACCTCTCCTCCTGTTTTGTCAATTTGGCTTCTAAACTAACTTTTCACTACTCGGTTTGCCTCCAATGGACTATTTAAATTAAATATGAATAAAAGAACATGTTTTAAATTTAATTAATTATATCACTCTAGAGTGACTCAGAAATGGGATCACTCACCTTACACCCGGGCCTTCTCAGGTTCGAGACGTGACAGGTACCATCTCTAGGACGGTTACCCAGGGATTTGGATGATGGGTTCTTGGCCTTGGGTGCCATAGAAAAGAGATTGGAAAGTTTTAGAGAGTTCTTGGGAGTTTTCGAATAATTAGAGAGAAAGAAATCAAAGAGTTTCTAATAGCATGAGCTTGAAATGTTTGAAAATCGCCCAATTTTTATAGATTCAACTAAATCAATCGACTGGTTTGTACCATTAGTCGACAAGTTTTGCCCTATTTTTAGGGCAGTAGATTGGTTCAACTAGTGTCTTTTAATTTCCTCCCAAAACTCTAATCGGTCGACTAGTTTTCCCATGCAGTCAACTGGTCCTGTACATTAGTCGACTGGTAGGTCAATTGACTTGACCAATGGTCAATTTTTCCTTTTCCTAACTGACTTAAGTGGACCTTATAGTCAACTATTTCTACTATCAGTCCACTGGTCTCCAAAGACAGTCGATTGATTAGAGACCAGTCGGCTGATTGGAGCAGAAGTGATTTTTATTATTTAGTTACTCAAATTTTTTCGGTCAATCATTCCTAGTTTTCTTCTAATAAAGAAAAATATTTCCTATTGGAGTGGTTTGGTGAATATATATGCCAATTGATGGTTCATATTAATGGACTCAAGGATTGCATCACCATTTTTCACATACTCCCTAAGAAAATGATGTATAATTTTTATATATTTGGTTCTAGAGTGTTGAATTGGATTTTTACTTATGTTTATTGCACTAGTGTTATCACACTTTATGGTAATTATATCATAATTAAGCTTAAAGTCATGAAGTTGTTGCTTCATGTAAAGAGTTTGAGCACAACAATTCCTAACTTATACATATTTTGCTTAGGTCATGAATAATGCAACATAATTTTTCTTTTTGCTAAATCATGACACAAGAGAATGTCTAAGAAAATGGGAAGTCCCACTTGTGCTTTTTCTATCAACTTTGCAATCGTTAAAATCGGTATATGAATACTATATGATATTATGGTCTTAGATGCTAAATCTTTCTATAATATGATCATCGAAAGGCCTTGGATTCATGATATGGGGGCCATCATGTCAACCCTTCATCAATGTCTAAAATTCATTCATGAAAACAGAGTGCTTACTGTAAAGGGGTGCCAACCAACAGCTCAAAAGTGTCATGCGATTGCTTCAAGGGATCAATCTTTCAAATAGAAATTAGAGTATGGGTTCAAAAGCGATGAGCTTTTGAACTCAGATGTGCATTGTTCAGAGGAATACCCTAAAAAGATTGAAGAGCCATTGAGTCCCTGGAAGCATGATAACCCCGTAAAACCAAAAGAGGAAATTGAGAAAATTTTGGTTAGTTCAAAAGCAGAGGGTAAGTTCCTTCAAGTAGGGTCCACACTTCCCCCTTCAAAATGCGAAAACCTTATGAGCTTCTTGAAACAAAATCTCTCAAGTTTTACTTGGCAGAGTAAGGACATGGAAGGAATTAGCCCTAATATCATGTCTCACAAACTTATAGTGGACCCTGATCACCCTCCAGTTCACCAAAAAAGAACCTTCGCCCCAAAATGACACAAAATCATCAATTATGAAGTTCAAAGACTCCTTGATGCAAGAATGATGAGGAAGGTTTACTACTTGGAGTGGATCACCAATATAGTTAGCGCAAAGAAAAAAAAAAGAAAGTGGATGGTCTTTGTAGACAACACCGACCTCAATAATCCCAAATGACAGTTTTTCACTACTAAGGATTAATCAGGTCATTGATGCAATAACAGGTCATGAGCTTTATGGACGACTATTCTGTGTATAACCAGATTCAAATGTACCCTCTAAACTAATAAAAGACAACTTTTATCTCTGAATGAGGACTTTATTGTTATACAGTGATGTCGTTTGGGCTAAAAAACGCTAGGGCAATGCATCTGAGACTGGTTAACAGGATGTTCCAAGATTAGATTGGCAATACAATGGAGGTTTATATTGATGATATGCTCATAAAGAATGTAATACCCTGACCCAAATTGTAACCGAGCGACCTATGTAAACTCAAGTTGTTAGGGCTCTATGTTATGATATTGAATGAAATGGACAGTTTTGGAATATGAATAGTCTTGAATGTACAGACGATGCTTGGGCAATACCCGAGCAAGCATCGAAATACGTGTACGTATATGTATACATAATGGGCATGTATATATATATAATATGAATTAATATATATATAGCCATATATATATATATGAATATTAGGTGTATATATGTAGATATATATATATGGGTGTGTATGTGTATATGGGTGTTTGTATTTCATGTATATATATAAAGATATTTATAAGTACATATATATATATATATATACATATGTGTGGTGCATGAGTGTTGTGTGTGAGAGAGTGTGGTGGCATAAAAAGTATATACATAACGTACAAAACATAATCAAGGAAACATTCAAGGAGGGGGGTTACGAATTCAAAAGAGCAACAGAAAAGGGGGGGAAGAAGAAAAGAAAGGAGGAGGAAGAGAGAAAGAGAGAGAGAGAGAGAGAGGGGTGGTGACAGCTTCCTATATATATATATATATATATATATATATGCACCATGTGTGCATTTTAGGAAGGAAACCAAATGGAGCTGAGGAGTTTGGAGATTCAAAAAGGAGAAACAAAAAAGGGAGGTGGGAGATATTGCAAGCATAAGGTGAGTTCAGTAGCTCATTTTTTGAATTTTTATTTTTTTGGTTTTTATTTAAGTTGCATGAAGCTTGTCCATGATTGTATAACCTTAATCTAGGAAATAAATGGTGAAGTTAGGAAGAAATCAAAAATTAAATGGTTAAGAAATGAGGTAGAAACAATGGATAATCGAAAAAATCAGAAATTTGATTTTGTGATTTTTTTTGTTTGGTTTTGAGGGCTCTAAATGTTACATGAATGTTTAAAATTGTGTTGGAATAGTTTAGAATAAAAAAGAGGATAGAAAACTATAAAAAAAAATTAAGTTTTAAAAATGGAAAATTGCATATTCCGGTCACCATAGCCAGAGAGGGTGATCGGAGCCGCACTAGAAAATTACGAGGAAGAAGAGTACTATTCGGGTTCTGGTTCGAGTTGGATCCCAGGTCGGATCAGGACCCGCCCAGGCGCAGTAACAAGCAACCTTAAACTACGTCGTTTGGGGCATGAAATTGGTTTAAATAGGAACAGTTTAAGGAAGAAAATGAGAAGGGGGAAATGTGGTCGAAAGGTTTCGAACCCTGATGTGTGTGGAGGGAAGCACCTAAGCCGCGTGACAAAGCCACCGTGCCACTCAGGCACATGTGGTCATATAGTGGAACAAATAATATATAATATTATTATAATGGATTAAATTAATTAATTATTAACATAATTTCTGATGTTCAAATAAAGTAAGTGAATAGTATTTTCTTTATGTTTTGGACATTCTAAAGCCAATGGAAGGGTCCGTTTCACGAGACGGGGTCCCAAAAAATAAAGACCCATAGAAATGCTAAATGACCATAATGCCCCTAGTGATGCCTGAACTCAAATTGGAAACCGTGAAAGCCTAAACCGACTTTCTTCGATGTTCCAAACTCAATAATAGAGTCTATTTTAGCAAATGAAATACTTATAGCAATAAGATATAAAATTTGATGAATAGCATTAAACTGAGACGTGTTTATTGATATATAGGGAAATCAAAAGGGAAGGAAAAGGTTACAGAATACTGAACTAGAACGCACTGATAAGGTAAGTAAACCCCAATCTCTTACATGTGGTTTTGCAAGCCATGTTCATTCTATTACTACCAGATTTGTACTCTTATATGTACCAAATGTTTATTGTTTCCACAATGTGATATTGTTTTATCTTGTGGACGTTTATTGACTGCTATATCATTGATCATTGTATCATACTATGCCTTGAAAGGCCTATTGTTATGTTTTTACTGAATAAATGATATTCCATCTTTATACACTTTTATGGAATCACGAATGATCATGATATATTATAAATGCTAGATTTGTGCTTAGTCATAATATTCATCCGATGCTTTCTGAGTTGACTGGACCTACGGGTCTAGTCCATGAACGGACCTTTGGCAATGATGGCGTTTTTACGCACTGAGTTATGATGGCATTTTATATGCACTAAGCTATTATGGCATTTTATATGCACTTATTAAGGGGGTATGCCGGGCCCAAAAAGCCCGAGGGTCTGCCAAGCCCTGAACAAAGTAAATGCATCACTTATGTTTGACTGATATGATTACGTTTATTGGATTCATAGGACTATGTCATTCCCTATGAATAATCTTATGTTGGGAGTTCACTCATTGATTTTGATTGATTGTTATCGATTTATTGTGGTAATACATTTATGAGGATAGATTTCTATTGAGATTTTCATATTCATGTTATATCCATTACTCATGATTGATTATTGTGACCTCTACTGTTCATTGGCCATTGTAGCATTTTATCCTTATTGGCTATAACAACATCTTATCCTATGATTGGCTATCATGTTCACACTTATGTTATCTTGGATTCATACTCTTTCTATTATTAACCTTAACCAGTGTTAAAGATGAGAACTTACTTACTGAGCTTTGTTAGCTTGCCCCGACTTACTTATTTTTCAAGAAGGGATGCTGCAAGACTGTAGTAGAATTCCAAGAGCATAGGAGGCCATTGTGAGGAATGTATTAGTTATGATGTAGTTCTCCCATGTATTCACCACCTAAGGGTGATGTTATGTTGGTTCCTATTTTGACATTGTAGAACCATAGTATGTATTTAAAACTTTTGCTGATTTACTGTTTAACTTTTATATTATAAATTGTTGTCATTGATACAAGGAAAGAAAAAGTAGGGACGGGCACTGGGTCGGCCTTGGGATACGAGATCCGCACAGGGTGGGTTTCAGGTCGTGACAAAGAATCTTCGGAGTGAAGACGATATACAGCATCTCGGACAAACATTTGATATCATCAAAGATCACAAAATGAAGTTGAACTCGTCAAAGTGCACGCTCGTGGTAATTGAGGGTGAATTTCTGGGATTTCTAGTATCCCAAAGGGGAACTGAGGCTGATCCCACCTGTATAAAGGCTTTGATAAACACAGTCTCCAAAAACCAAGAAAGACATTCAAGCTCTGTAACAACTTTGAAAATATTTATCTCTAGATCTATTGGTCATTATCTTCACTTCTTCAAAGCTCTAAGGGGGATAAAGGCCATGGAATGGACCCAGAATGTGAAGAAGTCTTTCAGTAGTTAAAGGAATACCTCACTTCCCCCAAACTCCTCTCAAAACAAAAAATGAGAGAAAATTTATTCCTCTATTTAGTTATGTCCACATGAGCTATAAGTTCAACCCTGATTAGATAAGATAAGGGAGTTTAGAAGCTTGTTTTTTATGTTAGTAAAGCACTATTGGATACCGAAACATAGTACTCAAAGCTTGAAAAATTGGCTCTTGCATTGGTGATATTTGCTCGAAAGTGGAGACCAAACTTCCAGGCACACTATATAGTGGTACCGACCTCGTACCCTATAAAAATAGTCTTTCATAAGCCTGAAATTTCTGGGAGGCTAATGAAGTGGTCAGTTGAGTTGGTAGAATTCGACATCTCTTATATACCCAGAACTACGATAAAGGTCCAAGCCTTGTTGATTTCATTGCAGCATTTATAGGGGTCTCGAGCAATGCTACTAATCCACCATGTAGTTTAGATAAAGTAAGTTAGGACCAAGGGGTCCAATATTGTAATTGGCTAATCTGGTTAGACAAAACATGCTTTGTGTGTAATCAGTGCAAAAGTCCTAGGTATGATTACTTCAATGTCCGTTCTACTCTAAGATGATCTAAGAGACATTACTATGCATCATTACCAGTCAGTTTGGTTCACAAAAGGTAGTATTAGAATTTTGTGTTGATTTGGATCTCATACATTCACATATTGCATGCATTACATATAATTTTCATCATAACAGATGTGTGTGTTAGACTTATGATTATGAAATAATTTTTCCAAAAATGCATCTTAAAAACACCAAGGAAAAATCTTGTTCACAAGAGAAGCAAAGAATGAGAAACTCTTTGTTGCTCGTGCGAACGAGCCTTGGTTCATTGGAAAGAACAATAGTAGTTCATTCTCCTTTGTTCAAAAGGCCTGTATCAAACGCAGAGCTGTAACCTCAGAAATGTGCTCGTTTGATATTTGCTTCATTTGAACGAGCGATGCTTCATTTGAACGAACCATGGGTGGAAAATAGATTTATAATCTATTTTGAAGCTCATTTTGGCTTAAGCAAGTTCATTACAAAAAATCACAAAAATTTAGTTAAAAGAAGTGAAAAATAGAGTAAGAGAGTTTTCAATTATAAAAGCTATATTCTTGAGAGATCAAAAAGCTTTCATAAAAGATCAATCATAATTTTCAATCATGCTTTTCTCTACTCTCATTCATTGATTGATTTATATCATTCACTAGATCCAAATAAATCTAAGAGCCTCTTGTTCATGTATTTTCACCATTGATGAAGAAGTGAGATCAACCTTGTGGATGCATTGTTGATTGGACGAGTGGATACCGAGATTGTGAGAATTTACAATTGTGGAGTGGCTAGATCGTAGGATTCTGAGACTGTCGAGGATTTTGGTTGTATGAAGCTTCTGACTATGAGGAGCTTGTGGATTTAAGAAGAAATTAAGAACGTGATCAGGTAGAATAGAGCTTGAGATGTAGAGTTCGATTCGTAGATATGTTGTAATTTTCAATTTCTATTAGAGTGGAAGTCTCTTTGAGCATTGGCTCAACTCCAGAGCTTTACTCCAAAGATTTTTGTCATTGGTGGTTTCTTTGTCATCAATCGGTTTGCAAATCTCTCACCCATTTCATCTCTTACAATTTACAAATTTCTTTGCTTGAATTTGATATTGATATTAAGTTTTCATGAATCTCTTGATTTGAGAACAAATTGATAAATAAAGAACTTAATTGGGTAATTGAAATTGTAAATTGACATTTGATCACTTAGTTGAATTTTACATTGAATTGATTATCAAATTGAACTAGTTAATCAATTAGGTGTATGTTGATAGGTTTGTGTCTTTGAACAATTCTTAACTATTACATTGGTAGAAGGGCTTATATGTTAGATTAATCACGTTGAGTGATTTTTTTTTGTGGCATCGTTGTTGTAGACAAGACTTGAAATTAACAATTGAGAAATTTTTAATTCTAGAACCAACCTATTCAACCCCCTTCTTCTAGGTTTAATTCAAACTTTGTGACCTTAAATGACATCCTAGTGGTATCAATATATAACAAAGTGGTATCAGAGCCTTTTTTCAAAGACAATTGATTAATATCTTTAGTGTGAACAATGAAGGGCGATTATCTTGAGATATGTGGAAAAGAAATTAAAGTCATAGAAATTGCTTATGATGAATTAGCCAAAGAACTTCTTAATCTCAAGAAGACTAATATAAGGTTAGTCAAGAAATTAAAGTTGAGTGAAAAGAAAAAATGGGCCTTACAAGTTGATCAAACCATGTTGAGTCAACTTGAACAATCAAAGGTCATTCTTTTAGAAAAACTTGAAATGTTAGAACAAAAAAGAGATTTTGTCACCACCCCGAATCCGGCCTCTGTGAATTAAGGATCGGGACTGTCACCCTTCGGCTTGTGGGCCGTCAGGTGAGGCTCAAGTAAGTAAGCGGCGGCGCTGAACGCCTGTGTGATAAGGCCAGGATTGGCAAATTGCGGAAGCATGAAAAACCCTTTTTTATTTATTTTTTTTCTTTTACATTCCACACATCTGCCTAGTACCGTCACTTCTTCTTTTTCTTTGGAGCGGTAAGCAATTAACATACATTCAGAGCATACTAAAATTTTTTAAAGTTTTACATATTACATATCTGTTTTCCTCTCGGGGCTTAAGTACATATTTGTCCAAAATTACTACAACAAAATTCAACCAACTATAGGTCCTAATATTTCCAAAAGTCCTTAATCATAATGGAGCTGCTAATTGTCAGTCCTCAAATTGGGCAAGGCTCCCATTCATCATCAATACCTAAAAAATGTTAGGATGGGATGAGCCTCAACAAGCCCAGTGAGTAATTCCAGTACTTTGTCATGGGTTTTCAACTGGTAGTGGGTTAGTTAGAAGAGAAGGTTCATATAAACATACACCACCAATTGTACATATACTTTAGATACAGAAAATGGAATTCTTCAAAAAGATAGAGTGAAGCATACAAGGCATTCAAGCTAGGCATGTATTTCAATAATCGCAGAATACAAAAATCTTCAAATCACGTAGCATGATGCATTTTTAAAGCATTCAATAAAGCATTTAATATGCAACAGAATTTATAAACATGTGCAAAATGGCCATTTGAAAGCCAAAGAAATAATTTGAAATCCTTTCCATGAAAATAGGAGGATGCAAATTTCTTCTTCTTCAAAACTTCAGAGCAAAGGGTTATATAAAAACCCGTTTCAGGTAAATGAAGGTTTAAAAACCTGCTACCATTTCTGAAAACATTTCATCTTTTCACTTTGATTAGGAGAATCCATTTCGAACCAGATTCCAATCTTGCTTCTGAGAGATCTTATGCCTGGGGGATCAGATCCTACTTCCGAACATTCTTCATGTCAATTGAGTTCCGAAGGAACCCAATATCAATTGCGGTGCTTATGCACCATTATCTTGTAAAACCTTTTAATTCTTCGATGATGCTTTTCAAAGAGCATTGAAAACATGATTTCTTCAAATATTTGCTTTTTATGAGCATTGAAAACATGTCTTTTCAAGAAAAGCTTTTCATGAGCATCTAAAAATATGATTTCCTCAAATATGCTTTTCATGAGCATTTGAAATATGACTTTTCAAATAGATGTTTTTCGTGAGAATAAAAATATGGCTTCAATGAAAAGAATGAATTTTCATGAGTATTTAAAACATGGACAGTTTAACAAGGTATTTAAATACTTGCGGAAGCATACTTGAAACATTTAACACATGAGTTTCAGGAATTTAAATCACGATGTTTAGGAATTTATTAAAGCATAGGTAGAATAAAAGCAGTTAATTCAAGAGGCATTTAATAAAATTGACATTTACATGGACATACAGAAATAAATGTATCATTTGTAAGAATTATCAAGTAGCAAATTTTGCGTGCCATGTTAGAATTTAAAAAGAAAACGACAATATAAAGCATATAAATATGAGAATTTAAGTTTAGAAATACTGCAAGTATTTAAAACATGAAAACACTTTAGAATATTTAAACTTCGATTTACTTTAGAATCCATGGAGATTAAAAACCTCCACTTCAAAGTACAGGATTACTCACCTTGATCCTCCGGGTTAGCACTATTGGTGGGCTTTTCCCTTCACTTTGTAGCTCCTAAGAAAATTATAGAGAACTCATCAACTTCACATTTACTTTAAATTATCACCTATTGATGCTCTTTCATTTAATTTTAGACTCGTCATATCCTAATCTCCTAGAATTGGTCTTATCGGTCTATTGTGGTGATTAATAAATTATAATTTTCACATGATTTATTTTTTTCGTATTTATTTTGGTATTATAGACCTCACTGTGGGGTCCGAAACGTTGAAGAAAGTCAATTTAGACCCCCTCAGCTTTTTATTAAATTCCGAGCATGTTAGGGGCAATTTGGTAATTTACACTTTAACGTGTCCTAATTTTTGGAAGTCCCGTCTCATGAAACGAACCCCGCCATTGGATCCAGAATGCCCAAAGTAGCCAAAATACACTATTCGTTTATTTATTTTGGACACCGGCTTATTTTGCTATTATTAAATTAATTAAATTTAATTAATTATACAAATATATAATATATATTATTTCTGTGGGAATTTAACACTGGTGCCACGTTGGCACAGTGGTAGAAGGTGGAGGGCTGGGGCTTGGGCGTCTCGTGTTCGAACCTGGGGCACTTTTAAAGGATTCCTGATCCAAACGGGGGACAAAAAGCGAATCAGGGATATGTTATCCCTGTTCTGCATGTGGATATCAATTTAAATTTTTTTATCTCCGTAGCCAAACAGCCTCATTTAAGGTTTTTAAAAACTAAATATATTAGCATCAAAATGACGTCGTTACTTTTAATGAGACAACCCACCCAATGGCGACACTTGCCCGAGTTAACACATCCGGTACAATGAGTTGGCAAGTCAACTCGTCGTCTTCTCCATCGTGTAGTTACTGTAGTTTTGAAACCCTAGAAAATTCAGTCGCTATTTCGTCCAACTCTATCAATCCATATGCAATTTTTTTTTTAAATTCTAAATGGGTTCTAGAGGTCTCAGCTTTCATTTCATATTAGTTTAATGGCTTCAATCGAACGCTAGTGATCGTTCAAGCCTCACCACCGTGGTTCTGAGATGTGGGTCGTGTGAATTTGTTTCTCTATCATTTCAAGTGAAATCTCTTCCATTTTGTTCCTTATTTTATGGGCTTTCAATCATAGTTCTTGAATCTAAGCGTAGTGCTTAGTTCATGGTTTTGCCGTTTTGGCCAGTTCTGCAACTCGGTATTTCATGGCTCTTTTGGGGCCAATTGATTGGGTATCCTTGTTTTTGTGGACTATTGTACATCTATTTTAAGTTTCAACTCATAGAGTTAAGTATTTTTCACTTTGGTTTCTGGGTGAATTTTTTTAAGCTCCATCAATGGCAGCCTGTGTACGGCCTAGGGTTTTTGGTGTGTTTAGGGTCCAAATTTTGTGTCTTATTCATGATTTTAACCCTTAAATATCATGCATGCATAAATGAGACTCAAATAGCTTGTATACATGTATAATTTTTAAAGAGAAAAAAAAAATGGGTTGGGTGATTTTACCTCAACAATGGCACTTCCCTCTCCTTGTTTTTGCTTCTAACTCTCTTCTAAGGTATCTAGGGTCAGGTTAGGTTAGCCATGCAACCTTCCCCCTTCTTCTCCTTCTTCTTCTTCTCCCTTCACTTTCTCTCTTTACCTCACTTTCTCTCTCTACCCGAGCAAACACTTACACTCTGATCACAAACTGATTTTCTGATTTGAGATTTCACACACGCAACACAGATATATAATATCACACATATTTTATTTGTTTTATTTTAAAACTAATTCTTTTGGTTGCATGAAAGGCCATTGGCCAATTTGGGAGGTAGGGCCTTGTTATTTCATGCATATATACATATAATTTGCAATATAAAACACAATTAGGTGGGTAGCCCAAATGGCTACTTTTTGGGCTTTAAGACTTTGCCTATTTTTGAGTCAAGGGTTCAAAACCCTTTGGCCTCACATTTTGGTTCCCTTTTTGTTATTTCTTCTCCCTTATGCCTTGTTTTGGAATTTAATTTATTTATTTTAACTTTTTGCATTATTTTTCACTTTGTGATTTTAAATTTAATATTTACTCTTTCATGTACCGATTTTATAAATCGTAGTCGTATTTTTTATTTTCCCCGAAGTCGACCTTGATTTTTAAGGTCTCGAAATTTTTTTGAAATCGTCATCTATTTCTCGTTTAAATTTCTTAATTATTCCTTTTAAGGTCACTAGTCAATAATCAGTGACTAAATTTTTGTTTAATCGGGTCAGGGTGTTACAAATTTCCTAATGGGTGAGGTAATAAGTCTTAAATCATCCTTAGAGACTTATAAAATTGAAAATGAGGAATTAGGTGTAAAATTTGATGAAGAACTTAAATTAGTTAGAAGTGTTAAAGATACTCATGGAATCAAGTCAAACAAGTCATCTTCATCTATCCAAAATATTCCTTCTACCTTCAAGCCTAAGTTGGTTACTTTTTCCAATAAAATAGGGATGATGCTACCTCAAGCCAACACTCAATATCGTGTTCATGATCAATCTCAACCCAAAATCTCACATTGCTTTTTGTAGGGGCTAATGGCCATACTAGAAGGCTATGTAGAGCCTTTAGGAAAATACATGTACAACATTTAGACATGTCAAATGAATACAAAAAAAAAAAATTATCTTTGGTAAAACAAAAATTGAATACTTATGTTCAAAATGCTAGGAATATGTCTCAAAAGTTCATGGAAATGAAAAAGGTTGTGAAACCTCTAGCAACTCCTAGACCTCAATCAAAGACATCCAAATCCAATTTACAACTTGTTGAACCCATACACAAAAAGAAAATAGAGCAAATTTGGGTAAGAAAGGGAAATAGTGACCTAGGTGATTTCCCTAAATTAAACATTGTGTTGTATGGTGAAAGACTAGAAGCTAACTTAATTAGCATTAATCAATTAGGTGATGACCACTTCAATGTCATACCTACCCGCAAAAAGATTATAAGACAAATTTGGGTGAGGAATGACAAGTTGAAGGGTTTTGAGAGAGAATGTGCTAGTCACATCTCACAATTTGCTTCTTTATTAGGAAGAGCAAATTCATCTATTAGATGACTAAGAGATATTATAGCAATTTAGGGATTTTACTCTTCACTCTCATCCTAGAGTATCCCTATGAATTACTTTATCACATCTTACTCCATTTTTCTTATTGAAAATCATCTTTCCATAGTCTAAGTGATCCTTACGTTAGTCGTCTATTCTAGGTCTATAAATCTTTTTTTTTTTTTTTGTTTTTCTTTTTATGAATATTTTATCTTTCATAGTTAAGTGCATTTCAAATCTTTATGAAGTTAATAATCCAAAAACATTTTTCTTTTATTTTCATTGCTAATGATAATCCCTTTTTTTTTTTTTTGAAAGGAGAAATGTATTAAGTACATTTCAAGTGATGGAGCTATGTCTTGTTAACTTTATTTTATCAATATCTTCACTTAGTCTTATTCACTTGGGTGTGCACAATCTTTTAATCTACTTATATTATCATAGTTTTTAGTTTTTCTTATTTCTTGCATGAGATTTCCTTGTAGATAGGTTGGACTTAAAGGTTTTATGTTTACATCTCAACAACTCCATGGCTACAAAGATTAACTTAGGTTAGAAAAATCAAAGGACCTAAAGTAAAAGCCTAAAAAGAAAATGGCACATATAAAAAAATCAAAGAGTGGAAGGAAATGGCTACCTTTGAGATAATGTGTTTACTAGCATTGAAAAATCTTTTGAAATGAGCAGTATACTCAACTGTGTGAAAGACGCCTTGCAAAAGGTGAGACAAGTGAAAATTCAATTTACAAAATTTTGATTTTAAGTTGAGAGAGAGTTTTGGGTGGAAATGGTCAAAATTTCCTAAGTTGATTGACTATGGTTATTTGCTTTTATTGATGTGAAAATCATTCAACACCATAGAAACTCAACTTTGAGACATTTATGGTTGAAATTAATGCATGTGTCTAGTAACCGTGGTTGAGTGAGTAGAGAATGAGCTTGCATGCATTTTAGTGTTCTAAGATCAATTGAATGTATCGATGCAATTTAGAACACACTTACATATCTCAAATTCACTCAAAATGTTCTTCAAGATTTCAACTCAAAAAACATTGGGACTTTTTTTAGCTTTGAAGATAATTGAATCCATCTTAGAGTTTTGTAGCTAAAAACAATTGTTTTTCATACAAAATTCTGTCTTCCCCTGTTTAGTAGTTGAAATGCGCAGAGGATTATCAAACAGAGTAGGACACTCTATTTTCTAAGAGAAGAGCAACCTTGGGTGCTTGGTCAAGTGAAGGTCCACTTGCTCGTTTGAACAAACAACTGTTCAATTCAAAACACGCGAGAAATCACAAATTGATCACATTTTCTTTGGATTTCTCTCATTTTTCTCTCCAATCCTAATATTTCTTTGTGCTATATTGATCCCTAGTTATGTCATTCTCAGTTTTCGTTCCAGTTAATGTGTTTTACTTATCGAGGGAATCTTTGTCATCGATCATTTTGTGATTCCATTCATTCATTGGTTTGGTAAGTCCTCAAGTCCATTTCTCACTTTCCTTTGGTTTAATTGATTTTTCATTTAGATTGAGGGTCAGTGCGGACTGTAGTTCAGTACACTAGGCGTAGAGCCATCTTAGGGTTATCCTACATTCCCTATTTGAAATACTCTGCGTGATCATGTCTTACAAGATAGTGCCTATAGCACGGGATCGATTTTCCTATATTATCTAGTTGGGTGCAGCTCCTAGGAGAGTTATTCGGTTTGCTTCACCGACTACTCTTATTTGGCCAACGTCTGTCCTGTCTTGTCCAGTCCTAGTTGAGAGAGTATGTACTATAAATGACATACACGAGACTGTAGCTTATATGTTGTTTAACTCAAGTGGTTGGCTACCTCTCTTGTTAGTCATGAGTCCGGCCAACGAGACCCTGGTTCGAGAGTTTTACTCGAACCTAGGTTCACATGATGACTAAGGAGCCTACCCAGTGACAGTTCACAATGTCACTTTTCTCTCATTGCAGACATGATTGTTGAGACTCTTGGCCTACCCAAAGTCGAGCAGCTAGGTTTCCCATTCCCTCAGGGTGTTATACTTCCTTCTGCTGATCTTATCGCATCCACCCTCCTAGTCGACAACTCGACAGTCTTCACCATAAGGGCTACCACTCTAGAGTAGGGTTATCTGCACAAGGGTTATCGTATCCTCAATCTCATCATGTGTAGTATATTACATTTAGTCAGCCACACGAACACGCTGATTCTCTTCTATGCTATACTTCTTTATACCATCAGTGCTACCATACCAATGGATGCTCCCTCGTACATACTTAGAGTCATTGATTCCTACACCACTAGTACTAGATGGACCGTGTCCTTTCCATTCGGTAACCTGATCACCAGGATCTGTGCTACACAGCAGGTATCCTTCTACACTACTGACATGCTCGTCTCCTACCTAGACCATTTACACGTCAGACATTGGCTAGGTCCCAAGGACATGTCATTGCTCCTCCCGATAAGGACGATGTTGATGATGAGCATCAAGAGGCCCAGCAGCCACCGACACCGTAGCAGCAGCCACATCTGTCGCTACCGTAACAGTAGTTCGGAGATCATATTTATGTTGAGGACTTCCTTGTTGACTAGACTCCATCGTAGTTTTGTACCCCATTGGGTGCAGACGTTTATGCGTTAGTAAGAGCCTCTTCATCTACAACCGGTCAGCCGATCACAAAAGATGAGTCAGAGGAGAGTCTACAACTACATTATGATCAGATCACTGCTTACATTGATTAGAGGTTGAAGGAGCACTATCCTCGGATATGATTAGACTTCTTTGTGCCAATGATAGATGAGAAACCTATCTTTGAATAGCTTTGCAGGGGTTGATAGAGGCTCTCTCACGTGCCTTTTCTCCTCCACCACCACCTAGACATGATCAGTGATTCAGTTTGTTTTAGATTATATAAGTGATAAGTGTTTTTGTAGTGAGGTTTTCTTGTATATCTTTCTACACATCATCTATATATATACATATTTTTGACAGTTTTGCCCATATGACATTATGTTTTATCTTTTTGGGATTGATGATAGACTCACTATTTTGTTATGATATCATTGATATTTTTCTTACTGTATCTATTATCAATACTGTCAGCTTTATGTTATTTCACTATGCATGCCTACCTTATTGTTTTCTACTTCTTTATAGTCTTTCTTATTTGATAGCTTCCTTTGTCATCGTTACAAAAACGGGAAGATGGTGTAGCAAAGAGGAAGTTGGTTCAAAGAGGGGAAAATTAGGAGATGTTTATTGAGCATATATTAAAGGGAAGTAATATTCATTTTTTTGCATATGTATAAGATAACTTAGAGTCACTTTCTCTTGGTGAGGATTTGATCTTATTGTATATGGTTGCCATGTTTACTATACCTTGTCTTATATCAATATTCATCTATTTGTGTGATTACATTAGATTTATTTGATATATTATTATTAATGTGATCTCACGTGGTATAGTTGAGTTTGATGTGCAGGAAACATGTTAACTACTTGTTGAGCAATGCTAAATGATATCTCTAGTATAGGATACTAAGTCAAAATGTATAATTTCCTTCTATCTGTCTCTTTGGGGGCTATAGATTTTGATGTATTGTATTCTTATACTATTTTAAGCAGTTTTGTCACAAATTGCCAAAAAGGGAGTTTGTTAGGACCAAGGGGCCCGATATTGTAATTGGCTAATCTGGTTAAACAAAACGTCCTTTGTGTGTAATCAGTACATAAGTCCTAGGTGTGAGTACCTCAATGCCCGTTCTACTCCAAAATGGTCTAAGAAACATTACTGTGCATCACTACCGACCGGCTTGGTTCACGAAGGGTATATTGGACTTTTATTTTAATTTGGATCTCACACACTCTTACATTGTATGCATCATGTAGTTTTCATCATAACATCATGTGTGTGTTAGACTTGTGATTGTGAAACAATTTTTCTAAAAATTCATATTAAAAACTCTAAGGGAAAATTTTGTTCACAAGACAAGCAAAGAATGAGCAACTCTCTATTGCTCATTTGAACGAACAATGGTAGTTCGTTCTCATTCATTCGAAAGGCTTGTATCAAACAAAGATCTACAACCTTAGAAATATGCTCATTTGATATTCGTTCGAATGAATAGAAAGTTCGTTCGAATGAGCGATGCTTCATTCGAATGAACCCTAAGTGAAAAATAGATTTATAATATGTTTTGAAGCTCATTTTGGATCGAACAAGTTCATTTTAAAAAATCAAAAAAAAAATTAGTTGAAAGTAGTGAAAAATAGAGTAAGAGAGTTTTCAATTATGAGAGCTATATTTTTGAGAGATAAAAAATCTTTCATGAGAGATCAATTAGAATTTTCAATCATGCATTTCTCTACTCTCATTCATTGATTGATTTAGATCATTCACTACATCCAAATTAGATCTAAAAGCCTCTTGTTTATGTCATTTCACCATTGATGAAAAAGTAAGATCAACCTTGTGGATGCATTGTTGATTGGATCAATGGATACCGAGATTGTGAGGATTTTCAATTGTGGAATTGCTAGACCGGAGGATTCTGAAACTGTCGAGGATTTTGATTGTATGAAGATTTTGACTATGAGGAGCTTCTGGATTCAAGAAGAAATTGAAAATGTGATCGGGTAGAACGAAGTTTGAGGTGTAGAGTTCGATTTGTAGATTTGTTGTAATTCAATTTCTATCATATTAGAAGTCTTCCTTGAGCATTAGCTCGGCTTTGGAGTTTTATTCCAAGGATGGTTGTCCTTGGTAGTTTCTCCATCATCAATCGGTTTGCAAATCTTTCACTCACTTCATCTCTTACAATTTACAAATTGCTTTGCTTGAATGCTTCTGCTTGAATTTGATATTGATATTAAGTTTTCATGAATCTCATGATTTGAGCACAACTTCATAAATTGAAAACTTAATTGAGCAATTAAAATTGTAAATTGAATTGAATTGACATTTGATCACTTAGTTGAATTTTATATTGAATTGATTACCAAATTGAAATAGTTTTTTCAATTAGGTGTATATTGATAGGTTTGTGTCTTTGAACAATTCTTGACTATTACATTGGTGGAAGGGCTTATACGTTGGATTAATCACGTTGAGTGATTTTGTTGTTGTGGCATCGTTGTTATAGACAAGACTTGAAATTAACAATTGAAAAATTTTTAATTCTAGGAACCAACCTATTTAACCCACTCCCTTTTAGGTTTAATTTACACTTTGGGACCTTAAGTGACATCCTAGTGGTATCGATTTATAACAAAGCACTCTGGTTAACACTAATGAATCTTCTACAGATAAGGGTGCAGGGATAGGACTGATTCTCCAGTCCCCCGACAATGTTACCATAGAGAAAGCAATAAGCTTGTCCAATAATGAAGCTGAGTATGAAGCAATTGTTTGTGGTCTCACGTTAGCTCGGGAGTGTGGAGCCTCAAACCTTACAGTATACTCAAAATCCAAGTTGGTCATAAATAGTCAAAGATGACAAATAAAGAAATACTGAGAGCTCATAGATTTGTTGAAAAAGTCTTTTGACAAATTTTTTATCTAGAAAGCTTACAGAGATCAGAATTCGAGAGTTGATGCCTTGACAAACATAGCCCTACACTTAAATCCAGAGAATGACTTTAGTGTCACGATCTCCTACCATATCGACCCTAGCATAGCCCAAGATTTAAAAATCTTGCAAACTATAATGACAACCCCCAATTGGATGACCCTTATTTTCAGCTATCTAAAAAATGGCTTCTCCTAGATGAAAAAGAACCAAGCTCGAAGAATCCAAATAAGAGTAGCTCGGTACCTAATTCGGAGGTCTTACTCCTAAGAACTTTTGCTATGTCTAGGACTAGAAGAAGCCCAATATATGCTAGCTAAAATCTACGGAGGCATCTGTGGCAACCATAATGGGGGCTGAACTATAGCCCACCGAGTTTTGTCCTAAGGATATTATTGGTTGAGTATGTTAAAATAGGCAAAGGAATATGTACGAGAATGTGATAAGTGCCAACGTTTCACAACATATCAACATTAGATCACTAGGAATTGACTCTTATTGTTAGTTTGTGGCCCTTTACTTAGTGAGGGATGGACATTGTTAGCCCATTACTAGCTGCACCTCAAAACAAGAGGTTCTTGCTAATAGCCATTGACTATTTCACAAAGTGGACCGAAGCTGAACCACTGTCCAAAATCACTGAGACAGAAGTTCAGATTTTTACTTGGAAAACTATTGTGTGGAGGTTCGGTATACCAAAAGTTCTGATAACAGATAACGGAACCTAGTTCCAAGGTAAGACATTCTTGAAATTTTACATATAATCATCATTTCTCCTCCCTAGGCCATTCTCAAGCCCACGGGCAAGAAAAAGTTACTAATAAGATTATTCTGAAGGCAATAAAGAAAAATATTGAATCAACAAAGGGGAGATGGGTAGAGGAACTTCCTAGTGTGCTTTGGGATTACTGAACAACCAAAAGAGTCCTAACAATTGAACCTCATTCTCCCTCGATTAGGGCTCAGAAGATGTAATCCTTGTGGAAATTGGCATGCCTACCCTTAAAACAGAGCTTTATGACCCTCATTCCAACAACGAATGCCTAGCTCGAAATCTAGACTTCCTTGTAGAAAAACGAGTGTACGCTCAAATTTGAATAGAGGCCTACTAGCAAAAGATGGTGAACTGCTTCAACAAAAGGGTCAAGGCAATCAATTTTTAGGTATGTGACCTTATTTTGAGAAGGATATTTTTGAACACTAAGAACCCAATATGGGAAAACTATCCCCAAAGTGGGAGGGTCCCCTATAGAGTCCTCAGGTTCGCTAGACCTACCACTTATTAGTTAGAAGATTTATCGGTTAGAAGATTTATCTGGAAAACCAGTCTCAATGCCTTCAAAATGTAGAATACTTATGCAAATATTATCAATAAAGTTATTAGTTTTTGGTTATTTATGTTACATACTTTGTTCGGTGTTGCCAACGTTTTATTTCTTAATACTTGTGCAAAATTCTACAAGTGTTAGAGCTCTGAAATCTAAATGACTTATATACTCTATTTGGCATTGCAACCTTTTATTTCTCAATACTTGTGTAAAATTTTACAAGTGTTAGAGCTATGAAGTCTAAGTGACTTATATACTTTGTTTGGGATTTCCAACCTTTTATTTTTCAATAGCTATGTAAAAGTTTACAAGTGTTAGAGCTCTAAAGTCCAAGTGACTTGCATTCTCTCTTCGGCGTTGTAAAATTTTTATTTCTCAACACTTGTGTAAATTTTTACAAGTGTTAGAGCTCTGAAGTCTAAGTGACTTTCA
Organism: Nyssa sinensis; assembly: GCA_008638375.1. Lineage (NCBI taxonomy): Eukaryota > Viridiplantae > Streptophyta > Magnoliopsida > Cornales > Nyssaceae > Nyssa > Nyssa sinensis. The sequence goes on along the minus strand of CM018033.1, from coordinate 13,383,972 downwards.
TACTTTGTTTGACATTACCAATCCTTACTACTTAACTATTGGGCAAAATCTTACATGTATAACTAACTAGTCTGATTAGCATTACTATACTTTCTTGATTAACACCCTCATGAAAGTATGCATGGTTGTGATCAGGCACACAAGAACAATTGAAGAATGAGACAAACATAGCTTCTCATTAATTGGGGCACTGAAGAGCCAAAGTTCCTATAAATAACAAAAGAGAAGAGCAAGATAGAAAAAAAAAAAAACTTTTCTTTTAACCTTTATGAGGAGGAACAGTTTGCTTGGCGGTAGTCTTCTCAACTAGAAGAACAGACAAGTCTTCGGCAGGCTCCTCATCCTCTGCAGGGGAACTCTCGAACTCCATCTCTTCATGAGGAACCATGATGTCATTAACACGGGAGGTGTCCAAATCAGGAAAGGCTTTGGCAAATCTCTTCTTGTAAAACTAGTACCTAATGTCCATTAGGTCGCCACTTGCCTTTTTGAGCTCGGCCTTCAATTCCACCTGAGTCTGGGCTTTAGCCGTCTCTACCTCCTTGACATGTTTCATTCTAGCTTTAGGGATTCTACCCTTTCAGCTGATAGCTCATTCTTCAAGGCTTCCATCTTGATAGCCAGGTCATCTTGTTCAAACTCTAAAAGGGAAACGACTATGGTGGCTTCCTTTTATTTCTTCTCAAAAGCCTCCACTATAGACTAGGTCATCTTGAGCTATAACCTAAATTTGTCAAGCTCTTTTTGAAGCTTCAGTACCTCGATAGAAGCCTCGACATTGTCAAATAACTGGGCCATTACATGGGCTACCTACAAATTTAACCCGAAGTGTTAAAATGATAGAGACTATAAAAAAGAAAAGAGAAGTTAGGTTTTACTTAATGAAGCCCGGCGATTTTTCATGTGGATTTAACCAATGGAAAGTACCAAACTCATACGTTGGCTTTGCTTTGGGTTTGGTGAAGAGAGAATGGAAGATACTCTCAATAGGGCAAGCACCCAATACCTCGTCGAGTCCAAAACTCCAACTCAAGCAGTTCAGGAAAGATATTATTGGTTTTCTCGCTCCCGCTTCCCGATCTGCGCTCATTAATCCAACTTTGCTCTTCATATATGCAGCTAGCCCATCACAAATGAGCTTATCAGACTTTGTAGTTTTCAGCTTACTTGAAAACGCTTTAAAGGCCTCGAACCAGGCCTTTTTCATGACAGACTCCCCCTCTAAGCCAACAGCTTCCCGAGAAAATCCCTTACCCTTCCTCTTCTCTCGAGCTCGGGTAGTCACAGTGGGTTGGGTCTCTTGGGCAACAACATTTTGCTCAGCCCTCAGAATCTCAACATATTTTATCTTCTTAAGGGATTCAACTTCCCGAATCACAACCTGTATTATCTTCTATACTAGAGAGTGAAGTTCAGAAGGATCAACCACTGCAGGCCTTTTGGATTGGCCTGGTTTGAAGGCCACGAACACATTTTTATTTAAGTCTATGTCCTTTGCCTAAAAAGCTCAATACTTGGTCATTTTGGCGGTCTAACTGGCTAAGAAGCCTTTTGTACTTATTTTAAAGGATTTCAGAATAGTACGAGCGGATTAGGGTAGATTTATCTATAGCAACAAGGCGAATCAGTACTAATAAAGACCAACAATAATATAAGTTTTAAAAAGTTCGGGATGGTTGAAATCCTCACCAGTGGGCCCGATACTCTGAGAAAAGATACTCCCATTCCACTCAGCATAGTTCGAGAACTCCCAACCACCCTTCATGAAGAAGTACCACTTCTTCCACATCTTGTTCAAAGAGGGGTTTGAGGTCAGACGTTTGAACCCCTTATCAAATGACATATAATATAGGCCTTCTTACCTTTTCTTCAGGTCTATTTTGCACCTAATCAGGTTAAATCTAATGCAACTCAAGTTTGATTAGCCAACACTATAAAGGCTATGATGCACTTCAAATTGTTAATTTTAAGAGTTGTAGGGCATAATCTATAAAACAAAAAAAAAACTCCCTAATGATAAGGTGAAATGAGAATCTAACCTCGATCTCAAACCATTCCAAATACGTACAGATCTTTTGTTGTTCTATGTTTTAGGGGCGATCCATTTTCTAATGAACCCTACATTTGACATTGTCAAGGAAATCATAAGTTTCTCTAAGCCTATCTAGCATATTCGAGGTCATTGTGCTGGCCTCTTCATCCCTACGCCTACTAATAGCCCTTCTATTTCTAGGCTCAATAAAATGGTCCACTATAACCACTCCAGAGGAAATATCAACCCTATTCTCCTGCCCTCCAAAACTCCTAGTAGACTCACTATGGTCTCTAGAGCCTACACTAGATTTACCATGTCCTTCCGAACTCTCTCTAACCTCACTATGGCCCTCAAACACTTTCATAAGAAGCAAATAAGCCAAAAATGAATAGAGGAGGTGATAATCGAGGAGAAAGGTTTGAATTAAATAATCTGACTTGAAATATATATCTTCATCGAAAGGACAAATAGCGGCACACCGAAATCGTTTTTGAAGTGCACTCAATATGCTAGAAGGCTTGGAGCATGAATAGAAAACCTTAACAAGGTTTCAAGACTTCCAATTTATAGCTTTTCTTTAATTATTGATAAGGGCATGCTATATGGTGCAATGGTTGACGGATGGGCAATCATTACACAAATTCATGATAAGCCTTGGAAATCAAAATGACAGTTGAAATGATGGGGAGTGAAGGTTGTTATAGTTGATGCTTCAAAAACTAGAACGGTGCAATTAATGGCCATACGGATCGAAATTCAAAACCCTAACCTCAGTTCGGGATGAATCCCACTAAGCTGAGACTTGGGGGGAATAGCTCATATACTATATTTAAGCACTAACCTATTATTTGACACGTGTCCTTAGATATATGAAGTAATAATATTGAGAATGATAAAGTCCTGACCAACTTGGCTATCGAGCGCATCACCGCCTTCGAACCACATTCTTGATAGGGAGTATGAAAGCCTAGTCCGAAAAGGTAACTTCCACATATGCAATGGCGGATGAAGAAATTTTAGTTAGGGGGGCCAAATTAAAGATATTAAAATTTAGGAAAGTTCATATGAATATATAAAAAAATTTAAGGGGTCAAATTCTATTTTGTTAAAATATTCTAACAAAATTAAGGGTAGAAAACACAATATCAAAATTAGAAGGGGAGGCATGGCCCCCACTTGTCCCCCCCCCCCCCCCCCACCCCTACATCTGCCTCTGCACGTATGGAAACATTCTAATTTTGAGATTGTCAAAGTCCTAATCCTACTTGAACTAGGAGATGCACAACCTATAAATAAGAGCCAAAGGAACACCCTAAAACTCATGGTAAATTCCCTATCTCAGTATATAATTCTTCTTTTACCTTTCTAACTTCATCATTGGAATGGCTACTATCGAAGTTTGCTCGATGACCCTTTGACTAGTAGTTTGTCGGAAGTAAGAAGAAGGGTTATTGAAGCCATCAGAAATTAGCAACATAAGTTGGTTAAAATTTTATTATACTGGTATTTTTTAAAAAACATTTATTATGAATTTGTATCTTAGATCTTCACTACTATTCTATATTAGAATGATAGTTGTGGGGAGGAATTTTAGAATAAAAAGGAAATTGAGAATTTTTTGTTTCAAAATTTTTGTTTGGGTAAAATTTTTTGATAAAAGTATTAGAAAATGTGAATTAATATTTTACTGCTAGAAATGTTAAAATTATGTGCAAATATTTTTTTCTTTTTCTTTTTCTTGTTTGGGATAAATAATAGTAGAAAATTTACCAAAGGCACTTAAGGAGGGCTAATCCCATGAACAACATTTGCAAAGGTTGCAAATATATATCTATATATATATATATATATATATATTGAATGATGTGATCAATTTTTTTAAAATATGCTTTCTTCTTTTTTTGAAAAGCGAATTATTAAAGATACATTCAATAGTAGTTGACTTTAAAAATTATAGGTAATTAAATTTAAAATTTTAATGGGTTTTAAGTTGCCCTCACTAAAATAAAATTTAATTCCGCCCTTGTCAGTATTTAATTTATTTTATTTTTAAAGAATGACTTTAATCGATATATTAAAAAATTAAATATTGAAATAAAAATTAGTTTTAAAATTTTTTTTTCATCAAATGTGCTTTAATATTTCTTAAGAAAAAAAGTAAAATATGTAAAAATTTTATTTTTACTTATTAAAAATAATTTAAAAAAAAAAAAAAAAAAACCTTACCAAACATACAATAAAATAATTTACTTGGAAGTAGGAACAAACATATCTTTACAATCCATATTGTTTTTTAGAAGAAAAAAAAAACACCTTGTATTTCTGCTTCAAATTTAAACAATTTTGTCCGTCAATGACATGACAGGATATGAGTTCATAATTTTTGAAATGTCGAACACGTGCGATAATGGCCTGTTTGAAAGCAGCACTTGCAGACTTTGCAACAGGAGACAAGTTAATCCCGGACAATATTTACGTGCGGAAATCACGGGGCCGAGTTTTGACTGCTAAAATCATTCAGGAAATACATTCGAAAGAAATGCATGTGCATGTCCCATCACCCACTTTAATAAATCTCTTGTAATACAAGTTTTTGACATTTTTTTTTTTAAAAAAAAGAAAGAAATGAAAATACCGCATTCAAGTATATATAATTTAGTCCAGTCTATTCTATTATTTTAACAATATAATTTCTCTTATCATGTGAGCTGTTCCAATTAAATGGAAAAAATAACAAAGAAATTCAAAAATAAAATAAAAATATAGAGAGGCATAAATCACATGTCAATCACAATTTATTTTTTAAAACTTTTTTTATTGACAGTTAATGTCTTGTTCTACTTATAATTTTGGGTCATTATGGAATTAGCCTCAAGGTCAAATCCTGTTCGTCATATAATTTTTAATTTCAATTTTGATGTCACTACTTATATTATCATGCTACAATGCATCCATAACATATTAATCTTTTAGCGACAAATCTTATTTATTAAAGATACAATCAATATTTTTTATAATTAATATTTAATAAATTAATAATTTTTTTAATAAACCAACTTGATTTTATGATGAATGATTTAAAATTTCTATTACCTAATGATTAATCTTTTTTTTTTTTTCTGAATGACTCTTTAGAATATATATATATAGTTATATAGATACTTATATATATATATATATATTCTATTTATGACATATTTTGATAATTATATATTTTAATTTAACATAATTGAAGTGAAAAATATTATAAGTGAGAAAAATCATAACAGCAAAAAATATAATTTCTTTTACTTGAAAAGTATATTAGTAATTTTTTATGCCTTAAGTTGAGCATTATATGTATTTATTTATTAAAAAAATCAAAAAATCATTGAAAAATTATATATAAGATATTATTTTTGATTCCAAATTCATTTATATGTAAGAAATACTTATTGGTTAATAAAAGTGTGAAAAAACTTAACAATTAATAATTCTTATAATTAATAAATTTTTAATCTCTCGTGTCTATTAATTATAAAATAATTAAATGTATTTTAGATAACAACTTTTTTTTCTAAATTAAAAATCCATAAATGTATTTAGCAAATTGTTATAAAAAAAACAAAAACCAATTACCAAGGAATAAAAGTGTGGACACCAAGCCCTTCATATTCCATGAATATATATATATATATGACATGCCATAAACACCATAATTTACATTTTTCATGTATTTTTAAAAAACTATAAAAGGAAAAGAAAATTGGTACCACTACGTACTTATGAAACACAAATTCAGCATGGGATCGATGTCATTGCCAAAGCAATATGTGTTTTTTTTTTAAATTAAAAAGAAAAATATTGAATATTTGATGAGATTACAAAAACAAAGGGGAAGGGGCAATTTGGGAATGAAAAGATCCGTAAGTTGATGCTCCGAGTTCGACTCCGACTCCGAGTCTGGCACTGAGGAAGGTCTTTCGCAGCCTATCTTTTTGGAAGGTACGAGAAGGCATCATGGAATTCAAACATGTTGTTGTGTGTTGCAACTTGCAATTGCATCCGATGCCGCCTTTTGTAAAACTCGTTCAAGGCTGGACCACCGGAGCTTGCTGCTTTTCCAGACCGAATAAAGCTGCATTATCTGAAACCACAACTCAAAGCCCTCCCTCCCATTTAGTTTCATCATCATACACATACACATACACGTACACATACACATACATCAAAAAATATTTACATTATATTTTATACTCAAGAAATTGAAATTAAAGTAACAAGGTAAATTAATTCAAATTTGAGTCATAGGGTCTGAATTTCATGTTATCAACCACAGTATTAAAAAAAGCAAAAAGAAATTATTTTTGATAAAATTATTACAACAAATATAAAAATATTTCAAATGAAGGTGAAAGATATCATAAATTTAATTCTAACCACTGGCAATGAAAAATAAGAGAGATCATGATTTTGCGCTCATTTATGACAGCTGTAATTGAAGAGAAATTTAAGGCAATGATAAAAGGTATATTAAATGATGTGACATAAGTATCAGTACTATATTAGATTCTTATTTAATAATTTATTATCACATTATTTAAGATGTAAAATTTAGTATGAAAATATAACAAAAATATCATTGTTCAAAGTATATATCAACATAATTATTATGTCTCTCGCGGCCCCGGGGGGGGTTGGATGAAAAGAGAAGGTGAAATTTAGAAGTCATTTGATCATGTATGATGACCTCCGAATCACAGCGCAAGAATAGGTCGTATTTTCTCCCCCCCTAACTCCCTACTCCCCCCGCGGCCACTCCACCCCCCGCGGGGGGAGGGGGGGGCAGGGTTTGGATTAAAAGAGAATGTGAAATTTAGAAGTCATTTGATCATGTATGATGACCTCCAAATCACACCGCAAAAATAGGCCGTATTCTCTCCCCCCCTAACTCCCACTCCACCCCCTGCGGGGAGGGGGGAGGGGGTGGGGTTTGGATTAAAAGAGAAGGTGAAATTTAGAAGTCATTTGATCATGTACTATGACCTCCGAATCACAGAGCAAGAATAGACCGTATTCTCTCCCCCCCCCCTCCCCCTTACTCCACTCCACCCCAACCAAAGGAAAAAAAAAATTAAAATAAATAAATCACTTAGTCCTAGACAATTGTAAAGTAGGTTTATAGGTGTGGGAGAGTCAGTGAAACATGCTATTTTTTCTTCATGAAAATAAACATCAATTTACAATTTGTTATGATTAAGATTTCAATATATGGAGAGAGAGAGAGAGAGAGAGAGAGAGAGAGACAGATAATATAACTTAGTACTGTATGTTACCAACAAAGAAGAAAAGAAGTGTTGTTAATTCTTAGATATGTTTAATTTGCATGCGTATGTATTATGTATAGACAGAAAAACAAACAAAACATACATACATAGATAGATAGATAGATAGATAGATGTATAGAGAGAGAGAGAGAGAGAGAGAGAGAGAGAGAGAGAGAGAGAAAATCAAGGGTATGCTTGGCTCCTCGCACGCCACCCGCCACAGCCAGTCAGCAAGAGGGATTGGCCTCTGCGTGTGGCATACAGGGAGCCAGGCACAACCCATTTCACCTTTGCTTCTTCCTCAAATTAAAACCTGTATTCTCTTCTCTTCACCCAGAAACGATGGCTCTGAAAGATAGAGAGAGAAATGTAATTTAACCTGGAGAGAGAGAGAGAGAGTGTAACGTGACCCAGAAAGACTTGAATATATATAGAGGTGAGCGGGGGTTGAAGTTGATTTTCTTTTATTTATGTATAGAAAATACCCGTTACTCACTTTCCTTATGAAGCACTGTTTTAAAAATCAAATCTCAAAAGGGTGATACTATAATTAAATGTAGTCCAGTCCACCATCACCTTTCACCACCACCGCCACTCCAACCACCTTTGCTTCTTTTCACTCATCACTGTCTTTATCTTTTCCTAAACCTACAAATATTCCTCCTAAGTGTAGTTAGGTAAAGCATGTATCATTGTTTATGCCCTTAATTTCTTATAAAAAATAGTTTAGTAATGCCCTACCTTTTACAAAATATATATATAGTAACTTTACTCAAATTATGTACTAATATTAAAAAAATGTTGAATACCAAAATACTCTCAACATTTTTTTGGTAAGAAGACTTTCACAAATTAAAAATATTATAATTTACTGCCTAAATAAGAAAATAATAATAACTAATAACTTAAGCTACAATTTGTATAACAGTAAAAAGACACAACCTAACCAAATAATTCTCTACGAGATAAAGTCTAAGAATAAACATTTTAACCCCCCAATAACTCCCTAACTTTTTAAATTGATCGAGTTCAGGTCACTGATGTGCCATTATTATTATTGTTTTAATGACAAACTTATCCTTACTTTCCCTTTTAACTCCAATTCAGTCGCGGACTTCAACACACGTCCAAGGCCACCCATGCCCGACAGCCAAAGGGCCACCAGTGTCGCCACCGACATTGCCACCAATGTCCCTACCTCAGGCATAAGCCCCATTGCTCACCCACCAGACCTCCCAGCCACCACCAAACCATCGGCACCATGGACAACCCCAATCACCGCCAAATCGCCTGAGACACCGCCTGCCGCTCATCAGTATTGTCGGACACTGGCCCACTCCACCATTGCCGCCGTTTCCAAAGCCCTTTACCACCAACACCGTTCTGCGCCACCGTAAGAAAAGGGAAACCCTATGGTGCTGTATCTTCCCTGCTGCACCTGAATGCTGTAGAATACCTTGTGATATTAGGCGTCTTAAGCTCATTATTAAGGCCATAATTAATACAATTCGAGCTCCTAAGGTTGGATGGACAGATAGATAATTCATACTCAAATTGGGAAATTGGCACGCAATTTTGTTTCTCTCAAAGAATCTTTAGTTTTGTTAAGTTTGTCATTTTGTTCTCCTCTAATTGTTTATACGCTGCTCCGTAATTTTTAATTAAGTTTTGTTTAACTTTTACTTTTCATCAATGAAATTATATCTACTTACCAAAAAAACATAAGTCTAAGAGCTTAATGGCAAACACTGAATGTGTCCTCTTTTATATATATATGCCGAAAAAGAGGACGGCGTAATTGCTTTAATTTGATGAACAATCTTATGATTTTCCTAAAATGCCTACATGACTGATGGCCTTATTGTGAAATTTGCCACATTATGAACTTATTGATGATTGTAATTAAGATTGGTGTTTATCCATTCCGTGGATAGATGAATGTCTATGTCCATACCTCTGTGTCCTTGAGTTGTAAGGAGATTAGAAAGTGTAGGTTGATTAATGTAAAATCAATGTAATTTTCACAATTTTGTTTTGGACATAGCATTTTCAAGTAGAGAATTTTCGGACAGTAATGCCTGAAAAGGAAATTTCTCTGTAAAAAAAAAACATGAATTCTTTTGATAAAATTTCATTTACAATAAGAATCTTGTTGATAAATTTCAAATTTTAAAATTCAAATATATAATTTCTATTAAAAACAAATCTATATATTACAAGTTATTTAATTTTGAAGGTTATAAAACAAAAAAAAGTGATGACATGGACAGTGTCTGTGTACATGAAAGGACTTGAAAAGCTTTCTTTCGTGTTTTAATTTACATGAAATAGTGTTTTTGTCAACAAAATAGTTAGAAATTTTAGGGTTAAAATACTTTAGTTGGACCTTATACTAATTAAATCTTTTATAGGAACCTATTATTGAAATCTCTTGTGGCATTTTACTATTCATGTATTATAATTAAGTGAATAGTATATTTATAACATTATAAAGCAATAACATACTACATAACCCAAAAACAATAGAAAACTTTCAAATATGAACCATATACAAACAATCCAACCTAACACTCTGGCAAGTTGAATCTCAATATCAATGTTGGAGGTTCATATTATTTACAATAATTTCTACAATTAATTTTAAATTATTATATCATGTGAATATTATTATCTTAAAGTGACTCGTCAATTTTATTACACAATACTTTCTAAACATATTATTACCGTAGAAGAATGTGTCCTCAAGGTTGCATATCTTGGATTCAATATTAGATTAAATCTCTCTTTTCGTGACAATCAATTCCATTCTTTAAGATCAAGTTACTAACGATCGAACGATCGGTACAAAAGGGACTCGAATTCGAAATGCTTGAATTTTATTCGTAATATTTTTACTTTTCGATCATACTCTCAAGTGATATTAAATTTTGAATATCTAAGCATCTAATAGGTTTATTAGTATTCTTTGCTAAATAAAATTTTTTTTAATATAATCCTCTTATCAATGGAGAGCATGTCGGCAACTACGCTTTCATTAATCATGCATGTCCCATTTAATTATAATAATATTAAAATTTTTAGAATGATATAAATTATGTTTCATTAAAAAAAAAGAAAAGAAATATTACACATGATTAATGAAAGTCACACACACGACAGAATAACATCATAGAAATACATTGTCACACGTAATGTACTAAATCAAAAAAATATCTCATGAATACTCGTTGGTCTTTTCACAATTTCACCAAACTTAATGGCCTATTTTTTTTTAAAAGAAAAGAAACTTTCTTTTTGGATATATATTTTATTAATTTTTTTATAATCCCACGAAATTTGAGTGACAATCTCACATTTTTTTGGTTGAAGATTCGCGATCAGGATAGTCATTAGTCACCCCTCACCCGAAAAGAATCAATCCCCGGACCCCCTTTTCTCTCTCTTTTAGAAGTATATGCGCACCCCATTTTCCAAGTTTGCAGGTTTGAATGCTTTCCGCCTTTTCCCTTTATCTTTCACTCTGTAAATAAAGGGGACTGCTTTTCTCTTCTGAAATGAGGTTTGTCGGGTGTGGTTGGAGGAATTCCTGATTCTCTTTGCCAACCATTGCCACCAATCACTCTCTCTCTCTCTCTCTCTCTCTCTCTCTCTCTCTCTCTCTCTCTCTCTCTCTATATATATATATATATATATATACCCCAACCCTGCACCTATATATACGTGATATATTCTACCATATCTCAGCATTTTAAATATATTCAATATATCCATGTTAAAAAAATGTTTTACAATTTTTTTAAGTGTATTTCTTTAACAGTTAATTCTATATTTTTGTACATTCATTTATTAATAACGGTGAGAGATTCAAAATTTATTGATTAATACAAGGTTTAAATATTTGCTAAAAATTGTTGAAATATTACTAATTAAAAATGTTATCATCTTTTTATATAACTATTTTTTTAGGGTAAATTATAATAATTTTTCTAAAATTTATGACAATTACACTGACTTTTTTAAGGTTTCTGAAAGTATACTGACTTCTTATACTTTACAAAATAATATACAAATATCTTATTTTAGTTAATTTTTTCTTTAAAATGACAAAACTACTCCTTTCATATATTTATTTTTAATTTTTTAAACCTTGACCAATTTTTTTTTTCATTTTTCAAATAAATATTGATAAAAATCTTAAATTTATTTTTATATAAAATAAAAATATGTTATTTATCTTAAATTTGTTTTTAAATAAAAAAAATTTAAAAAAAAACTTTAGAATAAATTGGTAAAAATTGAAAAAGTATAAAAATAAATAAATAAAAGGGACAATTTTGAAGAAAAAAATTGACAAGAGAAAGTTATCTGTATATTATTTTGTAAAATAAGGGATGTTAATGTAATTTTAGAAATCTTAAGAGAAGTTAGTATATTTGTCATAAACATTAAGGAAGCTCACTGTAATTTATTCCATTTTTTTATATAAATAGTTGAACTTGTTTTTCATGTAAACTAATTATTATATCTACAATTGTTGGTGTTGGCTCAATCATTAGGCCCTAAGGTGATTGTTTGAAGTCCCAAATAAATGAGTTTTGCAAAATTTTAAAATGTGATTTAAATTTTATTTTTTTGTCATTTTGTATCTTAGTTCTAAATGAGAACTCAGTTCATTAATAAATATCAAATAAATTTAAGAAATCTACATAATATAAAAATTCCTATTTCACAATGAAATTATGATCATGTGATGCAATCTTATCAGCTACAAATATTCTTCTCACAAACACATCTTGTTCTTCTGGCTTATCGTCTCTTTCGTTTTTTCATACATTCCAAATAACATTTTTACGATCACTATGAGGTGCT